>BSEG01000014.1:1487500-2687500 GCA_036245055.1 Diospyros kaki
GGCCCGCAGTGAAAACAAAAAAACTGAAATGAAAATTAACTAAGTCGACAGCACAAATGTAAAACACAAACATATTACAGTGCATTTCTGTGTTTACAAGTATATGTATATACCAAACGTATACATACACGCTATATATATATACACTGTGTGCAGGTTTACTGTCGAAATTGTTGACTCGTAATGAGATTATATATATATATATGTATATATCAGGTGTAATCTGTGGTTTTTGACTCTTTCTATTTCAGTTACCATGCAATGAGCTCTTTCCCTGGGGTGGTCACGATCAAGGAATGATGGGGTAAATCCGTCATTTTCCCCAATAGAAAAAGGTAAGAGCTGAGAACATCTCCACCTATGACCCACCAAAGACTTACTCCGACCACTAGGGATAAACAACTAATCAGCCACTTAATTAAAACCTCTTAAAATAATTCTTAATGTTAATTACCAAAATTGAGTGAATAGCAAAAAAAAAATTGAATCTAGCGAAGGATAACAAAATAAAAATAATAAAAGCTCAGATAAAGTATCTAAATAAAAGTATCTAATCTAACAAAAAAAATTAAATAAAAATAATAAGCTGTTATTATACAAAAAAAAAATTAAACATTCAATCTAAAATTAAAAGCTCAGATAAAGTTCAATTTCTTTTTGGTAATTACCCCTAAAACTTATTTACTATGAAGAATTAAAACTAATAAAAATGTGCTCATAATTTGTTATTAATTTACATAACATTCCTAAAATAATCACCAACGGTCTTATGATGTAATGGCAATCTAAATCATGGCCATGCATTCTAAGGCAAGGGTACAATCGGTTGGCTAAATTGGGGTGACCATTTTATTGGCCGATCTCGTGATCGCGACTACTATTTATAAATCGCAAATTTATGCTTTCCAGCTGCTATTAGGACAGTTGTGTATATAGCTAAGGATTATAGTAGTGTCCATTCATTTAAAAGCATACAAATCAAATAAAAGGACAGCTTAACCATAACCGTGTGAATTATTCTCACATCACCGTCATTAGCCATTAAAAGAATGGGATTTGGTGATTATTTCGGTTGCATATGTAATAAGAAGAAGGCATAATATTAATTAGGAATATCAAGAGATTAAAGCAACAATAATAGAAAAACAAGGAATTATTAAATCATAAGAAAAATAAATAAATAAAGGGCTAGAGTGAGTTGAAACAGTAGTTGATTTTGGCATAAAAAAGAAGAATATGCTTATGGTTATATGTCTGCCTGCTGTCAATTTTAATTTGGTTGGAGAGTTCCCCAAAAAGAATGCAATATACAGAGAAGATCAGATACTATAAAAGGACAAAAGAATAATTAACTACGGAACTGTACAGAAATTCACATCCCATAAAAGAACAAAAGAATAATTAACTACGGAAGATTTGCCACAAAGGGAGCCCCCCAAATCTTTCTCAAGAATGAAAAAGAAACAAGAAATAAGGAACTTCACAAGAAAGAGCATATATGCAGGTTAAGAGCCAAAATAAAAAAAAATAAAAAAAAAGTGACAAATAAAGGAAAATGGTCAACCAACAACCTAATTATATTGTGCAGCCACATTCTAATGGGGTCACAGGCAGCTTTCTAAGGCTTTAAGAGTCAAGTATGTATCTCATGTTACAATCGGTTTTAAAACATTAATTGTGGGGTTGAGGTGAGTATGTCATAATTAATTGTGCTAATGTCATGCCCATGTGAAACCAAGAAATGAAGAAGACTGACGTATTTATGAGTTAATATTTTTAAATAGTGAAGCCAATATGGGCTTTAGTTGAACTAGCTTATCGACTTTGAAATTAGCCCTTTATTCTGGGCTCGTAGAGAAATTCTAGAAATTTGTTCATGTATGTGTGGCTTTGGTGAGAAAAAATAAATAAATAAATAAAATTCAGTTACGGCAAATTTGTCGAGACTCATTTAGAGCAGGCACAATCTTTTTAAAATGTTTCTTGATGCTAAACTTCGTAAAGAGATGAGGCAGAACAAACAGAGCAATCAGTATGTGACAACATAATAATATATTTTAACTGATGGATGCGATATTAAACTTTGAGAGGTTAGGCAGAACAAGCAGAGTAAATAATATGCGACAACATGACAGTATATTTCGACACCCCGATGCAATATTAAACTTCAAAAAGAGATTAAGCAGAATAAACAGAACAACCAATATGTAACGACACGACAATATATTTCAACACCGATGCAATGATCATTATTTCTCAAACATTGACACTCTGCATTTTTTTTAAACAACATTGGCATCTTCTACAGTTCTTCTTTTTTTTTTTTTTAATTTTATTAACTTCCTGCCTCTAAATGGCTGCCCCTCACATTTGAACAAATCCCTCCTTCGTCTGCCAACTACCTGTCTAATAACTTCAGCTCAAAGTCTTTATTGTATTCAAAGGAGGTCAAATTGTCGGAGTTCAGCCGTTATGAGACTCTATTAATTGACTGAGATGGGCGTGTGAATGGCAGTTTCTCCAGCGTGTTTGAGTTAATTTTGGACAATTTTGAGAGAAGGAAAGGAAGTCTTAATTTTGTGGGTTCTGGGCTTTAGATGGTTTGGTTTTTGGGTAGGCCTCATTCAGCCTTTGGGCTGGCTAGTAGTTCCGAGGGCTTTGTCTTCCCTCTATCTCTTTTCCTACTTTCCAATATTAACTATCAACCCAAGGTAGGATTAATTTGTTTTTATTATTATTATTATTTTGGCTTGGTAAACCGCCTTAGGACAGAACAAGAGAGGTTAGTTAGAAAAGGAAGAAACAGGAGAGTTACTAGCTACTGCTACTTCGATGATTTTGGGGTGACAGGAGGAGGCCATAGAGAAGTAGAGAATTGAGTTCATGTTACCCATGCTACATACAAGCCAATGTGCAACTTTGTTCATTCCCTCTGTGCATCTAGCAGTTTCCCAGTGAAGGAAGGAACGTCCTGGGAATTTGAAGCCATCTATTAGGGGCGTGATGATCTATATTGGCGGCTTTTTGCTTCATTGTTGGCCCCGTGCATGACCAATACGGCATGTGTTTCAAATTATACTCAATCCTAGCGAAGTATGTTGTTTTGGTGATTTATTTCCATCACATAGTGAAGAAGGGGTTTTGGGAGTCAAATGAAAACAGTTAAACGAGGGTTGGTATCAGGTTCAGATGAATGTTCTTTGGGCTGTTTTGTGACTGTACAGGGAACCTTCTGTACCTAGGATGAAGTCAAGATTAACATGACAACGTATGTTTGACAAACTTCTCCCCCTAGTATGATATCTATGGTGTCAAATTACAAAGTGAATCTATGCTCAATCCAAACATTTGACATAAATATATTCCCAAACAAGTCGAATGCGTTACTCTTTTGAATAATAAACGGAAAGGTATGGACATGAACACATTCAAACAATATACCCATTAGAGCATCTATCATAGAGCCAGAGATGTAACCACTGAAAAACAAAAGAACACAAAATCATTGGTTTCTAAGAAAATATCTACATATAGGTGCATGAATCATGCATCTAGCTAGTAAACTGCCCTGTTTGAGTCCTAGCTAGTCCAAATTTTCAAGCACAAGCTAATTGAGGTATGATGATAAAGCTTGTTGTCCAACCACCTCTAGCGAGTTTCGTATCTTTGCACCGTGCAGCCTCCTATTGTTTATATTGAATGAATATCAACTAGTTAAAGTCCATGCAGCCCTTCATGATCATCTAGGCTATCCTCCCCTTCTGTAACTTCTTTTGAAGATGGTTATGCAGATGCTTTTACTCCCAGGAGGGCCGTTTTGTTTGGGCAGATATGGCAAATGGTCGGAAGTTGGATCCTTTGTGTTTTGTGGCAGATGTTTAATTACAATCAACCATATATATACGTGTTGGTTTTTTCTCCCTAACTAAGCCCAAGGCTATGATGTGGGTTAATCTATCATAGGCCTTAGGGCCCAAGATTGATAGCAAACTAAATGTCCAATCCACACAAATGACAGCCCAAAAAGGAGATGGCCCAAAAGAAGCTATGGGGCCTTTGAGGGGGTTTAGGCCAAGCTTGGCCCAAGCAGCTCAGGCCATATTTTGGCCCAGCTCAAAACCTTAGTAAGCCGCCCATTACCCCTCATATATAAGCTGGTTGACCTAATCTGCTCTCTCTCCCCTTTGCTCGTTCGGCCGATTCTCTCTTATCCCCTTTTCTGTTGCGTTTCAAAACCCTATCCATCTGTTATGGCGATTTCAGATTGCTCCGTGTTTTCGTCGTCATCCTTTGAGTATTATCCATCCTATAATCCAGGTTTTGTTATCCCTCTTTCAGGCGGATTTTTTGCTGGTTTGATGGCTATATATACTCGTTGTTATCTAGGGTTTAGGTGTGAGAAAAACAGAGAGCAAGAGAGACAAGAAGAGAGGAGCCGAGTGTTGTCTTCGTTCTACATGAGCTTTGCCTTTTGTGGGTTCATCAGTTAGGGTTTCCAGGCATCTCACCGAAAGGGGTTTTTGGGCTGGGTGTTTAGCTTCAGTTTGGAATCCGATCCTTGGTGTTACCTTGTGTGGTATTGGACAGCTGAGCCTTGGAATCCTTATCCTTCAACCAAGGGAAGTATTGTTCTAATCCTTTGATTATTCTGTTTATATATATTTATCTTTATACTTGCTTTCACTTGTTAGGTGGACTAACCAGTGCTCTGTGTGCGAGGTTTTTTCAACAATACGTTTTGGCAATTAATTCTCAAAATAGAACTTGGAAAATACAAAGCGTTGAAGTGAGAGATTAAGGTTTTGAATTTTCAATTAGATATGAATCAATTATCAATTTCTCCAACTCACACGTAAAATGTTATAAGATCTTCTCCTTTTCTCAACATTTATTAATTAATTTTGAAGTGTTCTAACTCTGAAGTTTAGCTTATCCTCCTTACAATTAGACTCGAAAACTTATGAAGCCATGTCAATTCAACGAAAATTTAAAAAATATTATCTCTTAGAAATTATGAAATTTACGTAGTTAAAGACATAACTGCACTACTTAATTAGGATTACAGTGAATTTTAAATCGATAAAATTTGTCCTAAATGTGAAATTATTTGGTTTTTTTCAATATTTTTATTTTTTTTAAAAAAAATTCTAGTGAAGATTCTCACAGTTGGAAGTAAAAAGCAATTTTTAATCTTTATCTTTCTTTAATAAATTATAATTGAGAAGAATAATTTTTGTATAACAACAAATGTTTCAGATCATGTTCAACTTAACTAAAGTGGACAAAATCTAGGAAGAGAAGAGCAAGTACAGTCACTGATTAAGCAGATATGAACAAAGGCACACTGAGATCCCTACAAAGATTCACATAATTAAATGAATTATGATCAGAAGAAACTAATTGAATTGAAGTGGGTGTTGGAGAAGGGGGAAAACCCTCAGTGTCTCTTAAGCATGGATGCAATCACCTGAGACACTCAAAAGAGCATAATTATTTGCTCTCAAGCTGCCCCATTAGAAGTCTAACAACATCTCCAAAAACAAAAGGTTTATGTTATATTAAACACCATTCTTCTTGATCAATAGGAGAATGCTAGACGATTTGAAAAAATCTCTGAAATTTGAGAATGTATAGACGTCAAGTTCGATTATATCAAAAATAAGTTATCTCGACGCCAATACAACAAAGACAAATAAAAAAATAAAATAGAGAGCATATATATCAAATTGAGAAACACCTAGGTTTGTACCTGGACGACGACGCTGCTTTCGCCTCTGGATGACTTCGGCTTGCTTGTCGTCGCTCTCACTCTTACTTGTGCCCTAAATTTCACGCTCTGTCTGTTCTCCGATATGTTGTTTGTTTTTCGGGAGCGACGCTCTATTTATAATAAAAAATAAAATATATAATTAATTGATAAGTCGATGCTGGTATTAAAATTTTAATTTCATTCCTTTAAAAATTATTTTTATCCAAAAAAGAAATGAAAGAAGAAAATGAAGAAGGGGGAGAAAAATCAGAAATAATCTCCTTGGCTGGAAATTTAATTTGGAGTATTCAAGTGTTTTCAGTGTCTTCTTTCCAAGGGCAATGGTCAAGGATTTCATTTTGGAAGGTTTAAATCACCACCACCACCACCACCACCACCATCATCATATTCAATTTATTACTTAAAATAAAATGTGTGGCTTTTCCCAGGAACATTGTATGAAGAAGCTCCTGCTGGACAGATGCAGTGTATATGTCTCCATATGGACAATAATTATTGGGTAAATCTTCACAATATATGGTGAGAGAATATTATGTAATATAGCCAAAATATATAGTTTCCATGTATGCAAATGCAATCACAAATGTAATTTATGCAATGTATGTTACTTAAAAGAGTTTTTTTTTTTTTTCTTTTTACTTTTGGCTCTGGATAAAGGCACTAGATGAACCTCATCCATCAGCGACCATTATTTATACAATTGTTATTTTTGTACTGTTTAATTAATTAATAATAATAAAATAAATGACTAAGCTAGTAACAATTTAAGTAAAGTTCAACTTTTTAATCGAATCATCAAAAATTTAGAAGTTGTTCTCTTCGTATTTTAATTTTTAGTTTTGAATTCATTTTTAATTTTGTGTTTTTAAAAACTTTAAGCATGTTTGTGATGAAAATAATCAAAATAATTATTTATTGTTTTGCTTTACAAAATTTTTCTTTACTTTTGAAAATATATTTTTAAAAATATAAAAATAAACATATTTTCATTATTTTAAAATTTTTAAAATTGAAAACAAGAAAGAGAATATAGCCTTAAGTTTTGAATCTCGCACTTGTTAATCCTTAGCAAGCCAAATCAATTTCTCGAATTCTTTGTCTTTTTCACTCTTGCAATTAGTATAGATTTTTTTTGCTCTTATTGTCTATGTATTATTATATAAGATAATATTTGAAATTATTTTAGAGACACTTATTAAATATATTGTAAAGGTGTTTTTACTATAACTATTTTTATAAAATACTTTATCAATTAATAAAATTATTTTTTAAATAAAATAAAGTGAAATAATATAAATTATTTTAAACAAAATATATTTACTAAATATTATTGTGTATTGAATTAATTTTATTTTTAAATAAAATTTATTACTTACGCTCTTACATTCATTTGAGAAATGTTACAATAATAAATAAGTTTGATAAATAATTCTTATAAATTGAAGTGAAACATATAAATTATTCATAATTTTACATAAAATTAACAATAAATTTACTTAATATCTAATATTAATAATAATTTTATTTAATATTATAAATAATTATTAATTTTAAGTATAATTATTATAAATTTATGCATATTTTGTTATTTTATAAAAAATATTTATCAAATTTGTTTACAGCTGATTATTAGAAATTTTATATCCTTATATACACACAAATCAAATTTCAAAACGTGAGTACATTTTGCATAATGTGGCACTTTACTCCACTCTAAAATAAAAGGATAATACTATTTATCTAAATCACACTAGGAGGGTGTTTGGCTTAGTGGTAACACTTATAAGTTATTTATGTAGCGTATGAGTTATATAGCATTTTATAATAAAGTGTTTGGCAATAACAATCAACTTAAAATTTATATAGCTTAAAAGTAATTATAATAGTGTTTTACAAAAACTAGTGCACCTAACTTTGGTAAAAAACATTACATAGTTGACCGATGAAAAATACTATTATGCCCTCAAGTTACATTTTTTTCTCCTCCCTTGCTTTCTTCTCCCATCGTCTTCTCTTCTTCTCTTTGTTTCTAGCCATTATTGTCACTGCTGTAGCCCCTCCTTCAAACCGTTGCCACCTTCGCCTCTCTTCCAGATCCATCGTCACCATTGTTCGGGTTGGTGGGTTGTGCCATCACTGCAACTGTCGGCCATCAACTGCTGTTTTCTCACTACGTGCAGCGTATATATATGTATATATATAATAGCAACAAACATAATATATGTTATATGTATTATTATAATACAAAATAATATATATTATTATTATATATAACATATATAATATATAATAATATTGTATTAATATATTTTTAATAATTATGTATAATTTATTAATATTTAATAATAAAATTTATATCATTTAATATAATATATATTTTAATCTTTTTTTTTAAAAAATTTTGATAATTTATCAACTCTTTTAAATCAAACACATAAATATTAATTGACAATTTAAAAATACATTTATTTAAAAAATTATCTAATTTTTAATTTAAACTAGATAGCTTAAAAGCTATGAAAGAAGGGGTAAACCAAAAAGCCTCTAGATAGCACATTTCATTGAAAAAAAATAAGGTACTCAAAACGAAAACCCTAAGACCTAAGTCCTCTGAAACTGATTTGCTTCTGCGAATCGGCCGAAGAAGAAGAAATCAATGGAGCTTCACATTTCCACGGCGCCTTACGGAGTCTCTCTCCCCTCCTCTTACAGAGCGCACGCTGCAAAGTTGAAATGGTTCTTCAACACTCATTTGTTTAACGGGGCTAAGTTCCGGCGACGAATGTGTCCCAATCAGAGGCCTCTCCGAATCGCATTCTGTTGCGAGAAATTCTGGTCGCAAAATGGGAATCCAATTCTTTATGGGCGAGACGAATGCGGGAATGCTTCACAGGAGGGGCCCAATTTCATCGAAGTGATCGGAATCGGCAGTAGAAAAGACGCAATTCTCGATTTCTGCTTGTCTTCGCCTGTTCGTCCATCCTCCCTGAGATTTTGGTATTCTCAATCTAGAATCTCTTCGTTGTCACGTATCTGTGCATTTGAAACATGCGATGGCTGCACCTGATCCTTGTTTTATGTTTCGTCTCTTTCTTTTCTTCGTTCGTTTACCCTCGCTACTGTGAATTCGATAATTAAAAATTATAAACTAACACAGTTAGGGAATAATGTAAGTTCTGGATTCATATAATTTTAATAATAAAGAATTATTCAAAATAAAATGCTTGACAGAGTCTCTAATTGAATCATGGCATGGCTTGAGAACTGTAAACACCTACATGATGTTCTGCCTTTGCATCACAATATTGATTTTGTTGGGAATCATTTGTATCCACTTATTAAACTAGATTTTGTTTTCTGTTCCCAACTTTTTTGAACCAAAACTAACTGCGGGGCTCAAAATTTGTACCTTGGATTTTCGCTTAAAGTTTATAAAAGGATTTGTACAGTTTCATGGACCCTTAATTAATAAAATATTTTAGGATGCAATTTACCTCCCTGGGAGAAGAATAGTACTGGGGATTCAAATTAAACTATACTGTGCAAACACATGTCACACCAATAGAGATGAGCTAAGGTATGAAAGGAAGATTGGGAATATTAAGAGAAGAATTTGGGGGAGAGATTGGTTGGGAGGGAGAGAACAACAAGAAGATAAGGGAGGAGATCACCGAGAGAGAGAGAGAGAGAGAGAGAGAGAGAGAGAATATTCAATTCATACTCATCATGCCTTCTTCTTACAGCTGAGGCAATATATATATATATATATATATGTATAACCTCACTTTAGCTACCAGAGAAGGCTCTCTACCACTTAAGCTACAAGACAAAAAGGGAAAAAACAAAAAGGGAAAAAATATCCTAACAAACTATTGCAACCCTATTACAATGATGCTCTTCTATTACTCCTAGGGTCATGACAATTTCCTTTGCCTTAAAACATTTCTTGTCCCCAAAAAATGTCAAACCTCCATAGCTTCCCATCTGCCTTTTTCCTTCTCTTCCATAGCTTGGATGGAGAAATTTTGAAAATTCTTTGTATGCATAGCAAATTTGCAGTAGTTGTCATGTACACCTTGAATGGAACCAGCTAAAATCAATCACTCTCTATTGGTCAAAGTGAATAGTTGAAATTTGCCAGTTGTTGTCCTTACCAATTTTCTCACCACAATTTCTTCAATGTGGGCTGGTGTACGTGCAGAAGGTTGGCTAACTGTGACTCCAACTTCTTTTATATTGACTGAATTTTCAATCACAACCTCCTGATTCCATACAAATAATTCAACAACTCTTTTTTCCTCGTGTTTGTTAGAATATCTCTCTACATGGACTTCTTTTGCAAAAAGATCAAATGGTCCCTTTGCATCGGTTGCCCCAAAAACCTCACCAAAGCTCATGTTCCTCCCACTATTGCCCTTATCGATTATGTTTCTCATTGAACCTATAATTTGAGGTCCTGCATTTCCAAGAATTGGATATACTTTCATTCCTAAATCAACACCCTGGTTACCAATTGCAGCATAGGTTGGAAGACTCCCAAGAATAGAACCACCAACTCCATTTGTGCCATTGCTATATCCAGGGCTTCCAACAACACTCATTCCACCTTTGTTTGTCACCCCTGAATGACCATGTGAGTTGCTGTGAGATATTTGAGAAAGGGCAATGGGGAGATTGTTCGAGGCAAAACGACCACTAGAAAGGCTTCCAGTAGATTGTTGAACTCCACTTGAAGGAACATTAAAGCTCCCATGCATATTGTGTAGCCCTTGAATGGTTCCTGCATGATGAAAAACAGGGGATGCAACACTTGATTGAGCAGAGAAAGATGTAGCAAAAGACCTCCCAGTACTCTTTGAAATATTTGAAGTCGATCCATTCAGAGATGACTGATTTTGGCGAGAGAACATGACCATTAAATTTTGTAGTTGATCTCTGAATTGAGTTCCTACTTCATCTATGATTCCATTCGTCCTTCTCTCCAAGCCCCCCCAGTGAGGAATCCAACTTCCGATCCATTGCCATGATTGCTTCATGGGTGCGATTGGTTCTGATCTCTAGTGATTCCACTTGAGCTTGCAGGTTAGTGATTGTCGAGTAGAATTGCTGCACCTGGGACTCAAGGTTCTTCATCCGCGTTGCTTCTGCCATTGCTGATCTTGCAAAATTTTCCTGGTTTAGCAGCCTTCAACGTTGGAGCATCACAACAACACTCCTTGCTGAAGTAGCTCTAGTAGGGAAGCTCGTGTTTGAGTGCTTTGCTTTTGCTTCGGGATTGGAGGAAGAAGGGTGAAGCAACTGAAGAAGGGCCACTCGATTAACTAAAGCAGAAGGAGTTGGCGGCCCCGTATTTGCTCTTGCCTAATATATCCGAAATTTGATAGCAACTGCGATGGATTCAATGGGCCTGTTTGTTGCATCTTAAAAGCTGCAACTTTTAGCTTCTAGGTTCAAAAAAGTGAGTATGTAGTGTTTGTTTTAGCTTTTAGAATTCTAGTTTATAGCTTCTACTAGCTTTTAGAAGGGGTAGAAGTTGGCTTTTTCAAAGCTGGGGTACCCCACCTTCTACAACTTCTGATTAAACAGTTACATTTTTTTGACAATTTTGCCCTTGTTTTTAACAAAGAATTACTTTTATGTCCACGCAATCAAGGGTCTCTCTTCTCCACCGCCATCTCCATTTTCAAATCTCTTCTTCTCTCTCGCCACCATCTCCCTTTCTCTCTATACATTAATTAATTTTTTTATAACACTTGAAACTTATACATATACACTAATTAATTTTTAAATTATCATTCTATAATTATTAAGGGTATTATGGACAATTATACAAAAATAAGTTATTTTACAGCTTTTGATATCAAACACCACAACTATTTAACTACAACTTATAAGAAGTTGTAACAAACAAATTCACAACTTATTCTAAGTTTTAGAAGTTATAATCTAAGAAGTTAGAAGCTATAATTTTTTTAATTAAGCTGCAACAAATGGGGCCAATAAGTCGCCCAAATTCGCTCATCGCCATTTGGGTCGGAATTGTCGACCTATCAAGTGACAACACCAACAACGCATCAGTCTGAAGTTTCGTTGTCTGTTCGCGTCGCCAACTTCAGCGGATCTCCTGTACCAGTCGTTCGCTCCTGGGTGTCTGCATCACCACCTTCAACGAACTCCCACACCAATCGCGAGTGCTCCTCAGTTCGCATCACCTTTGGTGCTACTTGAATTCGTTGGAACGATGCATGACTTCTTAAATCGACTTATGCTTCGCTTCTCAATTTTGTACTGAGTGTTGTTTTGCTCTCTCGGTTATGATCTGTCCTTTGATTCCTCGAAATCTGATTAGAATCGCTGCTTGCACTCACCTATCAAGAGTTGAAAATCGCCAGTTGTCACGAGAATAATTGAATAAGGGGGCTCAAGTGTAATTAGTAATTGTAGATTGAAGCGGGAAAGTTGGTTAGTTAGTTAAGCAAGTTGATTTCAAATTTTGTAAATAAGGCAAGTGGCCTTTGGCGCCTAAGGATGAGCTGGAGTAGCATATATAGCTCTAATGCTATCCTCCCAGATCAGTTAGAGAATTATCAATATACTTATTCTTTCTCTCGCCACTCTCTCTATCTTCTCCCAAACTTCTAGTCCTTTTCTAGATTACTCTCGGCCAAAGAGTAATTTCGCCTATCAAAACCAGAGTTCTGATAATCTGGTCTCAGAGCAAATCTTGGGCCGCGACTTCACCGGAATTCACCATGGCAGACGGCACAAGGATGAAGTAAATGGAAGCTCAATTGCAACAAGTCACTGCTACGGTGTCCGATATGCAGATGCGGATGGGTGGTCTGGAATCGTCCATGGAGGCAGTAGTGGAAAGGAGAATCGAAGGCGCCATGGAACGATGGAGGGATGAAAATCGGGAGCAACACAAGCAATTACGTGACCAGATGTAGATGTTTATCCGCATGGTCACAAGCTAGAACCAGGTGAGGCTCTCGTCGAATTTTCCTCCTTGAGAGAGAACCAATCCCATCTTACCTGGCCATAATCCGCCTTTCCACGTGAAAGGTGCCTCTGAATTTGGGGGTGATCCGACGATGATAGAGGAGAATCACGTGGAGAGGTGGCAGGGTAATCACATAGCTCCCCATCCACATGGATTTCCAACTCTAAACTGGAAATATCGATGTTCGATGGGACGAACCTGAGGTGGTGGGTGCGTAGGTGCGAAAGGATGTTCAACTTCTATGGGGTGCCGGAGCAGTAGTGTGTGACTCTTGCAACGATTTACCTGAACGATGCAGGGGATGCATGGTTTTAGGGGTGGATCGGGACTAAGGAAGGCTGCCGATGGGCAGAATTTGTAGAGGAACTCTGCGAGAGGTTTGGAGATTGGAATATGCTGGATGTGGTTGGGGAGTTCAATAAGCTTCGCTAGGAAGGAACGGTGCAAACATATCAATCGAAATTTGAGGAGCTTAAGTCCCTCATGATCATTCTATACCCCTATCTGATGGAGGGATATTTTGTTTCCAGTTTTGTGAGTGGATTAAGTGAAGAATTAAGGCCCACCATCAAAATGCAATAGCTAGGAACGGTGAAGCAAGCCACGGAATGTGCAAGGCTGCAGGAGCTAATGGTAGAAGCATTAATGAATAAACAAAGAGGGCAGATGTCACAAACCTAGGGTTGGCTAGGGTTGTGATAGGAATTTAGGAGAGATTTAGGGAAGAGAAATCAGTTAAAGAGGGAGGTTTAGAGCTGAAAACAGAAGAAATGGGAAGGAAGAGAAGAGGAACCGAGAGAGAGAGAAATTAAGAGAGAAATAGACTTGAAATGTATTCTTCAATTCAATCATAAAACCCTCCTCTAACTACTCAAGCCTATTTATAGGCTTATAATTGAAAATGCTAACAACAATAGAAAATACAACTAATAAGGAAAACACATGTATTACTAATATATCCTAGGGGTTCCTTGGGGTCATGACAATCACCACCCCTTCAAACAATTCTTGTCCCCAAGAATTGGCTGCTCTTGACCCTATTATTCACCCAATTCCAGCCTTAATAATTTGTTTTCTTCTTCGCCTTTTCCTTAGCTGAAACCTTGTTAGGAATTTGCTGAAGCCATCCTCTTGCATTTCCAAAACAGTGTTTTGTTTTATCAATACAAAACACTGTGACCCTCCTTGAGAATTGGCATTGTTCAATGTATGCAAAACCTCATTTTCGACCATACAACTTGAATTAATTCTTTTCAGTCGTTGTCCTTCAATTACAAGCTGTCCCCATACTTCCTTATCAAATTCACACACCTCCACAACATTAGAGGATATCCTAGCTAAGGACATACCTCCAAACAAACCATTTCCAGCAATAGTAAGGGACTCAAATCTCCTTGCCCTTGCTGTTCGGACATACTGGTTGCATAAAAAGTGACGAGAAAGTCCTACAGGTTCCTCAATGGTTGATACCAGGCCTCCATCACAAACTTCATCCCAAACACGATTTATAATCGGGTTACCTAATGAGACAATAACCCTAGCTGGAGTAACAATTGCAAGGAAGCCATCTTCGTAGCAGTTACCTTTCCCAATCTAATTTATAGCCTGTTTTTCAGTCGAGTTATCAGCCTCCTGCCCTTGAAAAGCGTGATTCACACCAATCTCTTTATCCAATCTTCTTTCATCTTCAAAATCCCGAGTTTCCATTGAATTGTTCACTTCATTTACAGTGCCAACTCCCTTAATATTGGCTGAAGTTTCAATCGGAATCTCAAACAATTCAGCAACTCCTCCGTCCATGTGTTTGCTGGAATTTTCCTCTATATGAACTTCTCTTTCAACAATTTCAGATTGTTCCTTTGCCTTTGCTGCCCTATTAATCTGTTCATCACAAATTCCCTTCGGATAATGCCAATCACCACCAATATCATCACTAATGTTGCATTCCTCCTTGATAATTCTGCTGGAACCAGTACACTTCTTCCATTCCACATTGGAAATAGGTAGTGAATCCGCTCCTCGACTTCTTACTTTCTCCTTTGATTGCTCCATTTTGAGGAAATATTCTTTGTTAAAACTCCCATTATAATCCTCAAAGTATTCGGTAGGAAAATTGTAATGATACTCCTTAGATAGTATCATTGCAAACTCTTGCAACTTTTCACGTATCATTTGGCCGAATTCATTGCTCGATTCATGTACCACACTTCTTGTTCCTTGGTCCAATTGGCTGCTCCCCATCTCCAACTTCTTTTCCCATGCATAAGGCTTCTGGCCAAACTTCCCCTGATGATTATCTTCAGCTGAACATGCAACATCCATCTGCTGCAAGTTAGGCTCCCATGGTCTCATGTAAGCTTTGCTCGTCATGGCAGAAATTTCACGAATTGGACAAGCCACAGGCCAAGAAATCGAAATGCTGTCCATCCTGAATCCCCCGCACTTCCCTTTTGTAGCTGCCCCACCCAATCACCTCTTAAATTGATCCAATAAGTGGCAAATTGCAGCCACTGTTATGCTTCAAGGTAAGTCTATTTTAGCAGCAGAAAAATCACACACTTACAGTGATTTGATCGACCTTTTAGAGTTCCCTAGATCTCCAACATCAGCCGATCTCACCTCCTTGTGCACCAGATTCATTTCCCCTTATACGTCGGAATCAATTCTGAGGTTCCATTGGCTTTATTCCCATGTGATTTGCCATTAGAATTCCGATCGTTGGAGAATAGTCGATCACCTCAAGGATCGGTAGTTCGGAAACCACCTCCGCTGGAATCAAGGAGACTGAATTTACCTGAATTCAGTTCGCTCCTACTTCAGCAACCTCTAGACAGCTTCCAAGCTCGCCTCCATTCCTTAGATCCAATTGCTTTGGAACAACACAGCCACAGTCACATGCAGTGGCCGCACTTTCCTTCTCGCCTTGCTCAAGGATATGCGTCCAGTTCTTCTGAATCACATGGAAGCACACCCCGCGTTCCAGTCAGATACTTCACCTAACGAAATTGGAATCTCTTTCCGATCAATGTGAGCAGCACGTCGCCAAGCACCAATCAGATCCGCCTTCACACGCCTTCCAATCCGAGCCGAAGTTGCTTCTCTCGGCTTCGGTTTCCAAATCCGAGTTCGCTTCGCTCGACTTCACCTTCCAGATCTGACTTCAATTCCGAATTCAATAATCTTGACTCCACCACTTGCTGGACTTGCACCAGCGGAAGAGGACGAAGGCCAAGGATTGCTCGGAAGTTTGATATCTTGGCTCGCCTAGCAGCCCAATCATCGACCACACCTATGGCCGATCAGATTCGCTAGAACCGCATATGGCCAGCAACTCGCTGATGTTCAACAGCAGCATAGGAAGTTGCTTCTCGTCATCATCTTCCTAATTTGCGTCAATTGCCGAAGGCCACCCGAGTTCCAGCGGAAAACGATCACTCGGAATTGGCCTTGGTTAACGAAGAAAATCGCCGATCTCCATTTCCAGTCCTTCAAGTCGCCTCGGAAATGAGTCTCGTTCTCGCCTTCAGCAACCTGACTCGCCTCCAGCACTACTACTTGAGTTTGCCAGATGATACGCAACTGCAGGCCACAAGCTTCCTTGAATGCATTTGATGGACTTACTCACCAGTCGCGAGCGTTATCTATTCGCAACGCTTCTCCTCACCCGCTCACCGTCCAATGGTCGGAGGACCACTGGCTTTGTTGTAATATTCTCGGAATCGCAGTGAAGCTCACATGATAGAATTCGCCAAGACACAGCTATCGTTGCTGATCAACGATCACCAAAATTCCTACCACGCTTCCGTTGCGCCTTCAATTCCGAGTCTCTATTTGATCGAAGGAACTCGCCTTTTGGATTAATTGGCTCTGGATGTGCTTCAGCTCTGGATCGCCTTAATCGCAGCCAGTAGCTGAGATCCAGCCCCTCCGCTCCGCCTTAATCAGCTGCTAAAATTTTCAAAATCACAGCTGAGACTTGATCGGCTCACCTCTGAGTTTGCCTTCCAAAATTCCAACCCGAACTGCAACAAGTTTTCCAGAATCAACGTAGAAGATCGCATTGCTCTGCATCGAAGTGGATTGATTACTTCATAATCGGGTCGGACAAGGACAACCACCGAATTTCAGCACTCACAGCCGAGGAACATGCTCTGTATCGCCTCCAAAGGATCAGAATTACGGAATCTGTAGTTGGATCAGAATCTGCGTTGCCTTCAATGTCTCAAGTCGGATCTGATTACGGAATCTACTTCGCCTTCAATGTCTCAAGTCGGTTAGGATTACGGAATCTACAATTTTGAGCCGAGAATTGCTAAGGCTTGACGGAATCACAGCCAAGGATTAATTGTCACAAACTAGAATTAATTGAAATCACAGCCAAGGATTGACTGCTCTGATACCAATTGTCACAAACCTAGGGTTGGCTAGGGTTGTGATAGGAATTTAGGAGAGATTTAGGGAAGAGAAATCAGTTAAAGAGGGAGGTTTAGAGCTGAAAACAGAAGAAATGGGAAGGAAGAGAAGAGGAACCGAGAGAGAGAGAAATTAAGAGAGAAATAGACTTGAAATGTATTCTTCAATTCAATCATAAAACCCTCCTCTAACTACTTAAGCCTATTTATAGGCTTACAATTGAAAATGCTAACAACAATAGAAAATACAACTAATAAGGAAAACACATGTATTACTAATATATCCTAGGGGTTCCTTAGGGTCATGACAGCAGATGAGGGCCTTGAATGTGGGAATGACTTCGATGGGAAATAGAGGAGTAGGAAGAGAAGGGAATAAGATGATCCAAGGAAACACAGGTGGGGGACAATCCTCTGCCTTAGCTCTCGTGCCTCTGAATAGTGGGAGGTTTGTAGAACAGAGGAGGAGAGCAGGACTGCTTTCGTTGCGGGGATCAATATGCCCCCAGGCACTAGTGTAGGAGGCCAACTCTTACTCATAGAAGGAGATGAAGATGTGGAGGAGCAAGAGGAAGAAATGTTGCCCTAAGGTAATGAAGAAGGGGAAGAAAATATAGAGATATCGCTCCATGCCCTTCGAGGTCTTGCCATCATCAAGGTTATACGAGTGGAAGGAAAGTCCAAAGACCACCGGCTAATGGTCTTAATAGACAGTGGAAGCACTCATAGCTTCCTTGATGAGGGGGCGACCAAGAAGTTGAAGTGTGAGTTGACAGGGACTCAACCCTTGTCAGTAACGGTAGTCAACAGTAATAAAGTGATGTGCCGATCTGCGTGTGAAGGGTTCTGTTGGGAGATGCATGGGGAGCCTTTTGAAGTAAATCTAAGATTGCTAAAGTTAGGGGGTTGTGATATAGTCCTAGGAGTGGACTGGATGAAGGGTGTGAGCCCTATTAGCTTCGACTTCAATGCAATGGAAGTCATATTTGAGAAGAATGGTAGGAGATTGACCCTTACAGGGAGTCCTGAAATCGAGGCTTGTAAGATGATTACCGATAGGAGATTGCAAAAGGTCTTAAAGTCCAAATGGACTCAGGTGGCTGAGCTGTTTTCAATTGAAGCAGTGGAACATGGAGAAGGGAATACTGAGCAGGCGGAAGCAAAAATCACTACTCAATCACAACCTTGGCAGGTACATGAAATAGACTTTCTTAATAAACTCTTGCTTGAATTTAAGGACTTGTTTGATGAACCTCAATCACTGCCACCTTACCAACCTTTTGATCATTCTATTGTTCTAAAACCAAATACCGAACCTATCAATATTCGAGCCTATAGATATCCCCCTAAACAGAAAGTAGAAATCGAGAACCTGATTAAGGATATGTTGGCTAGGTCAATTGTTCGGCCAAGTCAAAGCCACTATTCCTCACCTATACTACTAGTCAGGAAAAAAGATGGGAGCTGGCGCTTTTGCATAGACTACCGCTAGCTCAATTCCCAAACTGTGAAAAATAAATTCCCTATTCCTATAATCAAAGACCTCTTTGATGAGCTAAAACATGCCAAGGTATTCACCAAATTGGACCTAAGATCAATGTATCATCAGATACGTATGAACCTTGATGATATCTCCAAAACAATCTTCTCTACTCATCAAGGGCATTACGAGTTTCTAGTAATGCCCATCAGGTTAACCAATGCCCTTACTACCTTCCAAGCTTTAATGAATAGCATTTCGAACCTTACCTCTGTAAATTTGTGTTAGTATTCTTTGATGACGTCCTCATCTACAGCCCTTCGTTCTCACAACATCTCAACCATCTGAGAACTGTTCTAAAGGTCTTGAGATTCAATCAACTGTTTATTAAAATGTCTAAGTGTTCTTTTACCCAACCAAAGGTAGAATACTTGGGATATGTCATTTCTGGTGCAGGAGTTATCATTGATTCCAAAAAAATAGCTGCAATGCTATCATGGTTGAGGCCCGTATCAGTAAAGGCCTTGAGAGGATTTCTAGGCCTCACAGGCTACTATAGGAGGTTTGTTAAGGATTATTGAGCAATCACTTACTAATTTGCTGAAAAAGGAGGGGTTTAGGTGGGATGAGAGAGCAGAAGAGGCGTTTGAGAGGCTTAAGAAGGCAATGAGTAAAGCCCCTACCTTGGGCCTTCCAGACTTTTCCAAGTCTTTCACTTTGGAGACTGACGCTAGTAGCACTAGAGTAGGAGCAGTATTATCCCAAGAGGGAAGGCCCTTAGCTTTCATTAGCAAAGCTTTAAGCCCAAGGCATCAAGGACTAAGTGTCTATGACAAAGAGCTGATAGCGGTGTTAATTGCAGTTGACAAATGGCGCCACTACTTGGAAGGTGGACAATTCATCATCAAAACAGATCATGAGAGTCTTAAATTCCTTCTACAACAGAGGCTACACACGCATCTACAGAAGAAAGGGATGGCGAGATTAATGGGTTGGACTACATTATCCAATTCCGAAAGGGAAAGGAGAACAAGGCCGCAGATGTACTGTCCAGATGTGTTGAAGAAGCACTGGCGACCTCTATCACAACAGTTGTACTCGACTGGTATCAGGAGGTTAGTGATAGTTATCCATGAGATGAATGGGCTAAGGGAGTAATGGAGCAGCTTACTGTAAACCCTAGCTCAAGACTCGAGTTCACCTTGAAAAATGGAGTACTGAGATATCAAGGTAGATTGGTAGTAGGGGATCATGAGGAGTTAAAGGGCAAGATTTTAGAAACATTGCATGGCTTTCCACTAGGAGGCCATTCTGGGGTGCAGGGCACTTACCAAAGGGTAAAACAAATGTTTTTTTGGCTTAAACTAAGGAAGTATGTGATGGAATTCGTGTTGAGATGTGATACTTGCAGAAGATGCAAGCACGAAACAGTAGCCCAGCCCGGGCTACTCCAACCACTTCCTATTCCTACCCAAGCATGGACCAACATTTCGATGGACTTTGTGGAAGGATTACCAAAGTCCGAAGGCCGTGATTGTATACTGGTGGTCGTTGACAGATTCACTAAATTCTCCCATTTCATTAGCTTAACGCACCCCTTCACAGTCGAGGAGGTGGCCCGCCTATTCCTCGACAGAGTAGTGCAACTACATGGTGGTCCTAGATCATAGTTTCGGATAGAGATAAAATCTTTACCAGCCTTTTTTGGAAGGAGCTACTCAAGAGCTTGGGGGCTATCTACACGAGTTCAACATATCACTCAGAATCAGATGGCCAAATTGAACGAGTGAATCAATGCCTAGAAACGTACTTGAGATGCCTATGTTTTCTACAGGCTAAGGGATGGCATCGCTGGCTATCATTAGCTCAATGGTGGTACAATTCTTGCCACCACAGTGCCATTAAGATGACCCCTTTCGAGGCCTTATATGGGTATAAACCACCTCTACTGCCAGCAATAGTAGGGGAGGTAACAGTGGAGACAATGGACTCCTACTTACAGCAAAGGCAACAAGTGTTGTATGTGTTGAAGAAGGAATTGGCCAATGCTCAGAACCGCACAAAGCAGTTTGTTGATAGAAAGATGTCCGATCGGGAGTTCCACGTAGGCGATCTGGTATACCTCAAGCTCAGAAATGCCCACATGCAGACCTTGGCTCCAGGTCAACACTCCAAGTTGAGTCCAAAATACTTTGGCCCTTATCCTATTGTCGCAAGGATAGGCAGGGTAGCTTACAAACTGCAACTGCCCTCGGAGTCCCAATTCCATCCTGTGTTCCATGTCTCGCTACTCAAAAAATCTATAGGGACTCAAGTAGCCAACACTGCCCCACCAACGGCCCTAATTGAGTCTATAGCGGCCCCAGAGCCTGTGGCTATTGTGGATAGGCGCATCATACACCGCCATGGGGCCTTTTTGATGCAAGTCCTAGTCCGATGGTCCAATCTCCATCCTAAGAATAACACTTGGGAGTACCTTCCCTAATTACTTACTCAATTTCCGAGGGTGGCCAGCCTATTGCGAACTTCTTGAGGACAAGAAGTTGTTGAAGGAGAGGGTAGTTGTCGCGAGAATAATTGAATAAGGGGGCTCAAGTGTAATTAGTAATTGTAGATTGAAGTGGGAAGGTTGGTTAGTTAGTTAAGCAAGTTGATTTCAAATTTTTGTAAATAAGGCAAGTGGCCTTTGGCGCCTAAGGATGAGTTGGAGCAGCATATATAACTCTGATGCCATCCTCCCAGATCAGTTAGAGAATTATCAATATACTCATTCTCTCTCCCGCCATTCTCTTTCTCTCTCTCTCTCTCTCCTTCCAAACTTCTGGTCCTTTTCTAGATTACTCTCGGCCAAAGAGTAATTTTGCCTATCTAAATTGGATTTTTGAGACCATCGCTGAGATGTAGTCATTCAATCAAATTGCTATTGGAATCGCCTAGGCTGCTCGACTTCCTTAAGCGACTGTGTTGCAACTAATAGGATTCTTTGGAATTGAGGATCAATCGCTATGGAAGTATGCTAAGGACTGTCGCTAAGATACAATGGCCAAGATTGCTTGGGTTTGCTTGCCTTTATCCCATGCGACGACTTGGGTCCGGTCGCTAGGACAGTCGGAATTACACAAGCTGTAGAAATCAAGGCCTCGCCATTGATTTCGGAATTCACTACGTTGGAAGCATCAACTTCTCGAGAGTCCGATGGGCTCTCGTTGCAACTCCTGTGAATCGCCTCCCAAGCTTGAACTGAGAATTACCGAAATCACATCCACGGTCAATCTCCAGCTTCTCCTTTAGAATTCAATCTAAGCGACACTCGTCCGCTTCAAAATTACCACTAGTTTTGCTTCGCCTAACAACCAATGAATACTTACTGGAGCTATTGGATCGCGACTTGCTCTGTAGTCTCGTCATTGAGCCGTGACTACAGCAGCTGAAGTCTGTGGATTCTGTTGCGGCTAAGAAAGTTTGCTGGAATCCACGAATCACTATTCAATCAATTCCGACGAGAGTTGTCGGAATCTATTTATCGAAATTGCATGAACGACGACCAAAGAACGACTGCTCTGATTCCATTTGTCACACCCTTAGAGATGAGCTAGGGTATGAAAGGAAGATTGGGAATGTTAAGAGAAAAACTTGGGGGAGAGATCGGTTGGGAGGGAGAGAACAACAAGAAGACAAGGGAGGAGATTACTGAGAGAGAGAAATATTAGAGAGAAGCAGAATATTCAATTCATCCTCATCATGCCTTCTTCCTACAGCTGAGGCAATATATATATATATATATATATAGCCTCACTTTAGCTACCAGACAAGGCTCTTTAACCACCTAAGCTACAAGACATAAAGGGAAAAGACAAAAAGGGAAAAAAATATCCTAACAAACTATTGCAACCCTATTACAATGATGCCCTTCTATTGCTTCTAGGGTCATGACAACACAATAGTATGTTGGAGATACTACCATCTAGAATGCAGTAATTTTTGGCCACATGGGCTGGTTTTCCGATTGAGTGGGTTTTGAAGAAACTTCCATAGAAGAAAATTCCCTAACCTAATTTCCATCGAACTGTGTGCTTCCAATCTACAAGTTCAAGATGAAATCATGGCACTATGAGCAAGGAGGAATAAGGATGCAAGAAATAGCATCATAATTCCAAATGTTTCATTTGTTCTCTAAAATTGAACTTGCTCAGATTCAAAAACTAAAGTTGTATGAACTGTTAGTTATTTCTCCTAATTTTACAATGACTTTGACTTAAAATTGGGAAATACTGATTCTTTCAGTAGTCAATTTCATGCAACAAAATAAAACCACATAAGTTAGTCTATTAATATAATTAAATCTGGATATCTCATGGAAAAGTCCTACATTATTGTCCAACTATTGGTAAAATTATCAAATATCCCTAACCACTTGATAAAAATCCATAACATCTGTCCAACAACATTATAATTTATGGCAAAACATAAAAGTGAAATCATAGTACCCCTAAATGGTTGTGCTGTCCGTAAACATTTTCTATGTTATGTCTCAATGTTTTATTTTTCTTTTTTATGTACGCTAGAAACAACCTACCAATTTTCTGATTGTTTACATCCCAAAATTTGCATAAACCAAGTCTAAAGATCAACTGTCATTGCTGATTGAACATGGTAAAAGAAATGCCTGAATAAATCACTTGACAATTCACATGCTTTATTACTCAAATTTAATGGACAAAAAAGAAGCCCTGTCACAAATTTTAGTCTAGTATGCCACTATTTTCTAGAGCCTAACCTGCAAGTCATAGCTTTATTATTATTATATGATTTCCTTTGTTGCAAATGTGTCTTCCACCAGGGTTCTTGGCCTTCTTGAAATACTTAAGACATACTGGACTTTCACCATTGCTGTGCAAAAAGATTTTGAAAGGAAAAACAACCTTTACATGCCCTGTATATGATTCAAACTAATTTTGTTGTAATTATAAAGTAAGCACTCATAGTAGGGTACTCGGTTGAGATGAGTATGAAAATACTTGTCATAGTAAAAATATAGTAAATCCTTGTTTAAGGACCTATGAAATAGCGATGCAACTAATGCGTATGCCTTATTGTTGATTGGTTGACCTACTACTTCTTTGGTTTTAATATAAAGTAATTGATGCAGAACCCAAAGAGAACAAGAACTAAACTCAAAGAACAGTCAATCTAAGACTGAAATCTACTCTCAATATCAATTCAATTATCATGGCTGCCAAAAGACACATCTCAAAATGTTTTATATACTATAAATCCTTCCCTAACTAGGACTCTTAATCATGGAAAGATAGTCAAAGATTAACTAGGAAAGAAATAGAGAAAATCTAATTTCTATATTTGCGCCTAGAGTAATATCTCTCAAAATATTTACTTCCATTCCCTCCTCCATCTGTGATCTGCTCAAACTCTTGTTTTAGGTAACATCATACTTGATTGTTGTTGTGTCTGATGTTACCGAAATTGGCTCCAGAATTCTTATCAAACTAGAGACATCAAATGCTTTATGTAGCAATATTGGTCGTAATTTTCCTTAAACTTAATCTACACACCTTATGTGAGGAGGCAGAGAAATGAGTGATTACATTAGCAACTGCGAATACTTTTGTTGCTTTATCAATTCCTTTTAGGAATATGATGAAGATCGTAGAAACAAATATTTTGAAAAATAATATTTTAGGTTTAAAAATAGAAATTAATATTATTTTATTAATTTATATATATTTTTAATTTGTTTCATAGTTTCTTTTGACCTAGAATTCTAATTAGATTGGATCAAGGAATCCTAGTTAGAATAGATTTTTATCTATTAGTTGTTTTTAAATAATCCTTTAGTGATGTATTTTAGATAAGACTTTGATGAATAATATCGATTAATGATTTTTTTTTCTAGTAATCAAGATTACCTTCGTTTCTTTGGTTGGGGTTCTGCATCAAAATACATTGTATACTTTATAAAAAAGGTAAAAAAAAAAAAAAGAGAAATACTTGAATAGCACATGGCCTAGAGAAAATAGAAGTTTGAGTCCATTTCCTATTTTGTGCCCCTTTCTTGGAGGCTGGTCCAATTTCAGTTGATTGAGTGATGGTTGGTGAGGGCAGACCGTGGTAATGATAGTAAGGTCGCTCATTTTTGATCGGAAGGTCACAGGTTCAAGTTGTGAAAACAATCTCCTTGTAGAAAAAGTAAGGGGAAAGTTGCATACAAATATGGTCATTCCTAACCCTTGTAGAGCAAGGAGCCCCTTGCTTTGGTGATACCCTTTATTGAGTGGTGGTTGGAGTCTAAGAAATGATATACCTATTTTTAACACTTTTTGGTGTAGAAATTCTTTTAAATTCTTTGAATTTTGTCACTTGATTGTGTTTAGAAGTGATTGAAGTCCAAGAATTTATATTAAAAAATGCAATTCCCTCCATGTTGAGGACAATGCTCTTTTAAGTTTTAAGTATCAAACCAACAAGGTTATGTTATTGCACTAATATGTGATGGTGCCTTCCTTCTTATTCCTTTCACTTTCATTTTCTCTGAGATTTTGTTAGTACCTTGCTGCATTTATTGGCATTTGTCTCAGTACATTTTTTTATTAAGGTTTTCAATTTATTTTCATCATTTCATGCTTTATGTTACTTAATGGCTGTTGTGAGAACTCATTGTGCAACTGCTTATGATAAATTTGAATATATGTGGTTAACTGTACTGCAGGAATTTTCTCATAGAAGATTCAATGAATGTTCGATTACAACAAAGGTTACCTGGAGAAGGTTAAGTCTTTGTATTTCGCAGCTTTTCTGCTTTCATAGTTTAGCACAATATCAATTATTCTCAATATTGTCACTATTATGCTGTAAACACCTCTTGTGCTAAACATTATTGACAGACACCATAGCTGATTAAATTTTAAATATATTTTATTGATTTATGTTGTATGTCACTAGGTTATATGTAAAAACAAATGAAGGAAAATTACACTAAGATGTAGGATAACAAGAATACAGATGGTTTTAGTAATTAAGCATTGTGATGGAGTCTGAATCCATCGTTAAAGCAGCAGGAAACCTAGTGCGTGCCCCATCTCTCTCCATTAAGTTTTCCGCTTTGACTATCCTTAAATGGTGCTTGACAAGAAATGTATTCTTGAATTGAAATAAATTGGAGCCCCTTCATCCCTCCACCTTCTCTTTCAAACATCATATTTTTTAGATTGTTTATTACTACCATATCTGTCAGCTAACAAGTTCATTGAAGTCATGAAGAACATTCTCATGATAGAGTGACAGTGAATTTATGCTGCTTTGGGGGAAATTTAAGGGATGTTGGTTGTTGGGTCAGTTGGGCTCCTCTTGAAGTTAGGGGCTTATTGGCTGACATGTTCATTTTATGGGATTCCAGAACACAGAAAGTTGATATTTCTACATGGTTCTTTTCTTTGTTGTGGAGGATGGGAATGGATCCTAGCATATAGGGGGTGACCTCATGTAGTTAGATACCTACATGAAATGATTCGACTGTTATGATGAGATGGACCAGTTACAAAATACTTAAAATTAGGATGTCATTAACCATATTAACAAACCAATCATAATTAAAATCTCATGATGAAGATAGTGATAATGGGACTATCTGATCTTCAAATTGAAAAACAGTCAAATAAGCTTTCTAAACTGATAAACCTTTACAAATAAGAGGTCCATCAAGAAGAAAAGGATTGGAAAGGGATTCAAAAGAAATTGATTGGAAAATTTAAAGGAAGTTGATTAGAGGAATTCAATAGAAGGAAAGGAAAAGAAGCCCAAAAAACTTGGTAAAAGAACTCAAGAACCTTGAAGAACACTGGAGCTTTCTCAACCTCAAGGTTTGGAGCTGTAGAAATAATGGCCCCAAAACATGTTCTTTTCTTTCTTTCAATTAATGGAGGCTTTTGTCACGCACCTAGGGTTTACCTAGGTGTCACAACCCTAGGGGTAAACCCGTAAAGGGCCGATAGTAACCGTTAGTTAGTTAGTTAGTTGGGGTTAAGAGATTAGGTAGTTAGGCTAACTGTACAACAACCCATTCCTTACTGTTATGTTAGTTGGGATGTTAGTTAGGTTGTTGTTATACTGATATAGGCTCTATATAAAGAGACCAGCTATTGTGAGAATGTATCTTGGAAGAATAATAAGCTCTTTCCTTTCTCTCATTGTTGTCTCTCTCTCTCGTTCTCTATTTCTCCCTCTTTCTCATTCTATCTTTTCTTCTCCCTTCCTCATTCTATCTGTTCTCCCTACATTCATTTCTTCTTCTTGGAATTCTGCTTGAATTCTTTCAATTGTCTAGCCCACAACTTGAGGGCTTGACAAGTGGTATCAGAGCCAATGGTTCTTGGCTATGGATCCAACTAATTCCAGTAGTGTTTCTGACGATTTCGGCGACAAAATTTAGTAGCAGATCCAGATTGCTGCAGATTCAGTTTGGGGTAGAATTGAACAGGTTGCTGGAGATAATTCAAGAAGCAGCAAGTTTAGGTGATTCTAGAGCAATTGATTTCATCAAAGTCAGGGGTTTCGGCCCATGGGAGGGTGATTGGGCAAGTGAAGGCAAAGCTTGTCAAGCCCTCAAGTTGTGGGCTGGACAATTGAAGGAATTCAAGTAGAATTCCGAGAAGAAGAAATGAATGTAGGGAGAATAGATAGAATGAGGAAGGGAGAAAGAGCAAATAGAATAAGAAAGAGAGAGATATAGATAATGAGAGGAAGAGAGAGACAGACATGAGAGAAAGGAAAGAGCTTATTATTCTTTCAAGATATATTCCCATAGTAGCCTATATCAGTATAACAACAACCTAACTAATATCCTAACTAACGTAATAGTAAGGAATGGGCTATTGTACAGTTAGCCTAACTAACTAATCTCTTAACCCCAACTAACCAACTAACAGCTACTATCGGCCCTTTATGGATTTACCCCTAGGGTCGTGACAATCCCCACTCCTTCAAACAATTCTTGTCCCCAAGAATTGACAACTGCAGACCCCGTTCTTCATCCAATTCTAGCCTTCACAATCTGAATTCTTCTTCGCCTTTTCTCGTTCTTTTCTCTTAGTTGCCTTGGCCTCTTTTTCTTCCTCCTTGGCTTTATCTGATGAATGAGAGAAAAAACAACATCCCTTTGTTTAGCAGGTCTTTCAAACTCGTTTGAAGTACCGCCTTCTTTTCCCTCTACCAAAATCAGCACCAACTCCTCTACCTCTTTAGCGGCTATGAAATCTCCAACAATATCATCTGCTGTGATCTTTTCCTTTCCCGCGTTCACAACATCTTCTAATTCCTCATCTTCCCTGGAGATCTCCTCAATAGGATTATCTTTTACTTCCTGAATTTCCTGTTCCATTGCTGGCAATTCATCCACTTCTTGCTATAAATTGAGGGTAGCCATAGAATTACCTTTGTTTTGCTAGCTGCTCTTAAGAAAACTTTTAAGTGGCAGCCCATGCTTTTTGCAAATGGCTTCCAGGGCTAATTTTTGCAGCCTTGCCTTCTCCACTACTTGTTCCACCATCATAGGACAGAATGTATTGACCATAAATCTCAGCGTAATATTAAGACCATTAGTGAATCTTGATACAAAATAAGACTCATTCAATGTTGGATGGGAATGGAGCGCCCGTGCTTTCAATTTCTCAAAATTGACCCAATACTCCATAACCGAGTCCTCATGTTTCAGTTTGTTGAACTCCTCATTGTAACTCTCATCTCCCATCTGATTTTTCTTGGTAGACTTAAAAAATTCATCAAACTTACTTGATAGACCTTTTATTTTGCCGTCAAAACTATCCCAAGTATTTGTAATTCTTGTATCCATATCCGTAGCTCAATTTCTTGCAAATCCGCCTCTGACACGACAATCTATCCTTGTTTTAGAATTGCACCTTCAAGATCACTGGAATCACCCAATCACTGTCCAATTTCTGCGATCACCGTGTTAAGATTAGGAGCTCTTAGAAACTGATTCAAGACTTAGATTTGCCAATCTCTTTTCACTCCTCACCCGGAAATCAAGATAACAACAGAATATATATTGCAGTAATTGAAAACAGTAAAGAAATGAAAGATAAGAACAATCAAACCATCCAAGAAGCACAGAATTATCCTAGTTTGGACTGCTTAAAAACAATCCTACATCCAGCCTTCTCTCCGAGAGATAAATCCACTAGAAACCGGTTGAAAACAAGATATAGGAACCTCTTTTCTCTCCCTCACACAAGTTCACTGCACTCTCAAGAGAATACAAGGACTAAGTTTAACTCTAAGCTTTTCTCACTCTCTCGGTAGAATCACTTGCATACAGAGACTAAACATAATGAGTTGTGATGTATGTCCGACTGCAAGCTCTCACCTCCTATATATAAACAATAGGAGTGGAAATTACAAGGTTAGAACTTAGCCTATACAATAGGGGCAGAAATTACAAGGTTAAACAATAGTATGTTGAACATGCTGTCTATTCTCTGGCCAAAATGATCTAATGTTCTGGCAGTTTCTTCTCTGCTTTTCTCTAATTCTCTCTGCACACTTTCTCGTATGGCAAAGTTCTCTTCCTTGTCATGACTCACCGCCTTCTAAGTCTGTAGCAGTCCCAATTCCATTGCCTCCATCCTTGCTTCCAGCTGCTTTATCCTGGTACCTTCTGCCGTTCCTTAAGTCGTCTCAAATCTACAGTGAATTACAGTTGTAGCTTCTTGAAAATCGCTTGTGCTCAGCTTCTGAAGATACCTTGCCCTGATCAACTCTGTTGCAGCTAATAGAAGTTGTCGAAATCACAACCAAGAATTGTTGGCTTGCATTGTTGTCACATGAAACAACATATCCAGCCGTTATCCCACTATGTGGGGTTGGCGACATAAATTCTAGACTTCTATGTGGGTTACATCCCAACAGATAGTTTGTCTAGAATTCATATTTGGATCCGACTAGGTTTTACGCTGGCTGTCGGCTACCTAACGCAACCCTCCTCCTTTATCCGGGCTTGGGACCAACAGTGGATAATATCCCCTGGCGGAGTAATGATGAAATGAAGTTTGAACACCATCTTCACATGGAGAAATTTCATGAGATGGTGGTGAATGAAGATAATTGATATAGTTGTGTTCCATAACTTAGTTGACATGGTGAAACCAACAAGTACAATATGGAAACACAACACCTGTTGTCACATGACCAGAAGGAATTACTAAGGTGCGGGAAGGAGGTTATGAATGTATTAGGGTATTATTGTAATAAAGGGAAGAAGGTGGTTATGGGTAGAAGGATGTAAAAGAGCTAGTAGTTAGATAGAAGAGTGTAGAACATGTAAATCAAATGTTTGGCACCAATCCACAAAGGATTGGTATATAAGCCAATGGTCATTGCCCTTAGGGGCAGGATTGAATACATTTGATTTAGTTTTCCCTCTCAATTCTCTCAATCTCTCCTCTTTTTGTGTTCTTCTATTATCTCACCAATCAAGTGCGATTCCCACTGAATTGCAGGCGAATTCCCCTTGTCAGAATTGGATTCTAACAATTTGGTATTAGAGCAAGTCCTGGGCGGTAGGAAGAGACTTTGGAGTGGAAGATGGCGGATGGAACTCAAATGAAGCAGATGGAGGCACAACTCCAACAAGTGACAACAATGATGGCGGATATGCAGAATTGCATGGGGTCCCTAGAGAATTCGGTGGAAAGAAGGGTCGAGGGAGCCATGAATTTATGGTGCGAATAGAGCAGGGTGCAGAATGCTAGGTTGGAAGAGTAGATGCAAGAGCAAAGTCAAGCTCTCCGGGATCAGATGCAACAGTTCGTCCTAATGCTTTTGAGTCAAACACAAGTAAAAATCTCACCTGAATTTCCCCATAGGGAGAGATTTGAGCCAATCTTGAATGGCCAAGGAGTGAATTTCAGATTTGAGGGATCTGCTAAATTGGAGACAGAACATTAGGGGATGGGGGAGAATGGAGGAGGAAGGAGGCTAGGAAATACAACCGAATCTATTCAGATCGGTTTTCCCATGCCTAAGATGGAGATTCCCTTATTCGATAGCCATAACCCAAGGTGGTGGGTGAGGTGATGTGAGAAGATGTTCAGTCTCTACAATGTGGTTGAACAACAGAAGGTGATCGTAGTAGCTGCTTACTTGAATGACGTGCGGGAGACGCGTGTACAAAGGGTGGATTGTGTCACGACCTCGCTCTTGTGGTAGGAATTAATACTTCTCCGATAAGAATTCGAGAAGGGTTTAGAGATTTGAGTAGAGAGTAGAGGGTAGAGAGTAGGGAGAGAGAGAGAGAGAGAGAGAAAATAGGAAGGAAATAGATTCTGATAATTCTCATAATGATTCCTCACGATGGAGGGGTGTCGAAATATAGGCAATTTGGAGGGATATTCCCCTGTCAGAGGTGGGCCCGCACCTGGTACAACTTCTAACAAACTATATTCCTTTTTGTCTTCTTCCTACCTAGCCGATTACCACCTTAATTCAGCTAACGCCTAAACATCCAAATGGCAGTGTTTACCCTACCAGCTACTACCGAAATAAGTAATGCCAAAATTTAAAGATGCAAACAGAAATAAATGTTGGAATGACAGGTCATTTTGTGACAGATTGGTGTTTAAGGAGGAGTGTTCTTGGGGGGAATTTGTGGAGGATCTCTGTGAACGATTTGGGGAAAGAGGAATGTTAGATGTAGTTGAGGAATTCAACAAATTGAGGCAGGAGGGAACTGTGTAGGCCTATCAATAGAAGTTTGAAGAGTTGAAGGCCCTTATGTTGATCTCTAACCCCACCTTGACTGAAGGATACTTAGTATCAAGCTTCATTAGTGGCTTGAACGAAGAATTATGCTTCACAGTTAAGATGTTCTAGCCTAAAACAATCAAATAGGCTATAAAGTGTGCCAAACTACAGGAGTTAACTGTAGAGGCATTGATGAAGAAGCAGAAGGGAGTAAGGGATGGCAAGTGATGCCCTTACAGTAGGGAAACAAGGGATGGAATAGAGGTGGGGGATCAATCAATCAAGGGAGTAAGGGATTGGCTCTTCTAGCACCCCCACAGCCCTTAGTTGGGAAGTTGTTAGAACAGAAGAGGCTAGCAGGCCTCTATTTCAGATGCGGAGACAAGTATTCTCTAGGGCATCAATGCAAATGCCAATTGTTATTGCTAGAGGAAACTGAAGAAGAAGAAGACGAAGAAGAAGAAGGCAACCAAGTTGATGATGGAGAGGAAGAGAAGGTGGAAATTTCCTTGCACGCCTTAAGGGGGGTGACTACCAGTAAGATTATAAAAGTGGAAGGAAGTGCCAAGGAGAACAACTTAATGATACTCATTGACTGTAGAAGCACTCATAGCTTCCTTGATTAAGGTACAACTAAGAAGCTAAAATGCAGTCTAACGAGGATTCACCCTCTATCAGTTACTGTTACCAATGGGCAAAAGGTAATATGCAAGTCAACATGTGTGGGGTTCTGTGGGCAGATGCAGGGAGAAGATAACTTGAACCTAACTCTGAGCCTGTTAACCTTTGTTCATACTGATAGCCCCCAAAACAGAAGGCTAAAATAGAACGTATGAAAGACATGCTACAAATGTCCATCATTCGACCAAGTATCAACCCCTATGCCTCCTTTTTACTCTTAGTCAAAAAGAAAGATGGTAGTTGGCCGTTTTGTGTTGATTACCGCCAATTCAATTCCCTCAACAAATTCCCTATACCTATCATTGAGGACTTATTGGATGAGTTACATGGAGCCAAAGTTTTCTCTAAACTTGACCTTTGTTCAGGATATCATCAGATACGTATGCACCCTAAAGATATCCACAAAACTACATTTAAAACCCACCAAGGATATTATGAATTCTTGGTAATACCCTTTGGTTTGACCAATGCTCCTGCAACCTTTCAAGCCCTCATGAATTAGATATTTGAGCCCTACCTATGCCAATTTATTCTATTATTCTTTGATGATATCCTAGTCTACAACCCCGCATTTTCCAAACACCTAGAGCACTTAAGGACTACTCTACAAGTCCTTAGGTTCAATAAGCTGTTCATCAAGAAGTTTAAATGTGCATTTGCACAAACCCAAGTGGGGTAGCTTGGTCATATTATATTAGGGGTAGGCGTGAGCATAGACCCCCCAAAAGTAGCATCCATGACTACTTGGTTGTGACTTGTGAATATGAAAACCCTGAGGAGATTCTTGGGCCTTACATCGAAGGTTTGTAAAGGACTATGGCATCGTCAACAAGCCCTTAATCAAGTTGTTGAAAAAGGAATGGTTCCGTTGGAGTGAGGAGGCTGAGGAAGCTTTTGAAAGACTAAAAAGGGCAATGTGTGAGGTCCCTACACTAAGCCTTCCGGATTTCAACAAACCTTTGTGATGGAGACTGATGCAAGTAACTATGGGATGAGGGCAGTACTAATGCAAGGGGGTAGACCCTTAGCTTTTATCAGTCAAGCATTGGCCCCTAAACACTTGCGTCTCAGTGTGTATGAAAAAGAACTATTAGTTGTCCTAGTAGTAGTAGAGAAGTGGAGGCATTACTTAGAAGGGGGTAAATTCTTCATAAGGACTGACCATGAACGCCTAAAGTTATTATTGCAGTAGAAACTTCATACACACCTCTAGAGGAAACTGTAGATCGGAAGTTGTTAAGCCGAGCTGATGGAAGGCCGAGGTGTCGAGCTACTAAGCTCATTATCTGCTCATTTATCTTCCGTGATTTATCTTGATTTATATTGCTGTTACATCTTATCTTTCTTAGTTATGTTTTATTAGATTTGTTTGTATTTAAGGTTGTTGTCATCTAATCCTACAAAGTAGGAATCTAATCTCTAAAATCTAGAAGAATTCTTAGGATCCATTGTGTATATATTTGTGGCATTTTCAAGGGAATAATCTTGAGGGTCTTAGTGATGGTGCTAGAAAGATCAGGGGCTTCAGGTTAAGGGCCAAAATGCAAAGGAAAATTTCAAGAAGGCCAAACTGTAATTTTCGAAAAATCTGCTCAGAAATGGCAGATCTGGCCGCAATTTTTGGCCGAAAAATCTGGAGATTTGCAGCTGTTCTTCGACAGGGCATGGCCAAGGTCGCGTAAGGGCAAAGCAAGGGCCTCTGATTGGTCGGAAAAATGGACGAATTTGGCTATAAATAGTCGAGTTTTGGTGAGGGTTTGCATAAAAAATTTTACTTCGGATTTCTCACTTTTGGGAGCAAATCAGAGGTCAGGGATAAGGGGCTTTTGTTCCCCAGGTTGTGAGGAGTAATTCTGGGAATTTTGAGAGTTTTTGGAGTGGTATAGGGGTGTTTTTGCATTCGAGCGTATATATATATATATATTGAGAGAAGGTGAAATTGGCTTGTAGAGTGAACGATCAAAGGATCTAATAAGGGGCTTTTGGTTACAAGGTTATGGGTAACTAATCTGGAAAGTTTCGTGTCAATCGGAGTTCGGATCGAAGGCCAATTTGGCTCGCCGGAAAACGCAAAGCTTCGCCGGAGCCAGACTATAAATCGTCCAATCGGGCTATTTCCGGTCAGTTTTCTGCCCATGTGAGGGTGCCATTGTGATCGACTTGAGGAGGGCTTCAAGGTGGTGTCGTCGAATCAGCCATCGGAGCAGGTTGCCGGTCGCTGTCGCTTGAGAAGATGACCGAAGGTATTTTTGTATTTTTTTAAAATGCTGAAAATATAGAAAATTCGAGAAAAAATAGAATTAAAGGAATTAAAATTTTGGAAAAATATCTAGAAATTCAAGGAAAAGGAATAGTTTATTTTGATGAATTTTTATCTTGAAAATTTCTTGAGGAGATAATTATTTTTGATTTTTGAAAGGAAATGTAAGTGAAAAATAAATATGAGGGATTTTTATAAAATTCTGAAAAAATTCCAGAAGGATAAGGAATTTATTTTATGAGTTTTGGTGATTTTTCTTGGAGGAGATTCGAAGGAAATCAAGGAGAAATAAATTTTCTCAAGGAAAAGTAATTATGGAAATTTGATAAAATAGGAGAAAAATCTGAAAAATTTCCAGAAAATTCTAGAGACTTATAAATATTGTTTTATGAATTCTTATGCAGAAAAAGTTGGAAAAATACTTGAATAGGTATTTATTTGGAATTATCGAGAGAAAAATTGGATAAAATTAGAGAAAAATTATGAGAAAATTGAGAAAATAGATATTTATTTTCCTTTGAATGCATATGATGTCTAGGGTATCATTAAAGCTCGAGGTTGAACTAGAGAGCGCCTGGCACGAGAATCGAGATCGATCAGGCACGCATTTCGAGGAATCTTAAATTTAGCCTAAGGTGAGTGGTTCTATCGAAAAACTCGTTTGTGGCATATGGATGGTTTACTGTGAGTGTTTGTCCCTATGGCTTAGTTTATTGTGATGGTTTGTCCAAACGATTATTCACACATGTATTAAATTTCGTTCGGTAAATTGCATATATTGAAATGTTGATTTTATATGCATGTTATGATTTTCGGCATTGGCATGTTATGTGTTGTTCATGTGGGACGTGGGTTGTTAACCTATGACGTAGTCTTGAGTGACAACACTCGGGATGCGTACCAAGGATTAATGCTAGGTGACCCACTTGGGACGGGGCTGAGATGTACTTCACCCTATGGTACTCAAGTGGCGGGGCTGAGAGTGGACACCACCCCGGTTGTTGGCTCAAGTGGCGGGGCTGCAAGTGGACACCACCCCAGGTTCTTTTGAGCAATAGCATTAATACCGAGGTGACGTCGATTCTGGGGATAGTGCTGATATGACAGTCTTGGGGCTAGGGTTGCGTTGGGTTTTGGAATGCTTTTGAGTAGGAGCGTTATGCCTAACAATGACAATGGGGTGATTCCCGAGTTCATATGTCGAGGTTGTCCCTCTTAAGCAGGATTGGTTTGCCAATGGGTTGGTGTGGTCGTGTCGCCTTTAGAGAGATTGTATTTTCCTCGGTTAGGGCTAAATGCTGTGTAGGATTCTCTTAGGTTGGGTCATGTCAGAATTTATCGGTTTTATATATATGATTTTGCATATCTGCATGAAAATGTTTTTGAACTCTCACTTAGATGATTCAGCATCTAATTTGGACTATATCCCTGGAATATTCAAACGTTCTAGGTGAAAGTAGTGGTGCCAAGGGAAATAATGTCATCGAGATGTAGCTGCTATGTTTAGTTTTCGTAGGTTTTTGTCTATGATTACGATGTTTAGAGATTATGTAATATTTTGATATTTTCATGTGAAACATCGATTTGGTTATTGTAAAAGGAATTGTCGGTTATATTTCATTGAGGTTTCGATCTTGCTTCCGCTGATGTGATTGATAATACCTGTCTTAGTCTATTATTTTTAAATGCTGAGAAGGTATAGTTGGGATTGTTGGGAAATGAGTATGATAAGGGTATGTATATCGAGAGACTTGTATTGTGTGTTTGATTTTGAAAAAAAAAAATATATATTCTCGAAATCTCGAGTTAACGCACACTTGGGAAAGAGTGGGGCGTTACAGCTCAGGTGGACAAGGCTACTTACAGACTACATCTATCAAAAGGTTCCATCCACCCTGTATTTCATGTGTCCCTCCTTAAGCCTTCTTTGGGCAATAACCCTGTAAGTCTTACTCTACCACTAGCAGCTCAAGAAGTTCAACAGGTGGTTGAACCTATAGCCATTGTGGGGAAAAGAGTCATCTACTGTTGTAAATTGGGAGCACTAGCAGCCTTTAATCCTCTCAAGAAACCAATCAAAAACCACCTAACACACTCTCAATCACTCTTAACTCACTGGGCAACAAACCACAACATGAATATGTAATAAAGAACATAATTTAAACAAGAACAAAACAAGAAAGAAATATTCAAATCACATGAGAAGACATAATTTTATCCTAATTCATGCCAATTTAATTGGCACTAAATCCAGCCTTGAAACCACCACCGAGCAGCTTCTTTATTGATGAAACTAGTACAAAACTTCCCTCTTCTCTCTCTCACAATACAAACCTTCCCAAAAGTGTATAAGACTACAGCTTTCTCACTCTCTAGGCTCTCACAAAATTGGAAGAGAACATGTGGTATTCTTTCTCAGCCCTCCCCCTGTCCTATTTATAGAAAATAGGATGATATTTCTTAGGGTTAGTTATGATATTTTCAATTTTGCCCTCCACTAATAAATAATATTACAAGAGTGCCACCTGCCTATCAACTAATCCCATAACCGCATACAAAACTGTAAACTAACCTATTACTAACTCTAGACAATCTTTAACAAATCTCCACCATTGTCTTGAGTGTGATACCTTCCATCTTCATCCATCAAAACCTTCTCTTCCTTTGGTTTCGCGCATGATAACCTAACCATCAAATCAATCAACTTCAACAATCATTAAGGATTTCAAATCAATGCTGTAAATTTTAACAATGGACCACTTTTGGATAAATTTCAGCTGCAATAACTAAACCTGCAACTCTCATTAGATATTATCCTCCTCAAGGAATTTCCTAATGAATAACTTTTCCTAACATCAATATGATTGATATACTCCATGGTGGAACTAAAAACTAAGCCAAATGGACTGCCCATTGGTTGTTTCAACTCCTCCTATCTAGACTATATTTTAGGGTTCCTGCTGCATACAAAATGCAACATATACACCCCAAATGCATACTTTCCAGCTAGGCACACTCCACCACAAACCAAATCCATATTCAATGTTATTCTTAATCCCTAAGGTCCAAACTTTACACAGCATCACATCAACAGTGCACCATACCCAAATTAGTCTTAACATTGCTACACTTACTCCTAGCTTTCCAAAACCAGTCTTTTAGGCTTTACCACTGTCTTCCCTTCTTATGTTTGCTTCAAAACTCAAAAGGACTGCTTGATCTCTTTTCTTAACTCTCCTCTATTTTCAGCTTAACAATGGTATGCTTTAGATTTGGGTACTCCTAGGGTGCCATAAGCTGTCCTATTCCTATTCCAACCTGTATGCCTTATCTTTCTAGCTTCTCCTCCTTCCAACAATCTCAAACACTGAACTACCACCTCAGCTACACCTTGAGATTCCTATTGGATAACTGTCAATGAAGCTACCTTACTTTTCCTAGGCATACCATTGGAAAATGACACAGCTACCCCATGCACTCAATTTACCCCTTGGACTATCACAATCTTATATCTTACCTAGAGAATTATAATCACACCTAGAGAGATCTTTTAAGCAAACAATCCTTGCTTACCTTTCCCTCTAGCCTATTATCCCTTGGCTACACTATAAGATCACTTTTCCCTTAGTTTCCTCATGGATAATTAGTTGTTCGAGACAGCTATTTGATCCAAAGTTAAGCTTTTATGAGCTGATATGCCTGATGGTCATTTGCCTAGCCTTTCTCCCTTGGCTTTCCCATCCCCAACAAATCCTTCACTTACAAATAGACACTTACAACCATTTAACCTAAGGGATCTTCCACCTAAGTCCAAGACTCTCCCCAAATTTACATGGCTCCATGCCATTCATTTGGACATGAGTGCAACCCTCTTTCTTATACAAGGGGCTCTATATCCTGGCCTATCCTTAGCACTCAAGACAATGCATAAACATCTTATAAACCCAAATTTCCATACCTCACTGGAACCTAACTTAAGACCTATCACTACCCATCCTAGGCAACACTATAAATCTTCTATTCCCTTGCTCATTTCCTACAAGATGATTCTCCTTTCCTATCCTTGCTTAATCTGGACTTTTTGATCAATAATGGCTACACCATACAAGGACACTCTTGCACACACCATTTCTCCTCACTGTTCACAAGGACCCTCATTGCAAAAGCCAAAGCTATCTTAAACACTAGTTGCCTTCCTCTCATAATCCAGCCCAAGCTTACACAATGAATATGATCAAAAAAATTTCAGATTTCCTTATTGCTATACCCTGGTTCATAGGTTAGTTTCGGACATTTGAAAGGATTCTCCTTGCTGGCCAGCATTCCAAATTCTATCCCTTGGCCTTGGAATCAGCTAATTCCATGTCCTATTATTAGAGTGTTCTCTCATAAGTAAAAACCCTAGCTTTTGGAGACCTAGGTATACCTATTCCAACAACTCTACTCCAACCTTTCACACCAGAAGCAATTTCCAGCAAGCTCATATATGCTTGGGAATTCCTTAGGGACACATCTCCACTAGGTTCATTTCACCTAGCTTCACCATGAGACAAGACTTAAATAGGTTCCCAAAACATCTTAAAAACTGATTTCTAATGGGATTTACTGATTTTGGAGACTTCTACATCTAGAGACCTAGTCAAACTACATGGTTTCTATTCCTATACACCTGCAAATTTCCCCTCCCCTAATATCCCTAGCCTTAGATACTTTTCCTAGTCCTTGCTCACCATTGTGAGCCATCCTCAAGAAATGCCCTAACCTAACTTATCATAGATTATCCTTAGTGGCTGCAGCTTATTCACAGAACCTGCAAGCATGCACCACATAACCTCTATTCTTGAGGATTGCAACCATCTCTCTAAGAGATCCTTGCAACTCTTAGGACTCCAATTCTCACTATCTAATTATTCCTAAGGACATTAGGCTTTCTATTAAAAAGGGACATATTTTACAGCTTCTAATATTCTGGAACAACTCCACCATGTTTCCTATTCTCTACCATCTCCAATTCCCTTGACCTTAATTTGTTGCCTAGACAAACCATTTCCCCCTCCACCATATCTCTATGGATAAATACCCATTTCCTATGAGAAGTACACCCTAAACCTAGGACCTATGCTACTTTTCTTGCATACCTAGAAAATACTATAGGGCATCCGTACTCTCATAGCCAAAACTACACATGGTGTTTGAACATCCGGGACTGGTTCTCTCTTCGGATTCTTTCTTCCTATTTGGACAGTTCTTCTTCATATGCCCTTCTTCATGGCAATAAAAGCATTTAACCACTTTCTTGCCACTCCTAGACTTAGACCGAGACTTACCTTTGAACCTAGGGTCTCTTTTTTCTGTTTTAGTGTTCACTGCCAAAGCTTTTATGGCATATTTTTTGGACTCTACCTTGTTTTGTAAATCCTTGGAATTCAAAACTCCTATCACATCATCTAGGTTCAGCTTATCTCTTCCATGTTTCAAGATATCTATAAAGGTCTCATAAGATTTAGGAAGAGAGTGCAATAAGACCAAAGCCTTATCCTCGTCTTCATACCTAATATTTATATTCTCAAGATTCAAACACAGTTTATTAAAACTGTTCATATGGTCTTGCAACCTTTGACGTTCACTCATCTTGAAAGAGAAAAATTATGTTTTCAATTACAACCGGTTAGAAAGGGTTTTAGTCATGTAGAGTGCATCTAACCTATTCCAAAGCTCCTCTGCAGTTGTCATCTTTGACACCTCTCGTAAGACTTTGTCTCCTAGGCTTAGAATAAGGGTGTTAAAGGCTCTTTTGTTGGTTTCTTTCCACCTATCCCTGATTTCCTTTTTCTAGACTTCAATTAGGGTTTTGAGCATAGGCTTTTCAGCCTCTAAGGCTTCCTCCAGTCCAAGATTTCCCAAAAGAGCTCTCATCTTCATCTTCCATAGGCCAAAATCATTTTGGCCATTAAATTTCTCAACATCATACCGTGCGACAGAGGATATATAAGCCATTCCTGCGGGTATGTGATAAAATTCTAAGTTCTTGATGAGAGGCCCAGCTCTGATACCAATTTGTTATAAATTTGGAGCACTGATAGTCTTTAATCCTCTCAAGAAACCAATCAAAAACCACCCAACACACTCTCAACTCACCGGCCAACAAACCACTACATGAATATGTAATAAAGAACATAATTTAAACAAGAACAAAACTAGAAAGAAACATTCAAACTGTTGAGTCTCGGACCAGATTTCTCACACAATTAACACTTTCTCACACCCAAACACTTAGGCGATACTGATAGAAACTGAAAGAAATGTAAAACAGAACACAATAACAAGCAACAATAGTAAATGAACAAGAAGACTTATCTTGGTTCGGGCAGGAAGTCGCCCTACATCCAGACTGCTAGAAGATGCCGACAGAATCCACTATCAAAGAAACAAGAATACAGCTCTTTCTCTCTGATCTCTTCCTTGCACACACTTAGGCTAATAATCAATAGCCTCTCACTCAAGAATACAAGGACCGAGCATTAGCTCTCTCTCAATTCTCTAACTCCCGTGTGCGAAAACAATGGAAAGGATCCTTTGCCCTCTGCAGAACCTATCTGCCTCTATTTATAAAAGATAGAGGTGGTTACAACTTAAGGACTGAACTGAAATAATAAGGAAATACAAGGCTTATTCGGAAATAACTCTAGGGAAGACATTTCCGTTATATTCTAAACACATAAAACATAAGAATATAATCATTTCCTAACAAACAATTCTGTCCTTTACCAAAACTAACAGTTAGACTAATACAAATTCTAACACAAACCACATGAGAAGACATAATTTTATCCTAGTTCATGCCAATTTAATTGGCACTACATCCAGCCTTGAAACTACCATCGATTAGCCTTCTTTATTGATGAAAACAATACAAAACTTCCCTCTTCTCTCTCTCATGAAACAAGCCTTCCCAAAAGTGTACAAGACTACAACTTTCTCATTCTCTAGGCTCTCGCAAAATCAAAAGAGAACATGTGGTATTCTTTCTCAGCCCTCCCCCTGTCCTATTTATAGAAAATAAGGTATTATTTCCTAGGGTCAATTGTGATATTTCCGATTTTTCCCTCCACTAATAAATAATAATGCAAAAGAGCCACCCACCTATCAACTAATCCCATAACCGCATACAAAAATTGTAAACTAACCTATCACTAACTCTAGATAATCTTTAACATCTACAAGCAGAAAGTACCAATCACACAAGTGCTAGTGCGTTGATCTTACCTCCACCCAGAAAACAACACATGGGAGTATCTCCTTGATCTCTTAAAGCAGTTTCCCAGGGCAGCTAGACTACTCTGAACCTTCTTTAGGACAAGTAAGGTTTCAAGCGACGGGGGAGGGATTGTCATGTGACCAAAAGGAATTACTAAGGCGCGGGAAGGAGGCTATGAATGTATCGATGTATTATTGTCATAAAGGGGAGAAGATGGTTACAGGTAGAAGACCTAGCAGTTAGATAGAAGAGTGTAGAACATGTAATTCAAATGTTTGGCCCCAATCCACAAAGGATTGGTATATAAGCCAATGGCTGGGGCCCTTAGAGGCAAGATTGAATACATTTGATTCAGTTCCCCCCCCCCTTCTCTTTCTCACTCGCTTTTCTCTTTCTGTGTTCTTCTATTATCTCGCTAATCAAGCGCAATTCCCATTGAATTGTGGGTGAATTCCCTTGTCAGAATCGGATTCTGACAATTGCCTGCAACATTGAACCTTGATTAGCTGTTAGGAATTTATGGAATCCCAGCAAAGAATCAACCTAGCTCTAATACCAAATGTCACGCACCTAGGGTTTACAAGAATTGGAATCTGGAAGGATTCAGGGAAGAGAGAATAGAAAGGAAGGGAGAAATTAGAAGAATGGAGGGAGAAATCAGAGAGAACAGAGGGAGAGAGAGAGAATTCGAGAAGGAAGAATTCAGATTTCATTCATCAACTGCATTCTCTAACTAATCCAGCCTATTTATAGGCTATTCTCTCCTTTCAGTTAGTAATAAACTGAAAGGTACAATACTACAGTAGCCTATAGTAGAACAAAGAATAATTACGTGTATTAAACAATTACTTCTATACCCTTGGGTCGTGACAGCTCTAAGCCTCTATAATTATTTGTAATTCATGGAGGCAACATCCACAATCAATAATAATTTTTTTTTTTATCTCATTTCTAGTGTTCTAAAATGCGCTTGGCACTAGTCGGGCGCTAGACTGGGGTCTAGAAAAATTATTTAAATAAAATTTATATTATCCCAAATGCACATATTATTAAAAATAAAATATTTTAAAAGGCATATTTTATGTCTAATTATTTACACATAGCCAAAGAAGACTTCAAAGCTTATCCAATATCCCAGATTTAATGTTTGCTTGGAGTCCGAATGAGAGAGAGAGAGAGTCAGAGACATCAAAGGAAGAGCAACGAGCAACGCATGAGAGCCCCAATTTTCTCCTTCTTCCAATTAGTCCGTTAGTCCAGCAAAATCATTCGATATATATATATATATATTAATAGAAGGTGCGAAACGGAGATAAGCTGCCAAGAAGAAGATGATGGAGAAAGAGCTTGCTTCCACAGCACACTCTCATGCCTTATCCACGTTTGTTCGGATTAGACCGAGTCCTCCTTTGGTTGTTGAAGACCTCGTCACTTGCAGCAGCATCATCTACTACTTTTGAGTGAAGAAGCTAGGTTTTCTCCTCTAAAATTAGGCGACCCAGGTGACTAGGCACTGCCTAGGCTGCTTAGGTGTCGATTGGGCCTGATTAATTGAGCCCAACGCATAGGATGCTTCGCGATAGCCAGGGGTCACCTAAGGCCTCGGTGGCCGCCTAGGCCACGTTTTAGAACATTGCTCATTTTTGTTAGTCTTTTTATGTTTCATTAGTTGCTTTTGTTCTTCTAAAATAGTTAGTGGCCTACTATATAGATTGGAAACGAGACAACATTAAATAAAGAACATTGTTAAATGTTTACATGGGTTTCTGTTGATTAAAGACTTGAAATTTGTGTGAACAAATGTTTTGATTTCACAACTTGCAAAGGTGTATTCATTTTCACGGATTTTGTCCTGTACCTGATAAACTTCTTGGCCTCCTTTACTGAATTTTGTTTTGAATACTTCCCTTATTTTGATGTTTGCAGATGCCACCCCAAGAGTTGTGGAAGCTCCTTCAGTCTTGCAGTCCTGTTCCAAAGCAGTTATACTTGTTTGTACATTTCTCACCTCTTATTCTGGCAATTAGTAGATTGTCATATAAATGTATAGAACATCAGTACACTCAGAACATGATATACAAGCATGGCATAATTGGATACTCCAACTAGCACGTAATATAAAAAAATAATTAAAATTCTTTGGTGTAGATATTTACCTGAAAATCAATAAAAAATCAATAAATTGGATTTTGATGAAAATCAATATAGATATTTAATGGGTCAATCATGCCACTCATTGTGGAAGAGAGCTTGTTGATTATTAAGGAGATTAGGGGAACTCATGATAGCAAGAGGCATGTTACTTCTTTTCCCTATCTGGCACTGATCCACTTGGGGAAAACTAAATGGACAGTTTAACAAATACTTTTTCCCCCGTTTTAGATAGCTTATATCATTTTTATGAAGATGCTTTTGATTTCGTCAATTCTTGTGATACTAAGTTCCTAATTGCTGTTTTCGGTCAACACAGAAATTATCCTTTTCATATTTGGCACTTTTCCCCAGTCCTTTTGGGGTCCCTTGTTGTCTGTGTCTCTTAATGTCTGTTCTCTCCCAAGACCTTGAAAGTAATGGTTTAATGAAATATAATCTGAGGCACTGTTATTTTACTGGCTTCAGTATTTGTTGGATGTTTTTTTCTCCTAAGTAGGATGTAGACTTGAAAGTTCATCATGCTGGAAAAAAGAAATATCAAATAAGACACTGTTTCATTTTTGTTCTCTTTACAAATTTAATGGCATTTAATGTGTATGCATATATACATATGTGTGATTCATTTTGTCTTTCTGTTTTGTTAAGGTGGTTACTGCAGCTTATGGTTCTGACTATATCAGACTGGTTGATATTCTTAAGAAAGAAAAATCTACTCATAGATTGATTGTTGGTATTGTTCTCAAGCCCTTCAGCTTTGAAGGACGAAGGCGCCAAGATGAGGTAAGGTTTGCATGTGAACTGATTGCTCATGGTTTGCCATGTATAAATCAAGAAAGGAAAGCATGTAACAGGAATTCTGCTAACTTCACTTTTATTTTGTCTAAAATCTTTTTATGAACATATTTAGTGGAGGGCGACAACATCTTATCATGATGTCAAAGCCATGAATTTGGCTTGCATTATTTTATGTTCTAGTATTTACACTCAACTTTGTAAATGGGTTTTAGGTTTTACACTCAATGCTATTATCATTCTCCTTTCCTTTATTCCATCTTTTAGGTCACATGTGGTTGGACGGAATGGTTTTTTTTTTAAGTAAAAGAGATATGTATAAATAGAACACAAACTAGGGCATACCCTATAGACAATATCACAGAAGTGAAAACAGACACTCAAGATCCACACACGACTGGATAAAATATATATATATATATATATATAGAAGGTAAACAACGGAGGTACATGAAAAAGAAAATAAAGAACAACTCCAGGTGAATACATCTCCAAGGTGAGGGGCGCTCCAATGCATGACATCTTGATCAACAAGGAAACCGAGAACAAACAATGAACCTGAAGGTAGCCCCGGAAGAGCCACCAACTGACAATGAGCACAGAGAGAAAACCTAGGACCAGAAGGATGAGCATGTAAGTGTCACCAAGTGGCCCCAGGACACATACATGAACACACACTCAAGGCCAGAATCGTCAATACAAGGACCTAAGCCAGGAGTGTTGATCGGCAGGGAGTCGCCAGAAATGTCCTAGTGCACAGCTTTGTAGAGTATAGGGAAAAGGGATAGTGACCAATCGTGCCCACATGACACAATGAATTTGATGGACGAGCTGGTCTGCAAATCGCTTGGAATCTCGCCAACATCGGTTGTTACGCTCACACCACAAAAAATAGACCATCGCTTGCAAGACTAAGCGATTAGCAACATGCTAAGGATTTTTATCTTTCCACTGAGTCGCCGCCCACAGGACCCCCGTCTCCCATCGACGCCAAGGCCATGCAAACCTCTTTGAACACTCAAAAAAGGACACCACCTACTAGAATAAGAACAATCAAAGAATAGATGGTTGTGTCTCTTGGAATTTGCCCTGCAAAGAAAACATCTATTATAAAATGAAAGAAACAGGTTAACACGATCAAGAGTATATAATCGTTCCCTAATTGCTAACCATAGAATAAATGAATGCGCAAGGACTCCATACCCAAACCACACAAGTCGATATCAGGGGACACGATCTCGCTGCTCTAACAACCCTTGTAAGATAGACTTAACAGAGAAGGCACCATCTTGAGCTGAGGTCCAAACCAGCACATCATGGCAACCAACCTAGGGGGCCTTGGCATCCGATGCTGGATAAGCTCCAGGGATGGAGGTGTCTAGTCCGACGGCCACACCCACCTACCATCGACAATGATGTCGGAGACATGGGCCGTAATCGAGATACCAAGCCGTCAGAGGAGCTGATAGGAGAAACAATCAACAAGGATCCCAAGGGGGTGCCACTTATCATACCATAGAAAAACATGACTGCTGTCCCTCACCTTCCACCCAAACTTATCTCTGACCACATGCCAAACAGATAAGAGTTTTCTCTAGTACCGGGGGCACGAATGCGACACTGGGAGCATCCACAAGCACTTGTTCTTAATATGAAACGTGTGGATCCATTTTACCCACAAGGACTCGCTTCTGCTTGACAAGAGCCTCCAGATTAACTTTGTTAGCATTGCTTGGTTCCAAAAATAAAGAGGCTTTAATCCAAGATCTCCCTGCTCCTTGAAACAACACACATCACGCCATGCGACCTTAGCTTTGTGGGAATCCTCTACTGACCCACTCCAAAGGAAATTCCTGATGATGCACTCTAACTCCTTAATCACCCGCTTGGGTAACAAAAAGACAGACGCCCAGTACAAGTATATTGTAGCAAGGACCGAATGTGCCAGCTGAAGCCTACCCCTAAAAGACAATGACCGACTGTGCCATGAGCACACCTGACTCCTAACTCTATCCAAGATGGGCTTACAATCCCCATAGGGTAGCTTCGTCGATAAAAGGGGGACACCCAGATATCTCATGGGGAACTAACCTCTACGGAAAGCCGAAGTAAGGAATAGACTCTTTCTCAAGGTCTCATCTCGACAAGACACAAAGCAATCACTCTTTGATGGGTTAGCATGTAGGCCAGACATCAAAGCAAATTTTCCCAAGCATTCCTTGAGAATTCTAATGGAAGCAACGTCTCCATGAGAGAATAATAAAAGGTCATCAACAAACATGAGCATCACCGACCTAGATTGCTCACACTGCCAATGAAACTTGAAATTGGGAGATTGGACGTGCCGACTGACGATACCCTACAACACTTGCATGACCAACACAAACAAATAGGGGGATTGCGGGTCTCCCTGCCTCAAGCCCTTACCTCCCCGAAAAACCCATGCAATTGGCCGTTAATCTTGATTGAGAAGCGAGGGGTGGTGACACACTCACGAATCTAGCCACAGAACCTAGGCGAGAAGTTCATCAACTGAAGGATATCTAATAAGAAATCCCATTCAACTTAGTCATAAGCTGATGCGAGGTTAACTTTCATAGCACATTTCGGCTGCTCTTTATGAAGATGGTTCTAATGAACTAGCTCCTGGGCCAATAAGACGTTATCTCCTATTGATCGACCTAGCACAAAAGATGCTTGGGACTCATCAACCAAGTCTGGAAGCACTGTTTTCAACCTATTAGCTTTAATCTTTGAAATAATTTTATAGACAACATTACAACACGAGATCTGCTTAAACTGAGTTGGGGACTCCAGATGAGGAACCTTAGGGATAAGACTAATAACGGTGGCGTTGACCTCTCCCAATAAACGCCCTGTGCCAAAGAAATTCTTAACAACCTCCACCACATCAACTGCCACCACATCCTAGGCTTTCCTAAAAAAGTTAACTGTGAAGCCATCAGGCCCCGGAGCTTTATCGTCTCCCATAGTGAACAAGACCAGCCTTATCTCTTCTGAAGTCACGGGAGTTGTGAGACCCTCCTAACAATCACCAGCCACCTAATTGACCACATATGGGGCGATATCACTCAAATAGATATCCGACACTCGAGCACTACTCCCCAACAGATTCTGGTAATGGTTGACTAGAATCTCAACAATCTCCTCATTTGATTCTATCGTGGTATCATCTTCCCTTTGTAGACATAGAATCTTTCCATGATTACGACAGGCCACCATAGATTGGAAGAAGTACCGGGAGCAACGATCGCCCTCAGCCAACCATCGCACCCGAGCTCTCAACCTAAGGAAATCCGACTCTTGGGATAAGGCAGCCAATAAATTTCTACTTAGCTCAAACTCTCTCTGCCTAAGATCAGAGTCGTTGGGGTTATCAATGGGGCTCTGCTGAACCTGATATAACCTATCCCTAAGCTCAATGACTCTCTCAATAACACGTCCATGGGCTTGGTTGAGGGTCTTGATAGCCCTTTTAACAGCCTTGAGCTTACATACTAGGCGATACATTGGGTAACCCAGCACCACCACGCCCCAGGATGATCTCCCTCTGTCAAGGAAAAGGGGTGGTTTACTAAGTGGTTAAGAAAACAAAAAGGGCCTCCCCTAGGCTAGATAGGCTCGAACAGGCTAACCATCGCAGGGCTATGATCTGATACCCCTGCTTGAAGGAAGATAACCTTACTATTCGGAAATCTACTTAACCAAAAATCATTTACAAGAACCCTATCAAGTTTCCGAAAAATACTATCATCCCCCGAACGCTTTTTATTCCAGGTTAGGGTAGGGCCACTATAGATTAAATTGTGAAGCGGGAACTCCAAAAGGAAATTATTGAATTGACGCATACCTGGGGAAACTCCAATATTGCCACCACGCATCTCCAAAACATAACGACAAACATTGAAATCACCCATGAGGACCCAAGGCTCACCTAAAATGGACACACCCACTTTCCTAAGGGAGTACCATAACCTTTCCTGGTCCCCTTCCTCATTCTTAGCATAAACACTAGTCAGGAAGGCAGGGGAGGAAAGCCTATCGCTAGAGACACAAAAATGGAAGAACTGATAAGACTTCTTTAGACTTTCAATGTGAACAGTCATCAGATCATACCCTATCCAAATTCGCCCATTATGACAAAAAGCATAATCAAACACCCACTCCCAAGAAGGCATAATGAGCCGTGAGATGGCATGCACTTGGGCTTCCTGAACTCTAGTCTCTAAGACCACCACTATGGACAACTTATGATGGGAGATGAGGGCCCTAACCTCCCATTGCTTGGGGGCCTAATTTAGGCCCCTAATATTCAATGATGCTACCTGCATCATGAAACATCCTCTTGCTAGGAATTCCCCAAGCCCCCACCATCAGGGGTCAACACCACTTTGATAGAACCTCGCCTTTTCTTACACTCCATCTTAGCCTTAGACCCAGATATTGCATTATTTTCAGACACACTAGTGTCTGATTTATCCGAATCTACCAAATCATCCCCACCACAATCTCCAAGACGTCCCATATCAGACTCTCTATCACCCTTAGTAGACTTAAGGTCGACAATTAGGCTCATTGGAATTATTGGCTCTTGTGGAGAAGGAATCTCAAGGTCATCCACTGCCAAGACACTGAATCGATTACTCTCCAAAGGGTTAGACTCCAAAGGTTCTTTCAAACATGGAGTAGGGACAATCCTCAAGCCCTTATTCTTGTCATCCATAGGCGAAATGGGCGTCATTTCTCTTCTAACCCATCTTGAATTCTTATTAGCATTGTTTTTATTGTTCCCTTGGGGTTCACCATGACTCTTTGAACCCCCCTCAATTGGCTTCCTTGGAACTCTTGGATGGATCTTAGGGTCATTTGGGGCTGTATCCTTTAGCCTTATTGGGCATTTGGCCACTAAGTGACCAAACACCACATAGTGCGAACAAACTGATGGCAGCCCTTGGTATTCTACTGGCATTCTCAGGACTTTAGGCTCCCCTGATATCTTATCTACTCCTTGGAGTAATTCAATGTGATTAGGAAATCTAGACGATGCATTGATCTCTACGCACACTCTAATGTATCCTAGTCTAGATCTTCCCTCAGTCATTAAGTCTACATGTAGGGGCTTACCTAGGGCACTAGCAACTGTAGAGAAGCCCTTATTATTCCATCCCTCAAGAGGGACCCCGTAAATCTTAGCCCACGCTAGAATGACATCATGAGTATCTTTAAATAAATTCATACTAGGCTCCCAACATTAGAGGAAGATATGACGACCCACGAAGTGATGTGGTCCAACATTGAATACATTAAGCATATTTTCAGCACTATCAAATCGAAAGAAATAAAAGCCAAAATTGTTTGATAGTACCTCATTGAGACCGAATCGTTGCCATAGCCTCTGAGCTAGGGACTGGACCACCTGGAACGGGAGACGATTCTCAATAAAGTAGCCCACAAGTGTGCTCTTCCAATATTGCGAGCCTTCCTCAATAACATCTTCTGAGAACTGAATTCTCGGGATACCATTCTCCTGAATATTCGGGGGAATATACTCTAGTTGTTGCTTGCATTGGCTCCCAGCATTAACTATATTCGCCCATGACATGTCATTTCCCTTTCTAGTTGCACCATCTCGATTACCACTATCATTTGTGCCATCCACTTGATTACCTGATTTGCAATGGGTCCCACTTCTAATGATCGTGGCCTGCCTTGCTTGAGACCCATGCATGTCACCATTTCTTATGTCTTCACCATGGACATTCCCATCATGAGGATGGCCATAGAAAGCTGCCACATTTTTGACCAAACTCCCACGTAAATTCTTCTTCTTAAATGCCACCTCTTGAGTTAGGCCATCATTTCCATGGGCTCCACACAATAGATCATGTTCCTTGCCCACGCCACCTGAGCCCACATCTCATTTGCAAATTGAGAGTCTTTTATCCTTGTAGCCTCTTTAGTCCCATAATCCACAGGAGACAGACACATGGAGTGTTCTCCACTATGACTTGAGGCATGGGCCAAATAATTAACAAGTGGTTGGTGTGGCCCACCACCACTCTCATGTGCATGAAGCAAGGACACTAGTGTGTCTGAAAATAAAGCAATCTCTGAGTCTAAGGCCAAGATAGAGCGTAAGAAAAGGCGAGGTTCTATCAGAATGGTGTTGACCCCCAATGGTGGGGGCCTGGGGAATTCCCAGCAAGAGGATGTTTCATGATGCGGGCAACATCATGGAATATTAGGGGCCTAAATTAGGCCCTCAAGCAATGGGAGGTTATGGCCCTCATCTCCCATCATAAGTTGTCCATGATGCGGGCAGCGTTATAAGTTGAACTAAATTGGATGGTTATTCTATTCCATCATCATGTTTGGTACGGACAAGAATGTAATGACCATTCCATTCCATTCCATTGTCAAGTTTAGTACACCTTGATTTTGATAAATTGGAATGGTAAAAATAATTAGTTGACAAGAATACATTATAAAAATTGAAAAGTTTTATAAGCATGTTATTTAATTCAAAACATGATATAACTATCAAATACATCTTATAAATAATATTTATTTTCATTTTCAGATAAAAATACTAAATAAAAATAAATTTTTATTCAATTAAAAACAATTGTTTAATGGTGGAGGAGGGGGGTGGTTTGTGGTGGTTTGATAGAGCCCTTGTTGGTCACACATACCAGCGACGTAAAAGGGGAGAAGCAAGGGCAGTTAAGGAAATACACACATGGGCAGAAGAGTCACATTCAGTTGGGGGGATTAACAAACTCACGTGACTACAACAGACTAAGGAATACATATAAAAGGTAGGGAAAAAGAAAGAGAGGTAGCTAGAGAATTTAGAAGAGGTTTTGGGAGAGAAGGCCCTCTTGAATAGGCCATTAATTGTTTCTTTTTGTTCGTTCATAGCTTTGTAATCGGAGACTTTTATAGTTTTGATTTGGAGATCCTATCATTTTGGTATCAAAGCATTGATCCATGGGGGTGACCATCTCTGAAAGAGTGGGTGAGCTAGAGAGAAGATTGGAAAGTTACCATCAACAGATGGAGGGCGCATGGAGGGTCTACGGGAGGGATTGAAATTGATGAAAATGGAATTCCAAAGGGTGCAAAATATAGAGAAGAACATGGCGATGATACTGGACCAATTCCATCTCTTGATGGCAAAATGGGAAGAGCAGGAAAAAGAGAGAAAGGGAAAGCGCAATGGGGAATACAAACCTCTGGATTCCTCCTTATCAACTGAGCTGTCACTGGATACAAGAGGGTGGAGTGGCGAAGTAGGTGCCATGTTCTTAGGAGCAATAGAAGGGCAACATTGTAATAAGGAATATAATAGTTGTTACGATTATAGTTGTACTGCACATGAGTGCATGGCCTGAGACTATAAATAAGCCATTGTTGTAGGAGGGTAATCATGTTTGAATTGTTGAATGAAATCTCTCATTTTCTTCACTTGAATTCTCTCAATCTCCCTCCAATTTCCCTCTCTTTCTCCTGGTTCTCCCTAATCTCCCTTTTTGTTTTGTTCTTCCCTAATTTCCTCCCATTTCTTCCGGTCTAACTTCCCCAATTCCTTCCAATTACCTTTTAAACCTATCATGAAGGTTCATGACAGTAGGCAGTGGAGTTGATGAAATCTGGAGATAGGAGACACGCGGTAGGTGCTTGGAAATGTCGATTTTCGAGGGTGATGATCTGGATGGATAGTTTTTCAGGGTTGAGCGATACTTTGCTGTAAACCAATTGATGGAGATTGAGAAATTGGAGTTTGAAGCTTTGTGTTTTGAAGGAGGAGCTCTTTCGTGGTTTTAGTGGGAACAATGGAGGCAGAGAGTGAGAAGTTGGGAGGACCTAAAGGGGCTGTTGAGGAATCAGTTTCAGTCTATGCAAGAAGGCTCCGTTTAGGAGAGATTTCTAGCTCTTCAACAATGGGGATCCGCCAAGGACTACTGGCTTTGCTTCGAGATGTTAGCATCGTTGATTGATGATATGTTCGAAGCTGTATTAGAGGGGCATTTCGTTAATGGGCTCAAACCAGGGATACAAGCTGAAATCAGAGTGATAAGGCCAGCTAGTCTGGAGAATATCTTGGATATGGCCTAGAGGATTGAGGATAGGAATCAAGTGCTCCAAGGAAACCGTTTTGGTTACGACCCAAATAAGGTGACAACACCCTCAACCTTGACCCCTAATATACAGTGAATTCCCTTGTTTCCACCTTCAGATCATCCCAAAACTACAGCAGTTAGCCAAACTAACCCCTCTAGGTCGCTCGCCACCAAAAAATGGAACACCCCACCCTTCAAACAACTAAGTGAAAGTGAGCTGCAAGCAAAGCCTGCGAAGGGATTATGTTTTTGCTGCGATGAGAAGTACTCTATTGGGCATAAATGTAAGAACATGGAGTTGCAAGTGATGGTCATATATGAAGAAGAGAAGGAAGAAGAGGGAATGATGGGAGAAGAGGAGACAATGGAGAAGTCGGACAAACTGGAGGACATGATTAAGGAGGGTGAAATGGTGGAATTGTTGTTGAACTCCGTGGTAGGCCTAACTCCACCATAGACAATGAAGGTAAAAGGTAAAATTGGAGGGCTGGACATGGTAGTCTTAATTGATAGTGGAGCCTCCCACAATTTTATAACAGCCAATCTGGTGCAAAAATTGGGGTTGTCACAAACGCAAATTCGTGGCTATGGCGTGATCATGGGTTTGGGTATGGCAGTTCAGGGAGCTAGAATATGTAAGGGGGTGACTTTGAAGTTGCAAAATGTGGAAATAGTTGAGCATTTCTTCCCATTAGAATTGGGGAGCTCAGATGTTATTCTTGGAATGAAATGGTTAGCCACCCTTGGGTTGACACAGGTGGATTAGAAATCGTTGGTTATGAAATTTCAAGTGGGGGACACTGCTATTACTTTGCAAGGTGATCCTAATCTCAGCAAGACATTGGTATCCTTAAAGTCGATGAAGGCGTTTCATGAAAATGGAGAGGGTGTGCTCCTGGAGTTGGGAAGTTTGTTTGTTGACCTCATGGTAATAAAGGTGGAAGTACCTAATGGGTTACAAGAAGTGTTGGCAGAATTTCGAGAGGTTTTCAAGGAGCCATGTGGACTTCCTCCTCTCCGAAGGCGTGACCACAGTATCACACTATATCCTGGGACTGCTTCGATAAGTGTGAGACCTTATCGTTATTCCCATATTCAGAAAAATTAGATAGAAAGATTGGTTCGGGAGATGTTCACAGTGGAGAAAATGATTGGGAAGGTGGCTTACAAGCTATCTCTACCACTCTCTTGTGCAATGCATCATGTATTTCATGTCTCCCAACTCCGAAAGGCGGAAAGAGCATTGCAAGAGGCTACTAAAATTCCCGACTAGTTAACTGCAGAGCTGGAGATGGTGGTAGAACCAGAATTCCTACTGGGGGTAAGGCCTTTCACTGGAAAGAACTTGAGGGACATTGATGTCCTTATCCAATGGAAGGGGGTGGGAGTTGTACAATTAGATACTACATCAAGTTCTTGAGTTTCACCTTGAGGACAAGGTGAATCTCATGGGCGAGAGTAATGATAGAGCCCCTATTAGTCACACATACCAGTGACGTAAAAGGGGAGGAGAAGCAGGGGCAGTCAAGGAAATAGACACATGGGCAAAAGAGTCACATTCAGTTGGGGAGATTAACAAACTCACATGGCTGCAACAGACTAAGGAATACATATAAAAGGCAGGGAAAATGAGAGAGTAGCTAGAGAATTTAGAAGAGGTTTTGGGAGACAAGGCCCTCTCAAATAGGCCATTAATTGTTTCTTTTTGTCCATTCATAGCTTTGTAATCGGAGACTTCTATAGTTTTGATTTGGAGATCCTATCATGGTTTTTGGCTAGATTTGTTGGGGAGGAGACGAGAAGTCGCAGTGGTTTCCGGTGATCTACTGCAATGAAAGAGAGGGGAGGGAGGATTCGTGGTGGTGTCGACAGTGGAGGAAGGGGTGATTCATGGTGGTTTTGGGCTAGATTTGGTTGGGAGGAGATGGATGGTCCTAGTGGCCGGTGGAGCAAGAGACAGGGGTGGGTGACGATGGTTTTCAGCCAGATCAATTGGGGAGGAGACGAAAGGTCGTGGTGGTTTTTGGTGAACTATGATGGCAGAAAAGAGTGGGGTTGGTCATGGTGGTTCGTGGTGGTTTTGGGCCAGATTTGGTTTGGAGGAAATGGATGGTCTTGGTGGCTGGTGGAGCAAGAGACGGGGGTGGGCGACAATGGTTTTCAGCCAGATCTATTGGGGAGGAGACAAAAGGTCATGTTGGTTTCCAGTGATCTATGATGGCGGAAGAGAGTGGGGTTGGTCACAGTGGTGCTGGTGGCAGAGGAAACGGATGGTTTAGGCATTCTCTGGTGGTGGCAGTGAAACTAAATCACCATAGGGAGATGATGGTTGGTTGTGGAAGATGATGAATCGTGCCAGAAAGTTGAAAAACATCAAATAAAAGAGAACGATGAAATTTAAGGAGGATGTACCTAAAAGCAATTTTCGGCAGGCAGCAGCTGATGGCGGCAGCTGGATCTATTTGCTAGGGATTCTTCACACCAAATGGGTTGATGGAGAGGTAAAAAAATGGTTTAGGGTAGGTGTATCTATGTGGCAATGTGTAATTTTAAGGAAAATTTGAGGGTAAAATCATAATCAGAACACCCATTTCATGGAATGGGAAGGCTTTCCATACATTTTGTGATGGAAAGCCTTTCCATCAATTTTAGGGAATGGCCCTTCCCTAGGGAATGGATCATTCCATTCCTTCATACCAATCAAATAACATTTTGTGGGAATCCCATTCCTGTTCCAATTCCCTCGTCCTCCATTCCTTCCAACCAAACATGACCTTAAGGATCATTAGTTTTCTTAAATTAGTATGTACATTTGTTTGAGCAAGTGCAAAGAGGTTCCATTCCTCAGTTATATGCTACATAGCAATAAGTTATGGTTTTTTCAGAAGTCTAAATGTAGTACTTTTGGTCATGTTGGTATTGCATAGAATTTCCTGTTTGGCACCTGAAATTATTTTAATTTTGAACAGCTTTGTCAAATTTAATTTGTCTTTTTTAACTTGTCTTATCGTTTCTGTAAAAAGATTTTGTTCTCTAGACTGGAGCAAGTTACCATAGTAAGGAACTAGGTTTTTGGTTTACTTAATTTGGGTCTCATTTATGTAAATTTTAAAGTTAGGATTAAATATTATTAGGCAAATTCTATAAAGGGGTATGCATTATAGTCATCTCTTTGGAAGGTTATGATCGCTTTGTATCTTCCCTTTCCTATTTTTTCTCTTTCTTTTAGTTAATCTTGGGAACTTATTCTCTTCTACTTTTCTTTCAGTCTTTTTTTTTTTTTTTGTGTGTGTTTCGTAACTGCATTTTTTTCCTTTTCTCCCCTCTACTCTCATTTCTTTTATTATTCGTACATCACTATTGTTTTTTTGTTATTCCAGTTTAATTTCTTTATGACTTTTTCTCTGTTTACAGGTCATCAATTTGGTAGATAAACTGGAGGAGTATACAAATCTTTTTCTTGGTGAGCAAAATATTGGTTTATGTTAGATGAATATCTGGTATGATAGTTAGGACATGTTTCCTAAATAAGCTTAAAGTAATGCATAAATCATGTCATTGCTGTAGAGACTTCTTGGACAGATTTGATTTGCTCTTTCTCGTCTCTTCTAAGAATTTCTCAATCCACTTATCAATGTGCATTGTGGTATCATGTTCAAAAGGATCAGGAAAGTCCTACATTGCACATGTGGATGCTATTGTTATTTTATTTATTTTTTTGACTTACTTCCAGGATATAGGTACACTGCCAATAGGATAATTTCATCATTTTTTTCCTTGGGTAAAAGGAGAATTTCCCCTGGTTGAGTAAGGTTACTTTCTTGATAGAATTATCATTATCCCTGTTTCTGTGTTTCTTATGAATATTGGATTGCTATTGGTGCTTCTAACTATACTAATTTATTATTGAAGTCTGATCCTTGAGTTGTAAATTTATGCATTTTTAATGGATAGTTATTGGCTATTGAATTTCATTCAACTTTCTTATTTCTGCAATTATGGTCTATGATTTGCAAAATAATAGTATTTTTGTATGTTAAATTTTTTTTATATTATTTGAATGATATCTTGCACGTTGTATTAGCATATTACAGTGTTTTTTAGATGTTATTCTTATAAATTATAGCTAATAAACAAAAATAAAAATGATGGGTTTTTTTTTTATCATGATCTTATCTATATTATCATTTTCTCCAAATTACGCACCCATATTCATATCTGCATTTGTATTTTTATCTGTATCCTCACCCAAGCTTTTGGTTTCAATGTTTATAATGTAATTAATTGTTGCAGCTGATGGACCATTTAACCTTCAAGCCATATATTTCTTTTTCTTTGTTCTACAGTGGTTGATACGGACATACTTCTAGAAAAAGATCTGGTGACATTAGATGAGGCACTAAAGACTGCTAATACTGCTATATTGATGACCATAAATGCCATTTCCATTCTTATATCTGTAAGTTTCCCTAGGTTCCTTGCCCTTGGTCCTCCATTTTTTTTTTTTTTGCGTAGCAGCTTTATTTATCTTGGTCTGTTGACAGGATAGCGAGACGAAGCTTCTCTATTCCATGCAGAATACTATGAAAGAACTCAAGGTTTCAGAAGTAATAAAGGCGAGAAGAAGCTTCTCTATTCCCCTTGGTCCTCCATGTTTTTACTGCATAGCAGTTTTATTTATTTTTACTGTCTCGTGTTTTCCCATTGATTAGTGAGCTTTGTAACTTTCTCTACTTCATTCTTTTACTTGGTTGAGTTCCATTTCATATTGTTAAATTGGATCTATTTTCATGGGAACAGGACCTAATGTATCTCTGCCGTTGTATTCAATTGCTTTTTATTCTGTTATTTTCTGGTTTATACTTTTGTTGATCTATGGATGGCTAATGCAACCAAGTACAGGTTCTGGAAAGCTATAAAGAAGCAAAAATTGGATTTGGAGCTGGTCACAGTATTAAAACTTCAGCCATGCAAGCTATATATAACTGCCCTTTTCTTGGTGTGGGTTTAAAGGTACAAATATATTTATTAGATGCATGAGTTATTTGTTTGCCTGCTAATTGCACAACTTCTTTTCTTTTTGGGTGGTTTATGGGGGCCTGTTTTGTAGGGTTTTTATTTACCATGTTTAGTTTTCATTTCTTTATTTTGAAAGGGGAAATAGAAAATGTTGTTTGTTTACTTGTTTTTTGTTTCCAAAAATTGTTCAAAATTTTGAAAACAATAAAAAATTTGTTTTCATCCTTTCCCTTCCCCCACCTCCTCAGCATTATCGATCAAGGTTGTTGGAAAGTTGCCTTGGGGGGGTTGCCAGGACTCCCATGGGAATCACTGGCATGTTGGTGACTCACCCGAGGAGTTGACAGTGACAAAGGGGGTTGGGATAATAAAATACAAAAGTAAAAACAAAAATCAAATGCAAAACTGAAAATATACCATAGCTGTCTATTATGTTAAGTTTTGATTTTTTTAATGAAAATGAAAAGTGAACCCAAAAATTGAAATGGATACTAATAACTGAATAGAAAATTTGAAAGCTTGTCAAATAGCTCCTAAGCTGCTAGTGCTTATTTTGCTTTAGTATTTTCTGATTTCCAGAGTGTATTTATTGCCCAAAAAATAAACCCAGGGTTGTGAATTGGGTTTTTGAAAACTTTAAATTCATCTAAATTTTTTTTTGTGATATGATCCAAGTTTTAATGTGCTTGCAAAACATATAAGATAGTGAAATTGAGCAAGAAACAAGCACAAGTAACACAAAATATTTATAAAGGTTCAGCTTTGAGAGCCTACGTCCTCTATTATCAAGACTATGCTTGAGGGTTTCACTATGTCAATAAAGAACCCTAGCTTTTGGCAGGAGCTAGAACCTTTACAATCCCTTCAAATGCAAGGACACTAGCACAGGCTAGCAAAATGACCCCTCCCACTACTAGTGAGTAAATACAACTAACCAACGCAACTTCGGAGAGCAATAAAGACACAAAGAAGACAGTGGGTGTATACAAACAGCAAGCTCCAGCGACTTGAATGCACTTCTTCCTTGTTTTGAATGCTTTGAAGTCTTCAATGAAGTAAACTACCCTCTTTCTAGATTTTTAGAGAAATATTACTGTTGGAACCTCTTTCTCAAAAAATTTGAAATTCAAAAACAATTCAGCCTTTGCAGAGAAGGGTTATCAGCTTTGCAGAGAAAAACATCTGTACGGTTCTTTATACAGATGTCAACACATTCATTAATTGGCAATCAGAGTGAAATATATGTTGCAGAGATGGTTTTCAAGATAGGACAAAATTAGAACATTTACTAGAAATGAATTGAGTTTAAAAAATAGTAGACGAGATATGATATATAATTTCTCATTTCATCTTTTTGTGTAAAATTCTTAATAAAGTTGTGCAGAGATATGAGAATATAATGTTCAGGTAGATGGGGGACAATGGGTACATAACTAATTAAGACTTGCAGAAAAAAAACTTTCAGCAGCCATCTGAAATCCATGGCCTCAAAATAAGGAATAAGACAATTTTAGGGGTTTCTCATTGTGTGCCTAAACAAAAGGGGAAAAGAAACTTTTGACTCATTTTGGTCAAGGTCAGGTACAAATATATTTATGAGTAGGATAAGGAATAGGACTGATCAAAAAATGAATAGAAGGCACAAGGTAGACTTCCATGGTGTATGGGACATTTTAAGATTCCCGACAATCTTTGGTCGACTCAACTTAAAGCTGGTCAACTGAACTTTAAAAACAAACTAACTCGTACCTTTCTAGAAGGCTTGGGTCAACTAAAGGTTCAGCTTCAGTCAATTGAATATATGAGTTAGGTCGACCAAACTCGGCTAGAGAGCAACCCGATATTTCTGTTAACTTTGGCAACCACAGTGACATTTTTAGGCTTTGGTGAAAATGTTGAAACACAAACTTAAAAATTTTATGCAAAGATAGGTTACAACATTATCATCAAAATGTGTCTATTGTACCCTTGAGATTTAACAGTATTGTTGTCATGGTACTCATGTTTAGGTTTTATTTTCTTTCTGTGCATGCGGACAAGTTTATGACAGTTCTGATGTTTTTGATGCTTTGTGTTTATTTTTAGGATTTTGAGGGCGTTCTTATCTGCATCCTGGCAAGTTCAACTGTTATTGACAACAGTGAAGTGAATGATTTTTTGCATACTTTTCACCAAGCTACTGAATGTACAGGAGAAATCGTAATATCCCTCGTTCATGAATCCAGTATGGAGCCCAACTTAATAATGGCAACAGTCATTACTGTTGGGTAAGATTGCTTGTTTATAAAAGAGACTTACTAATAAAGTTTTATTCTGTTAGTTATGTTCCTTTGTGTTGGTTGCCTTCACTGCATTGTTTATTGGATGTTGGCATTCTCTCCATCTAGGAACCAGACAGAGTAGTAACATTTATAGCAAATACATTTTGTGACTATCTAATTAGAAGTTGCTATATTTATTCTTCATCTAATTCTGGTGTTTGAGGGCACTAGGACCCAACTAAGTTTTATAATTCTTAGATACTCCTACAATTTTTGGGTGCAATTACGTTTATAACCAACATAGAGATGAGACTTTTAGGCATATTCTTATAGTCATTAGTCATGCATATCCAACTAAATATGTTGAACACATATCTCATAACCAAGTGTCAAATGGGGTACTTAGAATTTAGAAGAGTCATTGTAACATCTCTTTTCAGCCTTCTAATTCTTGGTAATACTATAAGTCTAGGTGCTTATGAATGTGCATTAGATAATTCTTTTCTTCTTCTAGTTCACTCTGATACGTTAACTTTATGTTATTATCAGTCACACTAGGCGTAAGCCTTCTCAAGGAGGTAGCATATTATCTAGATTGGCCCAGCATTTTCCTTCGATTCTCAACCTTTTGTGGAGGCACCCTCATGAATCTCGTGAGACTTCAGGAAGCAATATGCCTGGAAGTTCATCTTTTTCTGAGGTGATGCATTCTTCAGAGCCTGGGGAAATGCCAAATATGACTCCCACAGACACAATGGCGGAAGGTTTTGGCAATTACTCTACTGAACTAGAGACACTGTTGAGCAGCAATGATAAAGAAGTGTATTGCATGAGGTTCTATTCTATAATATACTCCTTTTTTCTTCAGTTTAGATCAAGAGCTTTTTTCCATTGCAGTAAATGATTCACATTGCTAATAATGATTTTTATTTTTTTTATCATAGGGGTGATGATAGTATTTCTGAAGAAAAGGCGATTGAATTGTTGGAGAGCACAATTGACACTTCTGACTTGTATGGCCTAAATACTGAAGGTAGGAAGAGGATTATATCTGTTCTTATTTTTTAATCAAAACACAATCATTATAGTTATTTGTCCATGGAAGACATATCTGAAATATTCATTGTTTAATGCATTCAAATGATCCTGTTCAAAATGCATTATCTAGGAGTACCACCTTTACAAAGAGAACCACTGGTTCGATTGAATTTGGGGCAAGAATATCAAATTTCAGAGTCATTCGATGAGCGCAATAGTGGTCATGGAGCCTCTCCAGTACTTGACAATCCATGCATCTACAAACTTCCAGTTGGTGTAAAAGCATCCGAGGAGTTGAAAAACAGTCTCAGTATCTTAAAGAACATTCGTCACCAAGAGAAAGTAGCTGGAGATGATATGAAAAGACCAACTCCAAGGATGTCTTTGAATGCATTATCTGATGCTACCTCTGAAGTCGTTTCAGAATTTTATGGTAGTGCTTCCTCTGTATTAAAAGGAACCTGCACTGATATGTCTAAGAAGCAAGGAGTTCTTTCTGTTCGTGCAGCATCTATGCTGGTAAATGGTGCTGCTTCTTAATTTTTACTGATGGTTTTCTGTTTGGTTCATATTTCATGCACTGTGCTCGTTACTTTAGTTTTGATAAACTTCTAAAGAACTTGTATGTGCTGTTGGATTAATGAAATTACAGTTTGCTTTATCGATTTTAAATGAAATTTCAAAGCTCTTGTAATTTATATTTGGAGCACTTATAGCAGAAAAGGATCAACCTCATTGAATGGATATTGTGGTGGGGGGACTGTTGGTTGCTTTTGGTTTTGTCTGCCCCTCAAGAATTTCTATTGATTGATTGTCTTTTTGTTCTAGATTTGGTAATAATTGAACCTCAGGATGCTTGATGATTGAGTATTTGGTGAAGCCACACCAATAATTTTTTTTTTTTTTGTTCTTCTGCCAACCTTGTGGGATTAAGGGTTGTGATTGTTGTTTTGTTATTCTGCAAGGTAGATGAGAAGGTATAAAAAGTTATTTGGGGATCACCTAAATAATTTTGGAACGATGCTCCTAAGTTCAAAGATGGAGCATGTACTGCAATATGTCAAGCATGTGTCTTATACTTCTTATGGGTTTTGCTGAGAAATTGCTTGCAGCCTTGTAGTAAACCACAATTGGCAGAGTGCATAAAACATCATGTCATCAGCATATTAGTGATGTGATGACAGTTTGGTAGTTCAGTTTTAACTTAGCAATTGACAGAGTTGGAAAGATCTATACTCTAAAAAGATCTCTCATTAATTAATTGCAATGCAGGAAGCTGAACGAGATTCACAAAAGAAGTGGAACCCTTTGGTGGAGATGAAATACAGAGGGGGGATATATAGAGGGCGTTGCCAGGGAGGTCTGCCTGAAGGAAAGGTACTTTGCTATGGCCCTGGAACACTACACAAAGCACCTTTTCTGGTATTGCCTAGTCATCTTTTTTGAGGAGAAATTAGAGCCCATAATTTACAGGGCCAGCTGTCTCTTAAGGATGGGAGCATTTATGATGGCATGTGGCGCTATGGCAAGAGATCAGGTCTAGGCACATTTTATTTCAGTAATGGGGATGTTTTCCAGGGATCATGGAGAGACGATGTCATGCATGGCAAGGTAACAATGTTCTTTGTGAGCATGGTGGTATTTGGTATTTGGTTACTTAAGATTCTGTCTTTGATGGTTTGGTACAATCTCACTTGACCAGCTTAAGGTTCTTCATTGCTTACTTTCCACTTTCCTCTCCAAAATGATTTGGAAATGTGGTATACATAGGAGGAGTGCAATTGAAACTTGAGAGTACTGTCTTTGATAATCTGGTACAATCTCACTTGAGCAGCTTAAAGCTCTTTATTGCTTACCTAAAACTTTCCTCTCCAAAATGATTTATAAACAATCTATTCTGACTTGGTCAACTTGGTGCTTCTTTCTTCTCTTGTCTGTTCCTGGAAGTGTATATCGCCTCTGCTACCAACACAAATTTTTCTTGGATTAGTCCAGTTTACTTGTATACCTTAATTCTTGGAATCAACTAGACCTTATAAACATGATTTGGGAGGATAAACATACATGGGTAGAACTTGTCATTTAATATTTTTCTTACTCGACATCTTTCTAGTTCTGTTTTCCAATTCATTGTGTAGACGTATAAACCTTTATCTGAGCTGGCTTTATTTCCTGCTTCCACCTATACCAAACTGCAGATCATATTCATATCTGGCTTCATACCAAAAGAATTATTTCATAGTTTATTGTAAAATTAAGCTGGCATTTGGTAAATAATATAGAAGTTGTGTGAAAAGTCAAGTCCTGAAGGATTATCTTGATTGCCCTGAGGTAGTTGCATTTTTGTGATCAAATAGGGCTGGCTTTACTTTTACACTGGTGATAGATGGTTTGTGAACTTTTGGAAAGGAAAGGCAAATGGTGAAGCACGTTTCTATTCAAAACTTGGTGAAATCTTTTTTGGCCATTTTAGAGATGGATGGCGACATGGTCACTTTCTTTGCATTGATGTTGATGGAGCAAGGTTTGTTTTCAGCTCACCATTTGCATTTCTGCATTTACTTATTTTTGGTTTGTAATTTTTGTGTACATGGAACATTTTAATGTTTATGCTGTCAAAGCTTAATCATCTCATTGGGAAAATATGTACAGATATAGCATTTCTTTCTAGTCCTTGTCATTCTCATTAGGGGCTGTTCATATAGATCTGTATTGACATACTTCATGTTTTGGGAAGCTTTGGCTGCTTTTTGATATGATTGCAAGAGAGGTATAATCCTCATGGACTGCATGCCACTATGAATGGCTTATGCTAATATTAATATTTGTTTCTAGCTTTCATTGTTCTTGATGATAAAGATTTGCAAATATCTGAAGTTAGAAATAAAAGGGACTTCAGCTGTGATTTTCCCCCCTCTGCGTCCTTACCTTCCTATGCCATGAAATAGCAAGCATCCCGATCTGTATGATTATCTTAAACATTTTCTTTTGTTCAAAATTTAATACTTAAAAGAGGACAACCATTTGTAGTAATGTTGCTTGATAGGAAGAAATATGACTTATCTTGATTTTTTATTTTTTTATTTTGCTTTAGATTTTCATTCCAATTTTTTATTTTCAGAAAGTTTATTTTATTTTATTTTTATTATGATTTGTTTGGCAAGTTGATTTATCTTTGGCCTATAAATAGGCTTTGTGGACATTATCAGAGGCTGATTGACTTGGAATATACACTACATTTTTCTTCCCATGCTGAATTCTCTATTTTCCTCTCTATTTCTTCGTCCCCATTTTATTATCCCATTTTTCATTAACGGTATTCACTCCATTATCACATATACTCCATACCCAGAAACGCATATCATCATTACCCATACTATCCACGCATTGTCCTTATTTAAATTTTGAGCTCCCCTGGTTAGTGGTTAACAACTCCTAGTGAATGGCCCCACTATTTCAAAAATCCACCTTATTTCTTGCATTTTTTGTGGATCCATTAAAAATGGCAATTTGGATTTAATTTTTTTAAAAAAAAAATTGCCTCAATTCTCAATTGATCTCAGCATGGTTGGTTAGAGTGATATATGCGCTTGCAGAGTGGTGTGTCACCCAAACCAGTATGCTTACTAGTGCAATGGGATCAAGCTAGTCAGAAACTTTTGCACAACAATTAACCTAGATACTACAGTATGCTGAAGATACATGAGCCCAAGTCGTGACTTTGACCACTAGAGTTAGATCACTCAAAATGAGCTGTTTGTCCAAAGACAATGAGAATGATGCATAATAGATCAAGGGATCATAGAGAATAGAACAGGGGAACTACCATAGACAGTTAATAATTTGCTAGCCTATCAAGGCGAGTTACTCAAACATGTTAATCTAGAAGCCTCCTACTTTGATGGCTGCCCTTGATCCTCAAAGTTTGCAATTTCCATTTTTTTTCATTGACCAAATTATTGACTTAACTTCGATCTTTTACAGGTGTCTTGAGATTTGGGATGAAGGTGTTCTTGTAAGCCAGAAGCAGCTTGATTCCGATGCTATTTCTGGATAAACCATCTTCCACATGTAATATTTTGTAAGTTGGCATTTTTATGTAATATATATTTTCTGGAAGTAGTAGATAAATGGTCAAAAGTTCGAAAAAGTCCCATGTAAGAATGTACTCCATTAGCCCAGAAAAGAAAAATAAAAATAAAAAAGAACAAGGAATACAATCAGCTGTAGAATTGATCATAGGCTATATCAGCCTTCCATCTATACTTTCCCAGGCATGCATATATCCCCTTGCTGTATCTGAGATATCATCAGCAAATGCTATGATGGATCATATATATAGCCATACGAAATTTGCATATGAGTGCTAAACTACATTTTCATCCACTTTGGCTTCAATTTGGCATGGAAAACTTATTTCTTCCAGTTGAGGTTGGGTTATAGCTTGAAGGGTCTTAGCTTAGTGAGTAGTAGTGAAGGCATAAGAATTGGAATCAACTTATTGTACTTCAACCATAACATAATAGGCAACAAGTGTAAAACCTCCTGCGCAGCAAATCACATCAGGTAGATTGGTTTTGTGCTACTGCAATTATTCCTTGAGATTGTTAAGCTGCTGCTCCTTAATGTTTTTTAATTTGCGTTCTATGGTAGTGCCTTGCCCAGGTGGATTGCAGACAGGGTAGAATAAATACTGCACTATTTTATTTATGAATATCATTTACTTATTCAGACAGATGAATGAAAGAAAACATGGGAATTCACAAACCTGTGCATGTACCTGTCAGAATAGTTCATCTCCAGATCGAGGCATCCCTCCAACCAAAGAATTAGATTAGGTTGGGTTAGTTGCGTGCATGATGTCAGTTTAAATTAACACAAACTCAAAATCTGCACGACTCAACAAGATCTGTGTGGATTCTTATACTTGAATTAGTGTTCTTGCTCAAACTCAAATAATTTATTTAAAAAAGAGTTCTATTATTTAGTTTTAATCATTTGCGAGGCCAAGTGCTCTCCTAAAAGATTTTCTAATTCGCAGAAGCAATTCTTAAATTGGTCAAATCAATACAACAAGCAACTGTTCTACATGTAATGGTTGCTCTAGTTGAGGCTAGCGAGCTGTGTTGACCCAGAAGCTGTCCAAGTTGCCCGGTGCCTCGAAGAACTTTAGGATAATCTTATCGATTTTTGAATGGAATTTTCGGCCAAATGTCCTTTAAATGTGGGCTTACACAAAGAAGGGGCAGTTTTCTGTGGTCTCACCCTGTTATGTGCTGGCCATAATGTGAGCCCAGGGCCCAGCCCACCGTTCGTAGGCCTAACCTACAAGTTTGTCTTTTCGCTCAAAACCTACATGGTTGCTCAATTATCTTTGTTCTTCGATGAATCCTCTTGGGCCTTGTTGGCTCGTTATCTGCCCTTTATGGTTTGCCTATACAGTGGGCCCATTGTCAACTGAGCCAGTTTGTTAGGATTTGACACCTAGGTGGGCCTTTAATTCTTGGACTGGTTGGCCCAATACTGCCTTGTGTTGGGTCCTGTATGTATACTAGGCCCATAAGCCCTGGCTATTTTCCGCCTTGGCCTATAAATTCGGGGCCACATGCTTGGCCAAGCATGTGGGCCTTTTCTTCCATTCTGACCCCACTTTTCTGGACCTTGGCCTATTATTTTTGGGCCATATGCTTTGCATTTGGACCTTTTCTTCCATTCTGGCCCACTTATCTTGGCCTTGGCCTATAATTTTTGGTCAAAATGCTTGGAATTTGGATATCTTCTTCTATTCTGGCCCATTCATATGGACCTCAGCCTATTACTTTTGGGCCACAATGCTTCATATTTGGGCCTCTTCATCCTTTCTGGTCCATTTACTTGGGCCTTGGCCTATTATTTTCGGCCTGGCCAACTATTAAGTACTGAGACCCATTACCTGCCAACCATATCCAATATGTTCGGGGACCGTATCCTCTCTGTATTTCGGCTTGTGCCTTTGTGGCCATAACTATATGGATTGGCCTTGGCTTTCCAATTTTACTTCACGAGATTGGCCCATATTAATATTTTCAAGGATACGACTTAGCTCTTTTAATGGAATGTATCCAACACGCGTACAAGTACATGCATTACTTGAAGGAAGAAAAAATAATAAATATTGCAATTAAAAATAAATAAATATTTATACAAGACCTGAGTGACCATAGATACATTGACTTAATTGTAGGTAACACAACACTAGTTACATCGTCTGCTCGTGTACAAAACTTGGAAACAAAACGAAATTATTTTTACAAGCATTATCCTTTTCTCATAAATATCTGTCACTAGTCTCTCTAAACCAATAAAATAAATAAATAATAATAATCATCACAAGTAAAGAGATGGGCTACATAAATTCTAATTCTCTAATAATCTATATCCAACGGACTAGGTAATTATTGATTTGCAGTAGAAAATGCGCTAAAAGATCAAAAGGACAATGGGCCGAACAACTTAAATTTTCTCCTTCAATACTCTTCTTACTTTTTCATTTTCATTTCTCACCAAAAATCAAACATGGGAAAAGGGACCAGTTGTTGCTCATTCTTCAACAAAGTCAGATTGTTGGCATGATCCTATTACCTAATTACTCTGATAAAATTTTTTATCCTTCTCTATCAGCGCATTATTGTCTTCAAATACCCTTCAGTTCAGATGTATCTGAGAATATATGTTCTGTTTAAATCCCTCACCTACAACTACCATCGCCAAGTAAAATATCATTGAAAGGCATTGAGAGATCAGGAAAATTTATGCTAGCACTATATCTCTAAAGGTGTAGTTTCGAGGAAATGGAGGGCAAACAGAAACCTGTACAGTTGATTCAATCTTCTTTGGCTGGGGCAATACTCTGGGAAGTTGCATTCTGCCGCGGATGGATACGCTCAATGCTGGAAATAGTTGCCAATTTCAAAAATGAAAACAAAAAACTAACAATAATAACAATACATAAATCCTGTTAGGCATAACGTCCTATGATTGATTATTAACAAATAATGCAAGTGTATTAGATTACCAGAGTTTGAAAGCTTGTAACGCACCTGCACTTCTGAGGAACCCGCCAGGATAATATTGAGGATCTCTTCAAGCCTGGCGGCAAAGACATGAACCGTTTCCAATCTTCAAGCAAGATTCTAAGATCATGAAGCTTACTGACTAGGCCTATACAGCAATTTGCATGCATTGTACAAACTTGATTCAAATCTCTGCTCGGTTCGCAAAATCCACCAAATTGAGCCGTACTCAAGAATCTGATCTTCAGCTCAATATCCATGATAAAAGCATCAAACTTGATCATATTGAGGACATCCTGGTCATGGTATCCTGGATAAACTTCTCGTGAGGAGTACCAAAACTTGTAAAACTCTATTGACCGGTTATTGGACCTGACATAGTTAAATCCTCCATTTGGTCTGTTCTGCAAATCATCAAAGTTGCCCACAAAATGATCGCATGCAATTTGAAAATCTGCATCCGAATGGAACCATGGGAATGGGTCCCTGAACCACATGACATCGGCATCCTGGGGGAGGAAAAGCAAAATAAATTAGATTATGAGAAAAAGCTTCCAGAGGGTTGACTGAATTGCAAAATATTACAAAACATTAAATATGGAAGCCAACGTCCAAACGTTTCCATATAGTAAACACCAATTGTTTACTGAAAGAATTAGTTATGGGAAGTTAACTCTTTCACCCCATAGGCTGTTCCATTAACTTAGGAAAACTTATATACAAAAAAAACTCCTAAAAAATCTCCTACTTTACAGCAATAGATACCAATAACTATCAACTTATCTAATTTACAATTCTGGATCGAAATGACTTGGATATCCTTAGCTGATTCCAAGATTACTTTCATCCTTTTTCCTTCTCCATCTAGAAGTTTAACTCCTCCATCTAGGAATTTTAACTTACTGTTATCCTTTCATACATATGCATCTTCTTCCTTATCCTTTTTATCTTCCAACATTTACATATTCCATCAATAAACACCAATCTGTAGTGGAAAATGTCTCATCAGAGGTAATAACCAGAATAGAAAGATTCCAGGAAGCAAGTTAAATGTCAGCAATTTAAAACAGAGTCGAACAAAACCAGTTCATTTTGACAGAAAATTTGATTTTTCTTCCCTGACTGGCCAATGGCCAGCAAGGCTGCTGGTTGTCCACGGCTTGGTATTGCCTGCCTATTAAGGACCCCTCATAAGGCAATTAGGTTGGAATCTCTCAGCTAGGAGGGGGTTGTTTGTGCTAAGGTACATCTGGAGGGAAGCTACAGCCAGATTAATGAAACGCCCACTCTCCCATAGTGACCAAGCATTCATTCCCAGTGTTCTAAAACGCGCTAGGCGCTAGTCGGGCGCCAGGCTGGGGCCTAGGGCCTAGGCGGATCTAGGCGGCCTAGGCGGTTTAGGAAAATTATTAATTTTTTTTATTTTTTTTAATTTTGTGATGTGTCTTGATATTATTTTTAATTAAATTAAAATTGAAATAGGTATAAAATTATATATATCTAACATATAAATAGAAAATATATATATCTAATATATAAATAGAAATAAAAATATATATATATTTAATATAAAAATATATATATATAACATATAAATAAAAAATAAAATCCAACAACATAAATCCTAACATCCGAGACCGCGCGCGCGCGCGCGCGAGAGAGAGAGAGAGAGAGAGGTCGGAAGCGAAGTGGAAGCTGAAGCAAAAGCAGAGGCGGAGATGGAGCTTGACAGCGGCGGCGGCGTTGATGCAGCGAGGACTCGGCAACGAGGATGGAGCTTGACGGCGTAGAGGCGGTGAGGAGGTCGCGATGGAGCTGGAGGCAGCGGCGGCCTTGGGCTGAGATGGAGCTTGACAGTCGGCGGCGGTGCGGGCGAGAGAGAAGGGGAAATCGACGAGAGAAAGGGGTAACGGGTAAGGGATACAAAACCCTAATCAATTAATACTAAGCTTCACGCGGCCCAGGCGGCCGATTTGGCCGCCTTGGCGTCCGCCTTGGCCAGGCGATTCACGCGGCTAGGCGTCCGCCTTGGCCGCCTAGGCGCCGCCCGGTACCGATTAGCCGGGCCGGCGCCTAAGGTGGCCGATTTGGCCATAATCGCGGCGGCCAGCGGCCGCCTAGCGCCTCGGCTCCGCCTAGGCGGCCGCGTAGGCCGCGTTTTAGAACACTGTTCATTCCTTCAAAATTCTGAAATAGGTTTTCTTGGAAGGTGATAGGACCCTTGTTAGTCACATGTACCAGCAAAGAAATAGGAGGGAAGAAGCAGGGGCAGAATAGGATATTGGGAGAGGGGGAAAGTGACAAAAACAATTGAAGGGCAAAAAGGGGAAGAGCAGCCAAGGGAGCATGGCTGATAGCTGAGGCCGTTGGAGGGGAGTGTCGCTGGATAACAAACTATAAATAAGAGAGGCTAGGAGAATATTAGGGGGAAAGATCTTTGTGGGAATAGTGGGAGAGTGTGGACCTCTCGAAAGTCCATTTTTGCTTTTCAGCATAGGCTGTTGTCATGTTGTATTTCTCTTGTTTAATTGAAGTAAGATAGACTCTCATCAAGAGCCTATCAATTGGTATCAGAGCATTTTGATCCTAATAGTGAACTTGACTGATCCAGTCGGTGATTTGGAGATGAGGGTGGAAGGCATTCAACTAGGAGATGATGCCATGAGGAGTGCGTTTCAAATGATGGAGAGACACCTAGCGAACCTGCTAGAGCAGTTCGCGAGGATGCGAGCGAGATGGGAAGAACAGGAGCGGGCGAGCAAGAGCAAGGGGAAGAACGGAGATCGGCCATCAGAATTCACCTAGGATTCTGAGGTGACGCCTAGAGTTGGACTGAGCTGAGGGGTGATGCATGGAGTTGATGGAGGATTGGGTTGAAGCTGGCGACAAGAGGTCCGCGGTCAGAGGCTAGAGATGCCCGTGTTTTAAGGAGATGATTCGGATAGTTGGGTTGTTCAGGCTAAGCGATACCTCCCTGTAACCCAGCTGACAAAGGCAGAGAAACGGGAGTCCGAGACTCTAGGTTTCGAAGGAGGGCCCATTTTGTGGTCCCAGTGGGAGCAAAGGAGACGAAGAGAGATTCGTGTGGGTAAGAAAGCAAACCTGAAAGACGAAGCCATAGGGTGCCGCCATCGCGTTTCTACTCAAGCAATGGTGAAGAAGGGGAAGGCAAAGAAGAAAAAGCCGGTGACTAGACAACCACAAGGTGACGATAAAAGTGTCAAGAAGAAATGCAGGAAGAAGAAGAAGCTTCAGAAATACCAAGCTCCAGTCCCAACCAAAGACACCACGATGCCAATTCAATCCGATTCGAACGCCAACGATGATTCCTCCTCCGGTGAGACCAAGCCCGAGAAGATCCAAAAACTTCTTGAGCCTTACACCAAGTACCAGCGGATTAACTTCCTTGTCGGCGCCGCCGTGCCTGACGCTTTCCTCTTTCACTCGCCTCCGCGATGCCGCGGATCGCGACATATCTCGTCGCAAGCTCGTTATCTATGGCCTCGTGTGGGACACGTCGCGAGAAACCTTAGTCTCTGCCTTCGAGTCATATGGCGAGATTGAGGATTGCAACGTCATCTTCGACCGAGTCATGGGCAAGACCAAGGGCTACAGCTTCATCCAGTTCAAGATGAGACGGGAAGTGGCCAAGGCATTGAAGCAACCGAGGAATAAGATCGGGAATCTGATGTCAAGGACGGCGGATCTGGTAACGTCCAAGGAGGGCATCTTACCGATGATCGGGGTGCCATCAAGGGTCCAGCCATCTCCTACCACTTTTGATGAGGTGTTCCAGTGCATATTTGACTATATAGAACCTCAAGTTAAACCTGATTTTGTCATCCCTGTTGCTCGATATCATGGCTCTCGTCTTGCGTCAGGTCCTTCACCTTCACAATTTTAGCAGACTGGACTACATAATGGTCTAAGAGCATTGAAAGTTGCACGCATGTCTTCTGGGTCCACTTTGGGTGTTGCTATCGTAGAAGCAGAGAATAATCTTGAAAGTGAGGCACATGAAAATAAGGAAGACTTGAAAATAAAACTGAAGAAGTTGCTTCGAGAGAGGTCTGGCGTTTTCAACTCTGAAAATTCCAAGGAAGACAAGGTCAAATTAGGGGAGCTAGGATGGAAAGAGAGATATTATGAAGAAAAGTTTGGTGTCAAAACTCCCGAGGAGCTTGAGATGATACATAAAGATGTTGTTTTGAGGTACACAGAAGGCCTATGTTGGGTCTTATCACCATGCGCCATTTGCTTCTGATCTTAAAAAATCTGGGCCAACAAAAATATGGAAAACTGGTAATTTGGTGGAGTCTCACCTTGAGGACAAGGTGAGTTTCATGGGCGAAAGTAATGATAGGACCCTTGTTAGTCACATGTACCAGCAAAGAAATAGGAGGGAAGAAGCAGGGGCAGAATAGGATATTGGGAGAGGGGGAAAGTGACAAAAACAGTTGAAGGGCAAAAAGGGGAAGAACAGCCAAGGGAGCATGGCTGATAGCTGAGGCCGTTGGAGGGGAGTGTCGCTGGATAACAAACTATAAATAAGAGAGGCTAGGAGAATATTAGGGGGGAAGATCTTTGTGGGAATAGTGGGAGTGTGTGGACCTCTCGAAAGTCCATTTTTGCTTTTCAGCATAGGCTGTTTACATGTTGTATTTCTCTTGTTTAATTGAAGTAAGATAGACTCTCATCAGGAGCCTATCAGAAGGACTGTTGGAATGGTCCCCTTGGAACCTTAATAATTGATAAACAAACTTCACACCTATAATTTCCCAGACCAAAACTCTTCATCTCAGCACTTCCATTATGTCATGCAATGGACTCACAAGTCATAGCTTGGAACTGTGAGTTTCTAGGGAGTAGACAAATGAACTACCAGGGACCCCTTTCCTCCCTCTATGAAATGTCTGAAGTCTGAACATCCCTGCTGATATAACCAGCTACAAAGCAACAAAACTACCTCTGTTTCTCTCCTCCTAGCCCTTTCAAAACCTTTAAAGTCATATTTGGAAATGAAGTATGATACAATCTATAAGTTGGCTACTATTTGTTCTCTTTCCCATATCCATAATCAGAAATTGTGAGAGACCAAAAACAATTTTGTGAATCAGGTGAATCTGTGATTAATTTTGAACAGTATCATTAAAACCCCTGCAAAAAGACAAAGCTACCGTATTAGGTATTACTCATACCTCACATGTTGGGCCCCACACCAATGAGTTAGAAACAAATTTGGTTGCCGCTTTAACCCAAAAGTGCAAACTATCTGTTGGGATGCAACCCACATAGAAGTCTAGAATTCATGTAGCCAACCCCACATAGTGGGATAACGGCTGGATATGTTGTTGTTGTTGTTGTTTTAACCCAAAAGTGCAAATATTTGGAAACGTCCCCCTAGACACCAAAATTATATCTCCTGAAAAGGAGATCCATGTGAAATGTAATATCCTGAAGAAAAAGTATCCTAAAATGTTTCAAGCTGTCTCTTTATCCTCATCAATTTCTTAAAATTTTTCGATCACGTCTCTGTATCCTGATACTAGGGTAATAAACATTCTAACCTCGTGCACATGCTAATATCTACAAACATTTCATGAAACAGCTAAATAATCTTGGTCTTTTTCCATAGAGAGGTGACCTTCCAGTAGAACAAGTGTGTTGAGTAAACCCACAAGCAACTACTTTCTAGGGTCTAGACAAGGTGACACTTCATTTATTGTCTGAGAGAAAATAAAAATAAAAAAATAGACAGCCACAGATGTGAAAGTCATAGACCCTTGTGCGACATGCTCCAAACCTCTTCAAGTTAGCTAGTGACAAAATGTTTCTACTTAAGGATTCTCTATGTTCAGAAGGTGGAATTTGTGCAGTAACTGCTCTTCAGACAAAATCTCAAAATTGGGGTTTGTTTCATGTTTGCCTTTCTTGGGTTACTGACCAGCTCATTTTCAGGTAAGGGGAGGATAATCCATTGAGCACCTTCCAGAGTGGCTTCCTTGGCTTGGACTGCTTCTAATGGCTCTACTCTCACCATTGACAACCTGAGAAGAGAAGGCATGTAGAGGCGAATTGGTGATTCATGCGCAACAAAGGAGGAAAAATAGTGAACTATTTATTACTACAACGCCCAGTGGCTCAACAGTTGTCAGATCTTGTCCTTAAAACTTTTTGGCACTACTTGGGTACTTCCAGCCTCTGTTCAAGATTTGTTTCTTGGTTGGCCAAAGAGTTGGGCCAGAGAAGTTTGAGTTTCTTGAAGAATATCGTGAGTTTTTCATGGAAAATCACTCCTTGTGTTATATGATCTTTATGGAGAAAAGAAACAAAAGAGCCCTTGAAGGTCTTGAGACTTATTTATATTTTTTGAAGAGAAATTTCTAGTTTCTCTTATTTTTGTGACCCAAGGGGATTGCTCTCTTTTTTTTTTTTTCCCCCTTCTTTCATCTCTTTTGTAAATGAGTTGTTTTATGATTACAACAACAACAACATATCCAGCCGTTATCCCACTATGTGAGGTTGGCTACATGAATTCTAGACTTTTATGTGGGTTACATCCCAACAGATAGTTTGTCTAGAATTCATATTTGGATCCGACTAGGTTTTACGCTGGCTGTCGGCTACCTAACGCAACCCTCCTCCTTTATCCGGGCTTGGGACCGACAGTGGATAATATCCCCTGGCGGAGTAATGATGAAATGAAGTTTGAACACCATCTTCACATGGAGAAATTTCATGAGATAATGATGAAATGAGTTGTTTTATGATTAGAGAGGTTATTTTATTTTCAGCTTTCGCTCAAGGTTTGCCCCCCTTAAGGCATTGCTCTGTTACAACACTTACTTTTTCCTTATGAGTAGAAAAACATGGCCCTCCATCATCAGGAGACCTAGATATGATCTGGGTGTTATTTTGCTCCATTTCTTTGCATCCTTCTATATGTTATTACCTATATTAACCAATTTCTATGAACATAAATTAGTTTAGAAGCCATCAAAGAATTTTAGCCCTGAATACAGATCTACTAGAAAATTCAGGCTAACTTATATCAGCTATCATATAAAAAAGGTTGTGTACGGGCAAGTCATTTTAACCTAAGATCAGTGTTTATGTTAATTCAAAAACCATAAGCATTTGATTAATTTGAGATGATCACAGCCTAAAGATCAAGCATGATGTATCCATCTAGAAAATGTTGATGGCATGACATTCTAAGTGTTGGGAGCTGATGGGAGGCCGAGCTGCCAAGCTGATGGAAGGCCGAGCTAATGGCCAAGTTGATGGAGAGTCGAGTTGCTGAGCTAATGGCCAAGTTGCCGAGCTACTAAGCTCGTTATCGGCTGATTTATCCTCTGTGATTTATCTTGATTTATATTGCTATTATATCTTATCTTTCCTTTTTTCATTAGATTTGTTTGTATTTAAGGTTGTTATAATCTAGTCCTACAAAGTAGGAATCTAATCTCTAAAATCTAGCAGAATTCTTAGGATCCATTGTGTATATATTTGTGGCATTCCCAAGGGAATAAAATATAGTGGATTATTCTTCCAAAAAGAAGATTTCTTCATGGTATCAGAGCTTGCTCTTTGATCATAAAGCAACCTCTATTCTATTCTTCAGTCCACACCTAACTTCATCAATCAGTTTTATTTGTTTCTTCCATCTACACCCTGTTTCATCAATGGCAGATACTCAACCTAATCCCACTCTAACCAAGGCTTTCGCCACAAGTTCTTCGATCAATTTGTCTGTTCCGCCTTCGAGTTCTACAACAAATCTTTCTAGCAACTCAATTGATCATCTTCCTATGCAGATTACTCACCATAAGTTGAATGAGAGTAACTTTAGGGAATGGTTTCAGTCAGTTATGTTGGTTATCAAGGGAAAAGGTAAGGCTGGTTACTTAATAGGCCCTACTCCTCCTCCATTGAGCACAACAGCCACATATGGTACCTGGGAAGCCGAGAATTCCACCATAATGGACTAGCTGATCAATTCAATGGAGTCTAGAATAGGAAGAACTTACCTATTCTATAAAACTGCAAAGGAAATATGGGATTCAGTCCAAGACATATACTCAGATTTGGAGAACTCATCTCAATGCTTTGAGATCAGATCTTCCATTAGGACCACACGACAAGGTAATCTAAATGTTACTGATTACTTTAATGTTTTGGTTGAACTTTGGCATGAGATGGATTTGTTTTACACCATTAATTGAGAATGTTATGCTGATAATACAAAATATAGTAAGATGATTGAGAAGGATCGGGTGTTTGATTTCCTACATGGCCTTAACCATGATTTGGATGAAGTAAAAGGCAGAATCTTGGGTACAAAACCTCTACCTTCACTTCGAGAAGTTTTTGCTGAGGTTCGGAGGGAGGAAAGCCGAAAAAAGGTAATGCTAAATCAGCAAGGTGAGTCCCTTTTAACTTACCAAAATTCTGCTTTAGCAAGTTTTAAACAAGAAAAAAGTAAACCAAGAAATGTAAGACGGGAGAAGCAGTGGTGTGACCACTATAAAAGGCCATACCATACCAAAGAAGCATGTTGGAAAATTCATGGGAAACCAGCTAACTAGAACCCAAGAGAGAAAAAGGAGAATGGAATGACTACCTACATAGTTGATGCACCAAAGGAAGCAGGAAGCAATACCATACCAAAGAAGCATGTTGGAAAATTCATGGGAAACCAGCTAACTAGAAGCCAAGAGAAAAAAAGGAGAATGGAAGGACTACCTACATAGTTGATGCACCAAAGGAAGCAGGAAGCAATACCAGCCTTAACCTATCAGAGGAGCAAATTCAGACCTTGTATAAGCTGCTGAATCAAGGTATATCCTTTCCAAGTCCTCCCATGGCAGCTACTGCTTTACAAGGTAATCCCCATTACTCTCTAAATTCCAGCAAACTCTCTAAGAATACATGGATAGTAGATACGGGTGCTTCCGACCATATGGTATGTTCAGCCTGTTCAATAACAGAATACATCCCTTGTGACAACTCTATAAACATTTCAATGGCTGATGGTACCACCTCTCTAGCCAAAGAACATGGAACAATTTGTATTTCTGATTTAAAACTTAAATCAGTTTTACATGTTCCTGGTTTAAGATGCAATTTACTGTCAGTCCATAAGATTACTCAAGATATGAATTGTTGTGTGACCTTCTTTCCTTCATATTGCTTATTTCAGGACCAAGTATCGAGGAAGACGATTGGCAATGCTAAAGCTAAGGATGGGCTTTATTATTTGACAGAGGATAGGATTTTTTCTTCTACAAATAAAGCTGTTTTGACCGCCACAACCGACGCCAAGTTTTCATTTAGTTCATAGTGATATTTGGGGACCATCTAAAACCCCTAATATTTTTTGTTCTAAGTGGTTTATAACCTTTATTGATGATCATTTTAGAGCATGTTGGGTGTACCTTATGAGGGAAAAATCTGAAGCTTGCAATATTTTTAAGAAATTTCACAAACTCATCTTAAATATGCTTCAAACTTTCATTCAAATTCTTCATACTGATAATGGTTGAGAATATTTCTCTCATGACCTTACCAATTATCTATCCGAACATGACATTTTACATCAAAGCTCTTGTTCATACACTCCACAGCAAAATGGTGTGGCAGAAAGAAAAAACCGTCATCTTCTAGAAATGGCTCGCGCTATGATGTTCACCACCCATGTCCACATTTCTATTGGGGGGAACCAGTCCTTACAGTTGCATATCTGATCAATAGACTTCCCTCAAAGACCCTAAAATTTCAAACCCCTCTTTTTGTCCTTTGTTTTCTCTACCCAACTGTTAGCCACTTACATTCTCTTCCTCCAAAAATTTTCGATTGCACTGTGTATGTTCACAATAATCAGCTTAACCGTACAAAGTTGGACCCTAAGGCCTTTAAATGTATATTTATTGGGTACTCTCCCTCCCAAAAAGGTTACAAATGCTATAACCCTCACAAAAGACAAGTCTTGGTCTCTATAGATGTCACATTCTATGAACACCAATCATTTTACCCCTCACCAGTTTCAGTTGTTGCATCTCCATTCCTCCAGGATCCTACTCCTATTTCCTTTCCTTCCCTTGATGCTCTTCTGCCCTTATGCTCTCAAGGGGGAGAATTTTTGGCCTCTCTGCCTGTTAGGCCTTCAAGTTCCGATAGCATAAGGGCAGATCGTTCAAGCTCTTCTCTTATTTCTCCTAATCCATCTTCTCAGCCAGAAACAATAGCTGAACCTCATGTTCCAACTCCATATTCAACTACTAAAAATAATCTACAAGTGTATTCTAGACGTTCAAAGCCCTTGGAGACTACTTTAATCCATATAGTAATTTCTTTAATTTGCACACATTTCCACTGCCAATTTCCTATTCAAATCCTAGGGGTATTCTCATGTATATCTCCTCATCCAAGTCACCATTCAAAAAAACATTTTTAATATCAAATTGAAGTAGAGGCTAATCAAGATTAACAAGAGAAATTAATACCCGAATTGAGTTGAGTTTGGCCACAGGAGCAAAAATCTCCTCATAGTGTCAATACCATATGTTTGAGTAAACCCTTGTGCAACCAATATTGCCTTGTATCTTTGAACACTTCCATCTGCATTATGCTTTACTGTGAAAACCCATCTACAACCAACCACCCTTTTGTTTGAAAGTAGTTTAACAATCTCCCATGTGTTATGTTTCATCAAGGCATTCATCTCCTCCATAGCTGCAACTTTCCACTTAGGATCACTCATAGCCTCTTGAATATTCCTTGGAACGACAGTGTTGTCAATACTTGCAACAAATCCCTTGTACTGAGGGGATAACTTAGCATAAGTCAAGTGATTAGACATAGGATACTTGACACAAGATCTTACCCCTTTTCTTAGAGCAATAGGCATAGCCCAATCCAAATTATCACTGTTGGTAGACTCATTCTCAGTGTTGTTTTATGATAGACCAGCATCTGGAAGTGATGATTGGTTTTGCTGTCCTTCAAGATGGACCTTTGAACGTCTAGAATACACTTGCAGATGATTTTTAGCAGCTGAAAATGGAGTTGGAACATGAGGTTCAACTGTAGTTTATGGCTGAGAGGATGGCTGAGAAGATGGATTAGGAGAAATAAGAGAAGAGCTTGAAGGATCTACCCTAATAACACATGAGAGATTGTTAAACTACCTTCAAACAAAAGGATGGTTGGTTGTAGATGGGTTTTCACAGTAAAGCATAATGCAGATGGAAGCGTTGAAAGATACAAGGCAAGATTGGTTGCACAAGAGTTTACTAAAACATATGAGATTGACTATGAGGAGACTTTTGCTCCTATGGCCAAACTCAACTCAATTCGGGTATTAATTTCGCTTCTTGTTAATCTTGATTAGCCTTTATCTCAATTTAATATTAAAAATACTTTTTTGAATGGTGACTTGGATGAGGAGATATATATGAGAATACTCCTAGAATTTGAACCAGAAATTGACAGTGGAAATGTGTGCAAATTAAAGAAATCACTATATGGATTAAAGCAGTTTCCAAGGGTTTGGTTCAAGAAATTTAGCATGACTCTCAATCGTTTGGGATATAAGCAAGGGCAAGCTGACTATACCCTGTTTATAAAGTCTACAGTAGAAGGTAAAAAAACCATATTAATTGTTTATGTTGATGACATTATTGTGACAGGTGATGACTTACAAGAAATTGAAAATTTGAAGAAGCAATTAAAAACTGAATTTGAAGTGAAAGACCTAGCAGTCATGAAATATTTCCTGGGAATGGAGATGACTCGGAGTAAAGAAAAGCTATTCATCTCTCAAAGGAAGTACACACTTGATTTGTTAAAGGAAACTGGGATGTTAGCATGCAGACCAGCTGGTACTTCTCTAGAAAAGGGTTGGAATGTCGAAGAAAAAGAAGACACTCCTGTTGAAAAAGAAAGGTACCAAAGGTTGGTTGGTAGACTCGTTTATTTATCACTTACAAGGCCAGACATAGCCTATGTAGTAAGTGTCATAAGTCAATACATGCATTCCCCTACTCAAAAACATATGAATGCAGTGTTTCATGTTCTAAGATACCTCAAGGGAACAGCTGAGAAACGGCTGATGTTTAGGAAAACTAATGAAAGAAGAATTGAATGTTTTGTGGATGTTGATTGGGCTGGTTCACGTGAGGATAACAAGTCAAATTCAAGTTATTGCACCAAATTATGGGGTAATGTGGTTACTTGGAGGAGCAAAAAGCAATCCGTAGTGGCTCGAACCAGTGCCGAGGCCAAATTTCGTGCTATTGCTCAAGGGATATGTGAAGTTATTTGGCTGGAAATGATGATGGAAGACTTGGGGATATCCTTATCTCAACCAACAGAAGTTTCTAATGATAGCAAGTCTACTATCAGTATTGTGAAGAATCCAGTTCAGCATGACCGAATGAAACATGTAAGAATTGACAAGAGTTTTAAAAAGAGGGAAATTGAAGGAGGAATCAGTTTATCCTACATTCCAACAACTAATCAAGTGGCTGATATTTTCACAAAAATTGTTATAAGGTCAGGATTCGAGTTACTAATTGGCAAGTTAGGAATGACTTGTATCTATTCCTCAGCTTGAGGGGGAGTGTTGGGAGCTGATGGGAGGCCGAGTGGCCGAGCTAATGAGGCCGAGCTGCCGAGCTGATGGAAGGCTGAGCTACCGAACTGATGGAGGACCGAGTTGCCGAGCTGATGAAGGGCCGAGTTGTCGAGCTACTAAGCTCGTTATCGGCTGATTTATCCTCTGTGATTTATCTTGATTTATATTGCTATTATATCTTATCTTTCCTTTTTTTTATTAGATTTGTTTGTATTTAAGGTTGTTGTAATCTAGTTCTACAAAGTAGGAATCTAATCTCTAAAATCTAACAGAATTCTGAGGAGAATTCTTAGGATCCATTGTATATATATTTGTGGCATTGCCAAGGGAATAAAATACAGTGGATTATTCTTCCACAAAGAGGATTTCTTCACTAAGCAAATTATGGTCTAGAGAAATTCCACTTTCTATGGATGGGAGTTGGGCATCAGTTTACTTATTTTTTAAATTGTTGATAAGTGAGAGAAATCCCGCTTTCTATGCATGGGAGTTGTGCATCAGTTTACTTATTTTTTTAATTTTTGGTAAGTGTGCATGCATACACCGGGGGAAATTTCATGGTGGCAAAATTTCCTAAACGGCAATTTATGCTTAAAGTCGGCCATAGTTTTATTAAGGTTTGATCGTAATGAGACAACTTATTAACGAAAGACAGAGAGCACAAAGACTTCTAACAGAAAATATTTTGTGAGAGGACCTATGACCACATGGACGGCACTAAGAAGGCAACATTTCATTGCAAAGAATAAACTTTTCAGCTGGCTGTTCTCTTGTTAGTTGAGGTATATTCAAACAGGCATAACCACAGAAGGAAGTTGTAAAGCTTATTTCAGTGGAGTCGAGTCAAAATGTCCACAACTGCTTCTGCCGAATTTAGTCAAGTTGAGAAACAACTAGACGTCAACGTCAAACACAGGCACATTTTAACTATTTCAGGTATAAAAACGCATAGAACACTAAAATAATTGTTAGTCCCTTGCAATTTATCATCGCAGTAGACAGAACATCAACATAAACCATGACTTTTCTGTAATTCAAATCATTTCCTCTGCTACCTTCCCATTGTTTGAGCAAATGATTCTCCCCTCCCACTTCTCCAATATTCAGTTCTACTCCCACAAATGTATGATGATTATTACTAGTCAGATTTCCTCTTTATTTGCAGTTCTCTTCCCAAAAAGATGAATTCATGTACTCAAAAAACATTTAGTCCGTACATGATGTGCGTGAAAACCAACATCATCAAAAAATTTAATAAATCATATAAGAATCATGTCCATAGAGAATGGTTTCTACAGGTAATAAATGACACCAAATTACCAATAAATAATAAAATCCATCAAAAAAGAAAACACAATAGGAGACCACAATATCCTATTTCCATGAACAATCCTAATCAGGGTCACCAAAATGTCACATCTTCAAAAGGTCATGTTTCTTCTGAGAATAATATGAACACTTTGTTTGGAATGGCAATATTTGCAGGAACTTAACGGAATTTGAAATTCAAAATGGAATTTAGTATTCAAAAAAGAAACAACATTAAAAATGACCAGATTTCAATGGGAAGTGGATTTTATCAAATTTAAATATTTTCACTTCCATAGATATCACTGTTTTTTTTTTTTTTTATTGGACTATAGGTATTACAGGTGGTTGTCATTTTTTTACGTCTTACTAAAACTTTTTCCTTGACGATGAGCCTTATTAGCAACAAGGTTGTTATCCAACATTGCCATAGATAAAAATGATTGGAAAACTAGAATCTATGTAGCCAAGTGCAACTAGTGGGATTAAAGCTAGATATGTTGTTGTGTTGTTTTTAACATTGCCCATTATTTTTCCCACATCGCTATTGATGGATGACCTGTGAGAGATTCTAGATAATTTGGTGATCAGTCCACCACAAGTGTACACAATGCATGCGAGCTGCTTGATTTGTTCAGATTCATGGCAATTTTCATGTCATGGTATGGACAGTTATACAAGATCTGCTCCCTCATTTATATTAACAAGACACATATGTTTGAATGTTGTTAAGTAAATACTTCTTTTTGTAGTTTACTAACTAAAGATTACTTTCAATCTTATTTATATCTTTATCATATTTAATAACCTTTATCAAACTTATCTATACACAATTTTTTTTTTTTATCTTTCTCTTATGTTTACAAGGGTAACAACTTAACATAGAGAATGCATACAAAGTCATTGTAGGGGAACTAACTTTAGAAGTAGTTTTTAATTTCTTTTGTTATTAAAATGAGAATGGCTTTATTGTTTCTACTTGTTTCACAATTTATTATTGTTTTTGGATGTGATTTAACGGATTTATATAAACCAATACTACATGTAGTGGTGTAAGCATGTTTTTATATATTACAAGTCCCTTAGGGATGTTGACTAAGTTATTTGGGGTTTTTTAATTCCTTGTTGAATCAAAGAAACATAATTGAATTTCATCTTTTAAATTCAAATTGTATGGTACAAAATGTTGGGCAATGAAGCACTAACATACGTGAAATATAAATGTAATAGAAATAAGGATATGTTAAGATGAATTCGCATCCATACAAAAAAGAAAGATAAGAAAAAATTAGAAATGAAGTTACTCACAATGAGGTCAGAATGGCTCTTATTGAAGATAAGATGTGTGAGACATGATTATGGTAGTTTGGTCAAGTGAGAAAAAGACTAATAGAGGCTCCTAGGCTCCTATGAGGATAGTTGATGGGATGGAAAAAAGTGTTCAACAAAAGAGATAGAGGAAAACTAAGAAAAACTTTTTTTTTTTTTAAGTAAGAAAAACTTGGTGGGTGGCTCTTATGCATGATATGAGTTACAAGGGTCTTAGAAAGGATATGATCATATATAGAAATAACTGGCAAATTAGAATGCAACAGATCCCATCGAATGGGATTAAAGCTTGCTATGTTGTTGTACAGGAAAAAAAAATTATTAAAGAGATCCATTCTTTTCTTTTGCAATTTCAAAAACCATTCCGAAGGGATTTGACTCCACAAATACTGGAACTGGTACTAGTGAAACTAGTAAATCCTTAATGAATATTAACAATAACTTGTTTCTGGGATGAAGATAAATATATTTGCATTGGAGGTAGTAGAGAAAGAGAGTAAGATAGAGAGCATACTGTGAAAACAAAATTGTACCCCATCTCAAGAACAGAACGTAGGAAATCAATCCTTCTCCACATCATCTTCAAGTAGTCGGGGGTCATAAAATATGCCTCCTGAGAGAAGTCGACCCCTTCAGTGACAAGAGCATAGCAATGGGCATGAAGAACTAAACAACGAGAAAATGCTTTCTCATCCAAGGCAACAATCACCAAATGATTCAGAAGTTTACGGGTGCCCTCTCCAGTTCTAAAGCTCTCAAGAAAAAGTTCAATGATTGAATTTGGAGCTGCCCAAGCTTCATTTAAAGTTGTTAAAATAACTGTTTCATCATTCATGGCAGCATTCTTCAATACTCTTTCAAGGTTGTACTCTTCAATAACCTAAGATGGTTCAGAAATTTTAATAGAAAATAGAACATCATGCAAAACATATGCAACACTGAATCAAACTGACAAAACTAAATAATCATGAAATAGAAGAGAAAAACTCACAAATGACTACTATGATTTACCAGAACAGGTAACAATATATATCTCATTAAAATGATAATAATCACAAGTATTACATGAAGGAAATCAGTTGGAAAAACTGAAAGAAGTGCAATTTTTAAGCCTGCCATATGGGCCATAATCAGAAGCCCGTTCATGCACTAAACAATACTGGCCCAGTGTAATATTTCATCTTTTATTTTTGGATTGAGTGATAATACATGCTAAATCTTTAAATTAACCTCTATTAATTAGACAAAGCTTCAAATTGGCAGTTGTTAAGTGGAGAATTAACTCCCGGTCACCACATACTTAAGGTGGCAGGAAAACAGGGCAGCATTGGTGACAACTCGGCTACCACCACCTTTTTGTCAAAGTTATATTTAAACACACACCTAAGGTCTTTATAGCATAAGTTTTGGTGCTACAAAAACACACTCTCATGCGGCCCCTGTTGGTTGGAGCAAGAAAGTGTGAAGGGGGAGTAAGGCGAAGAAATGTGAGAAAAAGAAAAGAAACCAAAAGTGAGGTAGATTGTGCTAAAACAAATCAAAACAAAGGGAGAAACGAGCATGAAGGCTGCTGCATGGAGAAGTTTGAATTTTTCTTCTACTTTTGAGATAGTACAAAAGAATTCCCTCTTCTTATTCTCACATGTTAACTCTATAGTTGGCATGAAAAACTAAGTTGAAATGATGGGTTATTCTGAAATCTATATAAGCTTTCAAAAGAGGTACTGTAAATGTGTGTTCTATGTATTCAATGCATATGCCGCACTCAGTAGGCTTATACGCAACCTCAGAACAGAAGGCATGAACACCGCAAAATAGGCCCTACTACCTTTAATTTGATAGCTTATGAATGCAAATCAATGGTAAATACTCTGCCCATTGGCACAGTCTAAGCACCAGCTGAAAATATCAGATTATTTGTCCAAACTATAAGCCTTCAACTGATCTAACCATTTAATATGCTAAAGGGCACTCCCACTTTCTCTGAATTTCTTTAGGTTTTGAGCATGAAGTTTATAATAAATTCTGAAAGCTGTCAAAGCATAGGAGGAAGCCTCACTAGGAAGCCCATCAGGAGCATCAGGGGTAGTGATTTAGGCTAGGAGGTCTGCTAGATAGAGGAAGGACCTAGCTAATGGCCATCCATGTTTCTGTTCCAGTGGATGCTCCCCTTTTAAGCCACCTCTTTTTTGTATTCCTTTTTTTCTCCCCGTCTCTCTATCTGGTATTTGGATTGTGCCCCCCTTGGCACCTCTTAATTTATATATATTATCTTTATCATAACAGGGTAAACAAATTGTTCAATAGACGTACAAGATAAAAGATAAATCAATCACTAGTCCTTGGTACATGAGACTCCTGCCTTGCAAGGTTTGAGTGCGGGTCATATTTATAAGTAGCCTTCTCCTTGCTTTTTGTTAAAGAGACGATCTTACAATTCAAACCTGTGATTTTCTAGTCCCAAAGGAGCAACCTCACCATTGCTACCAAGGCTCACCCTCATCACTAGCTATAAAAAATAAAAAAAAGAAAAAGGAAAAATAAAAAAGAGTTCACCGTTTTGGAACTTTCTCTTAATTACCTACAAAAAGCACGATCTTTTAAATCTACTATCAAATTTATAGACACTAAGTATTCTACAAACTACGGGCCTGTTTGACATTATTGTCAGCTTTCATGTGTTCATTGTGATGTGTTCATTTTGTGTGTGTGTTGATAATTTAAACTTCTAAACTTTCACTCATTTTCTTTGAACTATGTTCATTTTTAATCTTTCGTTAAAATGAAATTGAAACTAAATATTGGTTGTTTTTCAAAAATTTTGAAAATAAAAACCTCAAATGATATTAGACAAAAATGTTGTATACCCATAAAAATTTTGTGTTCTTTTTTATTGTGAAGGAAACCTAGGCCTAGGTCTCCTTTTTGCCAAAAGGGACATCAGAGAAAGAATGAACCATAAAGGTCCCTCTTATAATGGATGTCAAACTCATCCATTCACCAACCACTCATTCAACTAGTGATCAAGAAGCAAGAATCCAGGAAAAACTCAGTCAATTTCCCCAAAAAAAAGGTTGCAGCAAAAGTGCAAAAACTACTGTAACCATCAAGAAAATGCAGGAAGCACTCACATGCCACACTACCTCTTAATCAAAACCTCACCCTCCGAGCCATCCTTTCCATGGAAATGGACAAACCTAAGAAAAATCATCCTGAACCTTATGTTGGCTGTCCACATGTAAACCACAAGTGTTTTGATACAACCTTTGGTTCAAGAACCCCAACTCATATCCATATTTGCCTCTACTCTTCTCAACAACCCTTCTTGCTTGTATGAAGATCATCAATTCTGCTTTTCAGGCCAACACTTTACTGACCTCCCCCAGCGCCCCCAGGCTGCCACCAAACTTCCTAATACCTAGGTGAAGATACACTGATCCTACCTATGTGTACGTCCAGCCGAAAAGGCATGTATTTGTAAAATAAATGGATAAATAGCACATGTTTATGTGGATCTAACAATTTCTGTTCTTATTATAAACAAAACAAAAACTTGATGTTGATCTGTCCAAACCCAAATAGACACAGTAACTGGCTTGTCGAATCATAACCAACAAATGTATAGAAGGACAGGGCTTGTTGGCATTTGAAAACAATTGAAATAGAATGTGCTCACTAAGATGGTCAGTTATTAGCTCTAATTTCAACATTTTGTCCCAAAGCACACATGAATTCCAAAATTAAATTCCCCAAACAAAATATTAAACTTCTATATAAGAGATTCCAAAAGTTGGAGATAAAAATACCAAAAAAAAATATGCAGTGAAGGAATAAACAAACCATTCATGATCCTTGAAGCATAATAAAACCCAATTGTGAGACACATTTAATAACAAACACTGCACTACCTAACAATTATACTTCTATGTGTATGAGTTTTTTCTCTCTCTCTCTCTCTTTTTTTTTTTTTTTGGCTCAGTGCATGAGTCTCTTCATATGCTCCATTTGTAGCTATCTCAGTTTGGTATCACCCCCAATAAGCTAAGAAAACAGTATAATTCCATCATGAAAAGGTATTTGCAAAGGACAACATAGACTGCCAAGATTATACATCAATAGAAAAAGACGCATCTAACTACAGTAAGATGAAAAATTCAGTGACGCCCTAGCCTTCCTATTCCAACCAAATTTAGCACCTGACGATATGATCCATGATAGCATCTCAAACACAACCAAGAAGGAAAGAAAATATAAGGCCAAAACTATGTTCCGACTGAACAGGCTTGATTTGATGCATAGCAGTTCCCATTCGCTAAACTATTGAGGAACTTTCCATGTGACTTAAATTTGATATAATAATCGCAGTGATATCATTGTCAGGTTACAGAATCCAAACACCAACCATGAGCACAATTTCCAAGAAGATGCAAAACCCTTGAAATAAGAATAACCAACAAAATTTCACCAGAAAAATAATCCCCTCGCACCATTGCAATCAACTTAAAATCGCCAAAGAGACCAAAAGAATTGAAGAACCCCAATCTACATTAGAAAAAGATGAGATGCCAAGGTTGAGACCAATACACAACCAGAAAAGTGGAATGTCAACTGCCAGGACAGAACACGTAAATATGAGCTTCAAACGAGGGTTTCACAATAGGCGGAAGAAAAGAACGCAAGATCTCTAAGACAAGGGCAAAAACTGACGAAAATGAACTCACCGCTGTGTCATTCTCCGCGACAGAGGGGAAAACATCGCTTAGGGGATGGGAGGGGCCGGGAGAGTGAAGGATCCGAAAGCCGGCGGTGCTGACGGCTCTGAAGAGGACGAAACACGAGAGAAAGGCAACGGCAAAGAAGGAAACAACAACTACGGAGCGGCGGAAGAAGATGGAGGCGGACGAGGCGGTGGACGATACAGGCAGCATTTCGCAGAACGAATTACAGGAGTGTGAACGGTGAGTCGGCGCCGGAGAACGCCGCCGGTGAAACGAGCGCGGGCCGTGCCCCGGCGGGACCGAGTTCGACCCCATCCCCATGGAAGATTAATGGTCGGGTTTGGAGCATCGTCTGGGAGAGGGAAGAGATTCATATAGCTCGCGTTCACAATTTTTGGAAAGTTTTTGACAGCACAGCAGTTCGACGCTTTGATTCATCACTGAGATACAAAACGTGGGGCCCAGCCGAGCGGTTGCTCAGCGCCTTAGCCTGTTGTTGCTTGCCGACAACGACCTTCGGTACGTGTATCAAATGGGGGGTCATCAACATCAACAGAATCCTAGTCAAAATTTCATTTGTGTACTATGACTTTGTAAACATATTTATATATATATTGAATATTTATTTATTATATTAACAAGTAATTAGGTTTATATGGAGAAATTATTGATCGAGGATGAGGTGTGTAGCACGAAAAGAATTGAATAATCCAAGTAGAGTAACTTTAGGTATCGATGGAGGAAAAACAGATAAAACTATTGAGACGTATAGCCTATATATTAAAATGTTATACTATGGTTCTAATCCTAATCCTATATGATATAGGATACAATTCAAATCAGCTACAAAAATAGATAGAATATAATACAAAATTTAAAAATCAAATAGCAGATAACGCCTACTTTATCTCACTCTTTATCTCCTCTATTTTCTTATTTTCTTCGTATTTAAACTTTGATTATCACCTTACTTTCTTCTTATTAAAACACCAATGCATCATTATCTGAATCTCTTAATCAAATTCTCCAACAATCAACACTCGATCACACTTACACCTCACTTAATTAGTGTTTATTAATAAATATATAGATCAAAAAAGATAAAATATAAAAAGTATTCTAGAGTTTTATCGTTCATAATATGTTTGTTAAACTTATTGATGACTTTTTAAAAAAAAATTATGTGACTTTTTATCCGATATTTTCAAAATATACTTATCTTCTCCCCCCTCTCAATCTAGATAAGCATATCTTGAACCTTACAGATAAGAAAAAATGACATACATATCCTCTAATACATTCCACAAAATTTAACAAATATTTTGATAAAAATTTTAGAATGTTCCTTACCCTTATCTTAATTATTCCATATTTTGGTCCAAAAAATTTTTTAAACTTACCTTGATACAATCTTATTTTAGTCATTTTAGCAAATACTATCTTAAAAACTAAGAGTTATCTGGTGAGTGAGTTTTAACATTTTTATATCATGACCCTTAAATAAATATTAAAAAAGATAATGAAAGAGTAAGAATGGATCTTAAGATGGTTCAAAACAAACAATAATATGACATTTTCCTATCTTCATATGCGGAATAAACCAATAATAATTAATTTAATCTCTTCACGTGACCGACAAGGGAGTGTGATAAATCACAAAGTGATGGAGAATAGGTTTGCATTGTTGTGGAGTGCGATAGCCCGATGTGTTTCAAAACACGATGCCGCACGGAATTGCCAGTTCTAGAAAAAGGGCACCCAGTGATCCGAAGAGAGGACATTCGCACCAAATTAATCGCATGTGTCATGTAGTTTTGGATTGAAGCCGAAGGTATCCAACATCCACACAGATTGATCTGTGTCACAAATACAATTGGGAGGCCTCTCTATGCGGTGGGTTTCACTTTCATAATGCACCCAATGATCCGATATATATAAAAGGGAAAGGGTAGAGGCGTGTAATGTCTGAATATTTCACTTATATATATATATATATATATATATATAAGTAGTTTTTGTTAGAACTATTAAAAAATTTGTGTAACTAAATATGTACATGAAGTAGTGAAAAGTAAAGTAAAAGGAATTTTTACCCCTCTTGTACAAAAGGCCATTGTATAAATGGCTCCCCAGTTTCTTATAACTTTGCTTCTTGCTTGGGCCAACAAGTGTTTTGTGCTTGTTTATAACTTAATAAGTTAATTGATAGTGATTTTCAGCCCAATTTTGGAAGTTTAAATGCAGTCCAAGGAGGGGAAAAATGGACATTTCAACCTCCTCCTCTACCTCCATTTTAACAAGTGCGATTTTGTTCACCTCCTTTAAAAAGGGAGTAGCATTACCCCTCTCCTCTCTTCCCGAGTTAGTTTGGGGGTTAAAAAAGTCATTTTGGGGGTCTCTCTCCCAAAGAGACCCACCCCATTTTCCTATATTCTTTCTCTCCTATTTCCTTTCTCTCACTGCCTTCCTCCCTCCATCGACTCTCTTGTTGTCATCTCGTCTCTTGTCATTGCATCCTCCCTCTCCACTGCTGTCTCGCCTCTACATTCTTTCTCTCCGCTATAGTCGACGAGGCAATAAGGAAGAATGCAGCTATAGTCGGTACACAAGAGACAAGGCGATAAAGGGGGCAAAAGGAAGGCAGCAAAAAGGTTGTTAGAGAAGAAAAGAAAAAAGGAGAAATGAGAGAAACAGAGACCCCACTAAATTGACGAGGTAACATTACCCTCAAAGGTGAACAAAATTGCGCTCCATTTTAACTCTAAAATTAGAATTAGAATCATTGTCTTAATTTTATTCTCTCAATTCGAAAGACTGCTTTTGTTTTGATTTAACATTACACTTCTCATTTTCTGATGTTTGTTTATATTAAAGAATATTTTTCAAAAATTAGTTTTATGTATACATGAACATGTGTGACTCATGAATGCATACGTATGTGTATATATATAGTATATATATATATATGTATGCACTTGTATGTGTATATGTATACCTACGTGCATGTATGCATATATATTTGTGTGTGCATGTCCAAATATATATATGTATGCATGTTTGCATGTATATATACTAGAGGGTGAGACATGATATATATAAACGTAAAAAAAAAATAATAAGAGTTCATTAAGTACTATTTGACAATTACAATTTATTTTTTAATTTTTAGGTAAAATTTGAAACAAAATAAGACTTAGTGTAATTAATAGTAAAATTGTTTCATAAATTAGTTATTATTTTGAAAATTATGAATTCAAATATTATTAATATGTTTGTATATATGTATTTATTTATAAATATATATATATATATATGTTTTGATAAAACAAACAAAAAGCTTAAGTTTAATTACTACCCAAACTTTGTTTTTCTTTTATCTTGAATAACATTTGTTAAAATGAGTAAAATAAAAGAGTATCAAGATAATGTTGAAATGATCAAAATAAGGGTATAAAGTATTTCAAGATTTTTATTAGACTATTTGTTAATTTTTTTAGAATTAATTAATAATTATATTTTTTATTTCCATATATTTGTTAAATGCACATGATAAATATTGAAATAAGATTTTTTCAATATAGATATGTTATTGAAAAATCTATATTGAAATAAATTGTATTTTATGATTAATGTGAATTGTTAAAAAATAAAAATAAAAATAAAAATTAATGTTATATTTTCTAAATCCATGTTCAAAAAAAGATTTAAAAAGACTTAAAAAATAGAAATAATTATTGGTAGAATTACATATAATTTCACTTAGATAATTAAAAATGGCTAAAACATAAAATTAAAAAAAAATAGACTAGCAAATGAAGGATCAAAGAAAAAGAAAAATGAAGAAGATCGATGAAGCCAAGGAGATTGAAGAAAGACCAACAGAAAAATGAATAGAAAACCAAAAGGAAAGACTAGTGATCACTGAATGGTAAATTGAAGGGGAAAGGAAAACCAATGGTGGTCGAATGGTTCAATAGCAAGGAAGAAGATGAAAGACGAGAAAGATCAGTGGTTGGATGAATGGTAACAAAGAAGAAGATGGACAATAAGAATGAGTCAAGGAAGAAGATGAACATTGAGAAAAGAAATAGATGAGTGCTTTTATACTAGGACATATAGGTAATTTATGCTTATTTATAAAATATGATCAAATAAATTTATCTTGTGGGAAGATAAATTTATCTGTAAAAAATTAAATAAGAAGTTACGTGATGATTTTTTTAATGACGGTCAAATAAATTTTACAAACACGTTAAAAATGATAAATATCTGAAATATTTTTCATATTTTAGCTTTTTTACTTAATATCTTGATTAACAAATATTATTTTAATAAATAGTCTCCTCTTGTTATCTTTTGTTCCTTATTTTTAATTATTCTTGTAGCCACCCTGACACTCTGATGGGTGTGCGCCTTGTGCCCATGAAGGATTCTGCCACGAAGCAGGGTGTTAATGGTGCAAGTGTTGGCTAAAACTCGCACAAGAGGGGGACACGCTAATATTAAAATGCAACATGAGATTAACACGGAATAGAGAAATGTGTGAAGTCAGACACAATATTGTATAAGAGGTTAGGTTGTAATTGAGTCAAGCTGACTCAAGCAAATTCAGCTTATTTAAAAAAAAAAAAAAAAGCTCGACTCTACCTTAAAAATTTGTTTAAGTTCGAGCACATTAAAAGTTTATAACTTTAATTGGGCGTGTCAATGCCTAGTTCCAAAAATAATAAAGATGAAGTAGTAAAATTAGTCAAATTGTGTTGGGGGGGGGGGGGTCAAACAAATGTAAAGTTTATGAAAAAAAAAAAGAGTCGCTCTTAAATCATCTTGAAGAAAGAACAGTATAGGGACGTAAAATTCAACCCCATGGAAGGAGGGGCATTGACCTAGTCAATTGAATTGCCAGTCTCAAAGGAATTCCATATACATCATTCAACCAAAACCATATATATTGATCAAACAGACGAAAATTCCTGGCCATGCCAAGGCAGAATCTTCTATGAACTAAACCTACATAAATATTGACAAACCAATCGTGCATCTGAGACATTGTGGGCAAGCTCTCCATGCATACAAACCAGATTGTCATGGCAAATGACACTTCGTCCGCAGCAGCAGAAGAAGTTGTTGCCAACGACCATCTCTTGTCTGAAATCTTGAGACGTTTACCCATTAAATCTCCTTTTCGCTTCAAATCTGTATGTACACACTGGTTTTCTCTTATCGCTGACGATCCCCAGTTGGGTCTCCGCAAGAATCCCGATCCCAGTTCAGTTTCTGGCCTGTTTTTGTACCCTTCCTTTTTCGGCTTTGGATTCTGGAATAAGTACACCGAAATGGATAATCCAGGACTTGATTTCCTTCATTTTTACAGTGAAAAAGTCCCTCCTGATCCCATCTTCATTCCCAATCTTTCAGGCCTAATCATTCTAAGCTCCTGCCATGGACTGCTATGTTGCTTAGGCTACAACGAAATCGACCAAAAAGGCGGCTACCATATCGTCAACCCCACCACCAAGCAATTCATTACACTTCCCGATCCCCATCTCGATGGCTTTGATGGCCTGAATTTAGCTTTTGATCCATCAAGATCTCCATTCTACAAAGTGGTAAACATCTGGCACACCGATGAAACTTTACCAACAAACCCTAATGTCAGCGTGCTCAAGTTTCAGATTGAGGTCTACTCCTCGGAAACCCGCTCTTGGAGGTCCTCTAGCAAACCTTTTTTCACCACCGCCGATGTTCACCATCTCAATTTCTCCGGTGGGATTTTCTGGAACGGCGCTTTACACTGGTTCCCTGATGTGGGTGATGGATTCTACTTCAACGTCGAGCAAGAGAGGCTCGGGAGGGTGCCGGAGCTGCTGGAACGAGAGGGCATGGCTTGGTACGACAGGAGCGTAATGTCTCCGGTGGTGGCGCGCGACCACTTCCATGTCATCGAGATTTATGGATCAACGGGGTCTCAGATAGATGTCTACGAGATGGAAAAGGATTACTCCGGCTGGTTCGTGAAGTACAAGTTTGATCTTGACTCGGTTGCGGCTGCGTTTCCTCGGATGGGGCCGATCCTTAGCGCCGGCCAGCAGCACGAGGCTTATTCAGTGCTTTCTCTCGTCGGAGACGAGAACGACGAAGAGTGGTTTCTGGTGCTGCACGTTCCTGGGAAGATCATACGATACAATCTTGTGGACAAGTCTTTCGGGATCATACAAGATGTGGGCATGAACGAAACTTCTCTGAGATACTTTAGTGCAATTGATTACATCGAATCTTACGCTAATGTTTGAATGTGGTTCAGTTCTGTTCCGAGGATTTTCCGGGAAAATTTGTGGAATCCTGTAATAAGTATTAATTCTAGTTTGATCCACATGAGAACAAATTAAGGAGCACCAATACCATCATCATTATTTATTATTTCTGTATATCCCAAGTAAAGCATCTTATTATATACAAGGACCATGGCCTACTCGTAGTGTGTAGTTTGAAAAAATCCTTTACTTTCACTAGTGGTGGGAATATTCTTGCATGTTATCCATTGACGTGCGTGTGCGTGTGCGTGGACATGGATTATTACATTAAGATCAAAGCAAACTGGGGCAGATTCCCTACAAGAAAGCCTACTAGTTAGGCCTCTAAATGCAACCCATTTGGCCCAGATTCATCTGAGGTCTAGATTCTTCATAATCAGTCCAATTAACACACAGATTTGTTAAGGTTCAGATTCATCAAATTTATTTATAAATAAATTATAATATTAGTGTTTATTTGAAATTACCGCCCTTACGCTATCCTCCACCGCTCGTACCCAATATTAGTGTTTAGTGTTTACTTATTTATGCAGATTATAGTAATTTATAATTACTCAAAATATCTATGTCCATTTATCTGCTTTTTTAATTAGATTCCTCAGCTAGCACAAAATTCAACTTCCTCATGTTCACTTCAAGCGAAAGAGCATCATCAAAACTAAATGCTGGGAAACTTCCCCCCCCCCCCCCCCCCAAAAAAAAAAAAAAAAAAACTAAATTGTGGGCTTAGTTTGAATTTTGGAGTCCAATATTTGGAATATGGATCGAGGCAGGTCCAATTGTGACCGGCCAGTATTTGAGAATTGGGCCAAGATTTTAGCTTCTGTGGGCCAGATAAAAGTAAAAAAAAAATTAATTAAAGTAACTATATGAGATTAATTACCATCAATGAGACTGTGCGGTATTGTGTAAATGAAGCATTCTCACTGCTTCCACTTTAAATGTATATAATAAGATATTATTAGTGTTGGTTTAATGATTTTTCTGTTAAAAAAAATTATCAATGTAATATTGGAATTATGTTTCAAACAATTTTAATGGATTATTTTGTGTGTGTGTGTGTGTGTGTGTGAACATATATTTTTCATATATGAAAATGATAGAACTCATTTAATTATGAATTTTGGAGCAAAGTTGTTGCTTCTTTCTTTAAGCTTTCATTGTAGAACAATATGATTTGAACTGATTTGAGGGTCAGAATCAAGAGGTGTAAAGTGACATTTTGCCCCTCCAGAATTTTGGAATCACAATGATTGTGAAATTATAATTTGATATCTTAACAGACTTTCTTTCTTTTTTTAATAATTGTTATTAGATTCTTAAAATTTGAAGAATTAATGGAGTTTGATAAATTATTTTTGGAGTAAATTGTAAAAAAAACGCCCCAAAGGTTTAGCAAAACTTTCAAGAAATCTCTTAATATTTGAGAAATAGTAATAATCACCCTTGTTAAATAAAAAAGACTAAATGATTATTTTATCCTTCATTTTCTCTTCCCTCTCACTTGATTTTAGGAAGAAAAAAGAAAATCACCAATGGTCATCAGCGAATGATGTACACTATTAGAGAAAGAGGGAGGGACTCCATTTGGGGTTTGTCGCACATTGTATTGATGATGGCTAAAATCAAAAAATTAAAAGAGATTGAAGGTAGTCAATCCATTAAAGAGAAAACAAGTAAATTGGAGATAAAGGAGACGATGATGGTTGTTGTGATCTTCAATGGTAAAGGAGTTGGTCCGAGTAGGTGAGAGAGAGAAAGGTGTGAGTGGAAGAGATGTCTATGGCAGCAAATGTGAAGAAGACGCTGACTACAACAGAAGGGAAAGAAAACGACAATGGCAGCAAAGGGAGGAGGAGACGTCAGTGGTGTTGAGTCAAATTGCTTCAATCAACCTATTATGTATTTTGATATTTAACAAAACATAATTTTAGTAAAACTATTTTTGATATATTTAAATCTCTTAATAAATTTTTGATATGTGAAAAACATATTTTAAGTATTATAGTATTTTATCTATCAAAATGAACTAATAAATGTTATTTTTTTAAGTTTGAAATATTATCGCATTATAAAGGGACATATAAGAACATGCTTTCATTTTAAAAAACTATTTTTTGATATTTTGATAATTAATATTCATTATTGTTAAAATAATTTTTAATGAATTTTTTAAGAAATAAAATATATGTATTTTGGGGTAGTAAAATTGCTAAATCCCAAATTTGTACTAAAATCAAAATTTTATTTCCTTATTGTTATGAATTTTAATTTTTTAAATATTTTTATTGAATTCAAATATGATACTTTCTTATTTACATTTATGTATTAAAGTAAATGATATTTATTTAAACTAAAAAAACATAAATATATTGTAATACATATATGCTATGAATTATATTTTTAAGCAATTACTATATGTATATAATTTATTTTCTATAAAATTAACCTCAAAAGTAGACTCTTAGTTCAAAAAAAGTGAAAGGAATGGGGTTGCAATAATGGTATATGGCGGGGAAATGAAGAGACAGAGGCAATGTTGGTGATAAGATGAAAGGGCATGGTCACCTTTAGTCACCGATGATAGCCGATTAACCACTGCCCTTTGCTATTTTTTTTATTCTTCATTCATTAATGCCACCACTAACCCACTACCCACCCCCCTCTTCTCCTCACCACAACAATTGGCAGCACTGCTACTGCCATCTCTACTCCTCCATTTGCCACCATTGTGAGACCATTATTTTGGCCTACTCTGTTTCTCTATCTAGCGTTGAAGCCATTATCACCACTCTGCCTCTCCATCTCCCTAATTTAGCCATTAACTACCATCACAACCCATCTTTGTCTCTTTCTCAACTTCTTTGCCATTAACAATCATCACTATCCTCGATTTTCTCCAACCTACTTAGTTTTCCTCCAAATCTCTTTTTCTCTTTCAAATGATGGATCGTAAGACAATATCACGAAACGAGCTCCCTTGTTGACCACCAATCAATGACCATCTCCAACCATTAATCGTCCTCGCCCATCTTCAATTTGTCCCTCAACCAAAACAATAGATCGTTTTTTATCAGAAATCGTCATGGGAAAGAATAGAGAATGGAAAGAGAGAGAAAAGGGAGAAAAAGAGAAAAATTATATTATAAAGGCATTTTGGTCATTAATTAGGGTTACCTAACAACAAGAAAAAATTTACAATATAGTGTTAAATTTTAATAATATTTATTATATTTTCTCAAATATCACGAATGATTTTTATAATTATCTTAAAACTTAAAGGTAACGTGTAATACTTTTTCTTATTTTAATTTTTCATTTCAAGACAAAGAGAAAAGAGGGGCAAAATTGAAAAATTACCCATTGGTTCATTATCTATTAGTTTTAAGTATATTTAATAAATATTTTAAAATTGAATTCTATTTAATGGACAATAAAATGAAATTTTGAATTATATGTGTATATATATTTTTGATACAATATATACATTAAATATATTTTAAATGATAATGATTTATAGTTAAAACTTTGTAAATTTAATTAAAAATAAAAGTTAATGTTAGGAGTGATCATAATTGTGTCGCATTCTCATTGGAGAAGATAATAAGTAAAGGAGATAATAATACATGATCTCTTTAATTTTCTTTAATAAGAAGGCACAATGACACTGATTCTTATCATTATTCAAAAATGAAACAAAAAGCATTAATTATAAAAAAATTAAATATTAATTATTGAGCAGCATGGTCACATGAACAAAAAAAGCTATTCTATTCTTTAAGCTTCTATTTAAATATATATGTAATAGAGTATTGTGAATTAATGAACCAAATTAGATTGTGCGAATTATGGGTCACGATCAATTTTGACTTTTTTAATTATTAGACAAAAAGGGTGCGTCTGATACTGATAATGCTCAAATGATTCTTTGCATTAAGGAGAGAAAGAGGGAAATTAGAAATACAAATAAAATCTGGGAAAGATCATTCTTACTAAGTGAAAGATTTAATGGGCCAATCAGGACGATCTCAGTTATTCGCCAAATGATCGATATGAATCAAACCACGTTGAGTGTGTTCCCCATCGTCACTGCTGGGATAGTGACAGCTTGGATGTGGATGTGGATCTCTTAAGAGTTCTATTTATATAATAATAAATAAATATATTGCCGACCCACACGTAACGTAACGTAATGTAACTGCTGGGATATAAGCTTGATTAATTGCTATATCATTTGTAAAAATCTTTGATTTGTCGATTTTGTGTATTTTCCTTTGGTCCCAGGAAGGATATGTTTCCAGAACTGGGGGGAACCTCCTTCCAGATTATCACTCGAATTGACTTTTTGGATTGTAACAATAATTAAAGGATTATTATAATCTGTATCTGGCTTAATGAATATTTAATAAATTTGGTTTTGTTTAGCATATAGACATGTATATGCTAATCAATATATATATATATATATACTATTTTATTTAACATGTTGATCGTGCATCGTGCATATATATAAACTAGACCAAAGCAGCAAACGTAATTCAAGGCTAATTTCAAGTTACTAGTTAATCAAAACCCATGCTTAATTGGGCTACAACTCCAAATTTGAATCAAGGATTTAAGATAAAGACAAGAATAAATGGGGGCAATTTTAATTTTAATTTTAATTTTAATTGAATTAATAAGGTCGTTTGATACATACCCATTACCTAATGAAACAAAATTGGTTGAGTACATTGATAATACATATTAAGATGCTTTAATATACTATCTAATCCTATGAAACCAATAAATTAACTTCAGCTAATGTTTTGACGCAACAAATAATGTAACAATATTAGATAAAAAAAATTATAAAAATCCTTCTATTACGACCATACTTGAAAAGTCGACTCTACTTGTTAAGCGTTACTCACCGGAGTGTAAATCAAATAAAAACTCATAATTTAATTACAACCCTAACCTAAAAACATAATAAATTTATTCAAATTTAAATTAAAAACTCGATAGAATAAATAAATGAGATGCTTGTTAATTCAAATGGAAGGGTGAATATCCATTACCCCAAAGAGAGAGAGAGAGAGAGACTAAAGGTTAAGTAGACTGCATACCTAATGAACTAACAAGAATGAGATATGGGCACGAGAAAGGTTCTACCGATTGACATCCGATCCATAGCTAATCCTAAGAAGCAAACTGAGAAGAAGACTAACAAGTAAATATAGGTTTCTATGATATCATCAGCCAAAAGTGAAATTACAAAGCTCATCCATGTGAAGGAGCAAAATGGGTGAAAACAACAGAGGCATCTAATTACGTTTCACAGCAAATTCAGCTACCACAAAGCAATGGAGAGATCCAAGTTGATGCTACGCTTTTTCGACGCCGGCCCCGAGCAGTCATTGAAACTAGACCGACTGAAACTAGACCGGGAGAACGGCGAAGAGATCGCCTCGTTGAGGTCGCTTGTCGAAGAAGCATGGCTTCCCTGCGCGGCGGCAGACCGGGGCAGCGACAGCGACAACGACAATGCGCACCCATGTCTGGCCTCTTCTTCTTCATCTCCATTTCCATGGCCGGAGCTTCCCAGTTTGCACCTCTTAGAGGAGGCACCTTCTTCATCTTCTTCTTGCATGGAAATCTGCAGAGAGCAAATATGTTCATTCCATGCAAACATTCTCTGTAAGAATATTCTTTTTGAAATGGGAAGATGAATGAAACAATATTTGTTCTAGCTTTCAAATTTACGTGCTTAATTATTATTCTGCTAACGGGTTGAAGTTCGAGTTCTCTGAGACTGCTGCCATTGCCACAAATAATGTAAGACTAGTACAGGTGTAATTAATGCAATAAAGGGCCATTCTGGTCTGGGATTTCAATTATGGATTCCAACTAGGGGACCTGTCCATTATAGCAATATAGGGCATGGACCACAGTCTGCCTTTTTTTTTTTTACCAGTCAAACCATCAACCCAATTTTCCACATCAATAAATCCATTGAATCACTTGCCCTGCAATTACAGCTCCAAAGACTTTTTAGCTAGCATTTGATGACAGCTCCTCAATATTTATATTACTCAATAGTTCACGGGTTCAATGTGTGAAAGTAATAATGCAAGATTACACATAAAAATGACCCCAGGCAATGAGGACGCCCATTTTAGCTAGCATGTTATTGTGCGCAAAATGTTATTCATGCAGAATTTGTTTACAGAAAATTAGATCAAAACAGTGTGAGAAAATACATCACTTGCACGGGTTTTGTTTTTTCTTACAAGAAGCATCATTTTATATGAAATTTTGTATAAAATTTTTGATACCATGTCAATAGCTAGCCTTCTTATATAAAAAACGAACTCGGTTAGTAAAATGTAGATACAGATAGGAATTTTTATATATAGAAAGTAATTAAGATGATGGATTTTGCCTTGTATCTACATGATGGGCAGCAAAGGAGGGCATGTATATGTATTCACAAAAATGATAATCCCATATCATTACAGAGGCATCTTAATTTGGAGAGTAAAATATATATATGTATATATGAAAATACCATTTTCATCAGCAAAAAAAGAGGTCTATTTGTATTGGGAAGAGTGAACATAACCAAAGTTCTAGTGTTCTACCAACTGCTCAAGAGTGAAACGTACAACTATTCATGCACATATTTCCTACCCACCAAAAATAGTAGAGGAAAATACGGCACATGTTCCATAACTGCATTCTGTGTAGAAACACTTTGCAAAAAGAAATGGTAATAAAAGGGAAAAAATACTGAAACTATCTTAGGTCTCAGCCATTTCAATGAGGTCAAGGCGGCAATAATGGCGTGAGCATGAGCATGTAGATGAAAACTATACAAGAACATGCAAAGCTCCAAAGAATAAAGGACAGAAGTGAGCAATAGTCACTGTGCTTCTGTGTGCACTCCTAGTAAGCCTCACAAAAAGACAATAAGAATACCAATCCAACTTTTCCTAGTCCTACTTTTCCTCCCTTGATCTAGCTCATTCCAAAACCAAAATGTCTGTAACCACTGGTCAAACCAGCAAATATAAACAAAGCTATGTGAACACACTCAAAAGTAATGCTTACACATCGTATATAAGTAAAAAAGCACAAATATTCTTAAAATATGATATAATTTTTTTAAGATAAGTAATGTTTCTTTACTTACGTATGAGTGGTATCAATTAGCTAAGAACAAAACCAATAAAACCTTGCAAGAAATTACGCTAGAAAAGCACCCAACTTTTCACTCGAGCCACCATCACAAAAGCTGGAAAAAGAAACAGTCTAGAGAGAGAAATAATAGTTAAGAAAGAGAAAGGAAGGGAAGCTAGCTAGGCATTGTACCTTGAGGAAATCAGATTCTTCCACTGCATCTGCATGGGCGGAAGAAGGATTGTTATTAAGGGTGTAGAAAAGATGGTGTGGCAGAGAGAAGGCTGTGAATATTGGGGCTGCTTCTGCTTCTTCATGGCTCTGCTGCTGCCGCTGCCATCTGTGAACACACTCTTTCTCTTCCTTTATTCCTTTCTGCTCAGCCATATTCTGCGTATAATCATCAAAGCCGTACGGATTTGCCACTGCTTCACTTATTCTTTGGCTGCATTGCAGGCTCTCTGAGATTGAACTCATCTTCTCGATTCGAGTTCTGAGGAAACAAAAAGAACATCAAGAAAGAAAAACAACATCAGACAACAGTAAAGGCCATGGCTTGTGTTAATGCAAATCCATTTTGTTTCTTTGCACACCTTTCTTGAGATTTGGGAGGGCTATACAAGGCTATATATAAATGTATATGTATGCATATATAAAGCTAAGGTTACCTTTTTGTAGGGAGAGGACTGTAGATGAAGTGAGAATCTGATTCTTCCATGGGCTTTAAGTTTGGATGGCAACCCACAAATTCATTTTCTTGATCTACACAGCCATCATGATGATCTTCAAAAGATTGTTTCCTTTGCGGGTTGGAAGGCCTATCTGTGTAAATATCAGAAGGTTTTAATTAAAAATAGTGCAAGAAAATACAAGAAGGAAAAAAAAAAAAACAAATGGGGGATAGCATTTAATAAGGTTCTGGTTCAAAAAAATTTGAAGAAAACTAGGAGGTAAAAACTAGGGTCCCTGGATTTCACAAATCATAAGGAATGCCAATATTAGAAGATTTAAGAGGAAGAAACCTTCATTCCATGCTCATCCATTTTGGCCAGTGAACAACTTTATTGGGAACAAGACATTAATAAATGAAGTGAGGAAGCAACTCATTCTCAAACATGGTAAGGTTGTGTTTAAATGAACTTTAATTTGGGACTTCTAAATAGAGCAACCCTTGATATGGAAAAACACATGCAAGTTTCGTGCAGCAAAACAATATCAATATAGAACAAAAAAATTCCATATTATTTTCTTTCTACAAGTCCCTATGCAGCGTACATATGTCAACAAATTAATAAGGGATGTCTCAAGCTTTGAATACCTTGTCTGCTCATGTCACTCTTCATGCTTCTGTACATCTGTTCAAGCAAGAACCAATCAAAAACCGAACAATATATGGTCATTCTGCTTAAATGGTAAAAAAAAAAGAACCTCTGAGTGATTTTTTAAATTTGAAAGCAAGGTTTTTTCTACCTGGAGATGGCTTTTGACATGTGAAATGGTGAGCCCTCTCACATCCATCAACTGAAGAACCAGCTTTGGTGTTGCTTCTGCAGAGACACGAAGATCAAACCAATATATATATATATATATATATCATATAAAAAACCCAGAAACAAAAAGATTGAGAAAACCATGAAAAAACAACAAAAAAGAAAACTTACTTTCTTGGCCACCGAGTCTTTCAATGGCATGAACGAAGCAGTGATGAAGATCAGGCGTCCATCTCAAACGAGGCACCTTCGACCTTATATATTGCCTAACAGCTCCGTTTCTTCCGCAACTACCCATCTTCTTCTTCTTCTTCTTCTCAAATATCAAAACCCTTCGATTTTCATACAAAATCTAGGTCTGGTGGTTGTTGCACTGTGTATGAATGAATATGCAGTTGTCTCAAAGTTGATGTACCCAATAAATAGATAGAAGAGAGAGAGAAAGAGAGGGAGAGGAGAGAGGGAGAGAAGGGGGAAAGGATCACGAGAAAAGGAAGAGACGAAGGGGAAGCTCTGTAAATTCCTTTGGGTTTCTGATCATCTGCAAAGAGAAATTCTCATCACGAGCTTCTGATCCCTCTCTCTCCACACGAAATCATTGCAAATACAACTGCTTCTGCTTCTGCTACGCTGCTACTTTGACCCTTCTCTCTCTCTCTCTCTACACATATATATATACATACATGTATATAATACGCCAACGTCGTCATGATCACAAAAGCCCATGAAGAATTTATACGCATTTTTTCTTGACATAATGAAACAAAAGGACAGCGATAGCGACGACCTTGCCTCAGTCCCCGACTGTGTGTAGCCTTAGCATTTGATGAATGATGCCCCCCTCCTTTGACCATTTTGCCCCTTAGATTTTCGTGGTCTTTTCCATGCTGTAGGGCGCCTACCCTACAGAGTTAGGGCACCTCGGACCTCAGATTATTGCCCCTTACTTGGGCTAAGGCTAAGCTGACCAAACAAAGTGCAGAAAAAAAAAAGTGTTTGTTTTCTTTTTCTGACTAAAAGGGGTATTTTTCGGTTACTTGTTTTGATTGAACGGAAAGAATCAGCAAAATTTGGGTTGCCTTTGATTGTGCAAAGGTCAAATTTAGATACGCCCAATTAAATTTGAACAAGCAACTTTTTGGGTTCCCTCCTAAAATCATCCACTTCATGGTTGCTGCTTAACTTGGTAGACCAAATTTGTCACCTTATATTTCAGGGATTGTTTTTTACCCTTTTTATAGATTAAAAGCCCTTCAAAAATAATTTGTAAAAATATTATATTATATTATTTTAAACCCCCCCCCCCCCCCCCACACACACAAAATTTAATACTTTTGTTCTTTTTAATAACGAATTGGTGTATTAACCCACTTACCCCCAAACATTTTTATTTATTATTATTTGAGTGTTTAATTATTAAATAAACTTACATTAAAATTAATATATTATAATGACTCGATCGAAAAACTTTACAATTTTTTGAATGATCGTCTTTACGCAACTTTCATCACTTATACCCTCGATTCTGATAAAAAAAATAAGTCACAAGTGTAAGATTTCATCTTATTATACAAAATAAAAATCAAATTCATGACCCACCATTATAAACCTAATATATCACCGCTTGACTTACAAGCCAGGGACAAATACTTCACAATTCTTAGAAATGCATGGGGTGGAGTTTGTAATTTTTAACATTAAGGATTCAAATTGCTTACATCATTCGGAGCTCATCTCCATGCTGTCGCAAGGGAATACGAGTGAAGTTTATCTTCTAATAAAATTAAACCACCACCAATTTATGGCTAACAAATAACAATAATCTTTATGGATGTCGTGTCATTTTCTCAAAGTTGCACCCCACCCAAATTTTATTTGAATGTTTGGATTTGGACGAATTCAATTCAACCTTCCATTCATCCCTTATTTCAAGTTCATTAGGAAATGCAGTTGTTTTCATAATTTCATTTTCAATGCATTCGTAAGAAGAGAAACAAAATATGACTTGACATAACACATGATATTCCATCTTAATCGTCCAAACTAAATATGTGATTTTAATATTTATTTATTACAAATAAAATTTATCTAAAAACCCGTAATTTTTACCCAAACGTTGTGTGTGTTCTTTTTTTTTTTGGTAAATTAAACGAGAATTTTATTTTGTCACACATTTTTTTATTTTCATAAATCTAAGATAACTTATAATAAGTAAAGATTTATTTAATTATTTCTATTCTTTTTTTTTTTTTATAATTTTTAGTTTAGTAGAGATGAGCGACGTTCATTTGATGATCCTCCCTCCTGTCTTGTACTGAGTTTCTTTTTTCTCTGGAAGTGGTCAAAACCATAAAAACACTCTTCTGCCTTGTCATGAACTCTTGGGCCAAAATTGGGCTTTTCATGTCAAAGATTTTTTTTAAAAAAAGAAAAGAATAAAAAATGAAAAGTCAACTCTAGAAGATGAAAGGAAAGGAAAGGAAAGGAAAGGTAGTAAATCCAATCCAGACAAGAACCAAATGCTGAAAATTTCAACCAAATCTCCACCGTAGGGAAGGTTACCCGAACCCTCAAGGCACGAATTTTCATGCCCAATCGGACGGCCGTAGCCACAGACTGGAATCAATAGAGGAATAACTTTCAATCAAATCCACGGTTCACATCACATCAATCACGTTTTTTATTTTTGTATTTTGTAGGAATTAGAACCGTACGGTGAAAGATAGTAGTAGGAGAAAAAAGAGGAGGAGAAGGAGAAGGAGGAGGGGAAGGCCGCCTACACTGCAGACGGTGCCGACTCTTGAAATTGTAACACTTCCACTTCCCCTTCCCCTTCCCCTTCCGCTAGGGTGGTGAAAGTTTAAAGATTTCCTTTTTGTAAATATCTTTATTCTTTTTAATTATTATTATGCTTTTATCATTCCAACTAAGCCCTCCTTTTACCAATCTCATATATATATATATTCAGAGGGTATATAAGGCTGTGTGGCTTTTTTGTAATATTATTACTTGAATAATAAAAATTAAGAATATTAATTTTTGTTATAGGGAAAAAGAAATTGGGTTAGAGGCAGCTAGAAGTAGACGTAGGGGTGGCGTGGCCTTAAGAAATAGGGGGAAAAAAAATAGTGAAGGGATGAGACATGAGAGAGAGAGAGAGAAGGGGACAAACAGCATTTACTAATTCCCAACTGCTCGCTGGCTGGCTGGCTGCTGGTACTGCCGCTCGCTCTCCTCCGCAGCAGCAGAATATCCACTGCCTTTCCACTCCCACTTCCCACACCTGCATAAAGGAATGAATTATATCATTATATAATCTCTCACGCGCTCCCCCCACGCGCCCTCGTTCAAACTCTACTAGCTAAATCATACATACATACCTGCTGCTTCTGTCTTAATTGCCAATGCACAGTGACACCCTCCCTCCCTTCCCTCCCTCCCTTGGGATCCCCTCTCTCTCTCTCTCTCTACCTGTTGTGTGTGGGATAGTCATTTTTATTCGAATTAAATTAATATTTTATAAAATCAGTTAAATTAAATTTTATATATATATATTAAATAATAAGCTGTCTAACTATTAATATTTATTTATTGAGATAAATAAATAGATGGTTTTTAAATTAATAAAATATATACGTAACATGGGATGGGATGGGAGTACAAATATAATAATAATATGAAATAGGAAAGGGCAAAATAGTCTATTGAGAGAGGAGACTACGAGGGCGGAGGGGGGGGGGCATTACTAGACAACAGAAGAGACAATACACAAATTCTCAAGAAATTTGAAAGTTGGCTTTTGCTAAAAACAAAGAAAATAATAATAATAATAATAATAATGGTTGAGGGAGGGAACAAGAGGTAAGAAACTTTTATGAGGATGGCAGAGAGGGGAATGATGGAATTTGCTGCAAGGCCAACGGGGAATGAATGATGCAAATTGCCAATTGCCCCACCCCCCAACCTCAACCTGATACTTCCAAATCCCTCATTTATTACTTTCTTCTGCACCCAACATTTATTTTCTTTCTGAACACCACACCCCCTATTATTATTCTATTCTTTTTTATTTTCTTCTCGGGACGGGACCGACTTTTAAACTCATATAAATTAAGAAAATCAGAAAAAAAATTAAATTTTTTTTTTATTTTATAAATAGGCTTCCCCTTATTATTATTATTATTATTATTATTATATAAAAAGTAATTTTTTTTTGAATCTTTTGATTATTATAGCCAAATAGATAGACCATTATTATTTACTGAAGTAAAGAAGGTAAATTTGATCGGTCATTTGATGACATTGACCGCTGGCGGTGAAAAAGGGGGAGGAGACGAGCACAGAGGGTGGAGCACAGCTCGCGTGGAGAGGGAGAGGGAGAGGGAGAGGGAGTTGATGGCGGGTAATGTAATGTAATGCATAACGCTGGCGTGTGCAGAGAAACTATCGGGACGTGTGCGGGCGCAGGGGAGTAGAATAGTAGTGACCCAGGAAATCTCCAAATCCCCGTCGTCGTCCCTCAAAACAAATCCTCTTTTGATTAACATAACATCGCATCGCCATGCACAACTCAAATGCTTAGCCGCCTTTTCATTTTTCTTTTTTCTTTTTTCTTTTTACTGATTTGATGATTTTAATTCCAGCAAATGATTGCTCGCCCGCCCTCCCTCCCTCCCTCACTATAATTATAATTTCAATTAACATTGTTAATTAATTAATAAAATGCATATTTAATTACCGAAATAAATGGGAGTTGACGGAATGTTAACGTCCCAACTTCCAACTGATTCAAAATCAGATTGGCATAAAAAAACAAAAAGAGATAAATATTAAATTGTTTAAAAGTGCAAGGTCTATGAATGTAATTAATGAAAAAAAGATTATTTGTTAAAATAAATAAAATAAAATTATATCAAGATAATTTATTTGTAAAATTTAAAATAATTTATTGAAATGAGAATAAATAAATTTATCTAAAAAATTTAATATAAAAAATACATAACCTCTTTCTAAATAAATTTAATAAATATAATAAAAAATAATTTTATACAAAATACTTTCTATATTACAACTTTTTCAGTTTATATCACTGGAAAGACATTTCAGTGGCCAATTTGACCCTCCCCATGACAATACATTAAATACATTTTGACAATTAAAACTACATTAAATAAATAATGGGTGGCCAACACACAAAAATACATTAAATTGACAGTTAAAACTGAAAATACACACTTAAATTAGAGTTAAACTAATGATTACACAATCAAATTAAAATTGACCTAAGGAAATTTAGCAACTAAAATGATTGTTATACATTTTGAGAAAATGATTTTACTATTTTTTTATATCGTTATAATATATTTTAAGCTTACAATTTTATTTATTGAAAATAAATTACAACTTAGGGATATTTTCTAAAGGGAATACATATATTTAAATTAACAATTTATAAAATAATACTATATTACATATAACAACTAATATTATGTATATATATAATTATCAATTACGATTATAGATTAATTATAATTATAGTTATGATTATTTTTTTAATAATCGTAACAATAATCATAATCGATATTTTTTTTTATTTTTTTTAACTATAATCGTATTCGTATTTATTTTATTCAATATTTAATCTGGTCCATCAAATATGATTACAAAAAAGTCTTACAAAGGGTACCAAAGTAACCTAATTGCACCTATCCATAAATGAAAAGAATCCTATAAAGGGTACCTTTATGTATAGAAGTCTAAGAGAGCAACCATCGACCTTTTGATTACCTTTTAATTCATTGATTCCATTTGAAAGTCCTTCTAAACCTTCATTTGGTATTGACTTTTATCTTTAGTTGTTGACTTTTGTTGTTAGTTGTCATCCTATATATATATTTCAATCAACGGGTAAAGAGATTCATAAAATTAGATGAAAAAGAAGAATTAAAGCAAGAAATTTGAATGTCTAAGTCAGCCTCAAGTGACGATAAGAGTTTCCCACTAGTTAATTACTTAGTGGATTTAATATATCTTCATCATACAAAATAGTCCATATATTTCGTACACCTTTAAAATGAGCCATCATTAACTAATGCTTATATAATTGTGTATGTTTTCTTATATAGTCATGATTAAGTAGGTCTTTATATATTCTCATAACACCTCAAATAGAAGATGGTATTTTGACTGTAATTATTAGGGTATATGTACATACATTGCTTGAAGAATGAAGAGTTTCAGACTAGTTGGCTATCTAGCTAGCTCTATCAATGTACGTACATGCTACGCTTGCTTAGCATGTCCAAATTGGCTATGATCTTTTGGTGGGCTATACAACCTACACTAATAAATTCACCATGTGATGTTTGACAATATTCACCACAAGGGAATGGGAATGGGAATGCTAGTCAAATATTTCATCCCTAAATTATGTGTTCATAACTTTGACTCAATTAAGCTTCACCTAACACCCAACCCCTTCCCAATCCTTACTCCTTAATTAATTGCCACATTCACAATTATTAACACAACATTCATTCATGCAACACCCATGTCCTCTTATATGTTTGTAAACTTATTTTAATCTCCCAGCAGCAGCTGCCTTCCCATATATAGGAGATTAATTATAATTAATCATTTTATTTGTGATTCGGGTTTAAATTTTTCTAGAACCATTTTAGCTATACTCTTAAGTTTACTAAATATATATTCAAATGATGGTGCATATGATTGTGTGTTTTTTTATTAATTATATATATTCTCCCTAGACTTCATGATAACCTAAAATGCCTGCCTTTGTAACCATAACGTGCATCTTCACACTTGTCGTGTCCAATCTTCTCCCACAATGTTAATCACAAGTTTGGACCAAAATGGGTCAAACACGTGGACTTACCTAATTTGTTTTTCATTTTAATAGACCTAAATACATAACACTTTAATTAGTCATTTGAACAAAAGATTAATTAATAGAAATTTATATATAATAGAACAAGTATTTAATAAAAGATATAAAATATATATATATATATATATATATTAAGACCAAATTAAAGAATCTTGATGCATGGGAGAGTGTTTAAAAATAAATGCAGAAGTTATAGAATCAAATCAAGTTAGAACACTTAATTTGATGATTCGACAAGTGTAGCGACAAATTAACCTATTTATTGTAAATACACTGTGAACCACTAAAGGAAATACACTTTGAACCACAAATTAACCTATTTATTGTAAATATTTGTTGTTTCAATTTGGAAAGAATTATGAACCTTTTGATGGGAGAGCTTTTTGTGCACCCACTCATCTCCTTGCATGCTCATATTCATAGTTGTCCATCAATAAATTGCACCTTATTTTTCAAAAATGGTATTAGTGTTCTCAATGGCTGCAACTACTCAAAAAATGTGCACTCATTTCCAACAATTGCATCTCATCTATTATATTATATATATATATATATATAATATAATGGTGTAATTGGCAAATCTAGGCTCGTGTCAACTCATCATTGGCACCCGACCCCAATCAAATACGTACCAACATAGATTGTTAAGGATAATATGAATTCTAAAAACTCTATAATTAATAGGGTCGTAAATAAAAATAACTAATGAGCAAAAAATTTTATAATTAATTTTATATAACAAGATTAAGAATTGATATGTTATTATTACCTTATTATTAGAGAAAATTTTAAAAGTGTTAGACCAGTTGTTAGCTAGGTTAATCATTGTGCATGAAATGCCTAATTAAGCATATATATATATATATATATATATTATGAAAGCAGTTAATTATTTTGGTGCACCCATATGAGAACGTGTGGCACTTTTAGGTGTGTGCATGGGCGCTGAGGAGAATAAATTAAGTATGCAATGGATGAAGACACGAGCAGGTAAAATATTGGGGGAAAAAAAGGGCAGTTTTGTTCATCATTCTCACCATCTGTGGAATGAACAATCATTGAAGAATTGGGGGTGTCCTGACTCCCTTATCCTCGAGGCATTGAATTAGGTAAGATGTCTTTGAATTTGGGCTCTTCCTTTAATGATTGGTCCATCAACTTTTGGTTATGCACATGGACATGGCCACCAAAAAAAGCTTGCTTTAGGGTTTTTGTCAACCGTGACATTTTGTCTACGTTGCCTTTCCATATTCCTCAAGCCCCTAATGTATGTTTGTATATTATAATGTGTCAAAGAAAATACATTAAGAGAAAGAAAAAGAAAAGGTCTCGTCAAGCCGACCCTTTGGTTATAATCGCAAAAATATCATTTTTCTTCTTAAATTTTGAACACTGCACATGGTTTTGTGGAGAAACCCAACCTTAAGTCATTATTTTTGTAACATTGATAAATTGTGTGATTTATTGTTGTGACTTGTTTTGGCATGGTCACAAAATTAGAGAAAATTAAAAGATTTTTTAAAAACTTTCATGTAATTAGTCTTGTCAAACTATCTCGTGTGAATTGAATTGAATTTCGACACACACAATTTTCTAATATTTGTAAATGACATATCCCATCATTGTGACTATTTTTTGGGTCATGTTTGCAAGATGAGACAAATTAAAAATTATTTTAGAGAATATAAATGCCCTAAATCTCGTCGAAATGTTCCATTGTAGATGTAATTTACAAAAAAAAAACAACATTGCTCGTCTTAAATTTTTGAATACTTTATTTTGATACAAGGGTTGAGATAATTGTTATGGAAATATTTTAAAAATATGAGTTGATATAGAAAAATCAGACACTATATATATATATGTATTAGAGACGTTGCTTGTATAGTATTATATTAGTAAATCACATGATTGGACGTGACTTGGATTTGGGGGATGATCGCAAAACAAGACAAATTAAAAGCATTTAGGAGAATCTTGGTGTGACAAATGGAAATCCACAACTTGGTCTAGGGCAAATTTCTAATTAGAGTAGTAGTCCATGCAAGGCAAGGGTGGTTACGTGTGAGAAAAAATAACGCGAAGAGAAGGGTGGTGGGAGAGAATGCCACCCGGAAAATGAAAAAAGACCATTATTTTCAATGGAATTTAATGAAGTTTGGCCGTGTATTTATTTGTTCATGGACTGGTCAAAGAAAATGGCTAATTCCACTATATCATATGATCATCATTTCTAAGTCATTCCCAAAGGGCCCACATATGACAGAATAGACACATGTTTATGCTAAATATAATAATATATATGTATTGATACGAGTGTGTGGACAAATTAAGAAGAATAACCTAAATTTGGGGGGGGGGTGGTTGGGGGAATGTTTATTTAAAAATTTTAATGTAGTAATCACTATGGAAATTTTGCAATAACTATACATACTTTATAATTAAGTATAAGTATAAGAAGATATATAAAACCCCATGATTTGCAAGAAATTTGTGTATTGACACTCTTTTTAAGGTTGGTTGAATTTGTGATACGTATGGAGGGTGGGTGTCGATATCAAAAGGTCAATGGAATTTCTATGAGAAAATTAAATGAAAAAGAAAAGAAAAGAAAAGAAAAAAAAAATGGAGAATTAATTGTAAAGGGAATGAATGATGGATTGAAGTGGGAGCCACTTACTTTGACTTTGGATCCATGAAGGTTAGAATTAGGTAAGAAATGATGGGATGGGGTTTGAATTCTCAAAACAAAGGGTGGAGAAGTCTGCCTCTTTGTTCTCATCTGATTGATGACTTCTTCTTCTTGCCTGCTGCTGTCAACACATTGCAACCAATGCATCTAATCTTTTTGGGGCTCCTTCTCGTTTTTTCTTTTTCTTTTTTCCATTGCCATGCCATTCAATATTCCATGCTAGGCATGAAACTGATGTTTTGCGTCTCTCTCAAGTGAATTCAATGTAATTAATTTTGTGGAATTTACTCCGTCAATGACTTAACTGATCACTACTTTTATATTCTATGTGTTTAAAAATAGAATTTAAATGTTCTAAATGGTCAATATGCTAATCTAGAAAACATTTTAAAAAGCAACACATTGGCCTATTGATCAATACTAGCATCACCATCACTAATTGATTAATTCGTCGTGTGCTCTTTGTTTATCAGTGACCCGAAAAGCAAGCTAGATTAAGTCAATTGACTTCTTCATTTTCTAGAGAATCTTCGCAGAAAAATAGAGAAAATAAATAAATAAAAGGACTGTGACATTTGGCAGTATGAGTAAAGGGGATATAAAAGGGCCAAGCCAGTTCATTCATTGTTTTGTAATTAATTTCGTTTTGATAAGAATAGGAAGAAGATGAAACGGTAAAATGGGTTTGGAATCATTCAAATAGCAAGAAACATATATATATATATATAATTATAATGGTGATTGCTGCTACTGTCATCTTCATTAATAAACAATTAATATATTAGTATTAACAGAAAAGAAGAGTACAACGCAAGGAAGGGAAGATTTCAAATGCTTAATTTGTAGTCATAATTAGGAAGAAGTCCAAAAGCGAAAGAGAACAGGAGGAGAAGCCAGTGTTTTGATTTAATTCTTGGTGTGTTGGGCTGTTCATTTTTCATTAAGCCGACCAGACCCAATTCACCCATTTAACACACTACATCACCACCACACCCCCTTTGGACTTTGGGGGTCTACATCGGCCTTTTTGGGTTCTAGCTAGAAGCTCAAATTAACAAGGAGAATTCTAAGGGAGGGATAGTCAAGTCACCAAATCTAAATTTATTCTCGATGGCATACCGAACAAGTTTCTTAAATGCAACAACAGTATAATTTCTTGTTTTAAGTGTCCATTCTCTTCTTTTGCCTCTCCTTTTTCTTCTTTCTCCTCGCCCTTCTCTCTTGCTTCTCTTATTATTTACATTTTGAACAGATTGTCATCATCCTTCACGAGTTCAAAAAGGTGCAATTCGAAGCACAGACACACAGCAAAGAATACATCTTCAACAAGGATAGATTCATCTTTTAGTTCAACAAAGATCCACAAAGGAAATCAGTAGAATACTTCTGAGGATTGATAGAATTTTGGAAGGCCGGCTAGACGTATTAGTTTTCATTTACAAAGACCTCAGCAAGTATCAATCACTAACAAAGGCCAACTGCAAGTGAGTCTACAAAAAAAAAAAAAAAAAAAACCCACAAAGAAAGTAACCTTGACGTTAAAAGAGGTACTATGATCGGCTCTCCAACCTTTGTTCGTCCTCAATCAGCAGGCATGCATACTAATTAACATGAGTTATCAACACAAATTAATCAAGAAATCGCATTCTAAAATGTGGCATTAAGTGTCACCCCAGCAAAACTGCTCTTCAGTAAATAATTTAAAGGTGTGTTTGATTGCACAAAGTAGAAAAAAAAAAAAAAACGTTTTTCAACTTCTCTAAAAAATAACCACCACCCCCCCCCCCCAAAGAAGTGATTTTCTTTGTTTTTTTTAGAAAATATGGCACTTTAATACTTAGGTGGAAAACAAATTCTACGGAAAAAGTTACCAATCAAACACCCAAAATTGAGATTTGATTAGAAAATATTTTATTTTTCATGTTTTCCATGAGACTCCGATGCTCTTTTCATACTTTTTAAGTTCATTTGACCAGAGAAAAAAGAAAACAGACCTTTTTGCTACACCATGTGTCTAGAAGTAAAGCAGCAGCAACAACAGCAGAAACAACAACATTAAGCCCTAATCCCCACTTAAGCCCTAATCCCCAATTAAGCTGTTTACAAAATAGAAACAAGAAACAAATACGATAAGAAATAAAAATAAAAAAATGATCTTTCTCAAAAACATAAGAAAATATATAGAGAAATTTTTATAAATATAATTTTTAATATATATAAAAATTATAAAACTAATTATTTAATCAAACATAAACAGAAATTTTATCATCCATTCAAACAAACATAAATATAAATTACTTTTGTCTCTAACATGGTCACTGGAATAGTAAACACATTATTGTTTTCATCTTTAATATGGTTATGAAACAAAATGCGTCTCCAAATCAAAAACACGTTTTTAATATTTTTTTAATATTGCGAAAGAACCCTAAAACATTTCTAAAATTACGAAAATGGTCCAAAAATATTTTTTTAAGTATTTCTTAGTGTTTCGAGATAAGAAATGTTTTGAAAACGTTGAAACGATACTGTTTTGGTGTTTCTGTGCATCAGAGATCCCCACTAGGCGGGAAACAAACTCTTTTTTTTTTTTTTTGTCTTCCTCTTTCATCTTGCTAAAAAATCCTACTTCATCAACTCTAGCAAAAAAAAACCCCATTAATCTTTTTTTCTTTTTTTTACATAACTAAATCAACTTAATCATGCGCATCTTACCTGCAATGATGATAATTATATAAATATTATATCAAATTGCTTAGTACACACAAAAGTTACATTGATAGAAATTTAATCAAGGATTGGGCGAGTGCGCGCACGTGTTGGTGGGGGGGGGGGGATCGGGATGGAGTAGGTTTATAGGTGACTCGAGTAGCTTGAAATTAGGGCAGTCTAGTAACAAAGCAGAGTTTGAGCTAAAAGTTAAAAAAAAATATATCGATTAACAAGAATGAGATAGTTGACTAATTAAGGACAAGAACGGGATAACTCGCCACTAAAAAATAATGCAAGGCAACCGCAGTTAGATAAGAGCTAGGAATTTTGCCACACTTGAACAAGAAGTTATAAGAAAGAACTGAAGTCGATAGACTATTAGAATTCAAGCCAAAAGTTCAATAATCCTAATGACCGGTCATGTCTTCCCTATATAGGAGAGAAGCCCATGACTTACATTGATTGTGCATGGGAATTACAGCAGTCATCTTGGAACGTTGAATAATTATTCAAATGTCTAGTGTTCTGGGAAATTATGGGAAATGTAGGATAGTTACTATTAGTGGCATGGGAATGATGAGAACTTTTAATGATAGGTTTCTAGAAACCAGCTGCTCCTTTGAATTCTTCTTTTAGTGTTGATGACCAGTCACCCACTCTGGAGAATCTTGGCAGTTGCTGGAGGAATGTTTATGGGCTTTGAGCCGGTCTTACTTGGGTTGGGAAAATCTGGGAGCCCATTCTTGATTAGGATCAGATTTGGGCGGACTGTTTTGGAGATGGCCCGGGTTATTGGGCCTTGATATGTATCATACATTGTTACTTGTTTCTCTCACTCTCTGTGCCCCACATCCTCTCATCGTCACTCTCTGGTTTCTGTATATCTATATTATACACATATTTCATTAATAGTGTAATATTTTTTAATACAATTATTCTTACCTCTAGTATAGAGATCTCTTCTATAGTCTACACACACTCCTTAAAGTTACGCTACGGCACCAAATGTTCTTATGAATAGGCACTAAAATGCTCATTCTCCATTTTTCATGCATCCTCTTCGATTTAAAATAAATGGAAGTTGCCATTTATCTAGGGAAGCACTCATGAATGCCTACACCCAAAACATGACTACAGATTAAGTGTTAAATGCAGTGCTGTAGGCCAAAGACGAAACATTGTCACAACAGCTTATCTAGCCAACAATTATAACAGATCGTGTAGCCAACAATTATAACAGCTTATCTAGCCAAAAATGTAGAGCACCCTGCAAAGGGAAGAAGAAAATTTAAGGTAACACCAAAATGAAAAAGCATGTTAAAGTGTGGATGAGAGCATAAACGGTAAGTGTGCCCCTCAGGTAAGCAACTTTAAACACTCACCAGAACACCAAAAGCAAGAAGGGTGACACTTCAGGCAGTATACTATAGGGACAGTAGCAGTGAAGAGCGCTTGGGCAAAAGCGATTGGGAACAAGAACCCCTTCTGATATGGATGGTCTTAAGAAGCCACTTGAGTCTTTGGCTGCAAAAACAATGCTTCCAAAGTTGAGATCATCTTGAGGATTGATGATACATTCTCCTTGGCTCAGAAAGATGGAGATTGGATAGTTATTACAATAAAAACTATATTTCCTATGAGGTTAGGTGGTTACTCTAAGTTAGGTAATAGGTAGGCACTCAAAACAAAAAAAAAAAAAAATCCTATTAAAAGTCTATTTGTATTCTAATGGTTTCCTCTTTTTGATTGGTTAAGCCAAGACAGGCACAGCGCACATGCCTTGATAGAGCCTTAAAACTCTATCGTCCAATCTAAAAGTTTGGGGTCCAATAAGAGGGACCCTATGTCTGTTTACCCTAGGTTCCTAGCAAAATATCCTGTATGAATAAACATAAGGGAATAATTAGGTGCAAAGAAGTTTTAGCTCAATGGTGAAGAGGTACAAATTCAAGTTAATAGAAGCTCTGAGCATGAAGCTCTAACTATTACAAGTTGTATCCAGACTAGGAGGATGTTTTCTAGAAGATAGAGATGCCAGGCACGAGAATACGTTCACCGGTGGAACGATTAATGAGGAGCTTTCAGGCTCAGAATAAAGGACCTTTTCTCAAGTCAGTCACGGTGTCCTGTCACTTCAAAACATTGATGTGTGGCGAGCAGATAGAAATTCATATTGCACAGAGCATTTTCACATGACAGTTATCAGGGGATTGTGCTATTTAAAATGAAAGTTCCTAACATGAACCAAAAAGAAGAGATAATTGTCCATTCATTTTCTAATTTAATTGCAAATTGTAACCAAATATATACTAAAGACTAAAGAGACAGGGTTGGGTTCAACAAAGAATTGAAAATTAAAACAAAAAAATGTTGCCTGTTTGGGAATAAGTACAATTAACTATATTTCAGATTCCCTTTTTTAAACTAGTGCAAGTAAAGATGAAGTGAACATGTAGAACATATGCACAAGCCTCCAAAATGACAAATCCTTGGGCCACATCAAACATAAGTATCATATATTCTACAGTAGTAATTGAACTCTAGCTCAACCAGTTGGAAATTTTATGCTGGAAGATCAGTAAATTTTAACTGGCTCAATTGACAACGACAAAAATATGGGTGACAGAAAAAGTTCTCTAAGAAAAGAAATAATGAAGCATGAGCCCTTAAACAGCACCATTAAGCCCAGCACCCATAGCTAAGCGTGTATTTTTTATGCCGTACTGTCCCTGGAAAAATACAATAAACAGCCTGACGTGCTCGATTGGAACCATTGATGGACCAATTGGTTCTCCAAATACTCAGGAAACACAGAAAAAAGAAGAAAGAAATAAAACCCCAATTCAAATCATTAGTGAACCCTAGAATGTGCATAAAACCACTAAGCTAGGAAAACCCTTTGGCGTTTGCAATTGTTAGCAATTATCCACCAAAAAAAGCCTCTAAATTTGCGAAAGCAAAAGGTTAAGCCACCAACAGAAACCTAAAAACAAGGCTCTGTGACGCAGAACGGATTAATTTCATCCAGAAACCCCAAATTCAGAACAGAATCGAGGAAAAGAGAAAAAACCCTAAATCAGGAGAAGAAATTCTTGAATGGCAGTAAAAAATTCGAACTTGTGCAATCAATAAACCCATCAAAAACCAAATCTTTAACAAACAATCAACAATCAGAACGAAGTGCGAAAAGAAAGGAACACATAACATAAAGCATTCGCTATTCGGCAAAAAACCAAATAGAAACCCTCGATTGAGCAAAATAGAACGTAGCCATTTATTCATAATTCAAAAATCAAGCCAAGTGCAAATAAACGAAAAACACAACAAAGAGAGCATCTTAAAAATAGACAAAGCAAACGGACCATCGATTGATTGATCAATTGAGGGTTAGGCGTTGGCTGTCTTGGGAATGAGGGGAATGGAGCCCTGTTTTTGGCCGTGCTTGAGCTTGGCCTCTTGCTCGCGGATCTTCTGCATCTGGAGCATTCGCTCCATGACGAGCTCGTACTCGCACTTCTCGTAGGTGTGGCGCTCGGGCTCGCACTTCCAGGGGAGGTAGAACTCAGCCTGACGGCACTTGTTGAGTGGTATCAGAAGGTGAGCGCATTGGTCTCTGTAGGGAATCGGCACCTTCGCATTCACCATCTCCTCCTGCGTCGCGATCATCTTCTTCGACGATCCTGCAACCTCCATTCGATCCGATTCTACTCTACGCCTTGTCTCTCTCGCTGACTACTGTCGCTTCGCCTCTCTCTCTCTCTCTCTCGATGGCCTTTCGGATTCCGGTCCTCTCTCTGAAATGCTAGCGTGAGTTCCTTTTTTTTTTTTTTTTTTTTTTTGTTTGGTTACCTTTTTTTCAGATGTTGTTAAACCTAGGTTAAATAATAATAATAATAATAATAATAATAATAATAATAATAATAATAATTACCAAAAATATATAAATTTTTTAAATAAATATATTAATTCTCTACAGTAGATTTTAAAATTTATGAATTTTTTATGATTATAAAATCAAATCTTTCACATTAAAAGTTAAAAATGTTGACATCTTCATCTACTCTAATTTATTTTCCAAGCTAAATCCTAGAGGCATCAGGTAATTGGAAAAAATAAAAAATAAAAAATAAAAAAAACCTATCGTTCTTTGTACTCTCCTTCCACTGCAAATAGCCAATAGAGCTCAATTGTGTTACTGTATTAACTTTAAGCTCTCCCCGTAGAATTGGATGAAGTATGGGCCGAATACTTGAGGCCCAAAGCCCAAGCAATCAGGTTGACCTAACCTTGGGCACAGTTTGGTTTCTAGTGGCCCTGCCCATTGGAAGTTCAAATGTAAACAATCAATAATGGAGATGGAAAATAATACTTTTACAAAGAAAATATGTTAAATTAAAAATAGTTGTTACAAATATCTTCTTACTTCTTCGTAAAATAATAAGAGTTATTGATAGAAATTTTTCACAAGCGTACAGATCATACAAGCAATATAATAATGAGTAAGAATGTCATTAATTTCTACAATAATTGGTTTGATAATTATTAAAATTATATTAACTTAAATATTATTTAAATAATTGATTAAACGATGAATTGATTAATTTAAAAAAGTAAAACAATAACACAAAAATAATATATGAAGAATTTCAAGTTTTGGGGGGAGGGGTTAGGATATTTCAATTTCACCTAAATAGTTTAATTTAATTTAAATTATTAACAATCCAAATTTAATTATTCATGTAATGATAATTAACCGTACAAGTAAATTTTTACTTTTGTTCTAATTATATTCTTGTGATATTTATTATTTATATCAATATATCAATCAAATATTAGTCAAGTATTTGATAGCCTTAAGCATAATAATAAACATTTACATGAATAAAAAAAATTAAATTATCATATTTAAATTACATCAAAATACCCATATTATAAATCATAAAATTTATAACAAAATAAATGAACATAAATATAGAATTTAAAGAAAATACAAGAAGAAAATAAAAACTCTTTTGATGTACAGAATTTTATTTTTCAAAAACGATATCACCAATTCTTGAAAAAAAAAACCCAAAAAATACTCTACTAAAAATGCCCTATTTCTTTACTCTTTCCAGCCCTCTCACCATTTTTTTTCCTCTTCGCTATTACGTTATTCTCCATTTTATAGGCATAGCTTCCTTCAAATGCCCATCAAATTCAATTACTCCTTCAAATTACGCCGTTGCACTCTCAATTATTTTAATCTAGTGATTCCAACCTCTTCCAAATTCAATTGTTCAATTGCAGCTGCCAAACAGTCGTCTTTAATTGAAGCGTCTTTTAAAATTCTTTCCACCAAATCAATCTGTCGCACTCTGCTTCTACAATTTTGTCCTTTCAAACTTTCTCAATTCCACTCCTTCCTTTATAATATTATATTAATACATGTGCAGGTCCTCCAATTTCTTCCTCCTTTATATATATATATATATATGCCCTAGCTTTTTCCCTTTCTTATAATCATCTTATATTATTATATTATTATATGTAAAACATGCTAACCTGTCTTCCAATTCTTCAAGACGTCTTCAATTCAAATTCCTCCTTTATTATACAATATTTTATAATATAATATATATGCTGTTCTATTCTCCAATGACACACTGCCTTCTCTTTTAATTATTTAAGCAGAAATTTATAATTTTTGTTCTCCTTTCTTACTTTTTCTTTAAATCATATCAAAATAATAAATTATCTAAAATTAATATAAAAAAATAAAAAATGAGAATTAAGCATAAAATTAAAATTAAGTAACAATAATATAGAAAATATGTAGAAAGTAGCAAATCAGTTATAATATTTCGATATACAAGTTCTATACAAAACATATTGTTTACTTGTGTGAGAGAGATTCAAAGTTAGTACAGGACCAAATTCAATGGGGTAATATGACAATAATGGGAGGCAAGAACTCTTATCCCAAGCCTATACCTATTTAACCAAGTTAATATATCCATGAATATTTCTATGGAAGGCATATTGGAAGAGGGATGGGCAAAATCACGTTCAAGGCCTGGCTTTAAGATTTCTGAAGTATGGATGCTTGAGCGCCTCCTGAGCCGTAATCCTTCTGCTTGGATTCATGCACAGCATTTTCTGCTAACACAAATGGTTATTTTAGTCATCAAAGTGAATCATTACAGGTCATTGCCCTATTAGCTTTAAATTCTTACACAACTGTAAGCTTAGTTCTATACTAGTGGGTTCATGTTAAACATAATGAACCCCAACTTACAGAAAGGAGATCCAACCCAGCAGGTTCGAGACCAGGGACAGAGTCTGCAAGATTTTTTGTATTCCAGCAGAACTGTTGGAGGAGGTAGAGCAGGATGAGAACAGTTCATGTTTTTGAATTACAAGAGGAAGAATAAAAGGAAAGCAAGCAGAGAGAACCTGCATCTCAGCCATAGTGGAAATGAAATCACATTGTGAAGTAACTCCAGGCCATGTTGCTTCATTTGGGAGTCCGAATATGCTTCACATTAATTACAATTGGTGTAGTGTTCAATATAACATTATAATTCACTACAAATTCAAGACAAATTCTTAGTAAGAAACACACTACCTGAGCATGTCCAGCATTATGTTAACTTCGCAATTTCCGCCGAACAGAGGCTGTTGGGCCACCATCTCGGCAAATATGCAGCCGGCTGACCAGACATCAACTGGAGCAGAGTATTCCAAACCCAGCAGGAGCTCTGGTGCTCTGTACGGTAGAGTTGCCACCTGGTGACAACTATTTTAAGTGTGAGAACAGTAGGCATGCAGCACAAAGTTAGCAAGAAGAATGTCCTGTTTTTTTCCTTACAAACCCACATCAGGTGTAGTAAAAGCATAGAGGATTTTCAAGGAAAACCAACTAGAACAGGCGCAACTAGTTCTAACAAACAAAAGCTACTTGTTTTCAAAACAAAAGATAATAAACAGAAGATAAACTGAAAGCATTGCAAATAAGTAGATAGCAATAATTCTATAGATGGTCTCATAAGAAGGCCACAAACAGAGAGGAAGATGTTCTTTTTCTCACAAATAAATGGAAGGAAAAGTGAAAGAAAGAAGACTCAGGCTACTTTACACAAAGAGGACCATGATTTGTTTCTGGAAAGAATTTTTTTCCTCTTATTTCCTCAAAAAGGTAAACAAAAAATTAAGTTTAATTAGAAATTTCCAAAGTTCTAACGTTTCACTACCAATAAAACAAATTACTGATGCAGATAAAAAATAAAAAGGGTAAAATTTGTGGTTGAGCTTGAATGAGAAGTGATTTTGCTACTTAATTTCATGGAGAGCCCTATTTATGGCATGGAAACTTTCTTTCTTTAAAAGACACACTACGGGAAGTTTGAGATTTCTCTGGGCTGATCAACCAATGTTTAGAAAAGATCTGTCTTTTGCAAATTTTGTTAGGATTATTCTTTTCATTACACAAGCATCTCCAAATGCTCTCAGGTACAATATCCAAATTTGTCAAGTCTTATTGAGCCAAAATTATAATGAAAAAGCCAAAAACTTGATCTTTTTGGTCTTTGGTAGGTCCAACTAGGAGAAATAATTAGAAGTGTATTGTCTTCACTCACTAAAAGAGTTAGGCGTAAATAGAGAACCAAGGGAAATAGCAAGCCAACAGATGGGAAGAGTAACATACAGTTCCAGTATAAGTCCTGAGAGGAACACCAAATGGTCTGGCCAGTCCAAAGTCAGCAAGCTTCACTATTTTGTTATTCAGATCCACCAGCAAATTTCGAGGTTTAAGATCTCGATGCAAAATTTTGTGAGAATGGCAGTAGCTTACTCCACAGAGAATCTGATACATAAAGCTCTACAAAGAAATATTCATCAAGTCAATCAGGGAAATCATATATATAACTGGTGTTGTTATTTTAAGTAGTTTCCCATCATCTGTCATTGTGACACACAACTAATCTCCTGGAAAACAATCTTCAGCATGTAAATCTGCCTAATATGTTTCTGTCTTATCAATATCAGTTCAGTTATGGACCTGTCTTATAAGTGCAACATTTGGTAGAAATGATGTGAAACGAATTGAATAGTTCAATATCCAAGATATTTATAAAAACAGTAAGAACTGAAGAAATTCAGAAAACAACAAACAAATATCATTCCTCAATGTGACAAACAAATGTAAATATATAAACATATAACTACAAGAAGAAAAACAGAGAAAAAGAACAGCACTTTGTCTCTAAAAGAGAAATTTTAGAAATATCAAGTATATTATTCTCTGATGACTAGACTTACTTCCAAAAATAGAAAAAATATCAATCTATTCAAATGAATCCAGAAGCATCAGGTCCTTGAATTCGTGTCTAAAAGAGAAATTTTAGAAAATATGGAGTATTTTATTTTCTCTGATGACTGGACTTACTTCCAAAAGTAGAAAAAATATCAATCCATTCAAATGAATCCAGAAGCATCAGGTCCTTGAAGTGACAGAAAGATCTCACCCACCTTTATCATGCAAGGATTCTTTGCAATCTTTGGATAAGAATCAATGAATTGTTTTAAGTCCAGGTCTAGGCACTCGAACACAAGATCAACACATTCTGAATCATTCAGTACATCCAGAAACCTTTTCCAGAAATTCCATTTTAAATTGTTCAGGAACTTCATGAAATAATAAGAATATCACAGATCACAAGTAGCTAAACATATATAAAGCAATTGGCTCCTGAAGGCAGCAGAAAAACAGACGCTGCCCCCATGGATTTGCTTTTACATGAAACCATTATATTTCAAAAGGATATATTAGCTAAAAAGAGAAGCATTCTGATAATAGGACTGGATTTTAAATACAAAGCTATCAAGTTATGCATACATCTCATAGTAGAAATGAACATTATGCGAAAGTTGTACAGATATCCCTGGTCCAGAGCATGCTGGATAAAACATATATATGTTTATCCTACAATGGCCAAGAATGTAGAGAAAGTTAAAGTAGTCAATGATTCATGGAAAGTACAGAAAGTTCTCATGGAAACAAAGATGAGAAAAGAAAAGGGAAACATAATCTTGTTCTAAAGTAATTCTTTATGGATTCAACACTCAGCAAGGAAGCACCCTACTCTATGCAGAATTAGAAGGAATATTTCCGTCAATCTGGATTAAAACAGGATTAGAAGAAAGATTTCCCTCACTGGCCAAAATATCATTTAAATCCAACAAATATAATTAAAAAAATTCTGTTCACTCCACAAAACATGTCTATGATAAGTGATGCCTCCCATTTTCTCTTGTGATCCCATTTTGGTTAAAAACTTTCATATCAAATGCATGTCATTATCCAATTCTATAATCCATTTTGGACTTGTACTTCATGGAGATAGTAATATTTTACTTTTTATTATAAGTTTAAAAGTTAAGTTTGATTGGTACTTTTGGATGAAGCATTATGTACTAGTAGAATAGAACTAGGCTCAAGTCTCTTATCACATTGGTATAAGCTAAGATAGTATATGGGAGGCCGATTTAAGTTTGAAGTTGATAAATGAAATTGTAATCATGCCAAGGCCTAAAGAGAAGCATTTATCATGACGTGATTCCACATTTGTACCCACAGTCTAAAGAAAGAGAGTTTGTCACCTAATTCCATTATTGTGTGTACTAGGTAGTTCTAAATAATTTTACATACATTAATTGTTCCTGTAAGTGTAAAAATTAATTTGGTATAGCACTTTTGATTAAAAGTATAATTAAAAAAAATATACCATAGAAGGAAGGATTGGGGAACGATCCAATTCCGAAGGATTTAGTGATTGAGATGTAGAAGTCATAACAATGAAAGATAATGGTTGCAACTCCAAAATCCAAACTTTTCATTAACCATGGACAGCATTAAAACATAGAAGTAGGCAGAATGAAGGTAGATCCATCAGACCTTCAGAAACCAAGGCTAGTCAGGACATCAAACTAATGTTCAATTGAGTTTTTCAGAAAAAAGACAATAAAGTTTGAGAATACAGGGAGAAAAACTTAAATCAATGTCTCTGAGCTTACTGTTTAGGTTCATTATTTTTCCTGTCACCCAAAAACCATAGAAATCTATTCGGGGCTTCACCTGACTATGTTAATGTGATCCAGTTCCTTCAAAAGAGAAACTTCTCTTATCACTGAGCTAGGCACTCCATTCTCATCTCCAATAAAAATTCTCTTCAGAGCTAGAGTCTTATTGGTCAACGAGGCACGGCACTTGTAGACCATACCAAAGCCACCTTTCCCAATATGCTCTATCAGCTCATACTGCATACACCACTAGCATGATGGGAAGTGGATAAAAATGGACAAGAATTTAACAGTGCCACCAGGAAAGAATTCTACCTTATCATCCATTTGAGCAGATCAAACAGCCCCAACTAGGCATAAAATATGGTTGCTGAGGTTGAAGATAATAAAAGAAAATTTTCGGTAATTTGCTCAATTAGGAAGACAACAGGAAATTGAACGTCATTGTCAAAAAAAAAGAAAAGAAAAGAAAAATCAGGCTGCAATGTGTTTAAACTCATCATTGATAACATAAACCCAGGGCTATCCAATTCAGATCCTGAACGCACAAAGGAAACTAAAAATCTCATTCAACAAATTTTTGACAGGGAAGATTAGAATAATTTTTGAAAATCAAGGAATGGATTAAATAATTTGGCCTGAGTATGATTTTTTCAATATTATATTTTGCCTATATTTTTATGCTACAACTTAGCATGCAAAAATACACGATTGTTATAGCCCCCGAAGATGGAAGAGAACTCAAAACTGTTGCAACTGGCTCGTTAATCCAAGTTGGCAGGTTCAAATTCTTCAGACAAGAGTCCGATTCACTGCCAACAGAATGTTTACGAAACACTTAAAAATGCAATAACAGATTGATCACTCAAGATTTATCGACGAATTAATTCTTCATGTCTGATGCTTGCTTAGAAATTCAAGCATTCCTATTCTACATCAACCGAATCAGTCGTCCAAAACTACAATAAATGCAGCAAATTCATTTGTGCTGCATTTATTGAAACGCAACTAACAGTTAGGGTCTCCTTACTTTGTGTGAAAAAAGCCGCAGATGGTAAAAAAGAATTCAGGATTTTTCCAGATGGTCACTGATTATAGATCTATGACTAGAATATTATACTCCAAGAATCAGAACGTCAACAATCGAACAACAGATCAACTATACGCAGAAAATAATCCAAAATCTCTTCCAAAGGAGATTGATAAACTAACTAGATCCAATTGAAGAACACAGTTTCGCACATGCAGTCACATAAAGATGCATACATAGTGATATATTACCTGAAGCAGCTGGTCTTAATTTGGCCTCACTGTCTCGCCGAAACGAGAGAGAGAGAGAGAGAGGATCACAACCAACAGCATTTCCCTCAGAAACCACTTCGCCACTAAAATTTGGAGGTGATCACAATTTGTAGGCGAGAAGGCTGATATGATACACTTCGTAAGTTATTGTATTAATTGTACTCAGCCGAAACTCGACCAGGCCCATAATATCTATATTTTGGATTATTTTTCACATATTTCTTATTATTATTTTTCACATATTTATTATTATTATTATTATTATTATTATTATTATTATTATTATTATTATAACAAAAGTGTTTAATAGTAAAGTATGACATATCTTGACCTTAGGCATATTTTTAATCCGCTTCATTTAATATTTTTTAGATAAGTTAAAGCATAATTGATTATATAATTATCCTCAAATTCAATATAAATTATAAATCTTTAAGCTCAGATACATTAAACAGTATACAATTTTTCAAAAACCTTTTTGATAAAAGATGCATATTTGCTTAAAAGATTGTCTCAGGTCATTATTTTACTTGGGGTGGATTTATTGTCAAAGAGGAAGTTGGCGTGGGATTGGGATTCATTAAATATCATTCCTAAGCCTAGTTTTCACTAGATTTTTGATATCTAATTAGTTTTGGATTTGATTTGCTCATCTATATATGCATGACTTTGCATTCTGTATTATGACCCAAATAACATAATCAACCCCTTCTCATACCCAGATCTATCATATTGAAGCAATCAAAGTCATGTCACAACGTGAGTTATCAGAAGATATGATAATTGAAATCTTGTCAAGACAACCAATCAAGTCATTGATGCAATTTAGGTGAGTGTGCAAACGTTAGTACGAACTCATTTTATCCTCCACTTTTATTGATGTTCACCTCAATAATTATCGAGATAGGAGAAAATGTTCTATCTTTTGTTCCTTAAATAGCGATTTAACCATGGAGGATAATGTGACCATCTGTGTGTGTTAACAAAGCCACCACTAATTTACATCTCCCAATGTTTGAAAAGGACTTATACATTATGGGTTTTTCTAATGGTTTAGTTTGCCTTTTAAGTTATCAAGGTGATTACATATTATGGGACCCTATAATTAAACAGTACGAGCATCTCCCAAAGTTGATATATCAAGGGAACAACACATTGAAGAACTTAAAAATTGTGTTCTCGATATCAAGATTTGTTTTTGATCTGAAAAGTAAAGATTACAAAGTAGTAAAAATCATAGTAAGGAATAATCATGATAAGGGTACTCTTCAAGTTAACTTTTATTTACATTGAGTAGTAGTTCAGTTCATGGAGAACGATCAATCTAGATCATCAATTTGGAAATCGAATGCCTTATTCTAAATCAGTTAGGGTGTGTTTGATTGCACACTTTTTTCATAAAAAAAGGTCAATTTTCACCCAAATTATAGCTTTTGAGGTATTTGATTGATCAAAATTTTCAAATAATTTATTTTCCCACTTTAATTCAGGTGATGCCCATTTGCCACTTTTGCTAGAAAACATTTTTCCATGGGCAGCTGGAATAGATTTTCCAGAGAAATGGAAAATCAACCAACTGTCTTTCTTTTTGTAAATCATTCGAAGTTATCTCGCAGAGGAGAATAAGAGTGGTCGGCAGTGATGAGGAAGAGGAGAAGTGCGGCTAGCAATGGCGAGGATGAGAGGAAGCTCGGTTGGCGATCTAAGTAAGAGAGAGGGCAAGCGAGAGGTAGGGAAAGCTATGCAATGACGACGACAGGGGAAGCTCGTCAGTGATGGCGATGGGGGAAACTCGGCCAGTGACCGCGATGGCGATGGGGGAAATTCGACTAGTGACGATGATGGCGACAGGGGAAGCTCGGCCAGTAACGACGACGATAGTAGCGGCGACCAATGACGACAACCTTTCCCCTTCGTCTTCTTTCTTATCATCGTCCCATTTGCAGCCATAGTTATATATATACACGTGTATATATATATCTATATATATAAAAATCAAACACTAAAATTGAAAAAATTTAATAATTTATAGCTAAAAATTTATGCCAATCAAACATTTTTAATTGATATTTTTGCTAGAATTTAATTCTACACAATTCAATTACCTAAAAAATATTTTCTTTTTACCCAAATTCTATACTAGTAATCAAAAGACATCCTTATTGTTAACAAATACATTTGCTGGATGGAATTACTTCTTGAAGGGGAAATAAATCGGTCGCACTTGCGTTGCTTCGATATGGTGGAAGAAGAGTTCAGAGAAATTGAAGTACCATGTGATCTTCATGGCTTTATGAGCAACCTTGATGTATACAAGGGCTCGCTGGTGATGTTTGTTTCCAAACATCCTTATGATAAGTTTGATATGTGGGTGATGAATGACCATTGTGATGGTACAAATTACTCATGGATAAAACAACTATCCGTCGGTTCTGGGCCGATTATTACAATAGAGCCAATTGGGTTTTGCATAAAAGACGAGGATGAAGATGAATTATTGGTCTTTGATACTACAGGACATGCACCTAAAAACATATTCACATTTCATCCAATTACTCGAGAAATTAAGAAATTTATGGGCAATTATCCAGCAAATCAAATCTTCCCTTACTGCGAGGGTCTTGTTCGAATTCCTAAGCTGAATTAATCATTTAAAGAAAATATTCTTATCCTATATATGCATAGCAGAACATATACTAGGTAATGTTATCCCATTTTTTTTTTAATTAGTTCTACTCTTTTTGTTTTTGATTACGCACTATCACGAACGTTTTCCATTATTCGGCTCCACAATATTAGTAGGAGAGGTAAATTAAGAACCCAACTACTAGTTTCAATCCGTGACTCACCCGACGTGATGGCAGAATGCCTTTGTCCAGAATCATCCCTGACCTTTGGCCTGTGAGGGCTAGTTGGGTCTATTCTTGCCTGATGTAAAATTTATTGATATTGAAATATTTTTATTTTTCTAATTCAAACATTGAAGAGCTATGGATCTTTGGGTGATTCATCCGGATTAAAGAAAATAGAATATAAATTGTTAATCATAGCATAAACTTTGCTTAGGGTAAATGGTTCAAGAACAACAAAACTTTTGTCTGGCTTTTAAAGTTTTCTTGATGTTTTAATCTCATCAATTTATTTTCCAAATTTTAAAACTTATTATAAATGTTATTCTATGGCGTACAAGAATCCTTATTAAACTTGCAACCAATTAACCTATCCAAACAGGACATAACTACTTTAGTATTTGTATATTTGAGATTCCAAATACAAATGCAGGTGCTTCTTTCCCATGAAATCCAACGAAAATTCAGATTTAAATTCATAACCCAATCCCAATCCAGAGCAGAACAAACTTACCATCTCCTTGTTTGGCACGAAATTTAGAGGCTTTTAGTTATAAACAAGAAAAAAATATTGTAAAAAGAAAGCCACAATCTAAACAAGAAACAAACCAACACTCAGTTTTATAGAAAGATGAAATTGTCCACGATCTAAACAAAAAGCAGCGCCCAGCATTCGGTTTGAAGCACTTACAGTGAAACAAAGCAACAAAAACAAGAAACAACCACAATCAAGCCCAAAAACCTTAATCGTTGCAACCCCTGCCTGTCCTGCTGTAACAACAAACCATCAAAGCTTCATCGCGGATCGACCCTAACATTGAAAAAATTAATCACAGTATGTAATTAAATACTGCTTTCAGGCTCTAAGATGGTACTAGCATCTTGCTTACTGGGGATAGAAATACATATCATGGATCTAGTAATTGAACATAAACATTATCAAATGATTTTAATCTCCACCCATCAAATACTTTAACCAACCAAAAGACCACTGCTCACTGCTTCCACAATTCCACATAATAAAAGACTGGATTATCAGCCCCTTTCTTTTTATTTTTTTATACATCTACTAAAAGTAAAGCAACTTTTTTTCACACTCCAAAATTTCAAAGCAGAAGATAACAACTGCAAGCTCATTTGGGACCACTCTGATCGAACAGGTGGAAAGACAGAGATAACAAAATAAAAGAAAAGGAAAAGTAGAGAATGTTATACAGCAGCCTCTTTGGTCCATCATTTCACCCATCTAGAGAATGTCATAATTTTTGAAACTTGGCACGCATATTCTTCATAATTTTTGGGGCATGTTATACAGCAGCCTCTTAAGTGATTTTTTCTCGATTTGAAACTTTGAGGACACTTTTCCCATACGTTGAGGGGTGAGTTGATTAGTTTTGCAAAAATTTTCTCAAAGAAGACGATGATCCAGAACCCTTGAATCTCATAAATGAGCAATTTAGTTGACATTCTTGTTGTGCTTCTCTAAGTGTTTTCCCTTTTTACCCACTTCTCTACAAGGTTTTGCTCTTTAGGAACCTTCAACATTGATTGGGAGAAAAGAATAAAAAGAGAAAGGAGTGTGTTAGCTTTTGAAGACAGGAGGAAGGGGAGGAAGGTAAGACTAAAGCTCGGAGTCTTAGATAGAGTAAATAAACCCAGTAAAACTAGAAGCTGCTGAAACTCTACAGGAGCCATTACTGTATACAAAGATCAAATCAGCCATTAATTAGAGAGTGAATTGGATTGCTCAAACTAAATAAGATCAGGAGACTTGTATTGATCCTTCAAACAAATTTCAAAAATGATAGGACAGAATGAAACAAATTAAATAAAATAGCAGGGGAGCTACAACAGAAACTAACTATAACTTGTAGGCTGTTAAGAAAATAAAATCCGTATAAAATTAACATAGGTATCAAGATCTCATTCTCTCTCTTCACAAAATAACATAAGTGGAAAAGGGATGAAAATACATAGGAAGCATTGCTGCAGACAATGAGACAGATCAAATCAGCCATTAATTACAGAGTAAAGTGGATTGCTCGGAGCTGCTGAAACTAAATAAACTCAGGAGAGTTGAATTGATCCTTAAAAAACTAATTTCAAAAGTGATGCCTGCATGAAACAAATTAAATAAAATAGCAAGGGAACAAAAGAAACAAACTATAAACCTTCTGTTGCAAGTTTCTCCAAAACCTTCTTGAATGCACCATATTAATGATAAAAAACCAGAAGAAAAACAACAGGGGAAAAGGAGCTACAACCAATCAGAAACAAGAAATCACAACTTTTCAATGTTATAGACTTTACATAGAATAACAATGGCACGACACTACCTAAGATATATATTTCCTGATGCATACAAAAGGTTATTTTTCCTTCAGACAACTATTTCTCTAACAAACCGGAACAAGAGCCTCACAGTAGGCGAAGATCTTTTGTGGATAATTGCCTAGAAATTTTTTGATTTCTCGGGTAACTTGATAGGACATCAAAAGTTTTCAGTTCTAGACACCATTGTATGATCAAGAACTCAGCAAAAGGGGGGGGGGGGGAGAACATTGCAAGCAAGTCTCTAGAAACCACAAACTTTGTACTAATGCTATAAAAATCACATGGGATCTGAATTGATTCCCTAAAGTTCTCTTCCCCTATGTAGTAGCAAAGCACATTATTTATTCTTATTTATGAGAATAAATAATGAGTACCCTTTTATTTATGGTGCTCCTATCGCATTATTTTTGTCTAATCTGTGATGAAAATTGTCACTAAGAAATGCAGTAGCTTAAGTGCTAGCCTCTTTTGATGACATCCCTGTTTAGCTAGCACAAAACAAGAAGCCCCTACAAACCACAACGGAAACCAATAAATCAGCACCAAAGAGGCTAGCTGCTCAATACAAGATGCAGTAAGAATTAACAGATGTCAATGCCAACCCAATTACTTAAAATGTTCTAAAGAAAAAAAAATATAATCAACAAACTACAAGGAAATTGGAAAGCTCGAAGACTAATTTGAAAACTTTCCCATTTCCCCTTTTTTCAGATGTATTTGTCAGTTTTTCAAAGTCTTGAGTTTGTCTTCTTGCCAAAGAAACAAATAGTTGAGAATATTATACTGCAGCCTCTTTGGGACTTCATTTTACTCATCTATTGATTTTAAAATTCTTAGAAGTTCAACACATATTCTTCATAATTTAGGGGGCATGTTCCTTTTTTTTTTTTTTTAAATTTTCTGTCATCAGTTCAATGACCAAATTGCCCCTAGGAGTGGCTGCTGGAGCAATTCTAATTTCAAAGCAGAGAAAGTTGCTCTAGCTGCCATGTTGACCCTCATTTTACTCCTTTCCAGATTTTAAAATTTTATGGGATTTGATAATACTTATTATAAATATTTTTGGGAGCCAATCTAGTTTTCCAGATTTTTTCTTGACTGGTAAAAGGGAAAAAAAAAAAAAAGACCTCTGGAAGTGGCTGCTGGAAGCAGGCACTTCAGCAAACTAGGAATTGTAGGCTTCTCCCTCAGTTTGCTATTAGTCATGGCTTGAATGATTTTTCTTTACTCTGAATCTTTGCACACCACTTTCCTCGGTCTTAGGTCATCTTCCTATCATTTCAGATTTTTCAAAAATGTTTCGAGCCTTCAAAATCTTCTTGTACAATCTAGGCTTTCTTAGGGTTCATTTTGTGCCAAAATGCCCAAACATGCTACAAATTGATCAAACGCTTTTTCCTTAAACCGAAACTGTACCTGGAACTCTAAAATGACATTTGGAACTTGTATGCAATTTTTAGGAATTTCTCTAAAGTCTTCATGGCTGGTTTTTTTATGAGGGCCTCCTTAAAAGTTCATTTTGAACTAAAACTCCCTGCTCAAGTTACAAAATATTGAAACAATTTTTTCACACTACAAAACTTTTCCAGCAGCTCTAAAAATGATATTGGAGACTTGTATGCTATTTTTGTGGATTTTTTCAAAGCTTCTACAGCCTTCTTTTTTTTTTTTTTTGGTTTATGACCACTTTTGATGAAACTATTCTGAAACTTTTCCTACTAGTTGACTTTTTAGTAAATATTTCCCTGCCCTTAAGCGGTGTGTTCATTAGTTTTTGCAAAAATTTTCACGGAAAAAATGATGATCCAGACCCTTTGAACCTAAATGAGAAATTCAGTGACATTCTCATTGTGGTTCTCTACTTTTTTCCATTTTTAGACACTTTCTACAACATTCTGCTCTTTTTGGGGCATTCAACATTGATTCAGATAAAAGAATAAAAAGAGAAGTATCTCACCACATTCTTTAAACAGACAAATAACACATGAAACAAAGATCAAATCAGCCACTAATTGCAGAGTGAATTGAATTGGTAAAACGAATTTCAAAATGATGACTACGTGATGCAAATTAAATAAAATAGCAAGTAAACTACGGAAAACCAAAACTATATTTGCTGTTAAGAAAACAAAACCAGTAAGAAATCGGCATAGGCATCAAGATTTCGCTATCCCCATTTACAATATAACATAAGTAGAAAACGAACGGGAACAACACTACCAAATATATATCTTCTTACGCATAGAGAAAGAAGATTTTCTTCAAACAGATTTGATTCAAACCGGAATAAGACTCTCGAAGTAGGTGCAGCCTTCATGCGGGAAGGTGCAGCCGTCATGCGGACAATCGCCCTGAAATTTCTTGATTTGTCGGGTAACTGGATTGAACGTGAACAGGTTTAAGCAGCCAGTGGCTTCGTCCGGAATATGAAGAACAACTAATTCAACTCCATCCTCCACCCAAAACCGATAAGGCAGTGCAATCATTTCCAAAGGGCCAACAGATAGCTGTTTACTCCAAGAATAATTGGCACCGCCATCACCGTGTTCATTCAGCACCCAAACAGCAAACCAAGTCCTTTCGGGATAACTAAAATTATGGGTCCAAACAAACATCGCAAGCGAGTCTCCGGATACCTTAACACTTGCCTGGAAGCCATCTTTAAGATCGCATGGCAGATGAATCAGTGCCCTGAAATTCTCTTTGCCTATGTTGTAGCAAAGCAATGCGTGTCTTCGATTTTTTCCCTCCCAGGGAAGAACGGCAATCCAGTAACTGCATCCATTGACGAAAACTGGTCTAACAGAAGAAATTCTTAAGATCTCAGATGGGAGATTCAGTCGGATGCTTTTCCAGGAGTTACTACTCAATGTGAACACATCAACTTGAGCAATGTATCTGCCATTATCATTCCTGACTGTGATTATCGCCACCTTGTAATCCTTGCTTTTCGGATCAAACACAAATCCCGACCCTAGGGAGTTAAATCTACCGCCTAACTTAGCTTCGGGTTTGGGGAGAAACCTGAACTCTCTAGTTGCAGGGTTCCACAAGGCGTAGTCCCAAGGACGAACCACAAGGCAGACTAAGCCGTTGGAAGAACCCACCACATCTACGGCCCTTTCGACATCTGGAACTGGCAGGCTCAGATTGGCGGTCGCTTCGTTAACGCGCACGGAGAAGATCGCGCCGCCATTAATGTGATGGGTGATAGAGCCTCTCCTCGTCCCCTCGTTCTGATTGTTGGCGTTGAAGTGAATATCGACGAAATCAGGGGAACGAATTAATTCGTTCCAGCGTTTACAGGCGCACCTGAATCGGACTAGAGTCTTGACCGGCAGTCTCGAGAAGATATTGACGATCAGATCTTCCGGTAGCCCATCGCCCATTGTTCTCGTTCAGAAGCAAGAAACGCACCCAAAGCGAGGGGTACGAGGACGACAAAATAGATAATAGGATGGGCCATGTTTTGGTCTTTCATTTACCAATGCTGCAGCTAAGTGGAGCCGGGCCCAAATTTAATTGCAGTGAATTAGTCCAGCATAATGATACTGGGTCCAACGAGCGTGTTAAGATTGTGGTTTGGTTCCGATTGGATCGGGTTTAAGAATTCACCAATCTACGATTGAATGAGATTTGATTAGGTCGGTCTTCGGTATAGGCTTTTGATAAAAGGCAATCCTACTCCAATCCCAATTTTAGTCTCAATACTGAATATTTACTTAAATTCAACACTCTTCAATTCAATGTAATTTTTTTGATTTCTCCGCTAATTGGATGGAATGAGAACAGGCCATTAGGCACCACGTGAACAAGCACTAATTCAACCTCATCCTCTCTCCTCTGCAAAGCGCACCATGTTCAGTTATCACCCACATGTACAACTCTGTTGCCAAGGGCATACTAATTACATTGTACAACTCTGAAAAGGGCATAGTTACATTGTACAACTCAACATTGACTTTTGGAACATGCTTGGATTGGCTTGTTGCATGATTCCACAATGCGTAATTTCAATCAAGATCCAATCTCCTGCCCGTGTCCGGTTTGGGGTGGGGCTCACGCTCCTTTTTTATTTTATTTGAAAAAGTGCTAAAAAATTCGACGAATTTACTAAAAAGAGATAAAAATTGATTTTACCCCTACGTCTTGCTTTCTCCCTCTTTCTCCCATGGATTCCTCCCCCCTCTCTGTGAGTCTTCCCTATTATGACCGCTGTCGCGACGAGGCGAGGCGACGACCATGGCAAGAGAGACGCATAGAGAGGGCAGTGGCCCGCTTTGCAAATTTGCAAAGCAGACGAGGTCAAAATCGTCTTTTTTTGTCCTATTCTGTGAGTCGTTCGGTAGGTCCGTTGGCTTCTCTAGAATGACTCTTTTATTTGCCTCAAATAAATATTATATTATATTATTTAACATTAATAAGATAATATTTTTAAAAATAAATTAAACCATTAGAAAAATCCACAATGTTTACATGGTATTCGAATATTGGAATAGGCACATTGGTGGTTGCTTTGTTAATGTGCACATAAATGATCTCATCATCCTTAGCGTTGAAATCTTTATTTTTCACACAAAAAATAGACCCTTTCCTCCTAACTTTGTTTTTGTTGAAGTGAGTATTGATGAAAGTACAAAAAATAGTTGGTTCACACCAATGTTTACACGTGCACCTGAATTACATCAAAGACTTCACAAGCAGTCTCCACAAATTTTCAATCATCACATTTTTTGATAACTTGCATTGTTGCATGACCTTATTTGTCTCTCTAGGATGAAACATTGTTGGGATCTCTCATTTTTCTTTGTTTATTACATCCATATACTTGTATTATTGTGGGAGTACAACTTAAGTTTTTTGTTAGTTTGAGTAGCATTCAATTTTCTCAAAGTTAAAAGAGACCCACAGAAAAGATGTAAAAGGGTTTGATTTTCTTACTTTTGCCTTTTTGGATGTAGAATGCAAAAACACCTTTATATGGTTGAACATACCAAATACAAAACTAGTTAGATATGTAAATCCTAGTAAGAATAGTGATATTTAATGAATTCCTATCTAACACTAAACTAATTTTAGGGTGATAAGTCCAACCCGAGCCAAACAAGCCTAGATTAGACTAGTAAGACTAAATTAGTAGTGATATTTAAGGAATCCTAATCCAAACACCAATTTTACCAATTTTATGGAGGTAAATCGTATCAAAGGTCACAAAATTTTGATGTACTTTTCAATTTGTTCACTAAACTTCAATTCCTTATAAAGTGATCATAAAATTTTAAAATATTTTGTAACGTGATCACTAAAGTGATTTTTTGATGGTTCCTAGCCGAAATTGTTGATGTAGCGATAATGTAGCCATTGCCACATCAGTAATTTTGACAAAAAATTGTCTAAAAATCACTTTAGTGACCATATTGTAAAATATTTTAAAGTTTTGTGATCAGTTTGCAAGAAATTGAAGTTTAGTGACCAAATTGAAAAGGACGTCAAAGTTTTGTGACTTTTAGTGTGATTTACCTAATTTTATGGTGATACCAAAGAAACAAAGTCAATTAAGCAATCTTTAAGTCAATTTTAATATTTTTTTGGTCATTGATCCTTAAAAAAAATTAAATTTCAAATTTTTTAGTTTTCTGATATATATATTTTTTTCTTAAACCGCATGAAAAGTTAATCCAGATATGTGTAACTTAAAAATTTTTCTTGATTCTTTATACAAACTAGAAAATAGATATTTTGGGCCAAGTATTGGGCCTTGATGGAGTTGTTGCCTATGAATTGTGCAGCCCAAACTCCATTTCAGTGTATCCATTAATATAACAGCTATCGACGCAGCAAATTATGGTCATCTCCGAATTTTCGGGAGGGAAAGAGAAATCCTCTCTCTCTCTCTCTCTCTCTCTCTCTCTCATACAGGGCCTATGCATGTACCTGTATGCGACTGCATATTCGAAACTGTATCCTTCAGTTGAATTTAGTTAGTTTATCATCTCTTCTTTGTAAAAGATTTTGAATTAGTTCTGTGCGTGTGATTGAATAATTTATCGGTTTATTGTTTGGCGGTTGAATTGTTGATTCTAGAGCATAACATCTTCAATTGAATTTAGTTGGTTTATCATCTCTTCTTTGAAAAAGATTGCGAACTAGTTTTGTGCGTATGATTGAACGATTGATTGATTATTGATTGGCGGTTGAAGTGCTGATTCCTGGAGTATAATATTCCTAGTCATAGTGATCATCATTGACTCTGTAAAAATCCCGTGCTCTGTTTTTGCCATCTATAGATTTTGCGCACAAAACTAAGGAAACCCTATCAGTTAGTTGCTTTTCTTATATGTTCTATCAAAAATGCTGTGTTGCTTTTATAGTAGTTTTTGGGGACACGTATAATAGGCATGTTCAGACTTAGAAGCAGGCTTTTGACATGAAAAATTAATTCATAGCTAAATCCCGACTCATCAATCTGCTATTGTGTTTCTGAGTGTCTCATAAACATTCTGTTGACGCTGAAACTGAATCTGTCCTAGTTTGCTTTTCCTAAATTGCCAATGCTCCAAATCCAATATGTGCAGCCCCGCCCCAATTCCGTTTCAGTGTATTAAATAAGAAAAATTTTAACTGGTGTTAAATTCCTAGGGACAGGGCAGTAATTTTATTCTCTTATGCTTGTTGATTGTACTTAATTGTTATAGTGGTTGCGTTTTACCGGATTGTATATTCTGGATAGATGTATTGCTATGCTATAAATAAACCAGAGGGGGAGGGGGACACTGAGAAATGAATTGAATTCTTTTCTGTTATCTCTCTCTCTTTCTTCCTTTTTCTACTGTTTCTCTCCCTTTTCGTCTGAAATCTCCCTTCAAATTCCCTCTAATTCCCAATTCTTCCTAACCAACCCCCTTGTCAGATTTGAAGATCTGACACGTGGTACCTCTAAGGTTTACCATAATTATAGAAATGATCATCAACATTTGAGATAATAGTGTAAATGCCCCTAAGGTTTAATGTTATGAAAATTTTAAAATCAAAATGTAAAATACCCAGAGATTTTTGTTTTCTAAAACCTTCAAAATGTATCTCTATACACATTAAGAAAAAAAGAAAAGAAAAGAAAAGTGTTGAGATTTGTGATATTTTTCTTTAATTAAAGTTGGTTTAATTTTCTGTTTTTTCATTTATGTCTCCATTATTATATTTTCGGTTACATTTTCCATTTGCAACTGAAGTTTGGCATTCATTTTTGGAATGCAAAACATCCTGCATTTAAAGTTTTATTTATAGCTTTTCAGTTTTATTTGGTTAATGCTATGTATTCAAGTCCTATATAAAATAGGACTTCATTTCTATCCTTTGGTTAAGTGTGAGCTTTATTGCAAGCTTTCATTTCAATAAGAAGAAGTTTGTTTTCTCCCAATTCTGATTTTCTTCTTCTCACATTTTTCTTTTTTCTATCTCTTTGTCTAACATAACATTGAGACTTTACCATTGTTTCCGCAATACCTTCTTCTATTATTTTTTATATTTCAACAGTGGTATCAGAGACTATAGGGCTGTGATTTTGTTTGAGAGAAGAGACTTCCAGTTTTATACTTTACACCATGTCTTCTAATTTTGGTGTTTCCACTCCTCCACAATTTAATGGTGACAACTACCAATTTTGGGTTGTTAAAATGCAACCCTATCTCAAAGCACTTGGCCTTTGGGAATCTGTTTTGAATGATGCTGATCCTCCACCATTGGGAGCAAATCCAACCTTGAATCAAATAAGACAGCATGAGGAGGAGAAGTCAAAGAAGCCCAAGGCTTTATCTCGTATACATGCTGCTTTATCAGATCCCATTTTTGCAAGGATTATTGATTGTGACACGGCCAAGAAAGCTTGGGATAAGTTAAAAGAGGAGTTTGAAGGAAGCACAAGGGTGAAGGCTGTTAAATTAATAACTCTCAAAAGAGAATTTGAGATGCTGAAGATGAAGGATTCAGACACCGTGAAGGAGTACACTACCAAAGTGATGACTATTGTGAACCAAATCAGATTAGCTGGTGAAGATTTTCCAGATCAAAGGGTTGTGGAAAAAATAATGGTAAGTGTCCCTGACAGATTTGAGTCGAAGATCTCAGCCATAGAGGAGTCTTGTGACTTGACTACTCTTTCTATAGCTGAGTTAATCATCAAATTACAAGCCCAAGAGCAAAGGGATGCAATCCGTAATGAGGAGCTTGTTGAAGGTGCCTTTAATGCCAAATTCAATGGCAAGAAACCTGTTGCAACGAATGATAGAAAGGCAATCGAAGATCAGGGGAGCAAGGGAAAAGAAGGAGTATCAAGGAGGGGAAAATTTCCTCCTTGCCGTTTCTGCAAAAAGACCAATCATGCTGAGGAAAATTACTGGTACAAAAACAAGCAAGTCTACCATTGTGATTATTGTGATAAGAATGGTCATACTGAAAAGTTTTGCCATGCCAAGCAAAACCAATCATCCCAACAGCCCCCACAACAAGCTAATCGTGCAGATGATCAAAAGCAAGAAACAACTTTCTTGTTTATGGCTTCTCATGTTGTTGAAACAAATATAAACTCATGGCTTATTGACAGCGGTTGCACCACCCACATGGCTAAAAATATCAGACTTTTTAACCAGATTGACAAATTTGTAAGGACAAAGGTGGTCCTTGGACATGGAGAGACGGTACTAGCTGAAGGTAAAGGTAATGTCATCATGCATACCATGCAAGGTGAAAAGAAAATCTCTAATGTTTTATTTGTTCCGAGATTATCTCAAAACTTGCTTAGTATTGCTCAGTTGATGCATGACAAATTTTCTGTGGTTTTCAAAGATTGTGTATGTACTATTTATGACTCACAAGGAGTGGAGATTGCAAGGGTCAATATGGTTGACAATGCATTCTTTTTGAATGGTGAGAAACTCTCCAATCTTACAATTTTTAGAAGTTTGGTAGGAAGTTTGCTATATTTGAAGACATTCATGCCGGATTTAATGTTTGCTACAAGTATGCTCTCAAGATATATGAATTCTCCTAGTGAAATTCATTTTGGTATTGCTAAAAGGGTGCTTAGATACTTAAAGGGTACTCTTGTTTTTGGAATTTGGTTTGAGTCCATTGGTGACTTGAAATTGATTGGATATGCTGATAGTGATTGGGCTGGTTGTGTTGATGATTCTAAAAGCACTTATAGATATATTTTTTCTCTTGGCATTGGGGTTTTTTCCTGGAACTCAAAGGAGCAAGAAGTTGTGGCTCAATCCACTGTTGAAGCTGAATATATTTCAGCAGCAGGTGCTGCAAATCAAGCAATATGGCTTCGCAAATTGCTTGGTGATTTAGGATATGAACAAAAGGAGCCTACAAAATTGTTTTGTGATAACAAATCTGCTATTGCTATCGCCTCCAATCCAGTACAACATGGTAAAACAAAACACATTAAAGTAAAATTTCATTTGTTGAGGGAAACAGAGAAAGAAGGCGAGATCAAGCTCAGTCATTGCAATTCAGAATTTCAGCTTGCTGACATCCTCACAAAACTTTATCGTGTGGTCAATTTGAATTTTTATGCTACAAGTTGGGCTTAACAAAGAAAAATCTCAAGGAGGAGTGTTGAGATTTGTGATATTTTTCTTTAATTAAAGTTGGTTTAATTTTTTGTTTTTTCATTTATGTCTCCATTATTATATTTTCGGTTACATTTTCCATTTGCAACTGAAGTTTGGCATTCATTTTTGGAATGCAAAACATCCTACATTTAAAGTTTTATTTATAGCTTTTCAGTTTTATTTGGTTAATGCTATGTATTCAAGTCCTATATAAATAGGACTTCATTTCTATCCTTTGGTTAAGTGTGAGCTTTATTGCAAGCTTTCATTTCAATAAGAAGAAGTTTGTTTTCTCCCAATTCTGATTTTCTTCTTCTCACATTTTTCTTTTTTCTATCTCTTTGTCTAACATAACATTGAGACTTTACCATTGTTTCCGCAATACCTTCTTTTATTTTTTTTTATATTTCAACAAAAAGAAAGGAGTCAATGGGAATAATGGGGGATGGCTTGGAAGCCATCCCCTTTGTGCAAGGCGGCTGCCTAAAAGAAAAGAAATTCTTTTCAGATATAAGAAAAGAAAGAGAAATATTGCAAAGAAGGAATTGTCAAGGATTGATACCTTGAAATTAATCAGACGTAAGATTCAATGCCTTTTCAATGAGCTCATCAACCCCTTTAATACACACAAATTGAAACCCATATTGATTCTTTATATGGCTTCTAAAAATTTAATTCGACTTTAGTTTTGTACGTATATTGTTTAATTGGTAGAAGTATAAGGGTTGAAATAGGCCTATCAATTGTTACAATGATTTAATAAGATTATTCAACGAAATTGTGTCGTCTAACTAAACTTTTCTAGTACTAGGAATGCAGAAGTTTCACTTTTGGGCAGATGCTAAATAAGAGGAAAAAAAAAAGTGATTGAGAGAGTGTTGAATTTCATTTAGTGTAAGTGACGCATGTGTAGCTTTCTCTCTGTTTTCGTCTTTCTTAAATACGATGATATAATTTGTCTTGAATTCTGCATGCTCTACTATATATATATATATGTATATATATGGTTCTATATTCAACACTAGAAAATTAACTTGTATCATTGAAGATAATCAAGGGTCTAACACACACACTTACAAGATGAAACTCTCTCGACTCTGCTCAACGGCTACTTTTCCTGTGGACTGGACAGGCAAACCATTGCAGATAGAAATCTTGTCCAAAGAGTTGAAGCTGCCAACAAGGATTAAGAAACCAACTGAAATAGTTTTGAGTTTTCTTCTGTCCTTAGGGGCTATAAGAATAATGTATTTTAGAATGCTCCTCTGTTGCATACATTTAAGGCAAAATATAATATTGAGTAAATCATAGTCAGGCCCAAGTATATAAGTCATTCCTTGATTTTCAAAAATTACACTCATCTTCCTTTTCAAAATTTGCTTCATGAGCACTTACTGGAAAGAAAATAACTGCGTCATGATATTTTAGTTTCCTTAGTGCCTTGACGGTGTGAATTTGGTAGCCCTGGGTTTATGTTATCAATGATGAGTTTACATACATTGCGGCCTTTTTTCCTCTTTTTTTTTTTTTTATCTTTACATTGATGTTCACTTTTCTATTCTGCCTTGGCATGTTCTTGTTTGTGAATCAGCTAACTAGAATTCATGCAGCCTATCCCACCTACTGGGATGAAGGCTTGACTGTTCATTTTTCCATTCTGCCTAGCTAATTGAGCTCGTTACTGAGAATTGCCTTTATATCTTAAATCTCAGCAACTATATTTTCTACTTAGAGTTGGGGCTGTCTGATCTGATCAAATGGATGATAAGGTAGAGTTCTCTCCTTGTGGTGTTATTATATGCTTATTCATTTTTCTCCACTTCCCCTACTCGTTTGCGGTCGTTACAGTATGAGCTGATGGAGAATATTGGGGAAGGTGGTTTTGGCATGGTCTACAAATGCCGTGACTCCTTGACCACTAAGACTCTAGCTTTGAAGAGAATTTTTATTGGAGATGAGCATGGAGTGCCTAGCTCAGTGATAAGAGAAGTTTCACTTTTGAAGGAACTGGATCACATTAACATAGTCAGGTGATTAGTTAACAAACTCTCTTTCTTTAGACTTGCGGGTATAAATGTGGGATTGAGTCATGATAAATTCTTTTCTTTAGTCCATTGCATGATTAAAGTTTCATTTTATAATAATTCAAATGCTTTACCCAAAAGTGTCAATCAAGTTTAACTTTTAAATATATAAACAGTACTATGTCCACAAAGTACAACATGAAAATGGATTATGGATTATAGAATTGGAAAAATATCACGTATTTGATATGAAGGTGTCTGACCAAAATGGGATGACAAGAAAACGGGTGGCATCATCATTTATCATAGTCAATCATTTACTTAGTTTTCAAATGAACATAATTTTTAATTATATTCTGGGAGTTAAATGCTACTTTCCATTGACAGTAGTGGAAATCTTTCTTCTAATGCTGTTAAAATCCATAATGATGGCAATCTTCTTTGTAATCTTGTGCAGAACACAATGATTCCATGTTGAGTGTTGAATCTATATAGAATTGTTTTAGAACAAGATTCTGTTTCCCTTTTCTTTTCTCATCTTTGTTTCCGTAAGAATTTCTTCCTCAGGTTTTGAGGAGTTGGTTCTTTGAGTGTTGGCTTAGGTGTCAACTCTGTGTGTCTTTGTTGTTCGCGGGGTATGCCCTTGCTTTTGTTTTGTAGCCTTTGTGTTTTTTTCTGGTAATATATCTTATTTACATAAAAAAAACGAATTTCATTAATCATTGACTACCGAATTTTCTCTACATTCTTCAGCATTGTAGAATCACTAATGATTAAACATGCTCTTGACAAGGGATATCCGTACAATTCTCTCATAATGCCCCTTTCTACTAGGAGATGTATGCATAACTTGATAGGTTTGTACTTAAAATCCAGTCCTATCATCAGAATGGTTGTCTTTTTACCTATTATGTCCTTTTGAAATTAATTATAGTGATTCCATGTAAAAGCAAGTCCATGAGTTAGCTTAGTTTCTCGTCTTCCATCTGGTGCCAATTGCTTTTGTATGTTTAGTTACTTGTGATCTATGATATTCTTATTATTTGATGAAGTTCCTGAATGATTCTTAAATGGAATTTCTGGAAAAGGCTGTTAGATATTCGGACCAATTTGGAATATGTCGATCTTGTCTTCGAGCGTCTAGACCTAGACCTAAGGCAGTTCATGGATTCCCATCCAGAGGTTGCAAAGGATCCACGTACGATAAAGGTGGGTGAGACATTCTGTCACTTGAAGTCCCTGGTGCTTGATGTGAATAGATTGATGTTTGTTTTATTTTTTGGAAGTAACTCAGATCATCAGGGAAAAGAATATACAGTGAGATTAAGTTTGCAGATTTGGTTGTTTTCCAGGAGAATAATTGTGTGGCGCAATGATAGATAAGGGGAATCATTTGAAATAACACCACTGATTTAGATATAGGATTGCTCTGATTGACTTGATGAATATTTCTTTGCAGAGCTTTATGTATCAGATTCTGAGTGGAGTAAGCTATTGCCATTCTCACAAAATTTTGCATCGAGATCTTAAACCTCATAATTTGCTTGTGGATCTGAATAACAAAATAGTGAAGCTTGCTGACTTTGGGCTGGGCAGGGCATTTGGCGTTCCTCTCAGGAGTTATTCCCACAATGTATGTTATTCTTAGCATCTGCCGGGTTGCTATTTCCTTTAGTTTTCTGTTGACATCAGACTGTTTTAGTGAATAAAGAAAATACACTTCTAATTATTGGTGCAGAAAAAGAGCATCCTCCTCCGTTTTTGTGGCCTTCTTATCGGATCATCTATAAGATTATTGCTATGCTTCAGTTTATCTTCCATTTATATGTTTTGTTTGAATGCATGTATGATGTATCTTTTGTTCTTTAAAACTAGTTGCATGTGTTCTAGTTTGTTTTCCTTGAAAATCTTCTACAGTTTCACCAGATCTAAGATGGGTTTGATTCCACTTGCTATCTTTGTGCTGCATGTCTATTTTTCTCACACTTGGAAAGTAGTTCTCCTCAGGTGGGAACTCTACCATACATGGCACCGGAACTGCTGCTCGATTTGAAATACTCTACCCCCATTGATCTCTGGTCTGCTGGCTGTATATTTGCAGAGATGGTAACCCAGAAGCCTCTCTTCACGGGAACTGGCGGAGTTATTACAATGCTGGACATGTTCAGGTAGCGCAAGCCTTCATTGCATGCACAAGCTTAAGCCTTTATATCTTGAATTTGTTGTGAATTAAGTCCCCTATTCAACACTACTTGTAATTAATGTGAAGCATCTTTGGAATCCCAAACGAGGCAACATGGCCTGGAGTGACTTCGCAGACAGATTTCATTTCCACCGTGACTGAGTTGCAGGTTTTGTGCTTACTTTTGCTTTCCTTTTAGTGTTCCTCTAGTAGTTAAAAAAACATGTACTGTTCTCACCCTGCTCTACCTCTGCCAACAGTTCCACTCGAATACCAAAAATCTTGCCGACTTTGTCCCTGGTCTAGAACCTGCTGGATTAGATCTCCTTTCTGTAAGTTGCGCTTCATTATATTTAACAGGGTCAATAAGAAAGAAAATTTTTTAAAAACAAAACAAAGAAATAAAGAAGAGAACATGAATGGGTCCAGCCATGTGGTTTGGCAAGTAATTTCCTGGATTTACATCTGTTGTTCACCACTTGTTTAGATGTAGAACTAAGCTTACAGTTCTGGAATACATTCCACACTGAAAGTAATTTAAAAATCTAATGGGATAATGGTCAGCAATGGTTCAATTCACCTGATGAATAACCATTTGTGTTTGCAGAAAATGCTGTGTATGAATCCAAGCAGCAGAATTACAGCTCATGAGGCACTCAAGCATCCGTACTTCAGAGATCTTGAAACTAGTGCTTGATTGCACATCCCTGATCCCTCATCCTATACGCCTGCGCTGGAAATATATCGCCTGTATTTCTTTTACCTGGTAACAATTTATTGCAATACTTATATTTTAAAAAATAATTTTCACACCAACTGAATATGTTTTCTTTGTAAAAATATAATTCCGTCTTGAGTTGAAAGGGGAAATACGGTGGGCTTAATAACAAATTTATTACACAAGACTAACTTGTACAACAACTTTGATACATGTACTCGCACACACCTTTACTACACACTTGTCCATACACACGCTCACCACAACACGCACACACTACTGACTTTGCACAACACTACACACACAAACTTGCTGCCCCACCATTCTACTCTGCTGCCCCTCTCTCTCTCTCTCTCTCACACACACACACACACACACACACACAACTCTCCACTACATGGCTTTTTATAGCCTATAATAACCGACTTAGTGATTCGGTTAAGTAAGTTGGTAGAATACACTGGAATGGCCTACGCATTCCAACTAATTCTTACACAGTTAGCATCTAGCTGTCCTCCATCACTTTGTTGTTAGTGTTGGATTATTCCAGCGTGATGAGTCGGTGATGACGTCTACAATATTTTAGAATGAAAATTCTGCTGAAATTTTATTAATCTAGAAAGAGCCATTGAATCTTAACATTCCCGACCTCATAGATAAATGTTTAATATGTTGTCTTAAGAGATATATATAATTCTCTAGTTTCAATAGGATGGGGGAGATTATTTATTAAATTTGAGGTCCAAGTTTGAATTTCTTTAGAGGACTTGCCAAATTCATACCTCCCCCCCCCCTCCCCCAACATTATAGGAAAAGACTATCACTTCTCTTAATTTTAAATCTAATCTATTGAATATTTAATTTTTATAATTTACCTATATTAACTATCTAATTATTTAGTTAGCATTGAACATATAATAGACGTGCCATTAAACTTATAAAAAGAAAATAACAAAATACCATGATCAGTGACCGCTGAATTACAAACTCATCAATAGATAGGTTCTGGGTCACCAGTCAAAGCAAAATGGATGAGAAAAGATGAATAGGTCGTGAGTTGTCAATTGGAGTAAAGAGAAAGAGGAAGGATAGGTCAATCACAATTCATGAATTGTTGGTATGAGTAAAGAAGAAGGAGAATTGTGAGTTGGTCGCGAGTTGCTAGTCGGAGAAAGAGAAGAGTGTGTCGATCATGACTCTCGAGTCGCCAGTCAGAGCAAAAAGGAAGGGTTGAGATCGATCAAAATAGTGACAAATGATGGGAAACTCGATTCTTTTGTTTGGGTTGATGAGAGATGAGATACATGAGCAAAAACACCAATTAAAGGTAAAAAGAAAATAGAAAGGAATGATCGGTTTATTTTGTTCTTTCTTTCTTTTCTTTTTTTTTCTTTCTATGTAACTCATGCATTATTTTAAGTGGTATTAGTCTATAATCCAAAATAGAATTTGAGCCGGGGTGGACAAATTGAAGCTCTGGCGAAAGCTCCACCAGGCCCAAATATCATCTTCTAGTTTGTTTATAGAATTAATAATCCAATTTTTTAAGTTGACATGACTGCATTAGCCTTCCTGGCTAGGTTTGGTGTACTTAATTCAGATCATTTAATACAACGTTATCCCTTGTTGATTTTGCATTCTACGTTTCAGAACTTAAAAATTTTTTGTCCATTTGAAGAAACTATTATAAATGACTGACGATTACTTTACTTTGTTTAGTGAATAAATCAAAATTTTCAAGTCAAGGAGACATCCGACGCCTGTGGAATGGAACAGTCTTCCTAATCCTAGCTACGCTTTGTATACCAAACTGGTTTTGGATTCTGCCAGTGCCAGGAAGAAAACCAAATCAAATCCTCCTCCTTCTGCCCTTTTAGTGCGTTTCTTAGTTCCGAGCAGAATGGCCAATGGTATTCCAGCAACGATCTCCTGCCGCAGTGAGCTACCAGAAGATCTAATGGTCAAAATCAAAATCTTGTCGAGATTGCCCGTCAAATCTCTGGTGAGATTCAGGTGCGTCTGTAAAGGCTGGAACGAACTAATTCGTTCCCCCAGTTTGTGATGACAGGGATGCTGTCATCATAAGAGACTGCATTTTGTAATGACAGTTTTCTTCATAGATTAGACATAAATAATGTGATACTTAGAGCCATAAAGAAAGTAAATTCTCATTAATTAGAAAGATAAGACTCTCTTTCAACCATTTCAGTGGATTTTACTAGTTTTGAGCAAACTGGACATGGTGATGGTGGTGCCAATAACTATATATGTTGGACCTTTGCCAAAGAGGCAATTGGGTTTTGGTTGGAAGATGACTTGATAGTCTAGAACCTCAATTTTAGTCAAAAATTGAAACTTTAGTCACTTGAGAAAAAGGATTTAAGATTGAATATTGGTACAGAATCTGAAATTTGATGTCAAAATGGTTTGTCGAACTGTTGAAATTACCACAATACTCTTTTCGTATAAATAAGAGTCCATTATTTATTAACACATGAAATAGATGCTACACACAAAAATCATTCCATGATTTTGTATTAATTCAAAACTTTATTTTGATTGTTGTATCCTTAGGTATATACTATTTGATTGATTCCTGTTACCTTAGGCTGGTTAGATATTTAAAATTATTTAAGTAGGTACGATTTTCATCTTTCTAATTTTTTACCCACAAATAATTTTATGAATTCAAATGAACTTTTAAGCTACCGTAACTCTGGTTTGAGAAACACAATTGAATTAATGCACATTTGGAAAATGAAAGAATGGATTTATTTTTTACCCATGAATTATGTTACATAATTTTACATGAAGAATGTCACTTTGTAAATGCCTAAATTATTCATTTTTTTTAGTTGAAGTTAAAGAATGTATATTCAAATTGAAAATTTGACTAACATGCTTGCTAATAGTAACCCATGTTCTTTTTCTACGGTTCACAAAGGTGATTTTCTCAAAACAGCCAAAATTAAAGGAAAACCAGACAGGCACTCACTTGATAAAAAAAATCTATGGACGTTAAAAAGACTTGATTTTTATCACTTAAAAGTGCGGTTTTCTAATTCAAACAATAGAGAGCAATGAACCCACTGTAACACTCAAGTCTGATTCCACTAAGATGAATGTTTTAAGTTTTTTTATTGCAAGCAAGTGTAAACAGAGTACAAGATCCCTGTATTGTGTATATATATATATATATACAGGCAGCTGTTAAGCTTTGAGCTTTTGGAAGGAAATATAAAAATTACAGGACATGGCGAATCCTATTCACAACCTGTAACAGAACCCTTCAATTGAAGAAAAGAAACTAAGCAGCCCTTTTCTGTTTATAGATTTTGGCACAGAAGACGTACGCCACCATGTTTAAGAAGCTCAGCCCCGCCAAAAGCCAGAAGTAGTAGTCGAGATGACCCTCGTTCAGGTTATCCGGTATCCATCCAACTTTCCCGCCCTCGGTTGTTATGGATGTCACTACAGTTAGAATCAACGAGCTCAAGTAACTGCCCAGCGAAGTCGTCAGAAGGGATAGTGCGCTACACAAGCTGCGCATGGCGTCAGGCGACTGGTCATAGAAGAACTGGAGCTGCCCGATGAATGTGAACACTTCTGCAGCGCCAACCAAGGCATACTGCGGTATTTGCCAGATAATGCTAAGGGGCACTGAAACATCTTCATCAACCAGTCCGAATTCTTTGGCAAGTGCCAACCTCTTCATCTCCACCAAAGCAGCAGCCACCATGCTTAGGATTGAGATGAAGAGGCCGATTCCCATCCTCTGTAACTCTGAGAAGCCTCTCTCCTTGCCAGTGAATTTTCTTGCAATGGGTACGATGAATTTGTCGTAGACGGGCACCCAGAAAATCACACTGATCACGTCAAACGTTGAAAGAGAGGCCGCAGGAAGGGAGAAGGAGCCAATTTTTCGGTCCATCACCATCCCTTGCTCAATAAACATTGTGCCCATCTGTGAATAAACAGCAGCAAAGACGATTCCAGTGGCCCAAATTGGAAACATCCGGATCAATATTTTCAGTTCCTCCACCTGTGTCACAGTGCAAAGCCTCCAGCGATTGGAGAAGTCCCCATTCTGGTTCTCAGCATCCAAAATTACTGCAGCTTTGTCTAGGCACCTACATGAGGCAATACTAGTTTCAGTAAGGTTCTACAAAAATACGCTGCTTAAAAGGCCAAAAAACCAAGATGTGAGAAATCTTTTTAGCATCCAAAACTATAAAAACAGGGTGTCTGTTATAGGATAAAAGTCATCAATTCAAGAGATATTATTACAAGAACTCAAGATAGTTCAAATCACATGTAAATGGAGGTCAATTTTGCAAATAGAACAGATGACGTGTATGGTTCCTGTAATTCTCCCTGCCAAGCCAGGTCAGCATACACTACATATCTCAAATCAGACAATGATCATGCTCAGTTTAGTCTTTGATAATAAATAATGCAGGAATGACAAATGAATAAATAAAGCTCTATGACTATGAACACCAAAACTCACACTGCAGTTGAGAAGTCCTTAAACCAACCTAGGGGGAATATTCAGGTTTTCATCTTATTGTTCAATTTCAGTCAACTTGGAAACAAAAATTTGACAGAGATAGGTCATACAAGAACTAAAATGAAACCCTTCTGAATGTACACAGAAAGACCGTTAATCTATCAAGCAGAGTATTAAAGCCAAATCATTGCCTATACAGACACTATGAGAATATTGCGAGGAAGCCCACATGGTAAGCTTTTCTTACATTATAATACATGATTAATTCAAGAAGCCTATTAGAGCATCATATACTTTCATCACTAGAGGTGCAGGAATATAATCATGCTGGGTGGTCCCATTTACTAAAGTAAATAGTATATACCAAGAAAACTACAAAAACATATCTCGCTTGTGTGAAATATCCTAAACATATTAACTATGAAATACTTGTGAGGCAGAAATCAATTGTCAAAGGCAATAATCACTAGTTGGGAAAAGAAAAAGCTGATAACTAATTAAGCTTACGGTATTGATTCAAGTTGTTCAAAAAGAGAACAAGAGGAAAAATTACTTCAGTTCATCTGTATGGTCCAGTTTCCTGCTTCCCTTAATGGCTGAGGTCTTGTCTGGCGTTTCATACAGGAGACTGCTGTCTCCAGGCACTTCCACATTCCACTTGTGGAATGATGCAACCAAAACTTGGCACAGTCTTGTAAGAGGGCTTCCCCCTGGTTTCTGAAATCTATACAAAGGAGTGCCTGAAAAGAAACTTACAATAGCGATGCCCATAAACAATGCAGGGATGCCAAAACCTAGGCCCCACCCAACATCATCTTGAATCCACACAATTAAACTACTCGATACAAGAGCACCTAAATTGATAGAAAAATAAAACCAATTAAAGAACGAACCCTTCTTTACCCTCTCTTTAGTATCGGTATCATCAAACTGATCCGCCCCAAAGGAAGAAACACATGGTTTGATCCCACCAGTTCCGAGTGCAATCAGATACAGCCCAGAGAAGAATATCATATACTGAGCAGGAGTGGCAGAAGGGCATATGGAGTCAACACATTCAGCAGGTTTAAGTGCCGAAACCGTTGCTGACAGGGTCAATGTGCACATCCCCTAAACCAAATAAAAAATTTTAAAATGTTAGGGATGAGGATAAAAGCCATTCCTACAAACAAGAGAAGAGGGAACAGATTGGAAACCAAATATAATTCCCAGTGCTCTCGATTAACATGCCCAATCAGGATACATCTAAACTGGACCAAAAGCCAGAACCAGAATGGGCATACATCTGCCTTAAGTTGGAAAGAATAGTCTAAGTGAAATACCCAACTCAGAAATGCTAATAATACCATAGGCAAAAAAAGTTACTCTCATGGACAAAAACATACCTAAGGTTTGCCATAATATTCACTTCCCATTAAACTCTTTGTTAACCTTACAGAAACCAACCTAAACCATTTTTAAACAAAAACCTAGCTAAAGTCTAAATCTTTACGAAAGAAAATTCTACAAAAATACTCAATACACTTCCTAAAGGTAGATAAAAGTGTTGGTAAAGTTGCAAGTCCATAAAAAATATATATATATTTAAAGGGTTTTAGGTATCCAACAGTCAAACTATCCCTTTAAAAAAATCATTTAAAGTGTTGCAACTTTACCAACACTTTTATCTACTCTTGGGAAGTGTATTGACTATTTTTGTGAAATTTTCCTCTATGAAGATTTAGACATTAGATAGGTTTCTGTTAGGTCACAAATTGCTTAGGAATTTTTTTGTAAAGTTAACATGAAGTTTAATGAAAAGTGAATATTATGAAAAACCTTAGGCATGCTTTTGCAATTATCCTTTTTTTGTTACTTCATGTTTCCAAGAGGCAAAGGGAAGGCCGTGCAATATAGCCCTCCCCCTCCCTTCACAAAGCAAAAAGCCTCATGCATTGAAGACCTCCCATTTTCTTACTTCCTGCTTCCATACAGATACTAGAAATACATGCAATAGAACACAATGAGTGACAAATTACCAAAAGAAAAATAAAGAAAGAAAACAAGATAAAAAAAAAGGGCTATATATTCTGAATGAACCAATTACAGCCTAACAAACAAGCTCATCACATATGATTTTCTCCAATTTCTTCTACATCACATATGATTCTCTCCAATTTCTTCAACTTGTGCCAGGACTTTAATATAACATGCAGATAACTGTTTTATTTGTCCTCGTAGTGCTTCTATATATGTGTGTGTGTATCTATGCATACCGGGCTTTAAAGTTATATATATTGATTCTTCTAATTTTGCCATATCATTTGGTTAGTTGCCAGATAAATCCTTCAACAAAGCAAGAGACGTGTCTAGGATTAAAAGACTTTAAAAATCATACCTTTCTTGCTGAAATAACACAAAAGAATAAACACTGTAAGGGATATGCCTAGAAAATACCTAAGGCTAAAGGTTTTAAAAATATACCATTCTTATTGAACTAATAAAGGAATAAAAATTTCTTGAAACCAATAGAAACTATTGTCTTCTAGGTAGGAGTTAGCAATCAAAATCTTTTTGAAATTTCAACATAGCCTTGATGAATGCTAAACAAAAAAAAAAAAAAAAAATTGGCAAAAAGCTTATCAAAATGAATTGTTTTCCAAGATAATAGAAAGCCAAAACTTTTCCCCATGATCACTTGTAACCACCAATAAAATACAAAGTCTCACATCTCTAGCATGAATTATTCCCCTACAGTAGGACAGCAGCATAATGCCGACTTCTAATGTAGAGCAGTAGATGCACAATTGGAAGGAACATGATCATTTGTACCAAAAATGAAGAAATAACGTGCACATGTTCAATAGGAAGAAAAACCAAAGCAAGGTAAAAAAAAACACTATCGCCATCCGTGCATAATTTCCAACTCCTTATGATAAGTTTTGAGCACAGGTACAGCCCAATGCATACTTACAATAAAATAAATAGTGGAGAAGGCAGCGATGGTCCAGTATCTTCCCCAGTATGCATCTGCCAAGATTGCTCCAATAAGGGGGGTTAGGTAGCAAGTTCCTGACCAAGTGGAAACATTTTTTGCAGCAGAGACATTTCCTTCATGTAATTTTGTGGTAAGATAGGTGACAAGATTTGTAGCAATCCCATAGTAAGCCAGACGTTCGCAGCATTCAGTGCCTGTTTTTAATCCAAAGATATTAGAAGAACAAAATGGAATAACAAAAAATTCATAATGAATTGTTTAATTTAGATGATACCTTTTTTGATAAATGCAAATAAACATGAAAAATTATCAACCAGTAATTACCGAGAATAAAGGGGCAAGCTCTCCAATTTCCTGTATTGCTCTTCAGCGCTGGCTGACCCTTAAGGTCAACAGAACCATCTCCCGTGTACAGTCCATTACTTTCACCCTGAAAGCAAAATATAAGGCAAAAAACAGAAACATCTTAGAAAAAAAATGTTGCATTAGAAGTCCGGTTGCCAATGCTTGCATTTGCTTGTGAGTGCAAATATTACGTCTGGTGCCTATGTGCTATAAATTACAGTCCAGGCAGAATAACTCTTAATTTGCTAATACTGTAGCTAGCAACTACCAGCAATTGGTTAAGATTTGCAAAGAATGTTACTGAGTATTACAAACACACTAAAGCCAAAGGAACGGCTAGGGAACCACCAAAAATGACTAGAAGTACTGTTTCCAAGGGTACCATCAGAACGCCTCTCCAAGAGCGAGCGAGCGAGCAAATAGAACGCACGGGGTCATGAAGAAGGGTTTACCCATGGAGAGTTAAAGATCAAAAGAAGAGGCTTCCCATATTGCCAGCCCCAGAAAATTTAAACTCCTTCTGCCTTTATATATTCCATAAATTTCTCCCCCAATTCCTATCTGCAGACTCACATATCACAACAGAACGGATTCAAATCCAACATTTCCCACCCAAAAGAGAAGGAGAACAAAGACAAAAAAGTACTTCCGATGGGACCAATCCAATCTAACCAGGGCTGAACTGCAGTTCGATACCAAATCAATCGATTAACCTAATATTCAATTAGAACACAACATTCTTTGCAAACATCGAACAAATAATAGGAAATACAAAGTTGAAACATCAAAACCGTCCTCAATCAAATGAAACATCGAACAAAGTTGAAAATTCAAATCTAGAATTTCAACTCAGAATCACAGATCTACATAATAATAGGAAATACAAACGCAGATGAAGAAGGTAAATAAAGATGCGGTCAAAGAGGATAGAAGGGTACCAGTGGAATCCCACCCTCCAACAGTAGCCTCTCCTCCAATCTCTCTTCCTCCACGGTTCCCATCACCAGGATTCAACGATCCTTCTCTCTATTCTCTCTTTATCTATCTCTAAGTATCTATATCTACAGTTATAGATGCGGATTGAAGCAATATTATTGCGAACGAGATACCCTCGAAGGTTTTATTTATAACGATCCAGGAATCTGGGTGACGTAATATATGAAGATTCGCATAATATTTAATTCTAGAGGTAGAGCGGGTGCCCCGTAAAAAATGTTATTAATTATTAAAATTTATTAGGCATTAATTAGATTTTTAATTAATGTTTAATGAATTTAATCAGAAAAAATAGCCACAAAAAAAAAATCTAAACATTTCCTCGAATTAGTAAATTTATCCAAACGTTTTAATTTTGATAATTATATCTCAATTAGTTCAATTCAGTGTAATTTTATTCAATAATTAAAATTAATTTGAGAGGCGCCTATTATTAGTGATGTGACAAGTCACCTCATATAAAAAATATGAATAAAAATTACATGTACATATATGAGTGAGACTCACATGTATAATTTTATTTTTTTATATATATGCATATAGATTTCACTTATATTTTCTATATAAATTGTATGTCACATTAACAATAACACATATTTCTTAAATTAATTTTAAGCGTTAAATAAAAGTACATTAACTGAATTAATTGAGATAAAATTATTAAAATTAAAACATTTAGATAAATTTATAATTTTTCAAAAAAATTGAGTTTTTTTTTTTTTTTTTGGGGGGGGGGTATTTGCCCATTTAATTATAAGGATTTTAGTTGGGATTTATTATAAATAAATTTTAAATTTTCTAAATATGATATAATAGGAGTCAAGTTGGCAGGGAGGTATGGTTAATAACAAGCCTACGAGAGACGGCTGCAAATTGCGAGAAAAGACCAAATAGTTTGTAAGAGGCGTGGCTGCGTATGCGACGAGCATAGCATAGCATAGCAAAGCAAATCAAGATGAACTCTCTCTCACTCCTGAAAGAAAAATAGTGGTTGCGTGCTGCTCTGGCAATTCCCCCCAACAAAGTGGTCGCCGACGGCGACGCACCACTTGTTTTGAATCCAATTTCCCCTCTTCCAATCAGAAAAGAGGATTCTCGATTTGTCACATGCCTAAACAATATAATAATAATAATAAATATAAAATTATGAGTTTAAACATTTTTTAACTTATTTTTATATACCAAAAGAAAAGAAAATTAAAAATTTAGAAGACCAACGCACACTAATAATGTTATTGAAATATAATAATAAATTTATAATAGTCAAAGTCACGCTCAGAATCTTTAATATTTAAATCTATCTTAATTAAAAAATAAGAAAGCATTCAAATAAATTATATAAAAATTTTAATGTACTTTAATTGAAGGAATTATTCTCTATTTATAAGAGTTAAGTTAACAAGTAAAGAAACATTTACGTGTTTCATATTTGTTTGGCAAAAATCTCAAGGGATCTCCTAAGAAGTATTTTGTTTGAAAGATTTCAAGGTCTTTCTTTGGTCTATTTCTTCTTGGGCTGTCTTGGACTTAGACCCAATTTCTTAGTTATGACAAGATTTTGTAACAAGTTCTTACTGATTGTTCTATAGTGTGGCGGAATTAAAATATATACATTAATTAATTAACTCTAAAATTTTGTATCCCATAAATACTTCATCATCATCATCATGATGTAATTTGACACATCATATCATATTAATTTAAGAAATACCCATATATAAATTATAAAATGCAAATAACAGAATAGAAAGAGGAGAATGGGCTCATTTGTAAACCAAGAGTAAACGGGCCTACAATGCCCAAGTCTAGCTAGCTGGGTCGCTCGGCCCATCTTGGCCCATATTGCTGGGTGTTCAGATGAGATGATCCCATAATCAAATCTTCCTTAAAAAGACATAATAAATATTGCACATAAATTTATTATGATTTGGGTCTTTTTTAAAGAAATTTTCTACAGTTTTAATTTGATATCGGGATATAAGCTGTAATTTATTAAATTGCACCAAGACCCCTTAAGATCTTGAGTCATTTTCACAAATACCCATGTGGTATATTTTTCATATTTCATGTCTTTATATATAATTTTTTTTTTTAGACAAAAACAAATCCTTCTATTAAATTATTAGTTCCATATGATTTTACTTTTAACATCTTTGAACCCTGTCGTTTATTTTCTGGACCGTACTGGCCAAATTAAGTCTAGCCCAATTTAGAAGACCCAAAGCCCACAACCCGTCTCAACCCAATTTCAATCTACGATAGCCATCATTACAACTGTAAGTTGAATACTCTCGAGTCCGCTCCAAATTTCATCTCCATTAATGAGGATGATGAGGATCTCATCTTCATTAGTGGCAAATTCTATCCATATTTATTGAAGGCCCCGTTAAAACTATGTCCTCGTCAAGGAGTTTTGTCGGCGTTTGATATCTAGTCTCATCACCCTGCGCAAACATGCATGCAAGAGGATTTTTCCTATTTTCTATATAAACTTGTTCTATCAAAAATCAAGGAATGTTATTTTCGAATCTACTGATACTCTGTCACTTTAATCTCTTACTTACTTGAATATCAAAGTGCTTACAGATGCAAATCACTCCCTGCCATGTTAATCTCCGGAGTCCATTTTCTATCGCTGCAAACTCATATCCGACCATCTCTTTGGCTTGGAAGAAACACTTTTGTTTTCGATGGTTCAAAATTAACATAGAAAACAATCTTGTTTGAGTTCTCAAGCTAGTAGAAAGAAAAAAAAAAAAAAACAAATTTAACACCAACTATACGAGGTCAAGATAGAATTTATGTTAATCTTTTAATCAATATTTTTTTGTAATCTTATTTCAAATTATGTTACTTTGAATTTACTTAATACACTCTTAATGAATAATAATTGCGCAATTTTATGTATAATGAAAAATCAAGCTTTTCCTTCTTTGTTGCTGCAAGAACCAGATTCCAGATTGCAGAGTCTATGTTGTCGTGTTTGGAGAGAAAGATGGTGGCCTGGTGATGGGTTGGTATGTGGCTCTTCGGGACCGCTTGTTCAGGTTCAGACTATACCGCCAAAAGCTATTCGCTCTCAAAAGCCTCGATCTCAACCATTGCCTACGCCGCAATTAATGCTATTGCGAGCGAATAAATCAGTCTCCCTTTCTTGTTTGGAGGGTTTTGTTCTCTTGCCCCTATTGAATGGACATAAAAAGGGATGGGACTTACATCTCCCTTTCATTTTACCTGACTTAAAGTAAATATTATGTTACTCAATATAAATAATATAATAATTTTTTTTATTTGGATGATCGAAAAGTTCTCTGAGAACACATTTATTCTATTTTAGATGGATAGGCTTCCCACCTCATGAATATATTCCCATTTTCACTATTTAATTAGGGTTTTGGATGTTGAGTGTAATGTTACTCAACAATTAAAATTAAAAAAAAAATTAGTTTGACTATTAAAAATATTAATATTTTTACCCAAAGTTGAATATACACTTAAAGATGATAAATTTTACCCAAAATTGAATATAATACACTTAAAGATGATAATTTCTAGTAATTTACCCGATCGATGAGATATAAATATGAGGTTTTTAATAATTATGAACTACTTTGATGATTAAATTCGTTTACAATATATTTTTGTTAATAAGTATCATCTTTTTTTATAAAATTGCTATTTATATATAGTTAATTTTTGTCGAAGGGCTAATCCTGAAAATAATCTAATAATTTTCTGGAATTTGTAATTTTGTTTAACTTTTTAATTGTAACCTATGAAGCACGAAAACGGCTTGGAAGTGCTATTTCGGCGTTTTCGAACCGTTTCCCGTTTCAGAAACATGAAGACGGCCTGAAACGACCTGCGAAACGTTTCTGTAAATTGCGAAACGTTCTGGAGGCCGTTTCGCAATTTACAAAAAATGTGAGAAACATGTTTCACACTTGAAACACATTTCCAACGACCAATCACTCACCTGCAGCGAGGAAGACGATGGTCGTTGAGAGGTGAGGCGGCGACAGTCAGCGGCAAGGCGAGGCGAGATATGGAGTATGTAACGACGGTCGAGGCAAGAGATGGTGTACGGCGGTGGGCGGCGACGAGGGTGAGAAGCGAGCGACGGTGGCAGAAACGCTTCGATTGTGAGAGAGGCGAGATCAAACGCGATGGTGAGGGCAAGAGACTCGTCGATGGCGAGAAAGACGAACGACGGTGGCAGAGACGCTTCGACTGTGAGAGAGGCGATACGAAGGCGAGGCTGAGGGCAAGAGACTCGTCGATGGCGACCGAGAGAGGCAACAACGATGGCAGAGATCGACTGTGAGAGAGGTGAGATCGACGACGAGGGCGAGGGCAACAGATGCGTCGACGACAAAAGAGGCGACGAGTCGGCCCGACGAGTCGGCGACGGTGGCAGACGGAGGAAGCGGCACAATCGGCCATTGACAGCAAGGGCATGGGTCTCTGAGAGCTTGCGGGTAGTAGTATAGGATAATACTGTAATATTATATCTAGGGTTTGCAAAATTATAATTTAATATTATTTATATTATATAAATTATATATTAATTTCACATACACCCTTATATTTTTTAAAATTACAGTTTACCTTGCGTTTCCGTTTCCTAACTTTTTTGAAATATACCGTTTCCACGTTTCTCCGTTTCCTATTTCCGTTTCTATGCAACATAGATTGTAACAGCTAGTTTAAAATTAACTCAATTAAATATAATTTTATTTATCGTGTAAAATTAATTAATTTATCTTAAATCAAATGATATCAATTTGATGGCTAACAAGTGATATCAAAATTGATTTCCTAACAAACAGATTAAAAATATCATCCTACAAATTTGAGATTAAGGGTTAATCTCTTTAAAATTTATAAGTTTAAATAGAGAGATAATAATTAAATAATTCCATATTATATATATATATATATATACATATTCTCTAAAAGAATAAATTCCTTGGAAGGAAAGAGAACAATATGGAAAAGTTCTAGACGGTGGTAATGTTAAATTTACTAATTTTAGTGTTTCGGTTAGGTGGAGCGATGGAGACCAACGAGGGGGTCAAAAGTCGCCGGCGAAGATTCGCCGCGTATTGGAGTTAATTTCGGTCACCGATGGCAGTTGCCGGTTTCATATTTTCTTTTAGAAAACTGCTTAAATGGCCATGATCTTGTGATCCATGGGCTCGCCGTTGGTTACTTTCAAATCTACCTGACCTTCCGGTCTCAGGTTCACTTGACAAGAACATATGAATTGCTCCATTCACGTTTCAATGAAGTGTTATAATGGTTGCCTGCCCCTATCTTTTACCCCTTCTTTGTTCAAATGAAAATAAGCAACGCTACCGCACCTAATAGCTTGCGTATGCAGATTTGAATTGCCAATATGCTATGCCCACCCATTCATATATATATATATATATATATATATATATTAATTAATAATCTTGACGTAGCTTGCATTAATGTTTGGTCATGGGGCACTTTCTCTTTTCATATTGAGGTTAAACCTGACGAGACTGTTTAATAATCAATAACTTATTATGTTATATTAAGTTTCGATAATGACTCTTAAATTAATTCAACTCATAACGGCAGGAGTAATATCTCGCATCGAGTGATAGAAAGGATCAGAACAAGTTATCTTAATAGGCTTACGTGAACTTTCCAGGGGATCACCCATTCCTAAGCTTCCCTAGTTTAAGCACGCTTAATCCAAGAGTTCTTTACCAACATTCAGTCCAAAAAGTATTCAATTGGTGTTGTTTTCTTCTTTACTTATTCTCGATATATACTACCTTTCTCTGAACTCTTGGGATATTATATTTTCCCCCTTGATTATATGACGTACTCGTCATGACCTTACAACTGATCTCAGATCTTTTCCCCATTTGGGGGCTGCCATCCTAGAAACCTACTAGGAGCTGCTCTTTGTACAAGCCCTCGAGCTCCCGTGCCACTCTCCGCCCTCATCAGACCTCTTTCACTAAGGGTCGGCTCTGATACTACCTGTAACATCCTATATCGAGCGATAGAAAAGATCAAAACAACTTATCGTAATGGGTTTACGCAAATTTCCTAGAGGGTCACCTATTCTTGAATTTCTCTAGCTCAAACACGCTTAAATCAGAAGTTTTTTACCAATATTCAAGCCAAAAAATATCTAGTTAATGTTGTTTTCTTTCTTATTTATCTTCGTTATATATTACTATTTTTTAAACTCTTAAGAGTATTATAACATGCATCACATATAATTTAAAACAAGAATGCTAAAAGTTGACGAAACTCTAAACCAAACACCCCCTAAATCATGAGTTTTGAGAACTCCATTAAATTGCCATTTCTTGGTCACTTATTCTACCTTCTCTAGATCATCAGCGTATTAGCGATTTTTTCTTTAAAAAAAAATTGTAAAAACCTAAGTTTCCAAGTAACAGTCAAGAGGGGAATCATAATTTTTTACTTATTTTTTCATCTAGAAAGAGGATTGGAATTAGATTCTTCACCTCAAGTTCAATAGAGAACAATGCGTTTCTTAAGTTTCGACTGTTTCCTAGCGTTAGCCAAACAAAGCATAAATAATTGTTTATTTGTATACGTCTTGGTGAAAAGTCAAAACCCATGTGCTGGTGGCCGGTGGGGGTTGGATGGGATGGATGCTAATGCCTAATTATTTTTCAGGCAAATATAAAATTGTACAATTGTCAATGGTTCTACAAATTATATATCACTAGTCAATGGTTCTAGCTGTACAATTGTTAGTCTCATTATTTTAGTAATATTTTTGGGTTTAAGATGTTACTTTTAGCGCATTAGTCAATGGTGTCAATTATATGATTCCTTTAATCAAGCTTGGAGAAGTGTTACATATATAATTTTAATAACATGGTCTTTACAAATATTGCGGAAGATTAAGTGAGGGATTAATAGTATATTCTGTGAAAAATGTTTAAATTTCTCCTTAGGTGAGTGCATATAGGTTGTTGTGTATTAATGAGAATTATTATTACACATAATTATAAGTTTATCTAATTTACTAAGGGTGATTATGGTTGGGTTGGTTCTGGGTTATAAACTCAATCAATTTAATCATTATGTAAAATTAAATTGAATGTAATTGGGGTTAGATCTTAATTCTAGCAAAATATAATAACAATAAATTATAGAAAAAGAAAGTCATGAATGTACCTGCAACAAAATTATGTAACTTATTTGAAAGCCTAAAGTGTATAACAAATTTGTACCGAACAATTTATCTGTGAAATGTTAACAAACTGTCAGGTTAGAGAGGTAACATAAAATTTAAGAGATTCTTGTATAAAATAATTGATGTGAGTTGGCTTCATATTGCCTTAGAGTTTAGACCTAAACCCTAATATATCAATTGGATGCATGAAGACAATTAAGGACCCTAATGGTTGGTTTCGAATTTTTGGATTAAATAGTATTGTTGTTGTTTTAGGGTCAATCATTACCGGATGCACTTGAGGGTTGTGTTATTGGTTAGGGTTTCTTAACTCTAAGATGTTTTGGGTTATGCTTAATTTTGAGCTTGTCTAACAATTGTTTTAAAAGAAAGGCAAGGCTCTATAGTCAATTACAAGATTCAAGATAAAATGATGCGATAATGATACAATTAATTAAGTACTTGACTTTTGAAATTCACATATTCATGCAGACAGAGAAGGTCATAATCATGCCCTCAAAATGATCTAATGGATGACTATGATTATATTACAAATACGATTGAATTTAAACAAATGAGTAAATATTGGTGAGAAGTGATGCGAGTTTAGGTCAAGTCTAAATTCGGATTGAATCCTTCAAATCACATCTTTCATTTGGGCTTAATATTGCCTCCTAAGTTAGATCTCGACCTTGGACCTAAGATCTATGATATCCCTTGCTATTGATTCAACTCTTAAGATATTTTTGAACATATGTCATATTTGAAGAATTCCTAATGGGAAATATTCTTATAATTTTACTTAAAATCAAGATATGCCATCATCATCATCAAGTATTATTCAAAAGTTAAGCCCATGCCAAAACCAAACATAGAAAAAGAAACTAAACTAAATTGAGCCAATTTGCTTCTTCAAAGTTAATAGTCCAATCTATCCAAATATTCACCCAAAAATAGTAATCAAGAATTAATTCTTTGATCTGAATGCAATAGAGAGATAAAACCTGGAAAGGCGCACTATGAATTGAAAATTGAAAACGTCTGGCGCAGCATAGATGCATACACACACACAGACGAACAAATATATAAAATGGATTGACTTGCTTTTTATGAAGAAGAGAAAAACTGTCAATGTGCTGCGTTAATTGAAGTCGTTCTTTAGTTCTCATGGTTTGATTCTTTAGGCCAAAAGTCGCTCGGAAACTGGCTGTCTCCTTCCCTATGGCCCTAAAAGATCCCCACCCCACCCATACCCACTTTCACATCTCCAATTCGATTGTCGCGCAACAATCCGCGCTTCCCACCCTATAAATTACCCAATGCTTTTGTTCTCTTCACAAGTCATCCCCGATCTTCTTCTTCTTCTCCTTCTCCTTCTCCTCCTATCTTCCCTCTCTCCAGCTACTACTGACCATTAATTAATTAACAAATTCAGCCATGGTTCTCTCATTCAGTTCTTCCGAATCCGATCTCTCCATCCACTCCACTTTCGCCTCGCGCTACGTCCGTTCTTCCTTGCCAAGGTACCTACAATCAAACTGTCAAAGTGATCTTCTCGCTCGTATCCATTGATGTTGCTGTGCTCTCTTTGTTTTGGTTTTGGTTTTTTTTTGCTTTTGATGATGAAATTAACTGAAGGAATATTAACTAATTTAGTACTATATGTACTGCAGGTTTAAGCTGCCGGAGAAGTCGATTCCGAGGGAGGCGGCGTACCAGATCATAAACGACGAGCTGATGCTGGACGGCAACCCCAGGCTCAACTTGGCTTCCTTCGTCACAACGTGGATGGAGCCCGAGTGCGACAAGCTCATGATGGCCGCCATCAACAAGAACTACGTCGACATGGACGAGTACCCTGTTACCACCGACCTCCAGGCATGCTTATATATATAATAGAGTAATTAATTTTAGAGATATAATACCTTAAGAGTAGCATTAACCTTAAATTTATTCCATACGTATAATACGTACTAATTCATGTAAGTAAAATTGCAGAACCGCTGTGTGAACATGATAGCCCATCTGTTTAACGCTCCACTGGAAGCGTCCGAGACGGCCGTCGGAGTGGGAACAGTTGGCTCGTCGGAGGCCATAATGCTGGCCGGACTTGCCTTCAAGAGGAGGTGGCAGAACAAGCGCAAGGCTCAGGGGAAGCCCTTTGACAAGCCCAACATTGTCACCGGAGCCAACGTCCAGGTACCCAATTCCACCGGAGAGGGATCAAGGTTTTAGATATATATAATTAGTTGGTGCGAGCAGCATTAAGAGTCAAAATTTGTGACTGGGTGTTTAATTAATTAATTAATTTGTGCAGGTATGCTGGGAGAAATTTGCAAACTACTTTGAAGTGGAGTTGAAGGAAGTGAAGCTAAGGGAAGGTTACTATGTGATGGACCCTGTGAAAGCTGTGGAGCTGGTGGATGAAAACACCATCTGCGTTGCTGCTATACTGGGCTCAACCCTCAATGGAGAGTTCGAAGATGTCAAGCTCCTCAACCATCTTCTGCTCGAGAAGAACAAGCAAACTGGGTATATATAAATTGATAAAAGATAATTTGTTCGATTCCATCCACTTAATTTCTTCTATTAGAATTCTTTCATCTCAATTTATCAACCCAAGCCATCTTAATCGTGGTGTGTTTCATGTGGACGGCTTTAGATGGGACACCCCGATTCATGTGGATGCAGCGAGTGGGGGATTCATTGCTCCATTTCTGAACCCAGAGCTGGAGTGGGATTTCAGGCTACCTTTGGTGAAGAGCATCAATGTGAGCGGGCACAAGTATGGGCTTGTGTATGCAGGCATTGGGTGGGTAGTTTGGAGAAGCAAAGAGGACTTGCCTGAAGAGCTCATCTTCCACATCAACTACCTTGGAGCTGATCAACCCACCTTCACCCTCAATTTCTCCAAAGGTAAATTAACCAACTTGTGAATTATATTAGGAGGTGACTAACAGATTCCCTTTACTATTTTTACTCCCATAAAATTGTTAAAACACCAAATTTACACTTAAAAAAGCTTAATGCCATTTTGGGATTAATTATCCTCTCCCAAACTTAATCGGCTAATCTGTAACTTCTTATGTACATTTTGCAGGGTCAAGTCAAGTCATTGCTCAGTACTATCAGCTCATTCGCTTAGGATATGAGGTAAAAGCTTGATGAAATTATATATAAGCCCCCACCCAATAAAACAAAGAAGAACAAAGTTAAAAAGAATATTGAACACGGATTGTTTGGTGTGAAAAGTGAAATTTGAAGCTTTTTGCTGTGACCAAAAGTAAGACCAAGGCATGATTTGATTTTCATATCTAGAATTACAAATATTACTGGTATTCAGTTACATAGACTGTTTTTTTGGGTCCTAAAATCACTTTATCCAATCAATTAACTAAGCAATGTTGTGTGTCAAGCAGGGGTACCGGAATGTGATGGAGAACTGCCGGGAAAACGCTCTGGTGCTGAAACAGGGGCTGGAGAAGACTGGAAAATTCAACATAGTGTCCAAGGACGACGGCGTTCCCCTCGTGGCCTTCTCCATGAAGGACAACTCTCGCCACAACGAGTTCCAGGTCTCCGAGATGCTACGCCGCTTCGGCTGGATCGTCCCGGCCTACACCATGCCGCCCGACGCCCAGCACATCACGGTGCTCCGCGTCGTCATCCGGGAAGACTTCTCCCGCACCCTGGCGGAGCGCCTGGTGCTCGACATCACCAAGGTGATGCACGAGCTCGAGGCGCTGCCGCCGGCGAAGAAGAAGACGGCGGCGGGCGGGGAAGATGATGAGAAGGCGATCAGGAACGGGAAAATCGGCAAGAAGAGTCCATTGGAGACGCAGAGGGAGATCACGGATGTCTGGAAGAAGTTCGTCTTGGCCAGGAAAGCGATTTGCTAGGGTTTTCAGAAGCGTTTTTGATGGAGGAGAATCTTGAGAGTTGAACGGTTTTTTTTTAATCAAAGGGTCTAGAGATAATATTATTTTTTTTATTAACGTATCATCGTGAACGCGCTGCTCGACTCCATGATTCGAGCAAGATAATCTTCTTCCTGGAAGGGATGCTGATTTCAGCTGACAATATTAATCTTGTTAATTAGTCCTAATTAGAGATAATCTTCCGTGGTTTGGCTTTTGTTCTTCATTCAATAAACATTCGACCGTTTTTTATCAACCAAAAATTATTAGATATATTTTTAATATTAATTTTACTTTCATATTTATATATCCAAATATTTTTTTGATTAGATAACATTTTTCTTTTAGATTATGTGCTATCACTCGCACTCCCGTTGTTCGACCTCATGATTCTAACAGGAGAGATAAATCAAAGCATTTACAAGTAAGTTTCTTAAATAACATTTTTGATAACGCCTAGATGTCAATTGAGCTAAAGCAGAACTTTTATTTTGAAATAAAACCCTTTCATATATATAATTTGAATAAAATGTATTCAGTTAAAAAAAATTTAAGGCATGTTTACTTGTAAAAAAATAAGAGTTATTTTTCACAAAATATCTCTACTGAGGAGAATACTGGAATCTGTGTTTAAAATGGTCTTTCTTTTTAAAATTAAAGAATAGAAAACAAATTTTCCACTTTCTAAAATTGTACTAAATTTTAAAAAATATTTTAAATATATTCTACAGAAAAAACACAAATTTCTAATTTGAGCCTTACTCTGAATCTTATTATTAATAATTTTTTTTTCTAGTATTTTATTCTCACCTACCTATCTATTCACCACACCTTCCTCTCTTTTTTCTTACCATCCCCTTGCCACTCTTGCCCGTCCTTATTTCTGCCACAACGATGGCATCATCTACCATTATGATGACGAGCACCACTTACGAACTCCTCCTTTACCATCTTCTTTCTTTTTTCTTGTCATCCTCATCCTTAGACTAGTGCCACTATGTCTCCTTTTACTACTGCAATGAGGACAACCCTTCTCTTAATTAAATCACCTTGACCATTCACTACTCCTGTAACATCTTGTTTTTCCCAAGCGCAACATTAACTTGGGATTTTGGAAGTATTTTCTTTTTAATATACATTTAACATAAATCATTCCCCAACAATCTCATTCTACTTTCTCAGTATATCAAACTTAATAATCAATAAGGTAAGATAGGTAATGTCTTCACATATGCAAAAGCACGATCGAAATCTCAAATGATACATAATAATAAATGCTTTATTTATAACATAGAACTCGTACCATTGTTCAACATGACATTTTCAAAATAAAATACATACAGACTTATCTCTCAGAAATAACAATTGAATACCTCAAACATAGTCAAAAGATATGCTAAAAATCAACTATGTAACCAACAATTATATCTCGATAACCTCTTTTGCCTTGGTGTCGTTGCTTTCACCTGAAACGTTTGAATATTTTAGGGACAAAGTCTAAATTAGATGTTGAATCATCTAAGTGAGAGTTTAAAACATTTTCATGAATATATGCAATACCATGAATAAACTGGCATATCCCGATATGTCCCACCCCGATAAAATTTCATACAGCGCTTAACTCATACTACGAGAAAAGAGTAATCTCTCTAAAATTAACATAACCACATTGACACATTGGCAGAATACAACCCTAGCTTAAGAGGAGCAGCATCAACGCATCTCCCAGATACCTCGGGAACAATGGTTTCCACTTTCGTCACCAGATGGTCAACATCAACGTATGAACCCGACACACCACAATTACGTCAGGAATTACGTTTCCACTTAAAAGCAACCCGAAAATACTACTTATTTCCAACACACATGTCAATGCCATAACCACAACATGTAACGATGCATTACATATAATGACATTTCAATTTACATATTTCATTGCACATGTAAATAAACATTTTGGATGAACCATCAACGTGAAATCAACCTATCACAAGTCAAACCATTTATAAAAAATAAATCAAGCATAGGGTCGAACAATTCACAAATAAACCAAGTTTTGGGTAGGAACACTCACCTTGAACGTTACTTAGAGTATTTCGATTCTCGTGTTCAACCTCGATTCTTGTGTCAGGCCTCAAATAATTGTATTATTACTCAATTTTGAGCTTCAACGTACCTTAACCATCATATTTATTCAAAAAAGTATCAATATCTATTTTTTTCTAATTTTCCTCCATTTTCTTCCTATTTTTCCCCCAATAATTTCAAAATAAATACCTCCTCAAACATTTTCTCAAATTTTCTTCCACCATAAATCATAAAATAATTTCTAAAAATTTTCTAAAAAAAAATCCAAAATAAAATACCTTCGCACGCGCTAGCCATGCATCCTACGCGTGAAGACCGCACGTGCACTATATGCACCAGTTGTCTTCTCAAGTGAGCCTTTCTTGCAGGCAACTAGAAAATTTCCCCGATCATACCACCTTGAAGATCTCTTCAACTCGATCACTATGGTGCCTTTCTTTTTTTTGAAAAACCCACTGGAAAGCCCTCGATTGAATGGCCAAAACCTCGACTTCCAACGGTTTCGCGATTTTCTGATGACCTTGGATCTCTCTTATTTTCACTCCAAAACGCACCAAACTCTCTAGAATTCTTCCTCTTGACTTAGGGAACAAAAACCCCTTATCGATTTTCCTTGAATCACTCTCAAACATGAGCAATTTGATACTCAAAAACCTTGAAACCCTCGGCTTATTTATAGCCAAAACCCGCCCACCCTTCGGTTAATCAATGGTCGATCCTTGGTCGCCAAGCTTTCTAGGCCAAGATGGACCTACCCCTAGCATGACCTCGGCCTTCCCATCACTGGAATCCTTGACTTTCACCAGTGACCACTGACTTTGCAGGTTTCACACTTGCAGACTTTCTGAAATTGCACTTTATCCCTTTAACTTTTCCTAATTTTATTTCAACCATTTTCTATGAACCCTTGAGTTTTTCAACAATTCTATGAAGATCCATGAGTTCCAAACTCTTCATTTCATCCCCAAAGATTCAGAAAAAATACTCTTTTGACCACATCAGTCAAGATTAATAATTTGTACTTATGCCCGAATATATGTAAGGTCATGTTCTAATCACGAATCCTTTTGTTTCATCCTAAAACCAATTCAGGGTTGTTTCTTATTCAAAACTTGAATCATTTCAAGGTTCCGATGACTTTTTAGAAGTCCCTTACGATCATTCAATTTTAGTTATATTAAAAACTATCTTTGTTTTGATTTTTTTCAATGCTATAAATCTTATCTTGAAATGCTTGTCAATATCATACCATTTTCTTTAGATATCTAAGTTTTGGGTACCCCTTTCCATTGATTCGGTAATTAACCAACTAAATTCTCAAACCAATTTTCAGTTCCTTGAACGTACTTAATATTACGCAATACGGAGTATTACAAATCCCCTTAATGTCGACCTCTACATCTCTTATTTTGTATGATTTTGAATACAATTTCTCGTTTTCTAAAATCTAAAACTAGTTTCATATTTAATAAAAATAAAAACATTTTCTATTTTTCTATAATTTTCTATGAATAAACATGAAACTAGAAATAGAAAACAGAATATATTCCCCACAAGTAAATAAGCCCTTAGATTTTGCAATACCAAATTCTAATTGCTTAAAAATTCACATATTTAATTTTCTTTTCTTTTCCTTTTTGCATAAATAACACTCACTCTTTTATATGAACCAAATCTAGAGTTTAGTAAATATTTTCAATTGTTATCGAAGGATTTTGAATTTTTTTTAATTACTATAATCATTGTTTTGTGAATTTTCAAATTTTATTATCTATTTTTAAGTTAGGTACAATAAATTAAAATTGATGATAACCATGTGTTGTCGTTCTAACACAATGTTCCAAATCTTGCAAAAGAGAACGCAATGAGAGAGTGCATGACAATTTTTGCGTAGATACTTTGATACTTAAATTAGATATGCGAATTTGCAGAAGGCTTGCTAACATCATTTAAGCTATTATTAAAAACGTATTTTTTTTTTATAATGAAGATCCACTTATTTAGAGAGAAATGTGAGAATATGTGATGATTTTCTTTGGTATTTTAAGATCAATTAAGATTAGAACTTTTACGAATAATGCCTATCCTTTAGGGAATTCTTATAGAAATTTTCAGATATTAGAGTTTATCATATTCATGTTTTGCTTAGAACTTCTCTATGAGAGAGAGAGGGGTCTTTGGGAGACTTTCTAGTCTCCTAGAACCTTTCTCATCGACCTTCTTTTTGAGACTATCAATCATTTCTTAGAGACTAAATAATCTCTTGAGCTTTGAGGTTATCTTTTCCTTTTCTTGAAAATGTTGATGGTCTCATGGAGACTAAATAGTCTCTTGAGTTTTGAGATGTATACCTCTTCCTCTTCTTAGACTTGAGCTTTGTCTTTAATGGGCTTGATCATTGTGGGCACATCAATTTCTTTCCATTATTTCATTCGAGTTTCTAGAAAGGAAGAGTAGACTATGTGATGACCTATCTTTCATGGTAGACACTACCAAGGGCATTTTTCTCTTTGTTAACATTTTCTGTCTAGTAAATTTTTCCACACTGGATTTACATTTCCCACTCATCTGACGATTGTGATTTTTTTTGGAAATTTTTTGTCAAATGGACTAATTTATTAGTTCCACCACCACTTCGTCTTTCGAGTTTCCTCTATGAAAAGGAGTACCTTAGTTGCTAAGAACTTTACAATTTTAGGCCATAATGCTAATACGGTAGTTTCATTTTGGAGCTCTTGCCTGGAGATTCTTCCAGCTTAGTTGAATAAGTTTTTAAGATTGTCTGCTTTTTGTGTCCCTCCCTCATTGAGTTAGGGTTTGGTCTCCCAATATTTTTAGAAGACTTCGCTTTGTTAAAGGATTCTTGTGTTGTTTATTTGTTGGGTACCCATTTGTAACTAGGGCGAGTCCTTGGTTCACAAGTGACCCCTCGACATCTTAGTTGGTCTTCGTTATTCTAGATCATTTTAGTGCTTTTATCGCTTTTGATTATGGGTTTTCCTAGTTCTTTTTGCATTTTAGTTTTAATCCAATCTTGCACTTTTGCGTTTATGATATTGGGTTGTCTCTTTATAATTCTCGCAATTTTCTTGCGCCCCTGATATTAGTTTTGTTTTAGATCATTTTCACGCTTTCTACATTTCTAATACTAGTTGTGTTCTAGATCATTTCACACTTTTTGCATTTCTAATATTAGTTTTGTTTTAGATCATTCTCACACTTTCTGCGTTTCTAGATCATTCTTATGCTTTTTGCATGTTTGGTTTCATATCATTCTCACATTTTTTGTGCTTTTGATATTAGCTTTATCCTAGATCATTCTAGCATTTTTTGTATTTTTTTTATTCTAGATTGTTCTCACATTTTCTACATTTATGATTCCAGACCATTCTCACACTTTTTGCTTTTATGATTCTAGACCATTCTCATGCTTTCTGCTTTTATTATTGCAGATCATTCTCATGTTTCAGCATTTCTAATTCTAGCACCTTTGTCACTTTTGATTCTAGGTTTGCTTGCTCACTGGAATTTTAGTCTTTTTCATGCATTTATTGTTTTGAAGAACAAAACACACGGAAAAAAAATTACAACAAGATGAAAGATTTTATTTATATGAGTATGCTTATAATACTTCACTAAAGCATCTGCAATATATATATATAGGCGTTTCCCACAAGTTCCTTCATAGACTCCTTGGCCTTCTAGAAGGGCTTAGATATATTTAAGGGGTGACTTGTGCTCCCCTGACCTTGGTTGTCAAGGTTTTCCTCTTGCATTGGGCTGTACCTCTTGTTCTCAAAGAATTCTAGGTCGGTCTTAGTATTCACAAATCTTCTAAGTTTCCCTTATTTGATCAAAGTCCCTATTCGATTCCTTGACTCATGATATTTGTCAGTGGAGTGCCCATGAGTATAGTGGAACTGGCACGAAGTATCATTTTCCTTTTCTAGAGGTTTATCAGTCTTCTTTAATAATTCAATAAGTTCTGACCTTTCAATGACTTCTAATATAACGAATAGGGGCTTTATGAATGGAGTGCAATTTCTAAATTAGAGTTATGGAAGGCCATTAGGTTTTCTAGATTTTTCCTCTCTTTCGCTTGTCTTCTCATTGAGATCTCCTTTTCGTTTTCTATCTCTTTCCTCTCCTTTGTTAACTATTTGCATTATCTCGATTTGTGTACTTATTGACCCATACAAATAAGTTTGCTAACGATGTTGGTTGATTTAAGGCAAGGGATTCTTACAAAGGTACCGATCTTGTTCCTTTAAGCATTGCAATAACCACCATGCCTATATGTAAATCTTGAATTTCTAACGTAGCATTTTTAAAACAGTCTACATATAACTGAATTTTTTATTTCCTTTGCAAATATTGAGCAAGTATGTGGCATTTTTTTTTATGGCAATTAATGATAAATGTTTTAATGAATCCTCTCCTTAATTGGTTGAAGGAAAAGACACATCATTCTGTTAAACTATTGAATCGTGTAAGAGCATGGCCTGTTAAAGTGAAGAAGAAAGTTCAACACATAATAGCATCTTCTCAATCATGCAATATCATTACATAGTTATAGTTCTGGATGTGGTTAGGAGGGTCTCTTTTTCGAGTAAGAGTTGATTTGAGGCATTTTGAACTTAAAGGAAGAGGTTTCTCCATGATTTATGTAGTGAAAATAATTTTTCTTCTATATGGGTCTTCCTCCACAGTTACTAGTTTCTTTGTTCAAAGATTTGTTCAATTATTCTTCTCAATTAGGATCTTGATTAGTTTTTCGCAGAAATCTCATGTGGACGGTCTCCTGGAGAGGTGTTCGATTTTTTAAGAAGTTCTCTCAAAAACCTCTCTTGTAGAGAAACTCTCGATTGTCCTCATCTGCAACTCAAATTTTGAGACGGACACCTCTTTTTCTTCTTGAACTTGGGCTATTTTATTAATTTTAGTAATTCGTTCATTATGAATTTGGCAAAAGCCGTACTTGTTGTCATTCTAAACTAAATAATAATGTGGTCGAAGAAAGAAAAGTTAGAGATGGCAGTTTCAAGAAGTATGATTACATGTAGAACCTGTTAACACCGCAAGCCTCCACATACGTCTCCCCAACCACCCCACTAAGCCAAAAGAGGGAGCCACCCCACTCCCTCATCTTCACCCTTTTCACACTGCATCTTCTAACTACATATAACAAGCCTTCCACTTCTAGCTCGACTCAGTGTGCTAGCTAGCCAGACCACCACTGACTCCATCCAATCCAAGCCCCTTAATTACCAACCAATTAATGGCAGGCTCTACGATGAGAACCAGCTTCGCCGCTTTGATGGTTTTCCTGTTGGCTTCGAAGCTTTGCTTCGACGTGGCCATGGCGGCCGGAGAGTGTGGGAGGACGCCCATTGGGGAGGCGGCCGCCAGCTTGAGCCCCTGCTTGGCCGCCGCAAGGAATCCCGGCGCCAAGGCTCCGCCGCCGTGCTGTGCCAAAGTTAATGCGTTGATTCGAACGGCGCCGAAATGCCTCTGCGCCGTTCTGCTGTCGCCACTGGCGAAGCAATCCGGCATCAATCCCGGGATTGCTATTTCCATTCCGAAGAGGTGTGGCATCAAGAACAGGCCCGTTGGGAAGAAGTGTGGAAGTAAGTAATCTGACATCGCTATAGCCTACATGGGCTTAGCTTGGCCCATATAAAAGCCCAATCAATGACCGATTTCATTTCAGACTTGTTCTCAATTCGTTATCGAGATTACAAGTCAATTAGTTGAGTTAGGCCAAGTATATGGACCCACCTGCTTTAGTTAAACCAAACTGACCAAATCTCACATTGGTTTGATTTAAGTTACATTATGTTGAATATTGTGCTAATTCGTTTGTGTTTGAACATTAACACTTTTGGGCTAATCACTTGAATTGTGCCTGGATGCAGGGTATACCGTGCCATGAGAAGGGGGGCAAGCCAAGGCCTGAATTCTCCTTCTATGCTAATTAGCGTTAAATAAGACAGGTTATCTGTGAGTCATTTGTAGTCTTTCTATGGCCCGATTAAGCTTTTTGTAGCAGCTTGTGCTATGGATGAGTTATATAATGATATAATGATCATGATAATAATATTATGAATTAGTTGGAAGCGATCATAACTGCCACTACCAAAAATTGTCGTTGCTCCAACAGTGCATCAAATATTATCGTTGGTACGATATGATGGTCATAAGTAAATGATTTAAATCCAATAATAACCCCACCATCTACCCATTGAATTAAATCGATGTATAATATGATGTATAATATTTCTAAGGCAACTGCTATGTTGGCCATCGTCAAGCAACATAGCAATGCCCATACTTTTAATTAGTATTATTTAGTACAATTACTACAAGTTTAAAAATTATTTTTAACTTCAATTCAATTTTTAAGAGATGTTAAATTTTTTTATTATTATTAAATAGTCCATTTTCATTAATAAGTCGAGTGATTAGACAAGTAATATGTTAATGTTAGTTTAGTGACTTGTGAGTTCGATCCTTGCCCAGCACAATAAATTAAAATTTTACACGTACGATTTATCTCCTTTAACATAATAGAGGGCACGAGAATTGAGGGTTGTGCAAAAATGTCTGATGGGGCATGAACATGAGAGTCGCACAAAAACATACATCCCAAATAATCAATCAAGTTAAAAAAGAGTGGAATAAAATTTCATTTGGGCCTACCTGTAATTTTAATTTAACATTTGAGATTTAATTTAAAATAATTTTATTTTGTGAAAATGTAAGTAAGAACTTTGAAAGAATAGACTTGGCTGGAAACCACGAAGGAATCGTCCCTGGTGACAGAATGACAATCAAAACTCATTCAATTCCCAAGACCAAGCCAACCCCAGTTGTTGTCTCCATTGTCGATTGTAATCAACCAATCTCTTACACAAAATTCGATGGGGCAAGCATCCACCAGCGTTGGATCAAAAGATGATCAAATTCGCACAAAATTTAATGTGTTGGATGCATATTAGACAAAACTTGGAATCATTTCAATTCAATCCCATCAAAAGGAGATGGTCCCACTTTCGCCATCAAATCCATCCTTCCAATGGGTCCCACTCTTGTCCCCAGTCAGCTTGCCAATTCTATGGCAACGAGAAACAGAAGATCAATTTTGTGTGAGGGTATGTGATGATTTACTTATTTAAAGAGGAGTGTGAGAGTATGTGATAATTTTTTTTGGTATTTTAAGATTAATTAAGATTATGATTTTTATGAATAATGTCTATTCTTTAAAAAAATTTTATAGAAATTTTTGAATATTAAAATTTATCATATTCGTATTTTACTTAGAATCTCTCTATGAGAGAGAGAAGTCTTTGGGAGACCATCTAATCTCTTGGACCCTTTCTCATCGACCTTCTTTTCGAGAGTGTCAATCATTTCTTAGGGATTGAATAATCTCTTGAGTTTTGAGGTTACCTTTTCCTTTTCTTGGAAATGTTGATGGTCTCTTGGAGACTAAATAGTCTCTCGAGTTTTGAGGTGTATACCTCTTCCTCTTCTTAGGCTTAAGCTTTGTCTTTAGTGGGCTTGATTGTTACAAACACATCAATTTCTTCCCATTCTTTTATTCGAGTTTTTAGAAAGGAAGAGTAGACTATGTGATGGCCTATCTTTCCTGGTAGACACTGCCAAGGGGCATTTTTCTTTTTGTTAATATTTCTTGTCTAATAGATTTTTCCACATTGGATTTACATTTCCCACTCATCTTGCGATTGTGATTTTTTTTTGGGATTTTTTTTGTCGGATGGATTGGTTCCACCATCACTTTGTCTTTCGAGTTTCCTCTATGAAGAGGAGTACTTCAGTTAGTTGCTGAGAACTTTGCCATTTTAGGCCATAATGCTAATACAGTTGTTTTATTTTGGAGCTCTTGCCCAATCTTTAATGTGGAGATTCTTCTAGCTTAGTTGAATAAGTTTTTAAGGTTGTTTGCTTTTTGTGTCCTATCCCTTATTGAGTTAGGGTTTGCTTTCCCAATATTTTTAGAAACTTCACTTTGTTAAATGATTCTTGTGTTGTTTATTTGTTGGGTACCCATTTATATCTAGGACGAGTCCTTGGTTGGCAAGTGACCCCTCGACATTTTAGCTAGTCTTCGTTATTCTACATCATTTTAGTGCTTTTATTGCTTTTGATTATAGGTTATCCTAGATCTTTTCGCATTTCAATTTTAATCCACTCTCACACTTTTGCATCTATGATGTTGGGTTATCTCTTTATAATTCTCGCAATTTTCTTGTGCCTCTGATACTAGATTTGTTTCAAATCATTTTCACGCTTTCTACATTTCTAATACTAGTTATGTTCTAGATCATTTCACACTTTTTGCATTTCTAATATTAGTTTTGTTTTAGATCATTTTTACACTTTCTGCGTTTTTATGCTTCTGATATTAGTTTTATCCTAGATCATTCTCACGTTTTTTGTATTTTTTATTCTAGATTATTCTCACATTTTCTACATTTATGATTCCAGACCATTCTCACACTTTCTACTTTTATTATTCTAGACCCATTCTCATGCTTTCTGCTTTTATTATTGCAGATCATTCTCACATTTCACCATTTCTAATTTTTGTATTTCTCATCCATCCCTTTTCCTTCTTACATCATTCCAGCACCTTTGTCGCTTTTGATTCTAGGTTTGCTTGCTTACTAGAATTTTAGTCTTTCTCATGCATTTATTGTTTTGAAAAACAAAACACATGAAAAAAAAATTGCAACAGAATGAAAGATTTTATTCATATGAATATGCTTATAATACTTCACTGAAGCATTTGCATGCAATGTATAGGCATTTCCCACAAGTTCTTTCATAGACTCCTTGGCCTTCTAGGGGGGCTTAGATATTTAAGGGGTGACTTGTGCTCCCCTGACCTTGGTTGTCGAGGTTTTCCCCTTGCATTGGATTGTACCTCTTATTCTCAAGGTATTCTAATTGGGGCTTAGTATTCACAAACTTTCTAAGTTTCCCTTATTTGATCAAAGTCTCTATTTGATTCCTTGACTCATGATATTTATCAGTGGAGTGCCCGTGAGTATAGTAGAACTAGCAGAAAGCATTCTTTTCCTTTTCTAGAGGTTTATCAGTCTTCTTAGGTAATTTAATAAGTTCTGACCTTTCGATGGCTTCTAATATACGAATATGGGCTTTATGAATGGAGTACAATTTCTAAATTAGAGTTATGGAGGGCCATTAGGTTTTCTATATTTTCCTTTCTTTCGCTTGTCTTCTCATCGACATCTCTTTTCTGTTTTCTATCTCTTTCTCTTTCTTTGTTGGCTATTTGCATTATCCCCATTTGTGTACTCATTGACTCATACAAATAAGTTTACTAACGATGTTGGTTGATTTAAGGCAAGGATTCTTATAAAGATACCGATCTTGTTTCTTTAAGTATTGCAATGATTATGAAGGGGTGTACCTTTTTTCTTCTCCGTCATTACGAAGGGGGCAAAAGCCCTACTCGTTGTTATTCTAAACTAAATAATAGAATGTGCTTCGTTGTTATTCTAAACTAAATAATAGAATGTGCTGGAAGAAAGAAAAGTTTGAGATGGAAGTATCTAGAAGTATGATTACATGTAGAACATGTTAACACCGCAAGCCTCCTTGTCTCCCCAACCACCCCACTAGGCCAAAAGAGGGAGCCACCGCCGTCCCTCATCTTCACCCTTTCACACTGCATCTTCTAACTATATATAACAAGCCTTCCACTTCTAGCTTGACTCAGTGTGCTAGATAGCCAGACCACCACTGACTCCATCCAATCCAAGCCCCTTAATTACCAACCAATTACTGGCCGGCTCTACGATGAGAACCAGCTTCGCCGCTTTGATGGTTTTCCTGTTGGCTTCGAAGCTTTGCTTCGACGTGGCCACGGCGGCCGGAGAGTGTGGGAGGACGCCCATTGGGGAGGCGGCCGCCAGCTTGAGCCCCTGCTTGGCCGCCGCAAGGAATCCCGGCGCCAAGGCTCCGCCGCCGTGTTGTGCCAAAGTTAATACGTTGATTCGAACGGCGCCAAGATGCCTCTGCGCCGTTCTGCTGTCGCCACTGGCGAAGCAATCCGGCATCAATCCCGGGATTGCTATTTCCATTCCGAAGAGGTGTGGCATCAAGAACAGGCCCGTTGGGAAGAAGTGTGGAAGTAAGTAATCTGACATCGCTGTAGCCTACATGGGCTTAGCTTGGCCCATATAAAAGCCCAATCAATGACCAATTTCATTTCAGACTTGTTTTCAATTCATTATCGAGATTACAAGTCAGTTAGTTGAGTTAGGCCGAGTATATGGACCCACTGCTTTAGTTAAACCAAACTGACCAAATCTCACATTGGTTTGATTTATTCAATTCGTTTATGTGTTTTTACATGGAACACTTTCGGGCTAATCACCTGAGTTGTGTCTGGATGCAGGGTATACCGTGCCATGAGGAGGGGGCAAGCCAAGGCCTGAATTCTCCTTCTATGCTAATTAGCGTTAAATAAGACAGGTTATGTGTGGGCCATTTGTAGCCTTTCTATGGTCCAATGAAGCTTTCTGTAGCAGCTTGTGCTGTGGCTGAGTTATATGATGGTGGTGATAATAATATTATAAATTAGTTGGATTTCAGCGATCATAATTGCCACTATCATGTCCAACAGTGCATCAAATATTATCGATGTACAATACTGCTGATTAGTACCATGTAGTACAACTACTACAAGTTCATTTCTATCTTCATTGAAAGGGAACTCTCACCACATCATGGTATTAGATTTCAATATAGTGCATACCAACTGATTTGATGTCAGATTTGGTAATTTTTATTTTTTTTTTAAACTTAGGTCATTTTAATGAAAAATTATTTCTAACTTCAATTTAATTTTTAAGGGACGTTAAGGATTTTTTTTTATTATTAAATAGTCCCTTTTCATTACGTCAAATAATCAATGAAGTTAAAAAAAGAGTAATAAAATTTCATTTGGGCCTACCTGTAATTTTAATTTAATATTTGAGACTTAATTTAAATAATTTTAGTTTGTGAAAATGTAAGTAAGAACTTCGAAAGGATAGACATGGGTGAAAGGATAATGCTATTTCTACAAAAACACTTTTTTCAGTGGGTCTACAAAATGAAATTCTTGCAATAAATTGAGAACTTATCGCAAGAAATTCGCAATATTCTTTTCTCTTCTCTCTCTGTCTCAACTGTCCCATTTCTTCTTCAACACTGTCTCTCACAGTCTTTACCTCATCGTTGCCTCTGCCTCACTATTCGCTGCTGCTGTCTCATACTTGCCACTCGATGCCCACAACTACTTCGCCTGATTGACGACCGACGCCTCGCCTTTCGCCTCTTGCCTAGCTGACTATCGTCTCGCCTCTAACCTGACCGACTGTCGCTGCTCGCCACCTATTGCATCCTCGCTTGGTCACCTCGCCTCTCGTGGCAGCAGTCGGCTAGACGAGATGTGAGGCATCAGTCGTTGGCCAGGTGAGGAAGCTGGGGGCGTCGGCGAGATGCGAGCAGCGAGCGACTGTGGTGGGTGGTGCTGAAGGAGGAGGAGATGAGAGAGAGAGAGAGAGAGAGAGGAGATGAGGAAGGAGAGAGAGGATATAAAGGGGTAAAAAGGTCATTAAAATAAGAGAAAATAGGCAAAATAGTCTTTTCAACTTACCTGTAAACTCTCTTGTAAATGGGCTTTTGTACAAATAGCATGATCTTGGGTGAAAACCATGAAGGAACCGTCCGTGGTGACAAAATGACAATCAAAACTTATCCAATTCCCAAGATCAAGTCAACCCCAGTTACTGTCTCCATCATCTGAATGTATTCTCTTACACAAAATGTGATGGGGTAAGCATCCATTTACCGTTGGATCTAAGATTGATGATCAAATTCACACAAAATTTAATGTGTTGGATACACATTAGACAAAACTTGGAATCATCTCAGTTTAATCCCATGAAAAGAAAATGGCCCCATTTTCGCAAGTGCGATTTTGTTCACCCCTTTTAACAAGGGTAAAGGATAATGCTATATGGTCAATCACTTTGACAAGTTTGTTGACAATCTCAAATTATCATGATATTTTTATATTAAAATATAGCGATATTTTAAATAAATGAGTAGCTAATTTTTGAGAACTCGCCCAAAACTTTCTTCCTTATACTTTCTCTCTCTCTTTCTCCAAATTTGAGCTTCTTCCTCACCTATTCCCTTTCTCTTTCTCTACTGTGTTTTCCTGAGCTTCTTCCTCTCCCAATTGTCTTTCTCTTTCTGCCCCCAAAAATCTAAGTTTCTTCCTTCATCTCACCCGCCAGCACTGAAGCAAGAACCCACTTACCCTTGTAAAAATTCGATTTCCAGGGTCCATTCCTGTAGCAATGGCCGTCATCCGGAGTCCCCACCACCTCCCGGCCTCGGTGTCTCTCTCTCTCTCTCTCTATATATATATATAGATAATATATATTTCATAAATATATTTGACTATGGTTTAATATATTTGGATTCTGATGCACTCATTATATGAGAAGGTTTGAATGGCGATGGGATGATGATCTTGTAAGATGCATTTAACACTGCATAGCCAAACTATATTTATGTGTAACTTTCATGTGATACTTGATTGATAACTGTGTGTTTTTATTTTTATTTTTTTGTTTTCTAGTTACATTTTAGATATCCAAGGTGGTCAATAGCATGAAAAATTTGATTGATTACAGTCGAGAAATTGGGATTGGACTGATAGGTAAGTTTAATAAGTTAAATCATTCTAAAAATCTTTTGTTTCTGAATTTTAAAGGTTGCTAGTGGTTTGTTCAACAATTATATCAAAAATTTGGATGATGAGAATTTTTATATGTTCTGGTATGGTCCTTAGTTGAGCTAATGTCTGGTATGAGATAAATTACCTTGTTGTTCTAATCTACTATTCAGAATTTTAGATGCTTTTGTTTTTTACTTGAAAACATATTTTGATTCAAATGAGGTTTGTTTGAGGATCCAGTTGGAGAGTTCTTGATAGCTTGTTGATTTTTTCTGTTGCCTAGCATAACACATACCGGTGGCAACATAATGATGGCTTTTCAACTTGCTTGTTTGTATGAGATCATTGAGTTTGTTAGACAAAAAAGGGCATCTGGGTGACGTTCTGGAGTAGGATCTTTGCTAATTGCTTCGGTGACTTCCTAGTCGCCTGGCGTGAGTGATGGTGGGGGAAGAAATTGAAAATGAAAGGAAAAGTGTGAAAACGTATCTTTTCTTGTTTCAAAATTTTGAAAACAAAAACCAAATGCCATTACCTTTTTTCCTATCAAAATAATGAAAATGAAAGCTCACCCAAATGGGCCCAAAATTTGGAGTTGAGTTTATTGAGATTGGATTTTCTAAAATTGGCTATTTGAGGATAAAAATATATGTGCACATATATCACACATATATTTGGGGTTGGTATCTTGCTTCCTCTATGCAAAAATTGCAGTGTGTTGGTTCTTGGAAATACATGTATTCTATGGGTCACCATGAACAAGCTCTTAGAATGCCAACCCATTTACGTTTCTTTTCCTTTCCTTTAAATATCTGCCCACTCTCTCTCTCTCTCTCTCTCTCTCTCTTCATCGTGTCTCCTCCACCTCCAATGTGCGTGTAATGACTCAGGGGTAAATTGTCTTGAGACAAAAATGGAGTTTAAGGATAAATTAAGGGTATAAGGGTAATTTATTACCGTATGAATGACCAAATTGACTGCAGGGAGTGTCTTGGAGCCGAGATGCCAAAGGAAAATGATATGACCATGATGAGTATTTCGAGGCATAATTTATGGCATTGAAAGAAATGAGATTGAGAACGATTTTCGGTACAGCTAAAATGCAGCTGTCAATTAGGCTGGAATATCGAATTATGATAGACGACTTCCGGCAAGTCAACGGAAACTTGAGAGGGCTTTGATTTTTCATAATGAACAACCCTTCAGTGGTTTCAGGAAGAAACGAAGAGGTTTACGGCCAAAACGAAGATTTGGGCCTAAGTGTAATTTCTTAATTTTACCGGAGGGAGGTCGAAATGATATTTTTTTCGAATCTTCGGGGATGGAATGAAAATTATAGAACTTATAGGTTGCAATGAAAGTATTGGGAAGCTCAGGGGCTTCAAAGAAAGGACCAAAAGTTCAAAATGGGAAAAGATAGGGGTCAAAGTGCAATTTTCAAAAGTTGGAGATAGAGAAAATCTGCCATGGCTGACCAAGCTTCCTCCACCACCTCTCATCATCGAATTCGATGGTGAGAGACTCGACTAAAGTGGCCTAGGATACTTTTGGGTCGAGCTTAGGCCGACATAAGCCAAGATAATGACCAATTTTGCATGATTTTCGGTCGTTTTGTGGCCGAAATTTCAATACGTTGAATCCGTGTTTGGTGGCGTTTTTGGACTAATCTGGGGCAGGTAGAAGCCTCAAGGAGGTTGGATCGACCAACTATGGGCATTTGGAGGCTCGGGGTTGCCTATAAATAGAGGTTTTTGAATTGGTTGAATGAAGTGAAAAATTAAACTCTCAGATCCAAGAGTTTGGAAAAAAATTGAGAACAGCGGATAAGGGGCTTTTGTTTCCCATGTCCTAAACTTCATTTATGTGCAATTTGAGCCATTTTTGTTGAGAGATGAGTGAGATCCGAAGCCTTATTGGAAAAATGAGTTTTGCTTCAAAACGTGCTTGAGTAGTCTGAAAATGGCTCTATTTGTGGGATTTTTTGGTATCATCTTGTAGATGGCGAAAAGACAAAGCCATAGGTTCAAACGAGGGGTCAATCGGAGGTCAGATGAAAGAGATATTGCCATTAAACCATAGGCGTCGTGAGCTGGCCGGAATCTGGAGTAAGAAGACGATCGGCGCGTGGGGCACACGCACTAGCTGGACCCGCGACTGGGCGCGCATGATCCAAATTCTAGGGGCGCGTGAGGGCGCATTCGAGCTCCAAAAATTCTGAAAAAATTTGCTAAATTCCTCTAAAATCAAGTTCTAGAGGTCTATGCAAAAATATTTGGATTTAGACTTCTTAATGTCTCGGTTTTAGCACCAAAGAGCCTCATTTTGCGTGAAAACGCACCATCTGGGTAAATCTAATATTTTTTCTTTGAAATTCATAGTATATTATGAATTGTTGTGGAGTTGGATTTGAGAAAATAGTCTCGATAGTATTTATTGGGATTTTTAGAAGGAAAAATGAAAGAAAATGAAGGAAAAATTAAATAAATGGAGTTTTGAGATATTTAGTGATAAAATATCATTTTTATGATTGAGGTGATCGAGATAATATGATTGGTGCAACTTTTGAGATTGGACACGAGAATCGAGATCGGGCACGCATATCGAGGCGATGCGCGCTTTTCGAGAAAATACAAGTTTATCCCAAAAAGGTGAGTTTTCCTATCTCATATGGTATGATTATTTATTATACATGATATTTATGAAATATATGATTGTTTATTATGCACGATATTTATAAAAGATATGATTCATTTTGTCATATTGCATGGAAAGTCGTAATAATTGCATGACACAATATTATTATCATGTTAATATTTGTGCATGGAAATTGGATGTCGCTCCAAAGTGTAGCCGTAATTCCCCTAGGGCAATGATAGAATAACGTTAGGCTTATTCTGCAGAAGTTCGGGATTTGCCTAGGATTCCATGCCAAACTGGTGGGCCTGGAAAATTACATTAAGGGCAAATGTTGTTCATATTATTGCATCATGCATCCATATATATGTTTTGGACCTTCATTAGAAGTTTCATCGTCTAATGAGTTATGCCCCTAAAACATTCAACGTTCCAGTTGAGACTTGCAGTTTAGGTAAGAAGCATGTTGGGATATGATGGCACGTGATGGCGTGGCCGATGGATTCAGCAAGAGGTTCCAGAAATTTGTCTATCCGGATACGTTTTAGCTTATGCTTTAATGAATTGAGATATAGCAATGTATTTATGTATTTCTGTATTGAGGATATGATGTTAATGTATGGTACGGATTCTTATACTGTTATAAAGTGAAATTGATTATGTACCATATCGGGTTTCGATTTTTAGCTTCTGCATTTATGATGATTATCTGTCTTAGTTTATTGATTCTTATTTAGTATGTTGGGAAGGCAAAATGGAATTGTCGAGAAACGGTTTATATAAAAAAATATATATATTCTTGAAATTCCTAAGTTATTTAATGCTCGGAAAAGCGAAGTGTTACAGTGCGTCCCCTCCACCTCCGGCGTGTTGTCCACCTCCTGCCATTGTTGGTCCTCACTAGTAGAGGAGTCAGACCTCCAGCAACAGCATCTCTCTTCCCGCAATGCGTGATCAGCCATTCGATCCTCCATCATTGAGTCATTCTCTCTCTCTCTCTCTCTCTCTCTCTCTCTCCAGCGCAAAAGCCTGACCGGCAACTGCGACTGCGCCAGCTCCACCTTCAGCGTCTGCCCACTAACATCCCTTCCAGTAGCGACGTCCCCTCTAGATTGCTTCAAACAAACCATTGGATCATGAAATATTGTTAGCTTTAGACTTCCCGTGAAATAAGTTGGTGGCTCTTTTGGTCTTCCATGCTTTCATCAGGGGGTTTGGGGTGGGAGAGAGGGTTTGAAGACCAAGGATTGATAACAAATAAACTAAATTAAACAAGCCTCTGGTCTGGATCATCAAATATTTGTTTGACACTTGAAGGTACCCATTGTGACACCTTCAGAGAATCAGAATTACAAGAACTAAATTTTTTTATTGTTAACCAAAAATGTATGCTTAGAATTGTCTAAAAAGAGATGGTTTGTGACCCTTAAAACAAACATCTAGTCAACTGTAGTCAGGGTTTCCATTTTGATTGCCATTGGTAATGTGCAACCTTTTCTTGCAGTGACATGCTAAATCTGTTTCAATACAATTGGTAAGATTTTGTCTAATGCTGGCTATAAACAAAACATTAGAAGGCTTTGTGCACATTCCATATATATGTAATACATAGTGTCATGGATTATGGCTAGATGCTCTTTTGTTATTGTTTACATGTATGCATTTATGTATTTATATTTATTTTCTGATAGGAAAACATGGATTAGACTTTGCTTAGTGCTTAGTTGATTTACTTGATTATTTCCATTAAAATAGGCATATGGTACTGTAAAGGGTACCCTTTTGACATGTCTGGATATTGGACTTTGTTGTATTTATATTTAAAGCTAAAAAAAAAATTGATCTTGAGAATATGTTTGGTGTTTTTGTTGTAGTGTGTTGTATTATATTGTGTTGTAAAAGTAATATTAATAAAAATTGCATTTGATAAGAAGTGTATTATTGTGTTTGTCAATGTTACTTGGAAGCACATAATTAGTGTTTAATTAATATTTCTTTTTGTATTATAATTATTAAAATTAAGCCATAGAGAGATTCATTTATTTTAGTTTAAAAATAATTTGTTTTTCTTAAACAGCAGTTGTGTATCAATACTAGTACAATAAAAACACAACAATACATATATAAAAGTGAATATCAGTATCCATTATTTCATATCAAGTACAAATAGTGGCCATCCACCATATGCAACCACAAAAAGAAAAAATTAATAATAATGAAATACAAATCGAACAAAAAGGTGAAATAAATTTAAGACGAGAAAAATTGATCAAAGCAAAAATCAGGGGACATGGTGAGAAACGAAAACTTGAGAGAGAATGAGGCCGAAAAGTTCCACGAGAGAGAGAGAGAGAACGACTCGGAGGTGGAGGAACGACTGGAGGTGGAAGACTGGACAGCGGGTCACACACTGTGCGAACAGTGACCATTACAAAAAATCAACGTTTTAGCTAATTAGTGACGGGGGATATAAACCCGTCGCTAAATTCAGCGCAATACCCAAAATTCATATCGCACTAGCCCCCGCCCTCCTCTCATAAGCACCACATGGCAGCGTTGGAATATTACTACTAGCTATTATCTCAAGCTCTCTACTAGATTCAAATTCCTAACCTCTCATGGCCAAGTTTGGCGCTCGAGCCAACCGATTTGGAAGTCTCCTTGTTTATTGATATATATAAAATATATTTATAGTAATTCTTCTAACCTTTTCAGAATTATATTTACACTCCAAATTTTTTTAAATTTATTTAATGATATTAATTTTAATATTAATGTTAGTAGGGAGAAATCAATATTAATTTTAATTTTATTTTGTCATTAATTCAAATAAAATTTTATAAATTATTATATTAGTAGTGAAAAATTATGTTCTTATTTTTATTTTAATTTGTAATATGTTTAAAAAATTATTAGTTTAATTTTTACTAATATTAATGTTAGTAAAAATTATTATGATATGTTTGAATGTAATTTCTAGTTATTTTAGAGTATCATAAAATTAATATTTATATTTCTTTAGATAATTTAATTTTTTAATTATTTAGCGATGAAATATTCCAGTCGCTAAATAATTTTAATTTAATTTATTTGTTTTTTTTACATTTTTTATTTTTCAGCGATGAGTATGATCCCGTCGCTAAATTTTATTTTTTTATTTTTTATTTTTTAGCGGCGAGTATGACTCCATCGCTAAATTTTTCTTTTTTCTTTATTTATTTTTATTTTTAAGTGATAGGTATGACCCTGTCGCTAAATTTTAATTTTTTATTTAATTTATTTTTATTTTTTAACAACAAGTGTGACCCGTCACTAAATTTTAATTTTTTTTTATTTTTTAGCGATAGGGTGATCCCATAGCTAAATTTTACATTTTTTATTTTTTTATTTTTAATTTTTTAGCGACACGTATGACCTCGTTGCTAAATTTTAATTTTTTATGAATTGTTTTTTTATTTTTTAGTGATGGGTTTATCCTATCGCTAAATTTTATATTTTTTTAGTTTAATTAATTATTTATTTTTTTTATTTTTTTGCGACGAATTTTTCGTAACTAAATTAAAAAAATATTTTAAAATATTAGTGACTTAATAATTCTGTCACTAAATTCCGTCACTTAAAACTATTTTTCTTATAGTGGACGTTGTTACTAGAGGTCCAATGCCTTAACTGGTGATGATTGACAATGGCAGGAGATGGGCGACATGCCGGAGATGGAGGGAACACACATTGAAGGTGGAGGAAATAGGGTGGGGAGAGAGAGAGAGAGAGGGGGGCGGGAAATGAAAGTAAAGAAGATGGAGAGAGAGGGCGGGAAAGGAAAGTAAAGAAGATAGAGAGAGAGAGAGGGGGGGCGGGAGAGGAAAGTAAAGAAGATGCAGAGAGAGAGATAGTGGGCGAATATTTAAAGAAAAGGAAAAAAAATGTAAATGGGTTATTTTTTTAACCCCCACTAACGGGGGTTACGTTCACCCCCGTTAAAGGGGGTGAACAAAATTGCACTCCACTTGAGTCCATCAAATCTTTCCAATGCGTCCCACTCTTGTCCCCAGCCAGCATGCCAATTCTATACCCCCTTACCTAAGGGTGTCAAAAAATATTCGAAAATTAGTGAATCGGACCAAACCGAACCTAACCATGCATTTTGGATTGGTTCTATGATTCAACGATTAGGTTCTGATTCTAAAAAATTAAGAACCGATATATTTGGTTTGGTTACTGGTTTTTCTTTTCAAACTGTGGTTCGAACCGAACCGGAACCGATATTATACTTGTATATATATTATAATTTTTTGGGTATATATATACATACGCATAAATATATTATTACTTGCAATTTTAATCTGTTAGTTTTTGTTTATTTCTTTTTTGTTGTTGATTATTTTTATTCATGAACTCTTTTATTTCTGAACTTTTATGCGCTATTGTTATATTAAATGGTCGATGTAATCTCATTTGATGAGCTAATCTATGAATTATTTTGTTCTACTTTTACTTCAAGATTTGAAGCATTAATGAAGTTATGGGTTTATTTTAATTAACAAATTTGTTTGTAATTTCATATTTTGAGAAAATGTTTAGAAGCTAAATGTTAATTGGATAGAACCGAAATTGAATCGAAACCGATTCGATTCAACGAATTGATCATGGTTTAGTTTTATATATGTAATGGTTTGGTTACGATTTTTATTTTTTCGAAATCGTTAAAAATGGTTCGATTACTGGAGATTCTTCCCTCACTTCTCATAAGAACTTTACCATTTTAGGCTATAATGCTAATCCGATTGTTTTATTTTGGAGCTCTTGCCCAATTTTCAGTGGAGATTCTTCCAGCTCAGTTGAATATGTTTGTAAGGCTGTTTGCTTTTTGTGTCCCTCCCTTATTGAGTTAGGGTTTGCTTTCCCAATATTTTTAGAAAACTTCACTTTGTTAAAGGATTCTTGCGTTGTTTATTTGTTGGGTACCCATTAATATCCAGGGCGAGTCCTTTGTTCGCAAGTGACTCCTCGACATCTTAGCTGGTCTTCGTTATTCTACATCATTTTAGTCATTTTATTGCTTTTGATTATGGGTTATCCAAGATTTTTTTGCGTTTCAGTTTTAATCTGCTCTCACACTTTTGCGTTTATGATGTCAGGTTGCCTCTTAATAATTCTTGCAATTTTCTTGCACCTCTGATACTAGTTTTGTTTTAGATCATTTTCACACTTTCTACAATTCTAATACTAGTTGTGTTCTAGGTCATTTCACATTTTTTGCATTTCTAATATTAGTTTTGTTTTAGATCATTCTCACATTTTCTGCATTTGTAGATCATTTTCATACTTTTTACATTTTTGGTTTCATATCATTCTTACGTTTTTTGTGCTTATGATATTAGTTTTATCCTAGATCATTCTCACATTTTTTGTATTTTTTTATTCTAGATCATTCTCACATTTTAAACATTTATGACTCCAGACCATTCTTACACTTTCTGTTTTTATGATTCTAGACTATTCTCATGTTTTTTTCTTTTATTACTGTCGATCATTCTCACGTTTCAGCATTTCTAATTTTTGTTTTTCTCATCTATCTCTTTTCTTCTTCCATCATTCTAGTACCTTTGTCGCTTTTGATTCTTCACTAGAATTTTAGTCTTTTTTATGCATTTATTGTCTTGAAAAACAAAACACACGAAAAACAAATTGCAACAGGATGAAAAATTTTATTCATATGAATATGTTTATAATACTTCACTGAAGCATCTGCAATATGTAGGCATTTCCCATGAGTTCCCTCATAGACTCCTTGGCCTTCTAGGGGGGCTTAGATATTTAAGGGATGACTTGTGCCCTTGGTTCGAGGTTTTTGTCTTGCATTGGGTTGTATCTCTTACTCTCAAGGTATTCTAACTGGGTCTTAGTATTCACTAAATCTTTTAAGTTTCCTTATTCGATCAAAGTCTCTATTTGATTTCTTGAGTCATGATATTTGTCAGTGGAGTGCCTGTGAGTATAGTGGAACTAGGGGTGGTAATATAGGTTGGCGGGTCATAATCATATCGTGTTGACACACACGCATAACACGTATCAGGTTAAACCTGAACACGACCCATTTAATAATCGTGTAAAATTTCTTAAACCCGAATATGACACGTTTATTAAACATGTAACATGACACAACCCGTTTAACTAAATGTGTCATGTCACCTGTTAACTATTTTAACCCGTTTAATTTAAATGGGTGGTGTTGTGTCACCTGTTAAACGTGTTATTTAATTTTAAACGTATTATTTCGTGTATAATCGTGTTAACGTGTTCAAATCAACCCACTAACCATTTTAATTAAACGTGTCATTTTGTATATAATCATGTTAACGTGTTCGACTCAACGTGTTAACATGTTTAATTAAACGGTCATTACGTGTCTAAACGGATTAGACGAGTTGATTTGCCTAAAACACGAAAATAATTGTGTATAACTCGAACCCGATTAACTCCAACCCTAACCCGCTTAACTCCGTGTCGTGTCCAAAATTGCCAGCCCTAAGTGAAACTAGCGAAAAACATCATTTTCCTTTTCTAAAGGTTTATCAATCTTCTTAGATAATTTAATAAGTTCTAACCTTTCAATGGCTTCTAATATAATGAACAGAAGCTTTATGAATGGAGTAAAATTTCTAAATTAGAGTTATGGAGGGCCATTAGGTTTTCTAGATTTTTTTCTCTCTTTTGCATGTCTTCTCATCGAGATCTCCTTTTCGTTTTCTATCTTTTTCCTCTTCTTTGTCGACTACTTGCATTATCTCAATTTGTGTACTCATTGGTTCGTACAGATAAGTCTCCTAACGATGTTGGTTGATTTAAGGCAAGGGATTCTTACAAAGATATCGATCTTGTTCCTTTAAGTATTTAATGACCACCATGCTTATATCTAAATCTTGAATTTCTAATGTAGCATTTTTAAAACAATTTACGTGTAATTGAAGTCTTTATTTCCTTTGCCAATACTAAGCAAATATATGGCATCTTTTTTTTTTATGGCAATTAATGATGAATGTTTTAATGAATCCTCTCCTTAATTGATTGAAGGAAAAGATAGACCTTTCTATTAAGCTATTCAGCCGTGTATGAGCATGATCTGTTAAAATTAAGGAGAATGTTAAGCACATAATAACATTTTTTCAGTCATACAATATCATTACATATTCATAGTTTTGTATGTGGTTATGAGGGTCTCTCTTTTTTAGTAAGAGTTGATTTGAGCCATTTTGAACTTGGGGAGAGGTTTCTCCATGATTTATGAGTGAAGAGAATTTTTCTTCTATATGAGTCTTCCTCCACAGTGACTAGTTTCCTTTGCTATAAGATTTGTTCAATTATTCTTCTCATATCTTTGGTATCCCGAGCAGTGATATTAGACTAATTTGACTAAGGCCCAAGTATGATTCCGGTTCGATACTTTTCATAATTTCATGATATTCTTCTTTTGGGGGCGGGGGGTGGGGAATGACTTAAATCTTTTTGAATCGAAGCTGCCCATGGTTAATTGTGTTGGTTCTGTGGAGCAATCTCTCGTAACTGTCGATAGTTTCCTGTGGGACAGTTTCTTGCAACCTTAGGTCGCATGGTGTCCCCATGAGATGGGTTCAATCTTCCAAGAGATTTTAAGGGAGACTCTTTTCCCAAAGAGGTTCATGAGTAGTTTTTCTCAAAACTCTCCTGTGGACGGTCTCCTGGAGAGGTGTTCGGTTTTTCAAGAAGTTCTCTTGAAGAACACTCTCGTAGAGAAACTCGGGATTGTCCTCTTGTGCAACTCGTATACCTCTTTTTCTTCTCCTTCATTATAAAAGTTAGACATGGAAGTATCAAGAAGTATGATTACATGTATAACCTGTTAACACCGCAAGCCTCCACGTACGTCTCCACAACCACCCCACTAAGCCAAAAGAGGGAGCCACCCCCTCCCTTATCTTCACCCTTTTCACACTGCATCTTCTAACTATATATAACAAGCCTTCCACTTCTAGCTCGACTCAGTGTGCTAGCTAGCCAGACCACCACTGACTCCATCCAATCCAATCCCCTTAATTACCAACCAATTAATGGCAGGCTCTACGATGAGAACCAGCTTCGCCGCTTTGATGGTTTTCCTGTTGGCTTCGGAGCTTTGCTTCGACGTGGCCACGGCGGACGGAGAGTGTGGGTACACGCCCATTGAGGAGGCGGCCGCCAGCTTGAGCCCCTGCTTGGACGCCTCAAGGAATCCCGGCGCCAAGGTTCCGCGGCCGTGCTGTGCCAAAGTTAATGCGTTGATTCGAACGTCGCCGAGATGCCTCTGCGCCGTTCTGCTGTCGCAAGAGGCGGAGGAAGCCGGCATCAATCCCGGGATTGCTATTTCCATTCCGAAAAGGTGTGGCATCAAGAACAGGCCCGTTGGGAAGAAGTGTGGAAGTAAGTAATCTCGCATCGCTATAGCCTACATGAGCTTAGCTTGGGCCCATATATAAGCCCAATCAATGACCAACTTCATTTCAGACTTGTTTTCAATTCCTTATCGAGATTACAAGTCAATTAGTTGAGTTAGGCCAAGTATATGGACCCACTGCTCTAGTTAAACCAAACCGACCAAATCTCACATTGGTTTGATTTAAGTTACATTATGTAGAATTTTGTTCTAATTCGTTTATGTGTTTGAACATGAATATTTTTGGGCTAATCACTTGAATTGTGCCTGGATGCAGGGTATACCGTGCCGTGAGGAGGCCTGAAATTCTCCTTCTATGCTAATTAGTATTAAATAAGACAGGTTGTGTATGGGCCATTGGTAGCCTTTCTATGGCCCAATTAAGCTTTTTGTAGTACCTTGTGCTATGGTTGAGTTATATGATAATGATAATAATATTATGAATTAGTTGGATTTCACCGATCATAATTGCCACTATCATGTCCAGCAGTGCATCAAATATCGTGGGTACGATACGATGGTCGAGTAATTAGTTTTGATGTTATTTGTTAATGAATTAAATTCAATAATAATCCCACCACCACCTATCCCTTGAATTAAATCGATGCACAATATTAATTAGTACCATTTAGTACAACTAGTACTAGTTCATATGTCTTCATTGAAAGGGAACTCTCACCATGGTCTTAGATTTTAGTATGGTGCATACCAACTTATTTGATGTAAGATTTGGTAATTTCTGTTATTTTTTTAAACTTGGGTCATTTAATAAAAAATTATTTTTAACTTCAATTAAATTTTTAAGGGAAGTTAAATAAATTTTTTATTATTAAATAGTCCCTTTTCATTACTTCAAATAATCAATGAAGTTAAAAAAGAGTAGAATAAAATTTCATTTGGGCCTTGCCTGTAATTTTAATTTAATATTTGAGACTTAATTTAAAATAATTTTATTTTTGTGAAAATGTAAGTAAGAACTTCAAAAGGATAGAGTTGGGTGAAAACCACGAAAGAACCGTCCCTGGTGACAGAATGACAATCAAAACTTATCCAATTCCCAATATGAAGCCAACCCCAGTTGCTCTCTCCACCGTCCGATTGTAATCAACCAATCTCTTACACAAAATACGATGGGGCAAGCATCCACCCACCGTTGGATCAAAAGATGATCAAATTCACACAAAATTTAATGCATATTAGACAAAACTTGGAGTCATTTCAATTCAGTCCCATGAAAAGAATATGGTCCCACTTTTGCAAGTGCAATTTTGTTCACCCCTTGAGGGAACGTTTGTTAAAATGAGTAAGATAAGAGGCATCAAGATAAGGTTGGAATGCGTTCCTGATCAAGATATGAAATAATTAAGATAAGTTTGGAAAGTATTCCAAAATTTTTATTAAATTATTTGTTAAATTTTGTAAAATATACTAGAGGACACAAATGTCTTTTCTTTCTTATCTATAAAGACTCTTTATCTTGAGGAAAAGGAGAGATAAGTATATCTTGAAAGATCAAAATAAGAGATCATTAATAATTTTTTTCAAGAATTTTCAGATAACCTTAACAAATATGTTGGAAATGAAAAAAGTGCAAGATGCATCCCATATCTTGACTTTTTTACCCTATATATTAATTAACAAACGCTCCATTAATGGGGTAAACACGTTAACGAGGGTTAAAAAAAAACTCATTTACATTTTTTTTCCTTTAAATATTGGCCCAGTCTCTCTCATCAATTTGTCTTTCTCTTTCTTTCCACCTCATTTCCTTTTTTTTTCTTTCCCGTCGACTTTCTCTCCATCTTCTTTGTCTCTCTCTCTCCACCATGTCTCCTCCATGTCCAATGTATGTCCCTTCCACCTTCGACATGTTGCTCATCTCCTACCGTTATCGGTCTTCAACAACAGAGGTGTCGGACCTCCAACAACAGTGTCTCTCTTTGCGTAGTGCATGATCAGGCCGATTGGCCATCCAATCTTCCACCTCTTGTCGTTCTTCCACTTCCGAGTCGTTCTCTCTCTTTCTCTCTCCCTCTCTTAGAACTTTCAAGCCTTATTCTCTCTGAATTTTCTATTATTCACCATGTCTCCTAATTTTTGCTTTGATCAATTTTTTTCGTCTTAAATTCATTTCACCTATTTACTTAATCTGTATTTCATTACTATTAACTGTTTCTTTTTGTGATTGTATCTAGTGGATGGCCAGTATTTATACTTGATATGAAATAATGGTTATTGACATACACTTTTATATATGTACTGTTGGGTCACAATGTCCAAAAATTACACTCCAATTGAAATGGGCTTCTTAAATTTGATGTAAATTTTGTTTTAAGAAAAGTTAATGTGAATTTTGCATTTCTAGTAAGGTATATGTAATTTTAATTATTATTTTTTTAAAAAAATAGTGCTTAATAAAATGTTATTGTACTAGTATTGATACACAACTGTTGTTTAAAAAAAATAAATTAAATTACTTTTAAAATAAAATAAATAAATCTCTTTATGGCTTAATTTTAATATTTATAATACAAAAAGAAATATTAATTAAACACTCATTACGAGCTTCCAAGTAACATTGACAAACACAATAATACACTTCTTATCAAATGCAATTTTTATTAATATTACTTTTACAACACAATATAATACAACACACTATAACAAAAACACCAAACATACCCTCAAGATCAATTTTCTTTTTAGTTTTAAAAGATAAATATATATAACTTTATTTCTTTTCATTTTTTTTTCATTAAAAAGTCTAATATCCAGACATGTCAAAAGGGTACCCTTTACAGTACCATATGCCTATTTTAATGGCAATAATCAAGTCTAATTCATCTTTTCCTATCGGTAAATAAATATAAATGCATAAATACATACATGTAAACAATAACAAAAGAGCAACCGATCGTAATACATGACACTACGTACTACATATATGGAATGTGCACAAAACCTTCTAATGTGTTATTTATAGCCAGCATTAGACAAAATCTTACCAATTGTATTGAAACAGATTTAGCATGTCACTACAAGAAAAGATTGCATATTACCAATGGCAATCAAAATGGAAACCCTAACTATAGTTGACTAGATGTTTGTTTTAAAGGTCACAAACTCTCTTTTTAGACAATTCTAAACATACATTTTTGGTTAACAATAAAAAAATTTAGTTCATGTAATTTTGATTCTCTGAGGGTGTCACAATGGGCACCCTCAAGCATCAATCAAATATTTGATTACCTAGACCATAGACTTGTTTCACTTGATTTATTTGTTTTCAATCCTCGGTCTTCAAACCCTCTCCCCACCCCAAATCTCCTGATGAAAGCATGGAAGACCAAAAGAGCCACCAACTTATTTCACGAGAAGTCTAGAGCTAACCATATGTCACGATCCAATGGTTTGTTTGAAGCAGTCTAGAGGGGACACCATTGCTAGAGGGGATGCTAACGGACAAATGTAGGAGGTGGAGTCGACATAGTCGTTGTAACCTGCCAAGTTCTCACGTCGGGGAGAGAGGAAGAACAAGTCAGAGGTGGGGGAACGACCAGATGTGGAGGACCGGACGACTGATCATGCATTGCGCGAAGAGAGACACCACTGCTGGAGGTCAAATGCCTCTATTGGTGAGAAACAACAACGACAGGAGATGGATGACACGTCGAGGTGGAGGGGACGTGCATTGCAAATGGTGGAGAAAGAGAGAGAGATGGTGGAAAGAGAGTGGACGTGGAAGGAAAATAAAGAAGATGGAAAGAGAGAGAAATAGATACAGTGAAAAGAGAGAATGGGCTGATATTTAAAGTAAAAAAAAAAAATGTAAATGTGTTATTTTTTTAATCCCCACTAACGGGGGTTACATTCACCCCCTTAAAGGGTGAACAAAATGGCACTCCACTTTAGCCATCAAATCCTTCCTTCCAATGGGTCCCACACTTGTCCCAGCCAGCATGCCAATTCTACGGCAACGAGACACCTCCCTCACCCCCCTGTTTATTTTCAAATAAATATATAAATTATAATTTTTTAATAAATTACACGACTTAATTCATAATAAAGTCTTAAAATTATGTACTCCAAACACTAATCTAAATATAATGCATTAGAGATTCTAAACTTGACTATGAATTGTTTTAATTATAATTTATAACAATAATATATTAGACCTTAATCCCTATCAGGAGAGTGATTATAAGAATTTTGGGTGGTAAGCTATTTTTATATACAATTATATTTTTATATTAAAACTTGTTACTTCTTACCCATATATATTATACGTGGATATTACTTACACATAATACTAATATATGTGGATGATTAAATTAGACAAACTCGCTATATTATTCACATTTATTATGTGTGACTAAATTGATATATCCACACTTATTTTATCGAAAAAAATTCGCTCCACTTTCAAAGGTTGGTGGAATATTTTTTGATAAAGTTTTAGTTAATGTTACTTTTTTTTATTATATTGCCCCACATATTAATAAATGATTGTTCATAAATTTAACCACGCATAATTACAAATGTTATATATGTGTATTAGTTGATCCATTCATGTTCATAAATATAATTACAAATGTTATATATTGCCCCACATATTAATCCATTCATGTATTAGTTGATGTCGCATTTTTTTAAATTATACTACTCACACATATTAATAAATATTATACATGTGTGGATAATTATTTATAAACTTACCCACGCATAACCCACACATAATTACAAATATTATATATGTATGGGCATCAACGTATTTATGATTTTATACTTAAATTACAAAATTACGTCGTTTTAATTTTTATAATTTAAGTATTTTGATTTTATTTATAAATAAAAATAATAAACTTAAAACTAAATCCCTAGACTAAAATTCTTCTTTTCCTAAAATTAAATTTCTACGAGGTTTCTAATTTTTAAAATCCCTCTTTTGCTCGCCTATTCATTTCTAAAATCCCTAAAACTAAAACTTAACAAATACACGGTAATTTACAGAAAAAAAGCGAATACACGATACCATTAACTTCATAAAAAATTCCTATAAAAACATATACAAAGTTGTGAAGTTCTGGACCTTTTTCTGTCATTTGCAATGTTTCTCATACCTGTTAGTTTTTAGGTCTATCTCGATCTCTTTTAACCTTGTTTATATGATCTCATCTAATCTTTTCTCTTATTTCTCTTTTCTTTGATTTTTTTGTGTTTAGGGTTATATTTAGAATTTTTTTATTGAATTTATTTTAGTTAATTATAACCAAAAAAATATTAAAATTTAACTAACACTACTATAAGCAATTTCTAATATAATCTGAAATATAATTATTAAGCTATTATAATTAAATTTTAATTATTTATTAATAATACAATATATTAAAAATTATGAACATATTAAAAAGAATACAATATATCAAACTAATTTATTATAATTATTAGATTTATTATATAATTAAATTTTAAATAAATATTAATTTGATACAATAATTTAAACTATTTCATTACTAAATTTTAGATCATTATCATAAATTATAATTTAAATTATTTATAATTGTCATCATTTAAATTATTTTATTATTTATCATAATATTAAATTATTTTATTTTTATTTAATAATTAAATATTTAAAAAAAAATCTAAAATTTTAGCGGGAGAAGCCCCGCTTTCTCTGCAAATCCCTAAATCACGTATTACTCTAAATCTCCTCTCACAAGTAAATCACATCAAACATCACAAAATTTTAGTATATTTTTTATTTTAGTCATTAAATTTTAATTTTTTTCAATATGATCATAGAAATTTAAAAATTTTTACAATGTATATAAGATTTTTTAGCTAATATAACAAATAATAAAAATTATTATATAATGACAACTAATCAGAATGTGTCACGTGTCAATATATAATAATATTATATTAAAATATTATTGTATAATATTTTTATTATTTATCACATCAATACCTTGTCATCTACTCTGAATATAGAGTAATTGAAAAATCTTATATGTAACTACATTATAACTATATTAAAAGAGATTAAAATTTAGTACCCAAAATAAAGAACACACAAAACTAAAATTTAATGATGTTTGATGTGATTTACCCCTACTCTCACTGTTAACTCCCGGCTTTCCCTCTGACTGTAACTCCCTGTCTTCTCCGGCCCAATGCCTCTGCCGCCTCCAGCCGCAATCTCCTCACTGCCTCTACGCCTGCCGCCTCCAGAGCACGCCTACTGGTTGTCGTCCTCGCCTCCTCGTTTTTTTCCGATTGAGGGTTCCAATTGAAATTCTTTGTCTCTCTCTATATATATACATGCGTATTTGCATGTTGATTGGTGATTTAAGTTGTTGATTTCAGATTCTGACAGGCGCATTACGGGGAACGACGCCATCAAGTTCGTTGCTATGTCCAACTTGCCTAAACATGATCTCAAGCAGGTAGGTCGCCGGTTCTTTCACCGTTTTCAGTTTGGTTGTAGTTCCCTGCTTGGTTTGCTGAGAGAAAGGGTGGAATATGCAGAAAATAGAGATATTCTGATTCGTTTTAACGGCCTTGCTTTGATGTTCTTAAATTACTTCCAATTTGTTTTCAACCGAAAATAATTAGGGTTTTATTCCTTGTTCGTTTTACTAATTCTTCTACACTGCATTTGTCTTACGGAAAAATTACTTTGCAGTAACATTGCCCCTCCGCCCCAAACCAACCAATAGTTTGCTAATTCTGTTCTCATTTTTTTGAACCAAATCAAGAGGAATATAGGTTCTCCCTCTCCCTTTTTTGGATTCTGTTACCTTCTCTGTCATTTTTGCGCCCCATACAATCATTGGAACCAAAATGTATGGTATGGACCCATGACTCCCCAGCAGGGCAACGATGCACATTCTAGAGTTGCTTCTTTAAAATTTTATGAGCCACACACACACACACACACATACATATATGGAATGTGGCTTAATTGGATGATTCCAAATGGGGTCAGAGGGTACAGTCTATTTAATTGAATAAGTTTTATGTAACTGATTCTGATATCATCTTATTGGCTGTAAAATTTCTATCAGTTTTTCCCGTTTTCTTTTATAATACAATATTATTCAAAAGTTTGAGCCCTTATTGAGTCATTTCTTCTACTTTGTTCATGTTTTTTGACTTCTCATTACTGATTTTTACTTCAATGCTAAAGTTTTAAATTTAATTTTCATGTTTTTTTTTTTTTTTTGGGGGGGGGGGTGTGTGGTGGGGGGGTTAGGTTTGGGCTAGGTTTTATTTTTTCTGTGATTTTTGAGGTGGCCTAGTATAGGCATTTATTGCTTGAGAAGTAGGAGAATGGCATTATCAACCAAAGCGTACATTTTATAAAAATTCACTGATATGTATGTATATGCATGTTTCATCCTGTATTTGATTACTTACATGCAATCAGCTGCATCTGTGAATGGAGTTTGATTTCTTTTGTTGTTTGAACAATTTTCATCTTGTCTAGGGATGTAAATGGGTCCCCGATTAAACCCATTTACATACTTGGTTCAGTAGATTTTCTATTAAAGCTCATGCATATATCCCCCAATTATGAATTTTTGCACTTGTTTTAATTTTAAATGGATTTAATTGGGACCCATTTACATCTCTAATCATGACTAATCTTTTCTGTTTTTCTTATTTACAAGGAAGGTTTGGATGCATTACTTGCTGTAAGCACACTCATGTCCTTTTTACTTTTCTTGTTCTTGAAATTCATCTTGTACAAGTTGTAACAGATATTGTTTTAACATGTTAATTGATGATGTACTGAAGAAAAAGCGTACACCTAAGTCAAGTGAGGCTGAACTCTAAATGGTAGGAGTTTGTTTTTCCCCTCTTTAACTGTGAGAAATCCATTTTGTGTTTTAAAGTTAACTAATAACAACAATACATGTAGTTCTGTATTGCAACAATCTCCATTAGCTCAATGGTTTACTTCTTTGAAGTCTGCAAAGAAGGTAACCCTGTTTAATAACTTGTTTTATGTTTTTTTTTTTCATATATGTTTTAACTTTTTAGGTGACTTTATGACTTTATGCTTATTTTCTGACTTTATGAGTTTTTAGCTGTGTATATGTTTGAACTATATTGTAATAGATGTTGCAACAATTGAAATTTTAAATATAAAATTTTAGCTTTGCCCACATATAATATGTTTTTTAGCCACACATATGAAATTATCCTCTCATACGAAAATTATTTTTTATATTATTGTCCACACATAATATGTTTGTTACTCACATTATATTATTTTACCCACACATATTCAAAATTTTTTTATATTATTACCCACACATAATATTTCTTTTATCCACACAACATTTTTACCCACGTATATAAAATTTATTTTTTATAGTATTACCCACGCATAATCTTAACTTTACCTACACATAAACAAATACACGTGTTATGCCACATCTTCATCCAATTAAAGCCATGTCATCAGCCACATCACAATTACAATTTCCTGACATAAAAATAACTGCACATACAAAAATATTTACCTACACATATATTTGGGTAATATATTAAGCTTTACCCACACATAAATATATGTGTGGGTAAAAGTTATTTTCTAATCCCCCTTTGCGCACATATATTGACATTTGCATTATGTGTGAGGAAAAATTATAGTTAACACATAAAGTAATTTTTACCTACATTTACGTGTGTGGGTAAATCTCTCAAATTCTTGTAGTGTTCATTTTCTAGAGGTTTGTCAGTCTTCTTAGGTAATTCAATAAGTTATGACCTTTCAATGGTTGCTAATATAACGAATAGGGGCTTTATGAATGGAGTATAATTTCTAAGTTAGAGTTATGGAGAGCCATTAAGTTATCTAGATTTTTCCTCTCTTTCGCTTGTCTTCTCATCGAGATCTTCTTTTCATTTTCTATCTCTTTCCTCTTCTTTGTCGACTATTTGCATTATTTAGATTTGTGTACTCATTGGCCCGTACAAATAAGTCTGCTAACGATGTTGTTTGATTTAAGGTAAGAGAATTTTACGAAGGTACCCATCTTGTTCCTTTAAGCATTGCAATGACCACCATGCCTATATGTAAATCTTGAATTTCTAACGAAACATTTTTAAAACGGTCAACATATAACTGAATTCTTTATTTTCTTTGCAAATACTGAGGAAGTATGTGGCATCTTTTTTTTTTATAGCAATTAATGATGAATGTTTTAATGAATCCTCACCTTAATTGGTTCAAATAAAAGATAGACCGCTTTGTTAAAGTATTAAAGCGTGTATGAGCATGATCTGTTAAAATTAAGGAAAAGGTTCAGCACATAATAACATCTTCTCAGTCATGCAATATCAATACATATTCATAGTTCTGTATGTGGTTACGATAGCCTCATTTTTTGAGTAAGAGTAAATTTGAGGCATTTTGAACTTGGGGGAAGAGGTTTCTCCATGATTTATGTAGGGAAGAGAATTTTTCTTCTATATGGGTCTTTCTCCACAGTAACTAGTTTCCCCACAGTAACTAGTTTCCTTTGTTCCAAGATTTGTTCAATTATTCTTCTCATATCTTTGGTATCCCGAGCAGTGATATTAGACTAATTTGACTAATTAAGGCCCAAGTGTGAATCCGGTTCCGATACTTTTCATAATTTCATGATATTCTTCTTTTGGAAGGGGTGGGGGGTGGGGAATGACTTAATCTTTCTAAATCGAAGCTGCCCATGGTTAATTGTGTTGGTTCTGTAGAGCAATCTCTCGTAACTGTCGATAGGTTCCTATGGGACAGTCTCTTGCAACCTTACGTCGCATGATGTTCCCATGAGAAGGGTTCAGTCTTCCAAGAAATTTTAAGGGAGACTCTTTTTTCAAAGAGGTTCTTGAGTAGTTTATTGCAGAACTCTCCTGTAGACGGTCTCCTGAAGAGGTGATCGATCTTTCAAGAAGTTTTCTCAAAGAAGTCTGAGAAACTCTCGGTTGTCCTCTTGTGCAACTCAAATTTTAGGCGTATACCTCTTTTTCTTCTCCTTCATTATGAAGGGGGCAAAAGCCGTACTCGTTGTCATTCTAAACTAAATAATAGAATGTGGTGGAAGAAAGAAAAGTTAGAGATGCATGGGAGCATGAAGAAGTATGATTACATGTAGAACCTGTTAACACCGCAAGCCTCCACGTCTCCCCCAACCACCCCACTAAGCCAAAAGAGGGAGCCACTCCCTCATCTTCACCCTTCTCACACGGCATCTTCTAACTATATATAACAAGCCTTCCACTTCTAGCTCGACTCAGTGTGCTAGCTAGCCAGACCACCACTGACTCCATCCAATCCAATCCCCTTAATTACCAACCAATTAATGGCAGGCTCTACGATGAGAACCGGCTTCGCCGCTTTGATGGTTTTCCTGTTGGCTTCGGAGCTTTGCTTCGACGTGGCCACGGCGGACGGAGAGTGTGGGTACACGCCCATTGAGGAGGCGGCCGCCAGCTTGAGCCCCTGCTTGGACGCCTCAAGGAATCCCGGCGCCAAGGCTCCGCCGCCGTGCTGTGCCAAAGTTAATGCGTTGATTCGAACGTCGCCGAGATGCCTCTGCGCCGTTCTGCTGTCGCAAGAGGCGGAGGAAGCCGGCATCAATCCCGGGATTGCTATTTCCATTCCGAAAAGGTGTGGCATCAAGAACAGGCCCGTTGGGAAGAAGTGTGGAAGTAAGTAATCTCGCATCGCTATAGCCTACATGAGCTTAGCTTGGGCCCATATAAAAGCCCAATCAATGACCAACTTCATTTCAGACTTGTTTTCAATTCCTTATCGAGATTACAAGTCAATTAGTTGAGTTAGGCCAAGTATATGGACCCACTGCTCTAGTTAAGCCAAACCGACCAAATCTCACATTGGTTTGATTTAAGTTACATTATGTTGAATTTTGTTCTAATTCGTTTATGTGTTTGAACATGAATATTTTTGGGCTAATCACTTGAATTGTGCCTGGATGCAGGGTATACCGTGCCGTGAGGAGGTCTGAAATTCTCCTTCTATGCTAATTAGTATTAAATAAGACAGGTTGTGTATGGGCCATTGGTAGCCTTTCTATGGCCCAATTAAGCTTTTTGTAGTACCTTGTGCTATGGCTGAGTTATATGATAATGATAATAATATTATGAATTAGTTGGATTTCACCGATCATAATTGCCACTATCATGTCCAACAGTGCATCAAATATTATCGTGGGTAAGATATGATGGTCATAATTTTCTTTTAATGACACTTGTCGAGTAATTAGTTTTGATGTTACTTGTTAATGAATTAAATTCAATAATAATCTCACCACCTATCCCTTGAATTAAATCAATGTACAATACTGATTAGTGCCATTTAGTACAACTAGTACAAGTTCATATGTCTTCATTGAAAGGGAACTCTCACCATGGTATTAGATTTCATTATGGTCCATATCAATTTATTTGATGTAAGATTTGGTAATTTCTCTTATTTTTTTAAACTTGGGTCATTTAATAAAAAATTATTTTTAACTTCAATTAAATTTTTAAGGGAAGTTAAATAAATTTTTTTTATTAAATAGTCCCTTTTCATTACTTCAAATAATCAATGAAGTTAAAAAAGAGTGGAATAAAATTTCATTTGGGCCTGCCTGTAATTTTAATTTAATATTTGAGATTTAATTTAAAATAATTTTAGTTTTGTGAAAATATAAGTAAGAACTTCAAAAGGATAGAGTTGGGTGAAAACCACGACAGAACCGTCCCTGGTGACAGAATGACAATCAAAACTTATCCAATTCCCAATATGAAGCCAACCCCAGTTGCTCTCTCCACCGTCCGATTGTAATCAACCAATCTCTTACACAAAATACGATGGGGCAAGCATCCACCCACCATTGGATCAAAAGATGATCAAATTCACACAAAATTTAATGCATATTAGACAAAACTTGGAGTCATTTCAATTCAGTCCCATGAAAAGAAGATGGTCCCACTTTTGCAAGTGTAATTTTGTTCGCCCCTTAAGGGGACGTTTGTTAAAATAAACAAGATAAGAGGCATTAAGATAAGGTTGAAATGTGTTCCGGATCAAGATATGAAATAATTAAGATAAGCTTGGAAAGCATTCTAAAATTTTTATCAAATTATTTATTAAATTTTGTAAAATATACTAGAGGACATAAATGTCTTTTCTTTCTTATCTATAAAGACTGCTTATCTTGAGGCAAATGAGAGATAAGTATATCTTGAAAGATCAAGATAAGAGGTTATTAATAATTTTTTTCAAGAATTTTCAGATAATCTTAACAAATATGTTGGAAATGAAAAAAGTCCGAGATGCATCCCATATCTTGACTTTTTCACCCTATATCTTAATTAACAAACGCCCTCTTAATGGGTAAACGTAACACGTTAACGAGGGTTAAAAAAAAACTCATTTACATTTTTTTTCCTTTAAATATTGGCCCATTCTCTCTCATCAATGTGTCTTTCTCTTTCTTTCCACCTCATTTCTTTTTTTTTCCTTTCCCGTCGACTTTCTCTCCATCTTCTCTGTCTCTCTATCTCCACTATGTCTCCTCCATGTCCAATGTATGTCCCTTCCACCTTCGACATATTGCTCACCTCCTGCCATTGTCAGTCTTCACCAACAGAGGTGTCGGACCTCCAACAACGGTGTCTCTCTTTGCGCAGTGCGTGATCAGGCCGATTGGCCATCCAATCTTCCACTTCTTATCGTTCTTCCATTTCCGAGTCGTTCTCTCTCTTTCTCTCTCCCTCTCTTAGAACTTTCAAGCCTCATTCTCTCTGAAGTTTCTATTATTCACCATGTCTCCTAATTTTTGCTTTGATCAATTCTTAAATTCATTTCACCTCTTTACTTAATCTGTATTTCATTACTATTAATTGTTTCTTTTTGTGATTGTATCTAGTGGATGGCTAGTATTTGTACTTGATATGAAATAATGGTTATTGACATACACTTTTATATATGTACTGTTGGGTCACAATGTCCAAAAGTTACACTCCAATTGAAATGGGCTTCTTAAATTTGATGTAAATTTTGCTTTAAGAAAAGTTAATGTCAATTTTGCATTTCTAGTAAGGTATATGTAACTTTATTTCTTTTTATTTTTTTTTCATTAAAAAGTCCAATATCCAGACATGTCAAAAGAGTACCCTTTACAGTACCATATGCCTATTTTAATGGCAATAATCAATTAAATCAACTAAGCACTAAGTAAAGTCTAATTCATCTTTTCCTATCGGTAAATAAATATAAATGCATAAATACATACATGTAAACAATAACAAAAGAGCAACCGATCGTAATCCATGACACTACGTACTACATATATGGAATATGCACAAAGCCTTCTAATGTGTTATTTATAGCCAGCATTAAACAAAATCTTACCAATTGTATTGAAACAGATTTAGCATGTCACTACAAGAAAAGATTGCATATTACCAATGGCAATCAAAATGAAAACCCTAATTACAGTTGACTAGATGTTTGTTCTAAAGGTCACAAACTCTCTTTTTAGACAATTCTAAACATACATTTTTGGTTTACAATAAAAAAATTTAGTTCATGTAATTTTGATTCTCTGAGGGTGTCACAATGGGCACCCTCAAGCATCAATCAAATATTTGATTACCTAGACCATAGACTTGTTTCACTTGATTTATTTGTTTTCAATCCTCGGTCTTCAAACCCTCTCCCCACCCCAAACCCCTTGATGAAAGCATGGAAGACCAAAAGAGCCACCAACTTATTTCATGAGAAGTCTAGAGCTAACCATATGTCACGATCCAATGGTTTGTTTGAAGCAATCTAGAGGGGACACCATTACTAGAGGGGATGCTAGTGGACAAACGTAGGAGGTGGAGTCGACACAGTCGTTGTAACCTGTCAAGTTCTCGCGTCGGGAAGAGAGAAAGAACAAGTTAGAGGTGGGGGAACGACCGAAGGTAGAGGACCGGATGACCGATCATGCATTACGCGAAGAAAGACACCATTGCTGGAGGTCAAATGCCTCTATTGGTGAGAAACAACAACAACAGGAGATGGATGACACGTCGAGGTGGAGGGGACGTGCATTGCAAATGGTGGAGAAAGAGAGAGATGGTGGAAAGAGAGTGGACGTGGAAGGAAAATAAAGAAGATGGAAAGAGAGAGAAATAGATAGAGTGAAAAGAAAGAGTGGGCTGATATTTAAAGTAAAAAAAAAAACGTAGATGTGTTATGTTTTTAATCCCCACTAACGGGGGTTACATTCACCCCGTTAAAGGGTGAACAAAATGGCACTCCACTTTAGCCATCAAATCCTTCCTTCCAATGGGTCCCACACTTGTCCCCAGCCAGCATGCCAATTCTATGGCAACGAGACACCTCCCTCCCCCCTGTTTATTTTCAAATAAATATATAAATTATAATTTTTTAATAAATTACACGACTTAATTCATAATAAAGTCTTAAAATTATGTACTCCAAACACTAATCTAAATATAATGCATTAGAGATTCTAAACTTGACTATGAATTGTTTTAATTATAATTTATAACAATAATATATTAGACCTTAATCCCTATTAGGAGAGTGATTATAAGAATTTTGGGTGGTAAGCTATTTTTATACACAATTATATTTTTATATTAAAACTTGTTACTTCTTACCTATATATATTATACGTGGATATTACTTACACATAATACTAATATATGTGGATGATTAAATTAGACAAACTCACTATATTATTCACATTTATTATGTGTGACTAAATTGATATATCCACACTTATTTTATCGAAAAAAATTCGCTCCACTTTCAAAGGTTGGTGGAATATTTTTTGATAAAGTTTTAGTTAATGTTACTTTTTTTTTTATTATATTGCCCCACATATTAATAAATGATTGTTCATAAATTTAACCACGCATAATTACAAATGTTATATATGTGTGGATATTCATGTATTAGTTGATGTCGCATTTTTTTAGATTATACTACTCACACATATTAATAAATGTTATGCATGTGTGGATAATTATTTATAAACTTACCCACGCATAACCCACACATAATTACAAATATTATATATGTATGGGCATCAACGTATTTATGATTTTATACTTAAATTACAAAATTACGTCATTTTAATTTTTATAATTTAAGTATTTTGATTTTATTTACAAATAAAAATAATAAACTTAAAACTAAATCCCTAGTCTAAAATTCTTCTTTCCCTAAAATTAAATTTCTACGAGGTTTCTAATTTTTAAAATCCCTCTTTTGCTCGCCTATTCATTTCTAAAATCCCTAAAACTAAAACTTAACAAATACACGGTAATTTACAGAAAAAAAACAAATACACGGTACCATTAACTTCATAAAAAATTTCTATAAGAACATATACAAAGTTGTGAAGTTTTAGACCTTTTTCTGTCATTTGCAACGTTTCTCATACCTGTTAGTTTTTAGGTCTATCTCAATCTCTTTTAATCTTGTTTATATGATCTCATCTCATCTCTTCTCTTATTTCTCTTTTCTTTGATTGTTTTGTGTTTAGGGTTATATTTATAATTTTTTTTATTGAATTTATTTTAGTTAATTATAACCAAAAAAATATTAAAATTTAACTAACACTATTATAAGTAATTTCTAATATAATCTGAAATATAATTATTAAGCTATTATAATTAAATTTTAATTATTTATTGATAATACAATATATTAAAAATTATGAACATATTAAAAAGAATACAATATATCAAACTAATTTATTATAATTATTAGATTTATTATATAATTAAATTTTTAAATAAATATTAATTTGATACAATAATTTAAATTATTTCATTACTAAATTTTAGATGATTATCATAAATTATAATTTAAATCATTTATAATTGCCATCATTTAAATTATTTTATTATTTATCATAATATTAAATTATTTTATTTTTATTTAATAACTAAATATTTAAAAGAAAAAACTAAAATTTTAGCGGGAGAAGCCCTGCTCTCTCTACAAATCCCTAAATCACGTATTGCTCTAAATCACCTTTCATAGCTAAATCACATCAAACATCACAAAATTTTAGTATAATTTTTATTTTAGTCATTAAATTTTAATTCTTTTTAATATGATCATAGAAATTTAAAAAATTTTACAATGTATATAAGATTTTCTAGTTAATATAGCAAATAATAAAAATTATTGTATGATGACAATCAATCAGAATGTGTCACGTGTCAATATATAATAATATTATATTAAAATATTATTACATAATATTTTTATTATTTATCACATCAATGTCACGTCACTTATTTTGATTATAAAATAACTGAAAAATTTTATATCTGATCACGTTATGATTATATTAAGAAAGATTAAAATTTAGTGCTCAAAATAAAAAACACACGAAACTAAAATTTAATGACGTTTGATGTGATTTACCTCTCACCGTTAACTCCCGGCTTTCCCTCTGACTGTAACTCCCTGTCTTCTCCAGCCCAATGCCTCTGCCGCCTCCAGCCGCGATCTCCTCACTGCCTCTACGCCTGCCGCCTCCAGAGCACGCCTACTGGTTGTCGTCCTCGCGTCCTCGTTTTTTTCCGATTGAGGGTTCCAATTGAAATTCTTTGTCTCTCTCTCTATATATATATATACATGCGTATTTGCATGTTGATTGGTGATTTAAGTTGTTGATTTCAGATTCTGACAGGTGCATTACGGGGAACGACGCCATCAAGTTCGTTGCTATGTCCAACTTGCCTAAACATGATCTCAAGCAGGTAGGTCGCCGGTTCTTTTACCGTTTTCAGTTTGGTTGTAGTTCCCTGCTTGGTTTGCTGAGAGAAAGGGTGGAATATGCAGAAAATAGAGATATTCTAATTCGTTTTAACGGCCTTGCTTTGATGTTCTTAAATTACTTCCAATTTGTTTTCAACCGAAAATAATTAGGGTTTTATTCCTTGTTCGTTTTACTAATTCTTCTACACTGCATCTGTCTTACGGAAAAATTACTTTGCAGTAACATTGCCCCTCCGCCCCAAACCAACCAATAGTTTGCTAATTCTGTTCTCATTTTTTTGAACCAAATCAAGAGGAATATAGGTTCTCCCTCTCCCTTTTTTGGATTCTGATACCTTCTCTGTCATTTTTGCGCCCCATACAATCATTGGAACCAAAATGTATGGTATGGACCCATGACTCCCCAGCAGGGCAACGATGCACATTCTGGAGTTGCTTCTTTAAAATTTAATGAGCCAGACACACACACACTCACACACACATATACATATATGGAATGTGGCTTAATTGGATGATTCCAAATGGGGTCAGAGGGTACAGTCTATTTAATTGAATAAGTTTTATGTAACTGATTCTGATATCATCTTATTGGCTGTAAAATTTCTATCAGTTTTTCCCGTTTTCTTTTATAATACAATATTATTCAAAAGTTTGAGCCCTTATTGAGTCATTTCTTCTACTTTGTTCATGTTTTTTTACTTCTCATTACTGATTTTTACTTCAATGCTAAAGTTTTAAATTTAATTTTCATGCTTTTTTTTTTTTTTGTGGGGGGGGGGGGGGGCGGTGGTGGGGGGGTTAGGTTTGGGCTAGGTTTTATTTTTTCTGTGATTTTTGAGGTGGCCTAGTATAGGCATTTATTGCTTGAGAAGTAGGAGAATGGCATTATCAACCATAGCGTACATTTTATAAAAATTCACTGATATGTATGTATATGCATGTTTCATCCTGTATTTGATTACTTACATGCAATCAGCTGCATCTGTGAATGGAGTTTGATTTCTTTTGTTGTTTGAACAACTTTCATCTTGTCTAGGGATGTAAATGGGTCCCCGATTAAACCCATTTACATACTTGGTTCAGTAGATTTTCTATTAAAGCTCATGCATATATCCCCCAATTATGAATTTTTGCACTTGTTTTAATTTTAAATGGATTTAATTGGGACCCATTTACATCTCTAATCATGACTAATCTTTTCTGTTTTTCTTATTTACAAGGAAGGTTTGGATGCATTACTTGCTGTAAGCACACTCATGTCCTTTTTACTTTTCTTGTTCTTGAAATTCATCTTGTACAAGTTGTAACAGATTGTTTTAACATGTTAATTGATGATGTACTGAAGAAAAAGCGTACACCTAAGTCAAGTGAGTCTGAACTCTAAATGGTAGGAGTTTGTTTTTCCCCTCTTTAACTGTGAGAAATCCATTTTGTGTTTTAAAGTTAACTAATAACAACAATACATGTAGTTCTGTATTGCAACAATCTCCATTAGCTCAATGGTTTACTTCTTTGAAGTCTGCAAAGAAGGTAACCCTGTTTAATAACTTGTTTTATGTTTTTTTTTCCATATATGTTTTAACTGTTTAGGTGACTTTATGACTTTATGCTTATTTTCTGACTTTATGAGTTTTTAGCTGTGTATATGTTTGAACTATATTGTAATAGATGTTGCAACAATTGAAATTTTAAATATAAAATTTTAGCTTTGCCCACATATAATATGTTTTTTAGCTGCACATATGAAATTATCCTCTCATACGAAAATTATTTTTTATATTATTGTCCACACATTATATGTTTGTTACCCACACATATTCAAATTTTTTTTATATTATTACCCACACATAATATTTTTTTTATCCACACATAACATTTTTACCCACACATATAAAATTTATTTTTTATAGTATTACCCACACATAATCTTAACTTTACCTACACATAAACAAATACACGTGTTATGCCACATCTTCATCTAATTAAAGCCATGTCATCAGTCACATCACAGTTACAATTTCCTGACATAAAAATAATTGCACATACAAAAATATTTACCTACATATATATGTGGGTAATATATTAAGCTTTACCCACACATAAATATATGTGTGAGTAAAAGTTATTTTCTAATCCCCCTTTACCCACATATATTGACATTAGCATTATGTGTGAGGAAAAATTATAGTTGACACAAAATAATTTTTACCTACATTTACGTGTGTGGGTAAATTTCTCAAATTCTTGTAGTGTTCATTTTCTATAGGTTTGTCAGTCTTCTTAGGTAATTCAATAAGTTATGACCTTTCAATGGTTGCTAATATAACGAATAGGGGCTTTATGAATGGAGTATAATTTCTAAATTAGAGTTATGGAGAGCCATTAAGTTTTCTAGATTTTTCCTCTCTTTCGCTTGTCTTCTCATCGAGATCTTCTTTTCATTTTCTATCTCTTTCCTCTTCTTTGTCGACTATTTGCATTATTTAGATTTGTGTACTTATTGGCCCGTACAAATAAGTCTGCTAACGATGTTGGTTAATTTAAGGTAAGAGAATTTTACGAAGGTACCCATCTTGTTCCTTTAAGCATTGCAATGATCACCATGTCTATATGTAAATCTTGAATTTCTAACTAAACATTTTTAAAACGGTCAACATATAACTGAATTCTTTATTTTCTTTGCAAATACTTAGGAAGTATGTGGCATCTTTTTTTTTTTTTTATAGCAATTAATGATGAATGTTTTAATGAATCCTCACCTTAATTGGTTCAAATAAAAGATAGACCTCTTTGTTAAAGTATTAAACCGTGTATGAGCATGATCTGTTAAAGTTAAGGAAAAGATTCAGCACATAATAACATCTTCTCAGTCATGCAATATCAATACATATTCATAGTTCTGTATGTGGTTACGATAGTCTCATTTTTTTAGTAAGAGTTGATTTGAGGCATTTTGAACTTGGGGGAAGAGGTTTCTCCATGATTTATGTAGGGAAGAGAATTTTTCTTCTATATGGGTCTTTCTCCACAGTAACTAGTTTCCTTTGTTCCAAGATTTATTCAATTATTCTTCTCATATCTTTGGTATCCCGAGCAGTGATATTAGACTAATTTGACTAATTAAGGCCCAAGTGTGAATCCGGTTCCGATACTTTTCATAATTTCATGATATTCTTCTTTTGGAAGGGGTGGGGGGTGGGGAATGACTTAATCTTTCTAAATCGAAGCTGCCCATGGTTAATTGTGTTGGTTCTGTAGAGCAATCTCTCGTAACTGTCGATAGGTTCCTATGGGACAGTCTCTTGCAACCTTACGTCGCATGATGTTCCCATGAGAAGGGTTCAGTCTTCCAAGAAATTTTAAGGGAGACTCTTTTTTCAAAGAGGTTCTTGAGTAGTTTATTGCAGAACTCTCCTGTAGACGGTCTCCTGAAGAGGTGATCGATCTTTCAAGAAGTTCTCTCAAAGAAGTCTGAGAAACTCTCGGTTGTCCTCTTGTGCAACTCAAATTTTAGGCGTATACCTCTTTTTCTTCTCCTTCATTATGAAGGGGGCAAAAGTCGTACTCGTTGTCATTCTAAACTAAATAATAGAATGTGGTGGAAGAAAGAAAAGTTAGAGATGCATGGGAGCATGAAGAAGTATGATTACATGTAGAACCTGTTAACACCGCAAGCCTCCACGTACGTCTCCCCAACCACCCCACTAAGCTAAAAGAGGGAGCCACTCCCTCATCTTCACCCTTCTCACACGGCATCTTCTAACTATATATAACAAGCCTTCCACTTCTAGCTCGACTCAGTGTGCTAGCTAGCCAGACCACCACTGACTCCATCCAATCCAATCCCCTTAATTACCAACCAATTAATGGCAGGCTCTAAGATGAGAACCAGCTTCGCCGCTTTGATGGTTTTCCTGTTGGCTTCGGAGCTTTGCTTCGACGTGGCCACGGCGGACGGAGAGTGTGGGTACACGCCCATTGAGGAGGCGGCCTCCAGCTTGAGCCCCTGCTTGGACGCCTCAAGGAATCCCGGCGCCAAGGTTCCGCGGCCGTGCTGTGCCAAAGTTAATGCGTTGATTCGAACGTCGCCGAGATGCCTCTGCGCCGTTCTGCTGTCGCAAGAGGCGGAGGAAGCCGGCATCAATCCCGGGATTGCTATTTCCATTCCGAAAAGGTGTGGCATCAAGAACAGGCCCGTTGGGAAGAAGTGTGGAAGTAAGTAATCTCGCATCGCTATAGCCTACATGAGCTTAGCTTGGGCCCATATATAAGCCCAATCAATGACCAACTTCATTTCAGACTTGTTTTCAATTCCTTATCGAGATTACAAGTCAATTAGTTGAGTTAGGCCAAGTATATGGACCCACTGCTCTAGTTAAACCAAACCGACCAAATCTCACATTGGTTTGATTTAAGTTACATTATGTTGAATTTTGTTCTAATTCGTTTATGTGTTTGAACATGAATATTTTTGGGCTAATCACTTGAATTGTGCCTGGATGCAGGGTATACCGTGCCGTGAGGAAGCCTGAAATTCTCCTTCTATGCTAATTAGTATTTAATAAGACAGGTTGTGTATGGGCCATTTGTGGCCTTTCTATGGCCCAATTAAGCTTTTTGTAGTACCTTGTGCTATGACTGAGTTATATGATAATGATAATAATATTATGAATTAGTTGGATTTCACCGATCATAAATGCCACTATCATGTCCAACAGTGCATCAAATATTATCGTGGGCACGATATGATGGTCATAAGTTTCTTTTAATAACACTTATCCAGTAATTAGTTTTGATGTTACTTGTTAATGAATTAAATTCAATAATAATCCCATCACCTATCCCTTGAATTAAATCGATGTACAATACTGATTAGTACCATTTAGTACAACTAGTACAAGTTCATATGTCTTCATTGAAAGGGAACTCTCACCATGGTATTAGATTTCAGTATGGTGCATACCAACTTATTTGATGTAAGATTTGGTAATTTCTGTTATTCTTTTAAACTTGGGTCATTTAATAAAAAAATATTTTTAACTTCAACTTAATTTTTAAGGGAAGTTAAATAATTTTTTTTTAATTAAATAGTCCCTTTTCATTACTTCAAATAATCAATGAAGTTAAAAAAGAGTGGAATAAAATTTCATTTGGGCCTGCCTGTAATTTTAATTTAATATTTGAGACTTAATTTAAAATAATTTTATTTTTGTAAAAATGTAAGTAAGAACTTCAAAACGATAGAGTTGGGTGAAAACCACGAAGGAACCGTCCCTGGTGACAGAATGACAATTAAAACTCATCCAATTCCCAAGATGAAGCCAACCCTAGTTGCTCTCCCCACCGTCTGATTGTAATCAACCAATCTCTTACGCAAAATACAATGGGGCAAGCATCCACCCACCATTGGATCAAAAGATGATCAAATTCACACAAAATTTAATGTGTTGGATGCATATTAGGCAAAACTTGGAATAATTTCAATTCAATCCTATCAAAAGGAGATGGTCCCATTTTTGCAAAGGCAATTTTGTTCACTCTTTTAAGGGAGATGTTTGTTAAAATGAGTAAGATATGAGGTATCAAGATAAAATTGAATGCATTTCGAATCAAGATATGGAATGATTAAGATAAGGTTGGAAAGCATTCTAGGATTTTTATAAAGGTTTTTGTTAAATTTTTTAAAATACACTAGATGAGACAAATGTCTTTTTTTTCTTATCTATAAAGACCCAGATATGCTTATCTTGAGGGGAGGAAGAGATAATCATATATTGAAAGATCAAGATAAGAGGTTCTTAATAATTTTTTCAAGAATTTTTAGATAAACATAACAAATATGTTGGAAATGATAAAAATTCAAGATGCATCCCATATCTTGATTTTTTCACCTTATATCTTGATTAACAAATACCCCCTTAATGGGGTAAACGTAACTCGTTAACGAGGGTTAAAAAAAATAACTCATTTACATTTTTTTTTCCTTTAAATATTAGTCCACTCTCTCTCATCAATGTGTCTTTCTCTTTCTTTCCACCTCATTTCCTTTTTTTCCTTTCCTGCCGATTCTCTCTCCATTTTCTCTGCCTCTCTCTCTCCACTGTGTCTCCTCCTTGTCCAATGTACGTCCCTTCCACCTCCGACATGCTGCTCACCTCCTACCGTTGTCAGTCTTCACCAATAGAGGTGTTGGACCTCCAACAACGACGTCTCTCTTCGCACAATGCGTGATCAGGCCGACCGACCATCCAATCCTCCACATTTGGTCGTTTCTCCACTTCTGAGTTGTTCTCTCTCTCTCTCTTAGAACTTTTCGGCCTCATTCTCTTTGAAGTTTCTATTATTCACCATGTCCCTTGATTTTTGCTTTGATCAATTTTTTTCGTCTTGAATTCATTTTAGCTCTTTACTTGATCTATATTTTATTATTGTTAATCGTTTCTTTTTGCAATTGTATCTAGTGGATGGCCACTATTTATACTTGATATGAAATAATAATTATTGACATACACTTTTATATATGTATTGTTAGGTTTCTACATCCACAACATTTGAAAATTGCACTCCAATTGAAATGGGCTTCTTAAATTTGATGTAAATTTTGCTTTAAGAAAAGTTAATGTCAATTTTGCAATTTCAGTAAGGTATATGTATGTTTAATTATTTTTTTTTTTAAAGTAGTGCTTAATAAAATGTTATTGTGCTAGTATTGATACACAACTGTTGTTTAAAAAAAAACAAATTAAATTACTTTGAAACAAAAATAAAATAAATCTCCTTATGACTTAATTTTAATAATTATAATACAAAAAGAAATATTAATTAAACACTCATTACATGCTTTCAAGTAACATTGACAAACACAATAATACACTTCTTATCAAATGCAATTTTTATTAATATTACTTTTACAACACAATATAATATAACACACTATCACAAAAACACCAAACATACCCTCAAGATCAATTTTCTTTTTAGCTTTAAAAGATAAATATATATATATAACTTTATTTCTTTTCTTTTTTCTTTTCATTAAAAAGTCCAATATCTAGACATGTCAAAAGGATACCTTTATAGTACCATATGCCTATTTTAATGGCAATAATCAAGTAAATCAACTAAGCACTAAGCAAAGTCTAATCCATGTTTTCCTATCGAAAAAATAAATATAAATACATAAATACATACATGTAAACAATAACAAAAGAGCATCCAGCCATAATCCATGACACTATGTATTACATATATATGGAATGTGCACAAAGCCTTCAACATTAGACAAAATCTTACCAATTGTATTGAAATAGATTTAGCATGTCACTGTAAGAAAAAGTTGCACATTACCAATGGCAATCAAAATGGAAACCCTGACTACAATTGACTAGATGTTCGTTTTAAGGGTCACAAACCATCTCTTTTTAGACAATTTTAAGCATACATTTTTGGTTAACAATAAAAAAATTTAGTTCCTGTAATTTTGATTCTCTAAAGGTGTCACAATGGGCACCCTCAAGCATCAATCAAATATTTGATGATCCAGACCACAGACTTGTTTCACTTAGTCTATTTGTTATCAATCCTTGGTCTTCAAACCCTCTCCCCCACCCCAAACCCCCGATGAAAGCATGGAAGACCAAAAGAGCCACCAACTTATTTCACGGGAAGTCTAGAGCTAACAACGTGCCATAATCCAATGGCTTGTTCGAAGCAATTTAGAGGGGACGCCACTGCTAAAGGGGATGACGATAGACAGACACTAGAGGTGGAGTCGGCGCAATTATTGTCGTCGATCAAGTTCTCGAGTCGAAGAGAGAGAGAGAGAGAGAGAGAGAGAGAGAATGACTCCGAGGTGGAGGATCGGATGACCGGTCACGCATTGCGTGAAAAGAGACGTCGTTATTGGAGGTCCGACGCCTCTATTGGTGAGGACTGATGATGGCCGTAGGTGAACGACACGTTGAAAGTGGAGGGGATGCACATTGGAGATAAAGGAGACACGATATATATATAGAGAGAGAGAAAGACAGGGAAAAATAGAGAATGGGCGAGAAAGGAAAGGAAAAGGAAGAAGGTAGAAAGAGAGACAGGAAAAAGAGAAAGAGAGACTGGATATTTAAAAAAAAAAAGAAAATGAATTAATTTTTTAATCCATATTACATTCACCCCATTAAAGGGGTCAACAAAATCGCACTCCACTTTAGCCATCAAATCCTTCCTTCCTTTCAATGGGTCCCACTCTTGTTCTCAGCCAGCATGTCAATTCTATGGCAACGATAAATTTGTAGAATAGAAACGTCGTCTTCAAACCGCCTGAGTCTACAAAAAAAAGAAAATAGTTAGAGGGCATGGAGAGGTCCCTGCGCAAACACTCTGACGCTTAAGTTAGACATTGAGTATGATGAAAGAAATTGTATTAAAATAGTATAAAAAACGTCATTCTTTCAAGAATGAATGATTTCTTATTTATAAAGAAATATTGAATGATTCAAAATATAAAAAAATTATAATTCTTGTTAATAACATTTATCTTGATGGATAGCATTTATCTTGCCATTTTTAGGGATAGAATTTCTTAGGGATGATACTTATTCAAATATTTTATAACCATTTTATAATTATAATTCACTATGGATAATTATCTATTATTTTTTTGGAATATTCAAAATAATTTTTAAATGTCAGACTTATTATGTTTGCGCGCTTTGTGCGGGACCTCCCACATATGAAAAATTTATGTCTTTTAAACCAAAAAGACATTTTGGACTTTTGGTCTTATTTGACTTTTTAATGGGCTTTTATCTATGATACAACAATAACAAACAAGGTAACAAATAGGGGTTTTATGAATGGAGTATAATTTCTAAATTAGAGTTATGGGGAGCCGTCAGGTTTTCTAGATTTTTTCTCTCTTTCGCTTGTCTTCTCATTGAGATCTTTTTTTCATTTTTCATTACAAAAAATCCATAATTTAGTGACAGGAGAATCCATTACTAAACTAAGAAAATTTGTTGCTAAAAAATTTAGTGAAGGAAAAAATTCGTCACTAAAACTAACGTCACTAAAATTTAGTCACGAATTTTAGCGACAGGAGTATTTAGTGATGGAATCAGCGATGAGAGATCTCGTCACTAATCAGCGACGGGTATAATACCGTCGCTAATTCAAATCAGCGACAGGGGTATACTAGTCACTAAATCAGCAATGGGTATAACATGTTGCTAAATAAAAAAAATATTTTTTTATAAAAATAAATAAATTTAAACGTAAACTAAAAATAATTATTTAAAAAAATCTATAAATAAAATAAATATATTATTTATTTTTAATATATTAATGAATAATATTTTTTAATAAATATATAAATTAATAAAAAATAAAAAAATAAACGTAAATAATTAATATATATTAAAAATATAAATTATATAAATAAAATTTATGATAATTAACAATTTTTACAAATAAATTGTATATTCATTTTATTTTTTATGTATAATTAATATTTTATTGAAAACACATTGACATATTAATTTTTTATTTCTAATTTTTTTATCTTGTTTAAATAATTAATAATATATACACAATACACAATAATATTACATAATATGCAACTATATAAATGTAAAATAAATAATAATATATGCAATAAATATGAATAACATGGATATTTTTCATCTAAAAAATATTCAAAAAAGTATTTAAAAGTTAAAATAACAAAATACTAAAAATATAATACACAGAGAAAAAAATACCTTATAAATTTTGGTGATGCTCGTATCTTTTAAATGAAGACTCTACAACAAAAAAAAAATTAAATAGAATTTTCAAAATGAAATTGGGAGTGTAGAGGGGGAGGAGAGGGAGAAGAGAAAGAAGAGTGTCTGGGGGACGAGGAAGAAGAGGGGGTTTATAGGAGGAATTCAAAGGCTTGGAGGGAGAGGGGGGAAATTCAAAATGAAGGAGGCGAAAAAATTCAAAAGTAGGAGGTTGCGCGACTACGAGAGGGGGTCGTCGCTAAATGTTGTTTGTTTAGTGACGAGCCTGCTCATTATTGTTTAGCGTCGGGCAAGTGCCTGTCACTAAATTTAAATTTATAATTTTAATTTTTTTAATTTTAATTTTAATTTTAAAAGTAATTTTTTTCAAATTATTTAGCAAAAGAATATTCTGTCACTAAATAAATTTAATTTTTTTAAATTATTTAGTGATGGAAATATTTCATCGCTAAATAATTTTAATTTTAATTTAATTTTTTTAATTATTTAGTGACAAGAATATTTCGTTGCTAAATAAGTTTAATTTTTTTAATTATTTAATGACGGAAATATTTTGTAGCTAAATAAATTTAATTTTTTTAATTATTTAGTGACAATTATTTTAATAAAAAATATTAAAAATTATTTAGTGACAGAATATCCTGTCGTTAATTTTGTCGCTAAATTTAAAAAAATAAAAACAAATTAGCAACAAAATATCTGACATTGAGCCATTTTTAATTAGCAACAAAAAAATTTCATCGTTAAATCCATCACTAAAAAGTGTTTTTTTTGTAGTGAAATTCTATCTCTTTAGTCTTTCCTCTTCTTTGTTGACTATTTGCATTATCTAAATTTGTGTACTCATTGGCTTATACAAATAAGTTTGCTAACGATGTTAGTTGATTTAAGGTAAGAGAATTTTACAAAGGTATTGATCTTATTCTTTAAGCATTGCAATGACCACCATGCCTATATGTAAATCTTGAATTTCTAATGTAGCATTTTTAAAACGATTTATATATAACCAGTGGCGGATCTAGTAGTGAAGCTCAGGGCAGCTCACAAAAAAATTAAAATTTATAGTGTAAATGTTTTAATTTTTTAGTAGTAGCCCAGTATTAATTTTGCCCAACCCACCCCTAATTTTGCCCAGCCCAGTCCAACCCACCTACCTGGATCCGCCCTGGTATATAACTAAATTCTTTATTTTCTTTGCAAATACTAAGGAAGTATGTGACATTTTTTTTTTATAGCAATTAATGATGAATGTTTTAATAAACTCTTTCCTTATTTGGTTGAAGGAAAAGGTAAACCTCTTTGTTAAACTATTGAACCGTGTATAAACATGTTATGTTAAAGTTAAGGAGAAGGTTCATCACATAATAATATCTTCTCAGTCATACAATATCATTACATATTCATAGTTCTGTATGTGGTTACGATAGTCTCATTTTTTTAGTAAGAGTTGATTTGAGGCATTTTAAACTTGGGGGAAGAGGTTTCTCCAAGATTTATGTAGTGATAGAGAATTTTTCTTCTATATATGTCTTCCTCCACAGTTACTAGTTTTCTTTGTTCCAAGATTTGTTCAGTTATTCTTCTGATATTTTTGGTATCCCGAGCAGTGATATTAGACTAATTTGACTAATTAAGGCCCAAGTGTGATTCCGGTTCCTATACTTCTCATAATTTCATGATATTCTTCTTTTGGGAGGGGTGGGGGGTGGGGAATGACTTAATCTTTCTAAATCGAAGCTGCCCATGGTTAATTGTGTTGGTTCCGTGGAGCAATCTCTCGGAACTGTCGATAGTTTCCTATGGGACAGTTTCTTGCAACCTTATGTCGCATGATGTGATCCCATGAGAAGGGTTCAGTCTTCCAAGAGATTTTAAGGGAGACTCTTTTTTCAGAGAGGTTCTTGAGTAGTTTTTCGCAGAACTCTTCTGTAGACGGTCTCCTGAAGAGGTGTTCGATCTTTCAAGAAGTTCTCTCGAAGACGTCTCTTGTAGAGAAACTCTCGGTTGTCCTCTTGTGCAACTCAAATTTTAGACGTATATCTCTTTTTCTTCTCCTTCATTATGAAGGGGGCAAAAGCTGTACTCGTTGTCATTCTAAACTAAGTAATAGAAGGTGGAAGAAAGAAAAGTTAGAGATGGGAGTATCAAGAAGTATGATTACATGTAGAACCTGTTAACACCGCAAGCCTCCACGTAGGTCTCCCCAACCACTCCACTAAGCCAAAAGAGGGAGCCACCCTCCTCATCCTCACCCTTTTCACAGTGCATCTTCTAACTATATATAACAAGCCTTCCACTTCTAGCTCGACTCAGTGTGCTAGCTAGCCAGACCACCACTGACTCCATCCAATCCAAGCCCCTTAATTACCAAACATTTAATGGAAGGCTCTACGATGAGAACCAGCTTCGCCGCTTTGATGGTTTTCCTGTTGGCTTCGGAGCTTTGCTTCGACGTGGCCACGGCGTCCGGAGAGTGTGGGTACACGCCCATTGAGGAGGCGGCCGCCAGCTTGCGCCCCTGCTTGGACGCCGCAAGGAATCCCGGCGCCAAGGCTCCGCCGCAGTGCTGTGCCAAAGTTAATGCGTTGATTCGAACGTCGCCGAGATGCCTCTGCGCCGTTCTGCTGTCGCCACTGGCGAGGGAATTCGGTGTCAATCCCGGGATTGCTATTTCCATTCCGAAGAGGTGTTGCATCGGGAACAGGCCCGTTGGGAAGAAGTGTGGAAGTAAGTAATCTCACATCGCTATAGCCTACATGGGCTTAGGTTGGCCCATAAAAAAGCCCAATCAATGACCAACTTCATTTCAGACTTGTTTTCAATTCATTATCGAGATTACAAGTCAATTAGTTGAGTTAGGCCAAGTATATGGACCCACTGCTTCAGTTAAACGAAACTGACCAAATCTCACACTGGTTTGATTTAAGTTACATTATGTTGAATATTGTTCTAATTCGTTTATGTGTTTTTACATCGAACACTTTTAAGCTAATCACTTGAGTTGTGTCTGGATGCAGGGTATACCGTGCCATGACGATGGGGGCATGCCAAGGCCTGAATTCTCCTTCTATGCTAAGTAGCATTAAATAAGACAGGTTATGTGTGGGCCATTTGTAGCCTTTCTATGGCCCAATTAAGCTTTTTGTAGCAGCTTGTGCTACGGCTGTGTTATATGATGATGATGATGATAATATTATAAATTAGTTGGATTTCACCGATCATAATTGCCATTACCATATCTAACAGTGCATGAAATATTATCGTTAGTACGATATGTTGGTCATAAGTTAATGAATTAAATCCAATAATAACCCCATCACCTATCTCTTGAATTAAATCGATGTATAATATTACTGATTAGTACCATTTAGTACAACTACAACAAGTTCATATACATCTTCATTGAAAGGGAACTCTCGCCATGGTATTAGATTTTAGTATGGTGCATGCCAACTTATTTGATGTCAAATTTGATCATTTCTGTTATTGTTTTAAACTTGGGTCATTTTAATGAAAAAATATTTTTAATTTTAATTTAATTTTTAATGGACGTTAAAGAATTTTTTTATTATTAAATAGTCCCATTTCATTACGTCAAATAATCAATGAAGTTCAAAAAGAGTGGAATATAATTTCATTTGGGCCTACCTGTAATTTTAATTTAATATTTGAGACTTAATTTAAAATAATTTTATTTTGTGAAAATGTAAGTAAGAACTTCAAAAGGATAGATTTGGGTGAAAACCACGAAGTAACCGTCCGTGGTGATAGAATGACAATCAGAACTCATCCAATTCCCAAGATCTAGCCAACCCCAGTTGCTGTCTCCACCGTCCGATTGTAATCAACTAATCTCTTACACAAAATACGATGGGGCAAGCATCCACTCACCGTTGGATTAAAAGATGATCAAATTCACACAAAATTTAATGTGTTGGATACACATTAGACAAAACTTGGAATCATTTCAATTCAATCCCATCAAAAGGAGATGGTCCCACTTTCGCCATCAAATCCTTCCTTCCAATGGGTCCCATTCTTGTCCCCAGCCAGCATGCCAAGTCTATGGCAACGAGACCCCCCCACCCTCCTGGGAACCCTTCAAACTTTTCCTTTTAATTTTTATTTTCACATAAATATACAAATTATAATTTTTTTAATAAATTACATGGCTTAATTCATAATAAAGTCTTAAAATTATGTAGTCCAAACACTAATCTATATATAATGCATTGGAGATTCTAAACTTGACTATGAATTGCTTTAATTATAATTTATAACAATAATATATTAAACCTTAATCCTATTTAATAGAAGAGTGGCTATAAAAATTTTGGGTGGTCAGCTATTTTTATATAAAATTATATCTTTTATATTAAAACTTGTTACTTTTTGCCCATTCCCATTTTCCTAAAACTAAAATCTATTAAAATCTGTTTACATAATCAAATCAAATCAATTTAATAGTATATTATGCTATCTTCACACTGCATGCAACGCTTCCATATTTATACAAACAAAATGGTATGTAAGGTTTTGCGTATAGAAGAATCAAATTTCTTTTAGAGTGGTGTGATATATGATATGACCCTACAATGAGTGAGAAAGAGAGGGAAAGTTGGCACACCAAAACCCAGAAAAGAGAACCAGTTTGGAGAGAGAGAGAGAGGGGGGGGGGGGGGGCAATCAAATCAGAAGGAAAATGGAAATGGAAAAGGGAAAAGCTGAAATTTGAATTTCATCGCTCTCTCTCTCTCTCTCTGTCTCTGAAGCATGCCCTTCTTCTTAATACACACCAACACCATTGCCTTTACATGCAAACCACAGCATAGCACAACCACTGCAATTATTTAGTCCCCCACCCAATATCCCAACAACTTAATGCAAATCATATAAAAAGTGACCCCATTTTCAGAATCCCGAGAAACAAACACCCTTTCCTTTCCTTTCCTTTCCTTTTCTTTTCTTTTCTTTTCTTTGCCCTCCCCCTCCCCCTCTCTTTCCTGCCGTTGACTGACTATACTGCTTCTTCTTCTTCTTCTTCTTCTAAAACCATCTGTTCGTTTTCCTCACTTTCTCACCCTTTTTCTTTCCTTATATACCACCCAATCTCTCTCTCTCTCTTCCCGTTCATTTATCGCCAAATCAACCAAATGGGAGACCTTCAGTCCATTGCTTACAGCAGCAGCCTAGGCTGGGATCTTCACAATCTTGGAGCTTTCAACGCTGACAACAACATCATGTCTCATTGTAATTAAACTTTCCCTTGTTTTGTCTCTCTGCTCATCATTATTTTCCTTCAAAATTTATACTTTCTTACCAATTAAGCCTGGGCTTTGTAGACATGGAAAACACTCCGCCATTTTCATCTCCCTTGGATTCTGATTTCTCCACTGGTTATCTCCAAGATGCTCTCTTTGAATTCGGCGATCGATCTAAACGACGTCGCTTGATGCTGTTTGCCGACAGCCAATTCAAAGAAACAAACGAACCTGTCAAGGTACGTACGTAAACCAACTCGTATCCATATATTTCCGTGAAACTTATATATATTTATATATCTGTATATGTATCTGTGTGTGTATATATATAATTGTACTGTAATTCATAGATGAGAAGCTGATGAATTTTAAGTCTATATGCAGAGCTACTGGGACTCGAGCCAGACAGAGAATTGTTCAGAGAATTTTAGTTATCTGAGCCAGATAACTAGCTTCAATGGAGTTTCAGGTGAATATATATATACACATATATAGAAAATTACACTGTGCATACATATATATATGTATATATTCATTTTTCCTGCAATCTTTACTTAATATCATGTAGTTCTAATATCCTAATTATTATGGCTGTACCCCACAAGATATGTTGCCATTTTGACCAGGCTGTACCCCACAATATTTGAATTGTGGCTTCAACAAAATCTGAAGAGAGAATGAGAGAGAGAGAGAGAGAGAGAGAGGGGTAAATTAATTAATTTGTGATTGCTTTGCATGAACTTAGTTAATTAATGTGATGATTTTAGGTGAAGCATTAATGTACGGATCAATGAGCAGAATGAGTGGGGATGGAAGTGTTTTCACAATCACCGAGAAGAAAACGGCAGAAGGAGAAGAAGAAGAACAAGAAATATCGGCAGCTTCAGATCAAGCTCTTCATTCATCTGCATCTTCTCATCACAAGCCCTTGCTGAATACCAGCTCCACCTCCTTCCCTCTCAAACAAACCCTATCTTCATTAGACCTCATTTCTACCTCACCTGGTATCTCTCTCTCTCTTTCTCCTCTCTGTACATAGTTACATGTATATTATATATATCAAACTAATGAAAAGTCAATTTTCACGACAATTTTGAATATAAATTCTTGTGTAACTTACCGTAGTAATAATACTATGTTTTCACGAGAGTGTAGGTGGTTCATAATAACTTATTACAGTAATGCTACTCATTAGATGAATAACAGTAACGTGGCACTCTATGTGGAAGTTTTTGTCCGAAGAATTAAGATGAATGTGCTTAATAAATTTTATTTTTTATATTTTTAAATTAATATATAATGTCAATTAAATACTTTTACATGACCTATCATATTATTATTAGCATTACTCGTGGTGTAGATAATATCACTTCAAAAGGAATTGCTATTTCTAGAAATAGAAAACTAAAGACAAAAATAATAAATGTCTTTAAATATATATATTGTTGTGAGATATAATATAATTATTATTATACTTTTAACAACAGTTTATTATTGGTCACAAAATATTTATACACTATGGCAAAAATTATTTATTATTAGAGATAATTATTAAGTTTTTCCCTAATAATTATATATTTAGCTTTAAAAGACAATTTTTGTTTTGATTCATCAGAAGCGTAGTGAATTAGTTTTTGTTTTTTGTTATTGATTTGTTTTGGGTGTGGTTTGTATGTACAGATGGCGATGGGGAGAAGAGAAAGCAGAAGGTGGCGAAGAAGAGGGTGGCGTACCCATTTGCAGTGGTGAAGCCCGGAGGCTGGGACGGCGACGTGACGCTGAACGACATCAACAACCGCATCCTCATGCCGCCGACGAGGCCTGTCAGGCACCCCGTTGGCGACTACGCTTGCCGGCCGCTCGTTTCTCCGGACGGGCCCGGCTTGTCCGGCAAAGCTGTGGTGGCCTTCACCAGAATTCACACCCAAGGCAGAGGCACCATCACAATAATCAGAACCAAAGGTTAATTAATTAAAGAAGAAGACGATGAAGAAACAGAAGAATTAAGAAAAATGGAAAAAGTTGTATTTAGGAAGAAGAATTAATATTTAATTTCTTGGCCGATCATGATCATTAATTAAGTCCGCTGCTTGTTTGAATTGTATAGGAGACAGATATATATATATATATATATATGAGTGTAAGTTGATTCATCTCTACCTCTACCTCTATCTCTACTGTTCTCAACATTTATATGTAGATTTTATCACAAGGGTTTTCTGTTGTATACATACATGTACAAATTAATTTAATATTGGATAATTCCCTCAAACAAGAAGACTTGAGGTTACACCTCATAATTTTAAAATCCTCATATGGATTAGTTTAAATTTTTGAGGGGTTAATTTGATACTTAATTTGCTCATTAGGTTTTGTGGTGGAGTTTTTGTAGCCTCTATACGTGCTCTTTGTAGTTATTACGGGATTTTATCTAACTCATATAAACAAAATAGTTTATATGGACTGGGGTCATATATATTTTGGGTTAGATATTATATAAAATAATTATTGATGTGTAAATGAATAAAATACAAAACAAATTACTTTACTTGAATGATATATTGATATAAATAATTTTTTTTATAACAATTATTATGGGTAGAGAGAGATAGAACAGAACACTGAACATATGTATATGTCAGTCGCTGGGAACTAGGAAGAAGTGCTAGGCGTGGCTCAAAAGGGACAAGACACAACCCCACCAGTTGAAGTGGAAAAAAATGTACCATAACCCTGCTCAGACTTGGCTTTTAAGTTTGGAATCTCTCCACAAAGACTTGGCCTTTTTTGTGCCAAACATTGCATACCCAATTCCATAAATATTAAAATTATGAATGAATCGTAATTAATTTAAATTAATTTTTTTTATGAAATTCAAACTGACTCTCAAGTTATGATATATGAACACCCTTATACACTTGGTTGTAGTATATTTAATATTTCTACGTACAAATTCATTGGCAAACATCAATATTATAAGTTGATTAGAGATTAGGCCACCTAATACCATAAACTTGATAGATAGATACATCAAAATAGCATCTTTGACAACGTAATTGAACAAAGACCTGATCACAACTCGATTGGTTAGTTCTATGTTTATTTTTGTGCATAATAAAGTGTTGGTTGGTTCATTTGTAACATGGATGACTTATTAGCACCGTTATAAAATACTTGATTAGTCTCAAAGTTTGAAATTGAAAACCTGTTTCTTCAAGGATGAAAGTCAACTGAATAGGTGCATGCGTCAAAATGGTGTTTGTTTTGGTCAAAAGCCTTGAGATAATAATTACACCATCTTCCCTTTAGAACAAATCTCTACAAAATAAGAATAAAATTACTTTAACGTACAGTTAATAGAACAAATCTCTCTCAATCTTTATAAAGTGTGCAAATTCGTACATTAAGAGACCCAATATATGCAATCTTTTTATTCCTAAACTAACTAGTGCTAAGAGATATATACACTCACTACATTGATTAATTCGTACAAGCAGCCATTAAGTTCAAAGAAGGGTAAAATGGATACGAAAAGGATAGACATCGCTAGCTGCATATGCAAGAAAGAAGAAGAGGGTGGTAACACAGCAGAGTGGACCTCCATGTCACAAAACTGTACTCATCTGAAAGAAATGTCGCTCTCTGGCCAAAGCAATGGGAATCCTTCTTCTAAGACCACAGGGGGTTCCATTATTTCACATCATCGCCTTGCAAAGCTTTCCACTCCTACGAACATGGCGGGTACTTCAAAATCAAGCCCTTTCAAGGTAACAATAAGTTAAAGAGTTTTTTTATTTATTTTGTTTGTATCTAATTTTTTTATTTATATTATTTAACGTGCATGAATGGATTATAAGTTGTTATTCGTTTCCATATTTACTCAACATACTTCATAATAAGGATAGTGAGTATCTCACCTTTTTTAAAAAAATAGAAAAATGCCCCTAACTCTTCGTGGACATGAGAACAAAAATATCACAAGTCTAGGCCCAAATCCACTTCGTCCCCCTGAATTTAAGTCCAAGATTTAAGTTGGATCGCCTATTGAGTCCTTGTGAGAGATTTGATCTAAATGATTAATTAAATTCAGACTCGAGGTCAAATTTAGACTAAACTCGCACTGCATCTTACCTAGGTTACCTGGGGAGTTCAAATCCAACCTTTCATATGGCGTGATCATAATTGTCTACCAAGTCTACATTCGATCATCTACATAACGATTATGACTCTTCATTAGCTCCACAATGTACCTTATAAGGGCACAAATTTCAATGGTCAAATACCTCATTAATTGCTTAATTTCAAGTCTTATTATTGACTAAAAATATATCAAGCGACTGGGGCTCACCATTTCTTTTAAAGGTCGAGCATGTCTCAAATAAGTTCAAGTCCAAGAATAATATGAATTTCTCAAGGTCAAAAAATTTAATTACAATAACAACTCTTGTACAAGTTAGGTAGTGACAGCTTCCAAAATATTATCAATTCTTATTAGTATAAAAAAGAAGAAATTAGACCATTTCCTACTATTTACAAATAATAATTATCACCCTTAATTTCAATTAAAAGTCAACTTTAGTCTAATCCACTTTTTTGTCCTAGGTAAAAGAGTAGTACTTGGAAGAATAAAAAGGCAATAAACCTTATCTTTTGATGAAGTTTAGTTAATTTCATATTTTACTAAAAAAATTATCAATAACCCGTGAAATATATAAGATGAAAACACCAAATATTAGTGGGATTCTACAATAGAATTAAGTTCACCATGATGATGATTAATTTTAGGTTTAACCCATATGTTTTGACTAGCCGATCGATCCTTGATGTGTATTTTTTTTCTTCACGAATTAATGAACAATGACAAGTGACAGATAAAGATAGGATCATGATGCTTGGTTTTAATTGGCAGAACATGATCTCTATCTTGAGGTGAGGCACCTAAACCCATTCTAGATCTTCTTAATCAGTAAAGTTATGGGCTGCCCCAAAATTAATCATTCATTACCTTAAAATACTTGAAAGTATATATGAGCTTTGTACATATTGGTGGATGGGACCCAAATTCATGGCCTATTCTATATGTCGTTTTCTTAATAGGTCAAACAAGCTGTCTCCGATTTCAAACCCTCTAGAAATCACAACATATATAGTACGTAGCCATCGTGCGGGACGCACAGCTAGCTCTTCCCCTTTCTTGTTCACATCGTTTCCCATTATCAGATAATTATTCATTTCAATATTCGATAAATGATATTAAAACCGATTGCCTAACATACATATATATACCCACATGATTTCAGTTATGATCATCATGATTATGATTGCTGCTTAATGGATCCAACGGTATAGGATGAGGGTGGACCAACTCTTGAAGAGCAGCTTATCATGGCTGTATGTATGTATCTATGTATGGACAAATCTTTGTGGGGGTGGGTGGGAAGGTAAGATGCAGTAGATTAGGGTTTTGTCTCTTTAGCCTTTACAACATTTTATTAACTTTCGTGAAGCTGAAGAATCTCTCTTCCACTTTTATTCACCTTCTTTTCTTTTCTTTTTTTTCTTTTTCAAATTTTAATTTCTTTCTGCTTAAATCATATTAATTAATCAGTAGGTAAGAAAGGCTGAAATTTTGATCTTTATCCATTTGATCAAACAAAAGCAGTAAAAAAACCCAAGGTATCTTGCTTTTACGTGAACCCAGCTTTAATTTTGAATTTTTTTTTCTTTTTCTTTTTCTTTTTGTCCTTTATAGACTTTATCCCTTCTCGTCTCCCCCTGCATTTGAGATTTTCACTGCAAAATTGGATAAATTGCATAATTTCCTGGAAATATGTGAATTATATATTTACAAATAAAACACGTGTGGACGTCAGCACACGTGCTCGAATGTTGAACCGCTTGCAGGTGGGGGAGAAGTCAGGGGGTAGCACGAAGTGTGGGTGACTCTACCGGTCGCCATAACACCTCCCCTCAGTACAAATATTTAATTAATTAATATCGTTTTATAGTAAAATAATTCCTAAAAATACGAGAGAATATCTGCTTCTTCTGCTGCTTTCGCTTTTTCCAAATCCCCAATAAGTGAGAATTAGATTCTCCTTTTTTTTTTTTTTTTGGTTTTGTTTTAATATTCGGCATCGGGATTTCACCACTTTTTCACGAAAAATTAAAATAATTTAATCGGTGTCGCAATGATGACATGGATCGTTCGTCACCTGATGCCCAACCCCGAGAGCTTTACTGGACTACCAGGCCCATGTCCGATTCTGCTCCTCCGAACCGGCCCATGTCGAGTAAGCCCGGCCCGATTCATTTGTCTTGGGTCTCGTCTAAGTTTTTAAATTTAAACTATACTTGTTCAGAGTTTCCGTGGTTATATCATTTTGTTATGAAGATCTTTTTTCTCTTTTTTTTTTTTCTGTTATTAATAAACATAGTCGTTTATAATTTGAATTTGTATTTTATAATAATTATTTTTATTAGTCATATTGTGCATTCACTAATATTTTTATTCTAAATTTTAGTAAATTTAAGTTTACTTAAATTAATAGAATAGGAATACTTGAAGTAGAGATGGGAAATGGGCCGGCCCGACCTGTTACTGTAGCAGAAGGGCCGGATCGGCCTGCCCAGCAAAATGAGAGTTGGGCTAGGCCAGCGATATGTGGCCCGCGGCCCAGCCCGACCTGACCCGCCAAAATGGCCCGTAGACCAACTCATCAACTGGCCCGCTAAAATGGCTCGACATTGCCCACCAAAAAATAAAAAAAATATTTAAAAAATTATGTTTTTAATTAGTAATTATAAACATATTTTAAACATAATAATTAAAAATTATGTTTACTATAAATATAATTTTATTGTAATGTTGTAAGCATAATTATGTTTGTAAAGATAATATTTATTATGTTTGTAAAATTTTACATAATTTTACTATAATATTTGTAAACATAATATTTACTATAAACATTATATATGTAAAATTATGTTTACAGTAAACATAATTTTACAAATATAAAAATCATATAAACATATTTTAAAAAATATTAGTTACATTTGAGAAAAATAAAAAAATATTTAAAAAATTATGTTTAAAAAAATTAAAAATAAATGGTTCACTGGCCGACTCAGACAACTAGGCCCATGGGCGGGCCTTGCCCAGCAGGCCCACAGCCCGCCCCGACCCACTTTGGCCCATTTATTAAGATCCACAGGGTCGTGTCGGGTCCCAAGTTCCATTTTCCTGGCCTAGCCCGGCTTACTTGCGGGCCAAATATGGTCCAACCCACCAAAAGGGTGGGGTAAGCAGGATGCGGGCCGGGCCGGGCCGCCCATTTCCTATCTCTAACTTGAAGGATACCTAAATAACATTATAAGAATTTCAGATTTTAGTGAAAAAGATATTCTGTTGCTAAAGTAAAAAATCCGTCTCTAAATAAATTTAGAGATAGATTAGTGACGGACAAACGCTAAAGTCTTTATGACTAAATTTTTTTGACGACTATCGCCAATTTAGCGACGAAAATATTTTTTTCGCTAAATGTAATTTTTTTAAAATTTAGTGATAAAAATTTTTGTCGCAATTCCGTATCTAATTCAATCGTTCAATATGACGACTAAACAAAACAACGATGAATTAGCGATGAAATATTCTATCACTATTTTTTTAATTTTTTTATAAAAAAAGAATTTATTTTAGCTATAAAAATTTTTGTCGCTAAAATAAATTAAAAAATATATAAAAATTTTAACAAATTAATTTAGCAAGGAAAATTTTTATCGCTATAATAAATTAAAAAATTTAAAATATATATATAAATTAAAAGAATAATTTAGAGAAGAAATTTTTTGTCTGTAAAATAAATTAAATTTTTTTAAATATATATATAAAATTAAAAAATTAATATAGCGACAAAATTTTTCATCGCTATGTTATAAAAAAATTTAAAAAAAGAATTATTTTAAGCTACTGAATGACATCGCTAATTCCATCGCTAAAATAAATATATTTTTTATTTTTATAATTATAATTAATTATTAGATTAACTTAATTAATTTAAAATAATTTTAATTCTAATATAAATTAAAACAAGAATTATATAAAAATTATAAAATTTATACTTATAATATGAAAATTAATATTCGAACAAAATACTAATAATCGTTTGTTACATGGTGACTATTATATAAAAATAGCTACGAAAGCTTATCGCCTGGATCGTCACCAACATTAGACAAGTCAGGCTGGTGAGTCGATTATGGCTGAGAAGAAGAACAAGAAGGAAACATGCCACAAGTAGATGTAATAACCTATTCGCATTTCAGACATCTACCGTCGAACGTCATTCAACTTCTAAGCCTGCGAGTTTATCTTTTTTGTCGTTTCTTATATGATTGGATTTTTATTGAGGCCAGATGAGACAGTGGATGAGCTGCCAATGTCGAAGAACTTCGATTGGGATAAGGATCCTATGTCATAAATTCTCTTTTTCTTTTTCTTTTTTTTCGCTAGTAGCTTGGAGGAATATCTAGTTGCAATTTGGTTGGCGAGGCTTCTCGGACCCCTTAATATGACGGGAAGGACCGATGCTAGAGCTACCTGTCTCACTCAAGCAGTTCAGCGATGCTGTGCACACCGTTTCTTGAAAGCTTCATGGATACGGTCCCAAACATCATCTGACACAAAAACTTTATATGGAACATCATCAATTCTCAACGTATCAGATACTTCACAAAATCACAACAAAATTAATCTCATATATCTCAACAAATCATTATATTATAATTTCAACGAGCGAAAAATAACATTTTTATTGATATTATAACAAAAAATGCCCATCAAAAATAACACCCTCCAAATTGTTACCTGTTATATGCACTCAAGCCCATCAAATGCCCTCCAAATCGTTCCCATGGGACCAATAACATCAAAGCATCAACAAGCATTCATACAAGGACAATGAATCTTGGGCCAAATGGGGGATGAAATCCCTAGTCAGCCCTTGCCTTTTCATATTCGGCCCAAGAACGTTTTGGTTTAATTCAGAGCAAACAAGTTGACCTATTTTTCAATGAATAAAATGAAGCAATATTTTCTTTTAATGCAAAATGTCAAACCATCCTAAGTATAAGCGCTCCGTCTAAACATATACATCATTTAAAATATGAAATATAAACCATCAATCAAAAAAAACAAAAAAAAAACAAAAAACAAAAACAAAAACAAAGTTTAGTATCATCCCACATAAAATCATTTGTGGTAAAATGAAAATTTCATGACTAGGCAAAGATAAACATCATTTATCATTGCTTTCTTTGTTTCTTCAATCATGCTTGAAATAAAAGTACAACATAATAATTACAAGTAATCATATAATAACATAACAAAGACATGAAAGTTGAACAAAATATCAATAAATAAAACAAAACACTAGCATATGCTAAAATAAGTTAATGCTTATGTTTGACAACATATGCCTCTATGAGAAGGCTCTACATAAATAATACAGCATCGTAAGTTCAAAGTATTAAAAACTGATGAAAAATATTGATATTTGGCAGTAAATTATAGATTGCTTTGTCCATGGGATGTCGGGTTGGCACTTTTGCCGCCTAGTAATTGGCTAATATTTGTTCACAACAATGTCAAGTAGAAACACGTATTTCGCCTGGAACTTTTTAAAGTACAATAAACAGTTCCGTGAAGCTTCTATTAACAAAATCCATACCTCTTCGCCAATTAAAGGGGGTGGCGACGACCAATAGTTGTGATCTGGAGGCGGACAGCATAGCGACGATGAGAAGGGCGGCAGAAATGTTGAGGCGGCGAAGAAGTGGCAGTGTTCAAGCGACGGAGGCAGGGAGTCAGAGTGAGCTAGCTAGTACTGAAACGGAAAACGATAAATTTTTGAAATAAAACAAAAATGTTAAAATGATATTTTTTTAAAAAGGTCGGAAACGAAAATGTTGAAATGATATTTTTTAAAAAAAGTAAAAAACAAAAATATTGGGTAAAGTATAAATTTAAAAAATATAAAAAAAAATTGTAAATATAATTTTTAATATAATAAATTATAAAAAATAATTCAAATATAAAAATTTCTTTTTAGTAATATGCAATGTGCCATATTATTGAAAAAATTTAATTAATTTAATTTTAATATAAAAAAATTAAAAAATACCAAATAGAAATTGAACAAAGAATATAAAACGCAAAACACAAAGAACACACACTGCCTGTGACCGATTGAAGGAATGATGAAATTAGAAGTGACAGATCAATGACAGATCGAGGTTTGATTAGAAGTGACTAAAGGAACGATCTTCGGCAAGGAACGACGACGAGCAACTGGAATCGAAAGTGACAGATAAATGGTCAGCGACGAGTGATAAAGAATTCGAAGAAACAACCAGAAAGAAAAAGAAGAAAAAAAGAGAAGGGAAATGAGGAGGAAGGTAGAGCAATTGGTGATTTAGGCAATGCAGAGACACATGAGAGGGATTTGGGGTGGGATTTGGCCAAGGCCTCTTTAATTCACTTAGTTACTTTTTTTAATATTTAATAATTAAATAAAAATAATATTAATAATTATTTAATTGATAAAAATAATATAATTTAAAATTATGATAGCTAACTAAATAATTTAAATTATGAAAATTATTAAATAATAATTTGTTGTAATCATCTAAAATGTGATAATAAAATAATTTAAATTATTACATTTCAAATTAATATTTATTTTAAAATATAATTATATTATAAATCTAATAATTATAATAAATTAGTTTGATATATTAGATAATTTATTATTAGTTTTTTTCTCTCAAATAATTAATTTTTTTTCTATAAATAAGAATTACATTAAATGAAGACCGCAAAACATCTAAAGATTATGAGGGTAGATCTCGAGTCTCGCAAAAATATAATGAGGCAAAACTTGTAAACAACAAAAGTAAAACTAAACACTGGAAAGGGAATAAAATTTCAAAACTAGCGATATACAACTGTTATACAAAGAGATGAAGTGATGATCAACAAAATAATAAAAAGCCCAACACACGAAGACAAGCATTGAGAGAGTTTAAAAATGATTTTTATAATACTTCCATAAAAAATAAGGAGATATTTTGTGAATTTATTTTAAAAATAATTTATTTCTAGTAAAACTTGCATGTTTGAGTTAAGTAAAATTGCATGTTTGAGTTTATCACACCATGGCTTTCGCTCGGTCAGGACATCAAGTAACGGAATGTTTGTATTATACAATACTCGTCAACTGTAATAGGCTCACTTAAAGTTAGACTTCATTACCTTTTATATTGTTCTAGACTATTACTAGGCGCTTCCCATGACCTTTTAGATCGTCACCGAAATTTGGAGAGATTCTTGTGATAGGTTGAAGTGTTTTGGCCAGTGTCAAATGGGTTTTGGTATTATCTATTTGCTAACGGATAATGAACATAAAAAGTCACACACCATATAATATAACATCTAGTATAAGCATTGTGCATCTATTGTGTCTCGGACATCACTAATATTTAACAATGGTTTGGATATGTCATTACATGTTAATGACTATGGTTCGTTAAAAGTTAATGGACCAGTTATGGTTCATTAATAATTAGTGCATCGAGTTGTAGTTTTTTCTAGAAATAGTAACAGAGTCAATTGCCTCATTTAGAGAGTCAACTGCCTTGGTAATCAACTCCCACCACCACCCTAGCCAAGCCTAGTGGATTACATGTGGCATGAAATTGGAAAGGGTGGTGGTGGCAGCCGGTAAGGTGAAATTGGACGGAAGAAAATTACAAAGGCTTGCAGCTTGGCTTATGTCCTCTATTTTGCTTTTGAAAAAATCACAGTGCGTAAAGGTTATGCATGGAAAAAATTTCAGAGAGACCAATGAGACACATAGGTATTAATGAATCAACGTCCTCAAGCTAGCATGGGATAAGGATTGCTATGTGATACCATGTAGGTAGCTAGGTGTGGACAGACTAGGCCCACCACGACTTGAGGTGGAATCGGTTTCATTGTAGAAATAATTTATACACCCATCTGACATTGGGCTACAGGTATGTAATTTATAGTATTTCATATGATGAAATAATATGTTGCTTTAAGTACTCCTGTTGTGTATGGTGTGTGTATTTATGTCTTCCACTGTACATGCCTAACATGCAAAATTTTTAAATTTACCAACACTACCATATGTGTATTCCAACAAATACCTTAATGTCTTCAATACTCTGTGGTTGAAGAACTTCCACATATAGTGCACTTTCTATTGGCTCTTTTGTTGATGCAAGTTTGGACAAGGCATTTGTATGGTTGTTTAACGACCTATTGATTTGTACTAATTGGAAGTCCTTAAATATCTGCTAATGACTTGACCTTTTCTAAATATTACCCCAAAACTTGCTCTCTGGCTTCATATTACTCGTAAAATTACTGATCAACTAAATGTGAATCACTATGAACTATCAGTCGAGATGCCTTGAGTCTTTGAGTTAGGCTCATTGTAATACCCAATATTTAATATCAAGGGTATTTTTGGAGATCACAAGATTAAAGTGGAATTTAGCAAAGTTTCGGCCTGCACGTAATATTCAAAACATAAACAAAAGGCTAGGGTCTATGTCAAAGCAAATAAATGAAAGTAAAATTGCCTAAATAAGCGATATTCGACAAAACCAAGAGATTTGCAAAGGTTTGAAGGCAAAAACATGCGATTAGGGGCATCTGAGCAAAAGTGTAGATTTTGTAAACCACTCGAGGGAGGTTGAATCGATGACTTTTTCAAAAATTCTTAAGAGAAATAGATAATTTAGAACTTATGGGCAATAGAGGAATTAACGAAAAGTCTAGGGGCATCATGGATAGGGAGAAATGAGGTTAGGAAATAATTAAGGGGTTAAAGTGCAAAAATGAAAACTTCAAAGGTGTGAAACCGACCGGCCACACATGGCCGTCGGCTAGCCACCCTGGGATGTTGGGAAGGTCGCCTGGAGGCTTCAGAATAGCCTCCAGGTGATGATAAAGCGATTGAGGATGGCTATTGGTCGAGATCGGCCGAGATTTGACCAGTTTTAATGGCGGAAGTGATCGCCGATTCAAACGGATTTTTTGACGGCTTCATCGCGTGATTTAGAGCTAGTTGATTGGTTTGGAAGCAAGATTTGGGGCTTAAGGGATAAGAGCAACCGAGATTTGGTGGGAAATCAGGTCAAAAACGGGTATAAAAGGGGTAGGAGGCCGAGAGTTTCAAAATACAAATCGAAGAAATTGCTCGCGTTTTCACTTGAATCGAACCTTAGGGATAAGGGGCTTTCATTCTTTGGAGTGAGGGGAGCGAATCTGGAGAATTTGGGAGCAAAAGGTATAGGTTTAGAGGGGTTTTCGTGATTTCACCGGAAAATCGGGGGCCGCCAAACCACGACCTACAACTGGCTTTTAAACCCTCTTTTGGCGACTTTTCCACCACCTGAAGGTGCCATTGAAGTTGCCTTGTCGAGTACTACAAGGCCATGTAGTCATTGAAGCATCAGAGACCGTCGCAACCGGCCGTCGTCGGAGAAGACGACTGGAGAAGACAATTCGCGCGTGTGCACGAGCGAACTTCACCCTCAGTCACGAGCCAGGCGCGTGAGGTATGTTTTTGGTCTGAAATTAATTCCAGTATTTTTATAAAATTATTTTAGAAATAGTGGTGTAAAAATATTTGAAAAAATTGGGTGTTTGGTATTTATTATGAATTTTCGAAGGGAATAAATGTTTGAAAAAAATAGGAAGAATTGAGAACATTGTGAGAAAAATAGAAATATTGACTTTTATAGGATTAAATATTTTTTAAGGTATGGTATGTTTTTCGAGGTGAAAACCAAACTTTTCCTAATTGAGGTGAGTGGTTTGATTCCAGTCTTACCCTTATTTTGGAAGTGTGTTGGTGTGTGTGTAATGGGTGTAGGTGAGCGGATTTACCCTTTCGAGAGTAGGTTGCATGTGATTGAATCAATTCAAGTGAACGGTCATACCCTCAAGAACTCGGGATGTTATGCAAATGCGTTTTACTTATGTACTTATGGCATCATATGCATATTGAACATGTGGTATATTGCATCAACTGTTTTTACTTATAAAAGAGTCGATGCTTGGTATGTGATTTTTCATATCATCAGGGTATTGAATTTCATGTCGGTGTTATGTCCATGGGGGACGGGATGAGGTCTTCTTGAGAATAGGGCAAGATTAATCCAAGTAAACGAGTGACACAGTAGGGCACTTGAGGATTAAGTATGTCGCAGCAAATTCAATCCCAAAGGTGTGTGGAATGGATTTTCCATAGGAAGTTAAGTATGTCAGGAAAATTTCTCAAGTTAGACGTGTTGTATGTCATTGTTGTCTGTATATGCCATGCTCGTATGTCTTTCATGCATTCAGTAAACTGTTTCATGCCATTACTTAGATGTTTTATCATTTAATCTGGGTTATGCCCCTGAAACATTCAATGTTCCAGCCAGGAACTGCTGCTAGGGCGAGGAAGTGGCCAGTTGAGGGCCAACAGTGTTTAGTCTGATAGTCGTTGTATCATTTTGGAGGCGTTAGTATTTATTTTGGTATATGTATGAACAGTTGTATAATAATGTTGTTATCATTTGGTAGTTTATAATACGTATTTCGGTGTGGGAACACTTGTATGAAACTCATGATAGACCACGATATTTTGTTGATATTTAATCTACTACGTTGTATTATGTCTCGTTTAGTTTAAGATTATTGATTTTGTTAGTTAAACGGACAAGACTGGGGTTCTCAGGATTTTTATCTGCATGTGAAGATTGTTCTTGAAATCACTGCGCGTGATGAACTTGGAAAAAAAAGATTCTCGGGAATTGTCTCATAGTAATGTGCCTGTGTAAGGTGGGGTGTTACACTCATTCCAACAATTAATGCTTCATACTCAACAATATTATTCAAACTTTGGAAAACAAACCATAGAGTGTATTCTAGGACCTTTCTATCAAGAGATATTAGGACTACTCTAACCTTACTCTCTTGTGAACTTGAGCCCTATCAATAAATACAGTCCATTCTAGTTCCTTTTATTCAGATGATTCAATGTTGTGCGTTCATTTCATAATGATTCACTTGTCTTGGCTGAAATTGAATGTCAAACTCACTAAGATTTATTGTTCATTTGGTGAGCTAACCAAAACACTTTAGCCTTTGTAAAATGTGCCGAAGTGGTTGATTTGTCAAGATTATGATTGGATTTGCTTGGAAGTAAGGTTTCAATTTTCTAAAAGTTGTTACCAGTGCTAGTGCGACCTTTTCTATGAAGGGGTATCAACTTTCAACCTTGTCAGTTTGTGTGGCCCTCCTTTCTCAACAAGGCAACACTTACACCTTATTACTTACTCTATGAATAAGAATAAAGGTTCCCTAGTCTCAAGCCTGGTCAAAAGCGGGACCTTTTTTAATTACTTTGTCAATGTTTCAAAGGCTTTTTGGGACCATTTGGTCCATTACCTTTACTTGCCCTTAAAAAGTTTGGAAGAATAAAAGGCTTCACTCTGCCAATTTTGACAAAAAATAACTCAAAGTTGTTATCCTTCTTGTTAGCTGTTGAACTTCCTTTACTGAGGTTGGGGGTGCCATATGTAATATAGCTTAGATCTTTTTTAAGTTGATCTTAATCCTTTGAGTGATCATAAATCTTAGAAATTTACCATATTGTACTCCAAATGAACATTTTGTAGGATTTAACCTCGTGTTGTATTGCCTAAGTACTTTGAATACTTGAGTAAGCTTATTAGCATGAGACCCAGTTTCATGACTCTTAACAATCATATCATTAACATAGACTTCTATTGTATTGCTCATCAAATCCTTGAAAACCTTATTTACCATCCATTGATATGTTTCCCTAGCATTTTCCAATTGGCATGACTCCATAGTAATACGTCTCTTTTTCTATGATAAAAGACGTTTTCTTAATCTAGAGGATATATCATTATCTGGTGGTACCTTGAGAAAACGTTCAGAAAGCTCAAAAGATTGTATCTTGATGTTTCATCCACCAATCTGTCAAAGCAAGGAAGAAGATATGAATCCTTTGGACATGCCTTGTTAAGGTTAGTGAAATCTACACAAATCTGCTACTGGTCGTTGGCCTTCTTAACCAGCACCTCATTTGCTAACCACTCGAGGAAATATACTTTTTGAATAAATCCGACTTCCAACAATTTGTTGTTTTTCTCCTTTAGGATTGTTGCCTTTCATGAGCTATGTTCTTTTTTTTTCTGCCTAATAGGCTTTATTCGTGAGTTCACGTTAAAGTGGTGAGAAATCACATCCAATTTGATTCTTGGCATATCAGTCAGTGTCTAAGTAAGACATTCTACAATTTTTTATTTGTCTCCTTGAGGAGTTGGGTTCCCATGTAGATGAGCTTTTTTGGATCATCCTCCCTGACTTGGATAGGTTCCAAATTTTCCACAAGTTGAGGCTTATGTATAGCATGTTTGGTGATGGTTAATGTCTTTTCCTTCTTCTTCCCCTTAATGGAGGAAACGTAATAAGTTCTTGCTTTCTTGCGATCCCCTTGAGCTTGTCATACCCCATATGGTGTGAAGAACTTCATTAGAAGATAACATGAAGAAACTACCTCCCTCATGTCATTTAATAATGGCTGGCCTAATATTACATTATAGGTAATCGAAGAAGGTCTCACTACCATAAAATTGGCTTAGCACATCATGCTTTGGGGATCTGTCCCTAAGGTAATAGGCAACTATATCACCTTATCCACTGGTTCTACCTCCCTAATAAAGTTATACAATGGAGATGATACTTTCTGTAGTCTATCATGGGAGATATTCATTTATTCTAAGCAATTCTAGTATATAAGGTTAATTAAACTACCATTATCCACAAGAATTCTCCCTATCAGATGCTTGATGATTACAACAGAGACTACTATAGGGCCATTATGGGGAATGATGATATCTCCCTTATCGTCAGGAGTGAATATGATAGTCGCTTCATTTTCTTGCACCTCCATCACTGAGTTGACTTGGTAAGTTTGTGGAAAATAGATTTTTTGGGCAGAAAATGAATCCTTTGCTAAAGTTTCTCATCTCTCTCCTTCTAAGATGACATCGATAGCTTGGTGTGTAGGTTCATTATCTAGAAGATGAGTCATTCTATCTTCTTTCTTTCTTTTATTTTGTCGTTGATCTAGCCTCTATTTCCTTTCATGCCTTTTTTTTTTCTCCCTAAAGCATCTCTTTCTTCTTTTGCTTCTGTTCTCATGTACTTCCTCAACCTCTCTTCCCTGATAAAGGCTTTAATCTAATTCTTTAATTCATGGCACTGGTTTGTAGTGTTGCCATATATCCCATGATATTTGCAATATGACTTATTTTTCTTTTACAGGGGCCGATCAAATTTCTTTGGGAGGGTAATTAAGCTTGACCCTTCAATGGCTACCAAAATGGAAAATTGAGATTCATGAGCCAAGTGTAGTAGTTGAATTATGGTATGAACTACAACTTGGAAGGACATTTAGGTTTTCTGGCCTTCTAATGTCTTCGGCTAGTCCATTCATCAGCCTTAATTTCTCTCAATTTTTTGTCTTTCTCTTTATTTCCTCCAACCATTTGCATTGCTTCGTCTTGGACTATGTACTTATTTGCTCAAACAAATAAGTTTTCCAAGGTCATTAATTGATCAAGGGTCAATGATTCTTACAGAGAAATTGATCGAATCATTTGAAGAATAATAGCAACAGTCACCCTAACTTGCAAGCCCTATATTTCTAGAGTGACATTTCAAAATTGGTCCATGTATTGTTAAAGCATCTATTTGTTGCTTTGTCGGATGCTAAAGAGGTAAGTGGCATCCTTTTTCCTTTAACTATTGATAATGAAAGTTTTGATAAACTCAGCTCTTAGTTGCTTAAAGGAGGAGATAAATCCTTCAGCCAGGCCATTAAACCATGCATGAGCGTGATCCGTCAATATCAAGGGGAAATCCCTACACATAATTTTATCCTCCCATTGATGTAGAAGTATTAGAGACTCATAGTTCTGGATGTGATCGTAAGGGTCGCCTTTAGCTAAGTATGTAGCAAGTTGTGGCATTTTGAACTTTCTAGGTAGAGATTTTTCCATTATCTTGGGGGCAAAAGGAATATTTCTTGTAACAGTCGAGAATAATTTTGAGGATAAAAATGATATTTGATAAAGGGCATAATTGGAATTTTGAGAAAAATAAGACTATAGGGCACACTAACATAGCTTTGGACGACTGAATTAATCAGATGGAGTATGTCGGACCCTAGATAGCCAAGGAAAATGGTATAGTATCGATGAGCAATTAAAATTATGATTTTTGGTGATAAAATAAAGAAGATCGGAAACAGTTTTCGGTACAGCAAAAAATACAGCTGCCAATTAGGTCGTATTACCGAATTGTTATAAACGAAGTCCAAAAAGTCAACAGAGAGTGTCAAGGACTATTATTCAATGTGTAGAATAACCCTTAAGTGGTTTCAGGTGGAATCGAGTGGATTTGAGGTCAAATCAATCAATCGGGCCTAAGTATAATTTTTTAAAAATGCTCGAAGGAGGTCAAAACGGTAATTTTTCATAAGTTTCCAAGGAGAAATGAGAAGTACTATATTGAGGGTCTTATTGATAGTGTTGGGAAGATCAGGGGCTTAAGGATAAGGGCCAAAATGTAAAAGGAAGTTCAAGGGGGCCAAACTGTAATTTTCAAAAATCTTCCAAAGCATGGCAGATCTGGCTGAGATTTTGGCCTAAAATTTCGGCGATTTGGGCAGCCTAGGGTTTTCAGGGACTATGAAGCACGAAAACGGCTCGGAGGCATCGTTTCGGCATTTCCGAATCGTTTCTCGTTTCGAAAACGGGAAAAAACGGCCCGAAACGTTTTCAGGTCGTTTGTGTAATTTTTAGAAACTTATGGGACGTTTCTGCAATTAAAATTTTGTTCTGGAAATGCGTTTCCAGAAGGAAACGCGTTTCAATTGCTTCCAGCGGGCCGCGGCTTGAAAAAAGCCCTAACTCCCTAAGTTTTTCCTCTCCTACTCTTCTTCTTCTAGTTCGAATTCGATCGCCCTCGCCCTCGCTGCCACCTGCTTCCGGTCCGATTGCTTCGTCGCTCTCGCCGCCGTCAGCTTCGTCGCACTCGCCTCTGGTTCGTTTCAGTGCTCCTCACCGTCTGTTTCCAGCATCTCGCCGTCTGCTTCAGCGGCTCGCTTCGTCGCCTTCGCCGTCGTGCCGTCATCACCCTCTCCGACATGCCGTCTTCTACTTCGTCGCACTCATCGCCATCTGCTCGGCGTTCCTTGGTTGCTTCCCTCTTGTAAGTAATCTCCTTGGTTGCTTCCCTCTTTGTGGCTGCAATTACAGTGTTGGCTAATGGCTTGAATGGTTGTGTATATTTAATTTAAGTGAGTTTTGTATGCAATTACAGTGTTATATATGACTATATGCAATTACAGTGTTGGCAATTATGTTATATATATTTAATTTTGATGTATGCAGTAAGAGAAATACTCGTGTTTGAAAAGCTACTATTTTGTTCTGTGTGTTGGATGTTTCAAAAGACAAAAATTATGTTGGATTTCAGTAACATGAGTGTGGGTTATGAACTCCTACAACTACAAATAGGTATTGTTGTTTGTTTATATTTGAATTTTTTATTTTTTTATATTAAAAATTATATTTATAAAAAAACCCCTATATTTTTAAATTTACAGTTTACCCCGCGTTTCCGTTTCCTACCTTTTTAGAAAAATGTTGTTTCTGCGTTTTCGTTTCCTATCGGAAACGTCTCCCATTTCCGTTTCGGTGCAACCTAGGTCAGGGAGTGGCCTAGGGTGGTCTAGGAGACGTGGGGCAGAAGCCTTGGCCGGAAATCGGCCACGTGGGGGTCGGATTTGGCTATAAATAGCCAAGGGTTTCGGCCAAAAATGAAGCATCAAATTGCTTGGTTTTGAGGGCAAATCGAGGGAAGCCAATAAAGGGCTTTTGATCCTTGATAGAAGAGGATCATTTCTGAAGATTTTGAGAATTTTTGGAGCGGTATAGGGGTGTTTTTGCATTTGGCCTTGTATATATATATATATACATATATCGAGTGAAGATGAAATCGGGTTGTAGAGTGATCGATCGAGCGATCTAATAAGGGGTTTTTGTTCGTAAGGTGATGGGTAACTGATCTGAAAATTTTCGTGTCAATTGGAGTTCGAATCGAAGTTCAATTTGGCTCGCCGAAAAATGCAAAGTTTCGCTGGAGCCGGACTGAAAATCGCCAAATCGGGCTACTTCCGGTGAGTTTTTCAGCCATGTGAGGGTTTCATTGTGATCGACTTGAAGAGGGCTTCAAGGTGGTATCGTCGGATCAGCCATCGGAGCAGGTCGCCAGTCGTCGTCGCCGGAGAAGATGACCGGAGGTATTTTCTATAATTTTTTAAATGCTGAAAATATAGAAAATTTGATAAAAATAGAATTAAAGGAATTAAAATTCTGAAAAAATATCCAAAAATTCAGGGAAAAGGAATAGTTTATTTTGAAGAATTTTTATCTTGGAAATTTCTTGAGGAAATAATTATTTTTGATTTTTGAAAGGAAATGTAAATAGAAAATAAATATGAGGGATTTTTAGAAAATTCTGAAAAAATTTCAGAAGGATAAGGAATTTATTTTATGAGTTTTGGTGATTTTTCGTGAAGTATATTCGAAGGAAATCAATGAGAAATGAATTTCTTCAAGGAAAAGTAATTATGGAAATTTGAGAAAATAGGAGAAAAATCTGGAAAATTTCTAGAAAATTCCATAGGCTCATAAATATTGTTTTATGAATTTTTGTGGAGAAAAATTTAAAAAAATGGTTGAATAATTATTTATTTGGAATTATCGAGAGAAAAATAGGAATAAATTAGAGGAAAATTATGAGAAAATTGAGAAAATAGATATTGATTTCCCTTTGAATGCATACGATGTCTAGGGTATCGTTGAGGCTCAAGGTTGAGTTATAGTATGCCTGGCACGAGAATCGAGGCAGTGCACAAGGATCGAGGCAATCCAAATACATTCGAGGTGAGTGGTTCTGCCCGAAAAGATTTCAAGTAACATGTGAATGGTTTATTGTAAGTGTTCATCCCTATGGCTTGGGTTTTTGTGATGGATTGTCCAAATGATTATTTACACGTGCATTAAATGTTGATTTTAAGTGACGCATGTTATGATTTTAAGTGATGCATGTTATGATTTTCGACATTGGCTTGTTTTGTGTCGTCCATGTGGGACGTGGGTTGGTAACTTGTGACGTAGCCCAGAGTGACAACACTCGGGATGCGTACCTAAGATTAATGTTAGGTGACCCACTTAGGACGGGGCTGAGACGGACTTCACCCTACGGGACCCATGTGGCGGGGCTGAGAGTGGACACCACCCCGGTTGTTGGCTCAAGTGGCGGGGCTGCGAGTGGACACCACCCCAGGTTCCTTTGAGCAATAGCATTAATGCCGAGGTGACGTCGATTCCGAGGATAGTGCTGATGTGACACTCTTGGGGCTAGGGTTGCGTTGAATTTTGGAATGTTTTTGAATGGGAGCGTAAAGCCTAACAATGACAATGGGGTGATTCTCGGGTTCATATGTCGAGGTTGTCCCTCTTAAGCAGGATCGGTTTGCCAATGGGTCGATGTGGTCGTGTCGCCTTTAGAGAGATTGCATTTTCTCCGGTTAGGGCTAAATGTTGTGTGGGATTCTCTTAGGCTGGTGCATGTTGGGATTTATCGATTTTGGTACATGATTTTGCATACATTCATGAAAAAGTTTTTGAACTCTCACTTAGATGATTCAGCATCTAATTTGGACTATGTCCCTGGAATATTCAAACGTTCTAGGTGAAAGCAGTGGCGACAAGGGAAAGAATGTCATCGAGATGTAACTGTTATGTTTAGTCATCGTAGGGTTTTGTCTATGATTACGATGTTCAGAAATTATGTAACATTTTGATATTTTCATGTGAAACATCGATTTGGTTAATGTAAATAGAATTATCAGTTGTATATATTTGAGGTTTCGATCTTGCTTCCGTTGATGTGATTGATAATGCCTGTCTTAGTCTATTATTAAACTTTAATATACTGAGAATGTACGATCGGGATTGTCAGGAAATGATTATGATGAGACTATGAATATCGGGAGATTGATGTTGTGTTCGATTTAAAAAAAAATTCCCGAAATCTCGAGTTAACGCACGTTTAGGGAAAAGTGGGGCGTTACATTTCTTTTTGGCGGTCTTTTGATGTGGGCAATAATCGTTTTTGCTCTAAGACCTTTTCTATCCTTATCTTCATATCAGTCATTTCTTGTGAATTGAATGTAGAGGATTTATTAACTTCGCGTGCCCTTTTTGGCAATCCTTGTGAGGGAACTCGGTCTTCCCCCAATAGTTGTACTTTTCACAATTTTTTGGTATTTTTTCTTTAAGAAAATTCTCTCTATGCACTTGCAATTGGCCATGTAACGCCCCGCCCTTTTCAAAGGCGTTAAATAGCTTAGGAATTTCAGAAATATTTTTTTTTTCAACATAAACTAAATATAAACATTTCCCGACAATCCCGTTCTACCTTCTTAACATACCAAAATAAGAATCAATAAGTTGAGATAGGTAATCATCATAAATGTGGAAGCAATAATTGAAACCTGATATGGTACATAACCGAATTTGCTTTAATCATAACACAAGAATCTGTATCATCGTATCATCAAATACTTAAATATATGGAGACTTATCATCAAGATATAACAATTGAGTACCTTAGATACAATCTGACAATTCCTCAAAAATACATTAAATCGTAACAATTATACATGATCTTCAATATAGTATAATTTTCTATCTATGACTAAAAACATATCTTGAGTCCTCATGAATGATCATATACCGGAATGACTCATCAAACCCATCGGCCACGTCATCAATCATCCCCACGTCATAGCTACAAATCCTAATAGGAATGTTTGAATGTTCTAAGAGCATAACCAAATTAGAAGATGAATCTTCTAATGAGGGTTTAGAATCATAATACATGAATACATGATACAATAACATGAATAATCCTATGCCCTAGTGTAACTTTCCTGACCAACCAGCTTGACACTGAACCTAGGCAGAATCCTGACCTACTTTTAAGATAATCTTAATGTTGTTCCATCATTTTCTCTTGAAGGATTACGGCTATACTATCAGGGCGAAATTCCAATCCCATGCACGAGTATCAATATGCAAATAATATCGTGTTATATAAAAATTACAACTTTCCATGCAATATGACAAAATGACCATAATTTTAATAAATATTATGCATAATGAAGCAAACATGTCATATATAGGTTCTCGGGACAAAACCACTCACATTTAGCACGAAGTTTAGAATACCTCAAAAAATGCACATCTCCTCGATTTGCGTGCTAACCTAAAAAATTATGCAAATCCTCAAAGTCCTTGGCCAAATCACTTTCTGGCCAATCAATTCAAATGAAAATCAATAATATAATTTTTTCATACTTTTTCTTATTTTTCTCTATTTTTTATATTTTCCTCTATTTTTCATAGTCATCAATTCTTACAAAATTTAAAGTAAATATCTAACCAAGTAATTTATTCAATTTTTCTTCATGAAAATTCCTATAATAACATTTTTAATCTCCAAAAATTTTATGGGAATTTTCCAAAACCTCTTCCTATTTGTTTCTAATTAAGTTTACTTTAAAAAATTAAAAATAATTATTTACGCATAAAATTTCTTAAATAAAAATTATAAAAGTAAACTATTAATGTTTCCTGTATTTTTGAATATTTTTCTAGAATTTTATCCTTCTTATTTCTATTTTTACTCTATTTCCTTTATTTTTAGCATTTAAAAACAATAAAAATTACCTCTGATATTCTTCTCTGGCGTCGGCACACCAGAAAATCAAACTATTTATTCCAGAAGATATCTCACCTTGATTCAATCGATCTGACTGAATTTGAGGTTGAAACTACATCTCGAAGACCTCTATCCAAACAAAAATCAGTCCGACTCCAGCAAGATTCGATTTTTCCGGTGAATCTCCGATCACCCCTCAAATGAACTTTAAAATTTCTTAAAATTTTTAGAAATGATCCTTACCTCATGGGCAACAAAAACCCTATGGTTTGGTGCTTCAATTTGTTCAAAAACTTTCGATTTGAAGCTTAAAATTTTGAAATTGTCGATCACTTTGGCTCTCTATTTATACACCAAATCAAGTCACAAAATGATGGATCTTACTTCATTCAAGACCACTAAGGTCTCCCCAAGCCTTAGATCCATCCAAAACTCACCGAAAGAGCTCCAACTTTGCTATCTTAGTGGCTAAACTTTCGACCAAAAGTTGGCCCAATTCTGACGTGTTTTTGGCCGTTTGTCAACTAAGAAGCTTGTCTTGCCCTTATCCCAAGGCCCCTCAGCCACTTCCTTGGGTCTTCTGCTACTGAATTTGGTGATGGGAAAGGTGGCAAGCATTGTTGTTAAAATCTTGATTTTATGTTTCGAAGACCCCCAAACGATTCAAATCCCATGTAAAATCTTATTTGGGGTAAAATCCTATAAAATCCCGATTTTAGGTGTATAATTTTACGATTTTACGCTTCAGAGATGCCCAAACGATTTTACGTTTCAAGTATAAATTGTAACTTAAATCTAATGGAGAATATTGAAATCATCTTCTAAATAATTTTAAGCTATATTTTTCCTCTAAATTGCTTATACCAACATGTTAGTTTTGAATTATATTTTGGAAGCATCATCTTTTGAGTTATAATAAAGAATAACCAGGTTATTAAATGATATTAATTTATTTTTTATAAAATTATGTTATTATATATAAACGTATATTTATAAAAATTAAATGATATTTTTAATTGTCTCTAAAATCTTATAATTTTACGATCCGATTTTATGAACCCTTTTTCGATCCCACTTAAAATCCCAATTTTAACTACCTTGGTGGCAAGAAACTTGGTCTGCCATGGCAACTTTCACGTTTTGAAAATTACACTTTTACTCCTTCATTTTAACTTCTTTATATTTTGACATTCCCATAAAGCGTCTGAACTTTCTATAACTTTCATTGACTTCCTAAAGCTTTGAACTCTTTATTTCATCCTCTAAGATTCCAAAAAAATGTCATTTTGACTTCTCCTGGGCAAATTTGAGAAATTACACTTAGGCCCAAATATTCATTTTGACCGTAAATCCTTTTGTTTCTTTTTAAAACTGCTGAAGAGTTGTTCTACATACTAAATATGAACCTCTTTGGGATTTTGTTGACCTCTCAAAAATCTCTTGCGATAATTCAATTTTTCAACTAAAATCATAGCTATATTTTTGGTGTACTGAAAATCATTCCTGATCCAATTTCTTCTGATGCCATAAATCATGCCTCGAAATTCTCGTCAATGCCGTATCATTTCCATTAGATATCTTGGCTCTAAGGCACTTTCTGCGATTGATTCGATCTATTTTTTGGGGCTACTTAAATACCAATCTTACCCGAAATTTTATTTTTCTAATAAAACACTTATTCTCAAATAATCCCAATTTCTTGGGTATTACAGGCCATGTCTTCTTCCATTTCTCATTGTTGTATTGTCTTTGGGAAAGTCTTTTATAGAGGGACAGATTCCAAGTAAGTCTCCCACGATTTCGAGTGAGTAGCTTTCGAGGAGAAAGCTATCATCCCTTATTCTTGGAAGATTGAAGCCGATACCAAGTTCCTTGAGGTTTATGAAAGAGAGGCATAGGGGAAAATTCTCTGCAATAGTCTCGCCATTTCCCAAAGTGTTTGGATGCTTTCCTCATGTTGTGATTGTAAGGTCTAGTAATCAGCAAGATGTACCACTAAAAGGGTTGGTTCGAAGGTCCCTCGAAGACTAATGGCGAGACTTTCGAAATCTTTGAGAAGGTCCAGGAGACTATGCCATTAGGAGACCAGTCATAAGGGTCTCCCAAAGTCTCGCCATTTCCCAAAGTGTTTGGATGCTTTCCTCATGTTGTGATTGTAAGGTCTAGTAATCAGCAAGATGTACCACTAAAAGGGTTGGTTCGAAGGTCCCTCGAAGACTAATGGCGAGACTTTCGAAATCTTTGAGAAGGTCCAGGAGACTATGCCATTAGGAGACCAGTCATAAGGGTCTCCCAAAGTCCTGGAAGTCCAATAAGGGTTTCTTGAGGTTTTGGTTAGTTCCCAGTTGTAATACCTGAGAAATTTGGATTAATTAAGAATAAGCAATTTATTAGAAAAAATGGGATTTCAGAGAAGATTGGTATCTGAATAGTCCAAAAAATTGACCGAATCGACTTCAGAGAGTGCCCTGGAGCCAAGATGACAAAGAAAAATTATGTGGCATTAACGAGCGTCTCGAGATAGGATTTATGATGCCAAAAGAAATCGGATCGGGAACGATTTTTGGTACAACTAAAATACAACTGCTAATTAGGCTGCAATACCGAATTGTTATAGACGACTTCCGAAAAGTCAACGAAAGCTTGAGGGAGTTTCGGTTTTTCATGAGAAACAACCCTTCAGAGGTTTCAGGAAGAAACGAGAGGATTTAGGGCAAAAACAAAGATTCGGGCCTAAGTGTAGTTTTTTGAAATTGCCAGAGAGTGGCCGAAACGATATATTCTTGAAATCTTCGGTAGTCAAATGAATGTTTTAGGACTTGAGGGTCTTAATGGAAATTATGAAAAGTTGAGGGGCTTTGTAAAATGAGCCAAAGGAAGAAAGTCAAAATTTTAGGGGTCAAAGTGTAATTTCAAGAAAAAGCTCCAAAACATCCATGGCCGACCAACCTTCTAATCACCGAAATCAGCCATGGGAGGCCCAAGGCAGTGGCTGGGGGGCCTCTGGGCAAGGTCAAGACAAGCTTCTTGGCCAACTTTTGGCCAAAAGTTTGGCCACTGAAATGGCAAGATTGGAGCTCTTTCGGTGGATTTTGGACTTGTTAAGGGCAAAAGGGAACATTAGAGGCCTTGAATGAAGCAAGGTCCGTCGTTTAGGGACCTAAAATTACCTATAAATAGAGATATTTAGAGATGCCAAAATATAGAAGAAATTAAACTCTCAAATCCGAGCGTTTGGGCAAAAATTGAGAGTAGCGGATAAGGGGCTTTTGTTGCCCATATCCTAAGCTTCATTTCTGTGTAATTTGAGCCATTTTGGTTGAGAGATGAATGAGATCCGAAGGCTCGTCGAAAAAATGAGTTTCGCCAGAAAGAGTGTTTGAGTGGTCTGAAAATGGCTCTATTTGTGGGAATTTTTTGGTGTCATCTTGTAGAGGGCGAAAAGACGAAGCCATAGGTTCAAACGGGGGCTCAATCGGAGGTTGGATGAAGGAGATATGGCCATTAAACCAGAATGCGTCGGAACTGGTCAGAATCTGGAGGATGAAGACGACTGGTATGTGCAACACACTCTCTAGCTGGGCCTCGCGAATGAGCGCATGTGAGCTAACTTGTATGGGCTAGTGAGGGCGTGTCCAGACTCCAAAAATTCTGAAAAAAATTGCTAAATTCCTCTAAAATCAAGATTTAGGTCCTGTAAAAAAAGATTTTTATTTGGAGTTCTCGGTGTCTCAATTCTAGTACCAAAGAGCCTCGTTTTGCATGAAAACGCACCATTCAGGTAAGTCCAGTATTTTTTATTTGAAATTCATAGTATATTATGAATTTTTTTGGAGTTGAATTTGAGAAAATAGTCTCGATGGTATTTATTGGGATTTTTAGAAGGAATAGTGGAGGAAAATGAAGGAAAAATGAAAAAAATGGAGTTTTTAGATATTTAGTGATAAAATATCATTTTTATGATTGAGGTGATCGAGATGATATGATTGGTGCAATTTTTGAGAGTGGGCAAGAGAATCGAGGTCAGGCACGCATATCGAGGTGATGCACGTTTTTCGAGAAAATGCAAGTTTATCTCAAAACGTGAGTTTTTGCTATCTTATACGAAATGATTGTTTATTATGCATGATGTTTATGAAAGATATTATTGCTTATATATGCATGATATTTACGAAAGATATGATTCATTTTGTCATATTGCATGAAAAATTAGGATATTTGCATGGTACGATATTATTGTCACGTTGATATTTGTGCATGGGAATGGGATGTCGCCCCCAGAGTGTAGCCGTAATTCCCTAGGGCAATGATGGAATAACGTTAGGCTTATCCTGCAGAGGTTCGAGATTTTCCTAGGATTCCGTGTCGGGTTGGGCCTGAGAAATTACACTAGGGCAATGTATGTTCATGTATTTGCATCTTGCATTCACGTATCATGTTTTTAGACCCTCACTAGAAGTTTCATTTTCTAATGGGTTATGCCCCTGGAACATTCCATGTTCTAGTTAGGACTTGCAGATATGGCAGGGAGATGATTGAGATGTAACAGCACGTGATGACGTGGCTGATGAGTTTGGCGAGTTGTTCCTGTATTTACTTCTTTATGAGGAGTCATGATATATTATTGTATTGATGATCATGTATAATTGTTATGGTTTAATGTATTTTTGAGGTATCTTTAGATTGTATCAATTGAGGTATTTAGTTGTTATCTCTTGATGATAAGTCTCCATGTAATTAAGTATGTAAAGATGAAATGGTACAAATTCTTATGATTAAAATGGATTACGATTCTGTACCATATCAGGTTTCGATTATCGCTTCCGCATATTGTAACTGATTTACTGGGGGTTTTATTTGGAATTCGGTACTTAAGGTTTAAGTTATGTACCGAGAAAGAAAGAAAAAAATAATTTATGTATATTTTGGGCCACAGCATAGTGACACGCTCGGTAAGAGAAAAGCGAGGTGTTACAGTTAGTATCAGAGCTTAACCCTATTTTGGAGATTTGGAGAAAAGTAATTTGGAGACTTAAAGGTATCAGATACAGTTGTAGCCAATTAGTAGAAACCCCAAGTGGTGGCTTAAAGGAAAATAGATTAAAGGTTCGTAAGAAATCCCTACTTAGAAATTGGGAATTTGTCAGTTGAAGTCTTAAAGGTTACTGGATTTAAGTGTGGGGTAGTGGAAGTGTATGCCTAGGAAAGTTCTGGCTAAGGAAAGACTTGGTATTTAAGTGTGTCCGTTTGTGACTCACATCTCTTCCCTGAGAACTTACCTGATGTACTATTCACATACAAATACTATTCCAGTATACGACTACTATTCTCAATGAATAGTGAAAGACTGATGGAAACTAGTACTAGTAGAATGATCTAGCTATCGAAGTTAGGATCCGATGATATGATTCGGGTGTAAGGTTGATCCGGTAACCATGATTATGGATCCAAGAGATTTAGAGACTGATGATTTGAGGTTATTAGTTGAAACCCTTACGAGAAAGATAAGATAATTGTGGTTATCAAGAATGAACGAATCATGGATAATTAGTCTAATGTGACAGGACTTAACTGATGAGTTAAGGATATAAAGATAAGGATTTTTCGAAGATCATTTTAAGATGAGTAAATCAGGGATCCAACGGATTGGATCAAACGAGGGACCAAATATGGCCAAGTGATAGCATGTGAGTTACATAAGGCGACAGTGGTGCAAACGATATGACTCGCAGGGACGGGATAAAGGAAACCTAACAACGTAACACACTACTAGTTCGATGTTCGCAGTGACAAATCTGGATCTAGGGACTCGCGAACAGAGGACTGATGGATGGCTTATGGTAAGGCACGGGAGACCCGTCGACCAAAGCATTGTAGCAGACTACTAGGGAGACGATCAGATGCTAAAGATCTGGGACAATCCAGTCGGGTCTGTACCTTGTGTGGAGTTCGAATTCCAACAATTTAGGATGCAAGGCGTACCACTAGCTCGTCGATCAAGGCTAGGAGCCTTAGGAATCGACCCAACGTAAGATGGATCGTATGGAGGAGACACAATCTAAGGAAGAAAAGGCATGTAATTTCTTGAATGCGGATTATGTGTCCTATTTAAAGAATTATATCTAGGTTCGTGGTCATTTTGTGAAATAGGTATTAAGGTGAGCATCATGAGGCTCAAGGGGAAGATTTACCTCGATGTCTAATATGGCAATGTTAAAGTGAGATGATGAGATAGTTGTGTTGCAATTGCCTCAAAGAAAGAATTAGGTTGCAAGGAAAATATACTTGACGTATGGATATGATAGATGCATGCTCGTGAGCTGTTTAAGTGTTACCTATGACGTGAGGAAATCACCGATCATGATGAGGGCCTAGAATGAATGTTTTTGCAGTAGAAGCTAGACTCGTGGCAATGACAATGAATGGTAGTTCTTGAAGGACTATGACGAGACCGTGCGATTTTCACCCAAGGCATACCCGTTTGAGGGTCGACGTATGATGTAGGAGTAAGCCTACTATCTGATAGAGGTGATGATGACAGCTTGTGTGCTGCCTGGAGGTAAGTATAGTGCCTAAAAAGAACTAATTTAATGGTCAGGTGTCGATAGTCAACTGGATCTGAAGAACGAAAAGCGAGAGTCAGTGGATTCTCGGTAAATGAGATTTCAGATAGCGGAGTATGGCTAATCCAAAACCTTGACGATGAGCTGTGATATGGTAGTCTCAACTCAAGGTACAGTTCGGGTACCAAACAGGAAATAGTTGATTGATAGGTCGTATCGACCCTAAAGGAATGATGAAAAGACCTAGTCAACAGAGGTTATGACTACGGTTCAGTGTGTCAAATGGACCTGCAAAATCAGGTAGAGTTGTCGGTAGTCAACCCGACAAGGCAAGAGCACCATGATGAATGGTAGATTAAGAGCCATGACTGCAAAGAAATGGAATCCATGGGAGATAATTGGAACTAGATATTGTGATCGGATTCGGATCTTTGGAGATAAATCGGTTTGGGATTTCGAGGAATTTTCCTTAAAGGAATTGATTGAGGATCTAGGGATTCGTAATGAAACTTTGGAGTTTCAGGAAGAAATCCAGCGAGGATGGGAGTACCGTGGGTAATGTAAGCACTTACCTGCTCTAGCTGGTAGCGTAGCTATGGATTGATGTCTTGAAGATTGTGCGAATCTTTAACGAATCAATATGATGGCAGATATGCGAAGATAATATGTTGTAGTAGGAGAAGCTGCAGACTCAAACTGATTGAGGATCTAAGATTTTCAATTTTGGAGATTGGAACTCTCGTATGGGTAGACAGTTAGTCTAGGTAGCCTTGATGGGAAAATTCTGAGATGTATCGCTGAGTGATGCTAGCAAGTTATGGAAATAAGGAGCTTGTTGAGATATGGTACGGGCACTTACGGTCAATGAAAAGCCATGAGAAGAATTGAAAAATAGCAAGATATATTCTCAGAAGATTTAGCGGGATTATTTCTTAATGAAATTACCAATGATAGCTTGAGATTATTGGATGCTTAGCTATGTGTGACTTGATTTCAGGATGTGAATTATCATATGATAATTAGGAGCCGATGTTTTTATCTCGATTTGATGAATTGTTAAAACAACTGCAAGAGGCTGAGGAAATTGATGATCAATGTACAATCGAGGGTAAGACAAGGGAATGAAATGTTAAAGTATCCAAAAACATAATATTCATTCCATAAGTTAAAAAAAATAAAAATATAGTTACAAAGGATCAAGTCATACAATTATTCAAAGGAAAAAAGCAAACCATAAAACTGATGATGATGTTAATGCTCAGTGACGACGATGGTTGTCAAACACGATAGGTCCCAGCTCATCGATGTCATCTGGGAGTGGCATCCGGCTATTACCAATTTTGCCAGGGTAAGGTGGAAGAGTAGCCTCTAAAAAATTATGATGAGAGACGTCCTCTGGGATGATGGAAAGATCGAAATTCTAGCTTGGGTCTTGGTCAGGTTGATGAACAGGTTAGGGATGCGAAGAATAATATGCAAATAGTAAATCTAGCAAATAAGCTCGATAAGCTTGTAACTCACTAACCTGTTGTTGAAGGGCTAGAATGTGGGATACGCAACTATAAACGGGATCCTGAAGCCGGGCTTGAGCTTCAAAGATGAGTGTGTTAGAAGCCCAAAATCGATTGCTGATCGGAAGCGGAGCTAGGAGGTTAACGAAATTTCTGACAGTAAAAACCTCACGGATGGTAACAAAACGAGTAGTACCATCCTCACGACGGAAGTAAGGTGCAAAGATGCACTATGAATGGCATCCTCTATTTAAGACTATGCAGACATCACATCAAGATCGGGGGTTAAGTGTGCTGTGCCTTGGCATGATAAATTTGGGTCTGGCTAAATCTAAACAAATCAGATATGGGTTGGATTTAAATGAGTCAGATCTAATCAGATAGGTCAAATCAGATATGAGTTAGATCTACTGGGTCGAATCAAGGATGGGTCAAACTTGGATTAGGTCGAGTTGGGTTGGACCGAGTCGGGTCGGATTGACCCAGATCTGGTAGCAGTGGTAAGGATGGCGACAGTGGCGATGGCAACCGAGGGAAGGAAGGCGAGGGCCGGTAGCTGCGCAAGGGGGCTGGCAGTGATAGTGGCGTACCAGATCTAGTCGACGGAGGGCCAATTGGGCCTTTAGAGATGGTGATCGGCTACTAGGGGCCGCACGATGGCTCGCAGCCGATGGCGGAGCAGGCGCTGGCGGCAGTTGTAGAGGAGGCAGCGGCGGCTGTCAGGGGTGGCGACAACGCTGGAAGGCGGGGGCGGCTGGTGACTATTCGTGTGCAGTGTCGACAAAGGAAGGATGAGTAGTCTTCCAAAAATATATTTTACCATTAGAAGAGAGTCTCCCAGAACTGGGTGACCTCTGAGAGGCTCCCATAAAAGTCTCAACATTTTGAAAGATTTTTGGGAGAGATTGGTCTTTTCAAAAGATATTTTCAAGGCAAGTGAATTTTTGGAATAACTTCACCTGGGGATAACTTAGGGAACTTGCAAGTGACCTATTGGGGTCGCTCGACGTAACTCGAGAGACCCTTAAGTGGTCTCCAAGAGACCTCATTTCACAAGAAAGTCTGCTAATAAGTTATGGTCATTTCTTTTTGGACATCTCCCCTTTTGGACCTTTTTCCTTAAGTTTGGGTCCGTTCTAAGGTACAACAAAAGCTGACAAGAGTATTGTGCTGTACAATATATTTTGTCGTTCTAAGGTACAACAAAAGCCGACAAGAGTATTGTGCTGTACAATATATTTTGTGTGTATACAAATATATTTTTATGTTATTATATTTTTATGTTCAATAAAATACGAAATAAATAGCAGAGGATTTTCTAATAATTTCAGAAATTCAACCTACTGTTCAACTTCCAACCTCAGGCAATTTCTCTATTATCATTGGAATACGAAAGTTTGAAGACCCATTCCAGAAGACCCGTTCAGGAGCTTCGATCCATGCGGATGGGAGGTCTTAGGCTCTTAGCTTTTCCGTCAATGGCCATGGTCCACGCGGTGCGCAGCGTAATGACACGTAGGCGGCACATAGCAAAATATTAATGAAAAGGCTATTTAAATCGAGTTTTAGGACGTGACCGTTAATATTAATATTTAGATAATCTAACGATTTCAATATTAATATTAAATCTCGTACGTAATGTCGAAGTTCATTGGCCAAATAACATTTTCCAAATATTTATTGGAGAAAAATCGTGTGCATCCCAATCATAATCATATATGTCTGGAGACAGCTTGCTGTTGATGTGGTTGACTATTGACCACGGCTTTACCTTTTCAAACTTTGATGCAATCCTCTGTCCGTACAACTTTCCTGATCACATGGTATCAGCGGTTCTTAGAGCATCTCTAACAGAGAGTCAATTGCAACGCTAAGATCTTCAACGGAAACATTAAAATGGTGTTAGGTATAATTTTTAATCATTAAATTTGATATTGGGTAAATAATATAATATTAAATTTGATATTATATTATTTATCAACATTAAATTTTTTTATTTTATTTTTAATTTTACCCCTCTTTGTATAATCTCAAAATAATTTATTCTCTTTATATTCTTTATCACTTTTATTATATTTATATATTTTGATTAATAATTAAAAATATAAATTAAATTATTATAAAAAATATATATTGACAGAAATATTTTATTAAGATCTATAAAATGAGTATAATATAGAATATATTTTAAAATATTTAATATATTTTATAAATACCATGTTAATATAAAATAAAATATTTTTGTTTATGTATATGAATTTTTTTATTTTAATAATTACTTAATAGAAAAAAATATTCTTAATGCAAAAACTCAATAATATAATAAAAAACAACAATTTTTTCATTAACTTAAATTAAAAATACATAATGAAAATAGAAAAAAAAAAGCTTAAAATAAAAACAACAACAACATGGCTTAAAAATAAAATATTTTCTATTAATATTTATTAAATATTTATTTATAGAATATTCTTTAAAGTTTCTCTTTTACACTAATTTGATGTTACACATTGAAGATAACACTAAAATGGTGTTAAAATTTTTGGTGTAAATCATTGTTGGGTATCAAATTGGCTTTTAATTTGGTGTCCAACATTGAAGATACTCTTATCTTTTATAAATATATATATACATGAGAGATGATCTACTGCTCATGCTAGATACAAAAAAGGAGGGAGTGGGGCTCACACTTCCCTTTGAATTTATCTATAACATACAAATATTATGGTATTCGATATAAATAATATAATATTTTTTATATATATTTTTATTATTATTTAATTTTTTTTTATCTAGAAGGACAATAATTCAAGTTCATTGCAGAGGAATTTGAATAATGGGTGATGGACCTAAATTTCTCACGGATAAAATAAAGATAGGCTTTATTATTATCTCCATCACCGTTGCCGTTTAAATTGTTTCAAATATTGTGGATGCACCAGGTATGTCTCACATCGATTGCCCATATGGCAAGCATTGAGAGGCTCATAAGTGCGGTGGACCTCTTAGTCGTCGAAAAGCGATAGCTAAGAACTGACCCACAGCTGTGGGCTCCATGATGATGACACGATGTGTGTAACACCCAAAAAATGTAGAGAATGATAGTATATATCAAAGATAAGTAAAGAATGAAACAATATCAGCTGGATACCTTTTGGATTGAATGCATATAAAGAACTTCAAAATTAAGCGTGTTTAATTTGGGGTAATCTAAGAATAGGTGACTTCTCTGGAAAGTTCGCGTAAATTTATTAAGGTAAGTTGTCCTGAATCTTCTTATCCCTCAATACAGAGTGTTACAAAAATGAGTGTCAATAGATATGAAACGGTTGTCTGAATTTAAAATTTGAAATGTATTAAATTAAAGAATATTATTGTTATTGTAATCTTCAGTTATATTTTAAAAATAACAAAACCACCCTGTTAATATTATATATTTAAGCTTAAAAACACATGGGCTTGGCTGAAATAATTAAATCTTAGAACTAACTTTTGTGAGACATGTGGGTGGCTCATAACTCATCTTGGTTGGCGGAAATTACACGTATAAATGAATTGATGTATATATATATATATATATGAGATTCCCTTCCAATAATGTGATTTAAATATAAATACGTTTATATGAAATATTATTTACTTAATTTATTGTATTATATTGTAAAAAGTTATTGTGAAAGATGGGTTAACATTGGAGTTATAAATTATTAATGAGATTATTCTTCACTAACACCATCCATCCATATTATTCTTAATTATATCAATTTCGATACAAAAAATTGTCTAAAACTTTATCCAGGAGGGACGAACAAACTCAAGCTTAAACTTTGCATTTGTAAACATAAAATTAAATCAAATTCAAATGAGATATAAATGCAAAGATCTGTCTGCAATATTTACACACAGTTTCCAAGTGTAATTGGACAATATATTACTCGTTAGGTTACATCAAGAGTGAATGACAGCCAGACCAGCTTAGTTGAAGCTACCCTATAAAAAGACTAAGACTAAAAGACAAAAACCAACCCATATGAGGACTACTAAAAAAACATCCCAAAGTGTATATAAGTAAACGTTTGACACTAGCCGGCATCGACAGTTCAATTGATTATAGTTAGGGACACAAAGTATTTTTAACGTGAAGTTTGGGACAAGGATTAAGAATCGAATTTTGCCAACGACAGTGTGGGAGCAATTTTTCAAAATGAAGAGAACTCCTTGTATGCAGTGAGCATTGATCTAGTTACTGTGCCCAACTGAGTTACCATGATTAACCCCTCACATTCTATCAGGTCGGGTGTAAGAGCGCCTAGGGTGAATGATTCACCTTTGGAACAAGTAAACGTTTGACACTAAGTTATACAAGTACGATCACTTATTCCTAAAATTTAATCTATGAACAATGCCTAATAGCAAAGTCCTTTATGTATTCAAAGAGACATTCCATAAGACTAACTAAATTTGTGTAGAATTGAAGTGGAAAGAGTACTCAAAAAGTGGAGGTTTTTAATGTAAGAAAATAAACCCTAAATCTCAGCCTTCGTGTTACGGTTTATGGATATTGTGAAAGATCACATTAGTGAGCTCAAAAATTAGTTTAAAGAAACAAGAGACCGAGAAGATCCAGAGAGGCCAGAGGGGTCATTACGAAATGATTTAAGAGGGGCAACAACTGAAGGGGATTTTGAAGGAGCAGGCCTTTTGCGTGAGAAACAGAGAGATGAGAAGGCCGTTTTGAGAATGTTCTTCAGGACTTGGCCTCGCTTGGGAATCCACCGTGGTGCGGTGTCCACCGGCACGGCGGCCGGCGATGACCGGAAACTTCCAAATTTTGGCTTTGGGGTGGCGGCGCCTGCAGCCATTCTGTGCCAACTCCGGGAATTGGGATTGCAGGTAGCAGAGAATGGGGAAGGTAGTGGGCAAGTGCCGACGGGGCGGTGGTTTTGAAGTGTATGGGACGCGTTTCGATGTACAGAAACCGAGTGAGAACCGTGTTTTGCCTTTGGGGCTTCTTATGGCCGAGGCCAGCGTTGACATCCGAGAGATCAGAGACTCGGCCTATTTATAAAGAGGTGCGTTGGCTCCTGTGTTCGGAAAATGATATAATTAAGAATACATGGCATTGCTTTTTAAGTTGGTGAGGTTTAATAAATCGACCAATTGCGTTTCATTTTAAGTAGCATCATCATAACGAGCAATCACCTAAATAATTATTAGGTATGAGATTAGAATTTAAGGCCTCAAGTCTCGTCACGAGTAGTAGTATCATTATTTAGGCTACAAATTAAGGTGAAGTCTTTTACTTTTTAACAAAAAAATTGAGTTTTTGACACATCAGTTTTGCGCTAATTGTTGATTGATGACTTGACAGGGAAAGCTCAATTAGCAAAGTTGGACACTCCAAGGCCAAGATGATGATCAGAGAAGGTATTTCTCTTTCACTCTTAATAATTTTTTTCAAAGTTCCTAGCTAGCTAGCAAGCATATATAGGTACTGTGAATCCATTTTATATTCAGATAAAGTTTCTGTAGGAATTATACCCTTAAAAAAGTTGTTAAATAAATTTATGTAATTCGAGTCGCTGTGAATGACGTTACAGGACTCAACTCACAATATCAAATCATCAAAGCCACAAGAAATATAATATTTTACACAAATCCCAGTTATTATACATTTTTGGCTTCCTCCAGAACATTGAACGAGTCTTGTTTTGCTTTCTGACTGATTCAGTACAAGGTTTCGTCCCGGGAGGGAGGGAGGGAGGAGTGTCAGTTTTCAATAATAAAACATATTTGCAATTTGCACTCCTGGGAGGGACCATATAATATAATACCTTTCTTTTTTGTTTTTCTTTCTTTCTTTTTCAAAGTGGGCGATTAGACACTTTCAATAATCTTCCTCGCTCTGAACACGGTTTTGCTTACCGTTTGGACTTTCTGCAGGCAATATAACTAACACGGTCTGTTTAATTAATTTCTGATTTTGTCCTTATCTACGTATTGGCTGCTATAGCCTTTAGCTCCCGTTGTCAGGCTTTGTTTGGATCGGAGTTAAAATGATGTGGAACTAATGGAAGAATGTAAAAATACTTTTTTGCCTTTCTTTTTGGAGATTAATTACAATAATAATCATTTAATTTTACATTCTATTATTGTTTGATTACTGAACTTTAAAATATTACCTACTAGTCACTTATATTTCAAATATGTTACTAGTTAATTACTGAATTTTAAAATATTATCTGTTAGTCACTAATATTTTAAAACTGTTTTTTATTTGTCACTTGTGAACTTAAAGTTCAGTGACTAACGAGCAACCAGTGATAAATGATTTTGAAATATTAATGATTGACAAGTAACATTTTAAAGTTCAGTGACTAAACAATAATAGTTTTGAAATATTAGTGACTAATATATAATATTTCAAAGTTCAGTAACTAAACAGTAACAAAATGCAAAGTTGAATGATCATTGGTGTAATTAACCCTTCTTTTGGGAGTGTATGAAATTAATGTGAAAATTAATTAAGGGAAAATAGGGTTGTTCATGAGTTTAGTAGATTAATTAAATTGGCATCAATTACTATTTTGAGAGGAAAAATAGAGAAAAAGGTGAAAAGAAATTTAACTATATAAAATTAATATTATTTAATTGCTTTGCTTTCAAAAATTGTCAAAATTTTCAAAAATAATAGAAACAATGGATGAGTATTTATGATTGCTTAAAACATAATTGTCACTATAAAGCAGTTTATAATAATTTTTAGCCATTATTGTTTCCAAGAAATAAAGTAATTTTTAATTTTTAAAATTAGAAACATAAACATAGTGTTTAAAAATTCAATCTAAAATTATATTTATTGTGAAAAATATTCAGTTATTTAGAAATTACTTTACTTCCACAATTCAAATATAAATTAAAGTCTAATTTGCTTATACAAGTAAAAAATGAATTAGATTTCATTTAGGCTATGGATTGATTGGCTTTTGCTTTTCTTTAGAGATAAATTAAAATTCTGTTTAGATTTAAGAATCCATTACAGTCAACAGTTACATTTTCTCACATTTTTTTATTGTTTTCTCTCAAATTATCAATTAACTCCACTTTATTCCACTAAAGGGCGAGTTTAATATTTTTATTTTTAATTAATTTGTAATAATAAAATTGTGTATAATTGTTTAAAGTTATTGAAATATTATGGTCATTTTTTTTTAGCATGTAAATTTAGTTTTTTTTTTTTTGGTTACAAAATGATGTCAAATGGAATTTTCAGTAAAAAATAAGACTATAGGATGATTTAAGTGTCTCAAATTATAAATTTTAAGGAGACTTATTAGATTTTAGCCTAAAATATTGTTAGGGTTTCAAATATGATCTCCCTTGCAATCTTTATTTTTTATTTATTTATTTATCATTTATAATAATATCCCATTAAATCTAGTTTTGAGACATTCAAAAAAACAAGGCTAGTTTGGGGATTTCAACTCCTTACTATGGACAAAAAATGAAATTTTAATTTTCTATTGTAATAGGGCAGGAGGTGAGTGTTGTGAGGGGTGTTTTTATGTCACCTATGCTTTTGGTATTTTTAACCGTAAGTTATTAGATTTTTATAGCTTAATTATAGTTATTAGATTATTTTAATTGTTGACTTATTTAACTTGTTAATATAAATGGCATCGTTCAAATTTAAATCAGAAATAAGTTTTGGTGATTATAACATTTAAGTTGATTATTATTCAAAAAAAAAAATTGAGACATCTAAATAAAATTTATTTTTAAAAAATTCAAATTTGCATGTATACTTATAACTATACTAAAATTATAAATCAAATACCCCTACATTATACCACAAATATTCCTACAAAATACCATTGATACTACTTGTTGAGCCAACTTGCTCATATTAATTAAGTTTTGATGATTAACAAAAATATTTTTATGATATAAATATTTTTTTCTTACTCATGCAAAAAGTAAATTTATTTTGAATTAAAAGATATTATTTTTAGACATATTTTCTTATTTTAATCATTTATGTCTCAAAAGTTTATATTTTCATTTTCAAATTTTAAATTAAAGGAGAATTATTTTTAGACATGTTTCTCTTACTCATACAAAAAGTAAATTTATTTTGAATTAAAGGATATTGCTTTTAAACATATTTTCTTGTTTTAATAATTTATGTCTCAAAAGCTTATATTTGAATTTTCAAATCTTGATTTCTCATGCAAAAAATAAATTTATTTTGAATTAAAGGTAAGACATATTTTCTTATTGTTTGAGAAAATTTAAACATTTTTTGAATTTCAAATTTCATATTAGCCCTTTCCTTAGTGGCTAAAATGCTTATAAATACCTCCTCAAACTCATTTTTTAAGCATCCAAGTGCTTCCATTACATATCCAAGGCACACGAAAGCTCTCAAACGTTCTCAAGCAAAGTATCCAAGTAATCCGAGACTCTCAAAATATTATTGCACATCCATCAAAGAGCCACAAGGCAAGAGGAGAAAAGTTTTTCAAGTCTTTTACGACAAATCCAAACTTCTCTATTTGATATTATAAATTTATTTATTTATTTATTTAAATATTATTGTCTTGTATAATTTGTTCTTAATTGTTTATTGTGTCCAAGTGTGGACAAATTATTTGTAACATTTAAATTACTATTGTGGATTATATAGGTTTCCTAGAACTATTAAAATATAGGTGAATATAGTTTCTAAGATAAGTTAGGAAGAAATCCTTAGTGTAGTGCTCGCCTAGAACTCGTTGTAATATAAGTGTGTATCTAGTTTTCAATGTGAGTTAGTGTGAAAATCTTGGAAAAATTATTTTAGTGGAATGCCAAAGGTGGTTAGACCTTGGGATAGTGGACTAGATGTATGTGAAGACACCGAATCACTATAAATTGTCTTGTGCCTCATTATATTTATTTTTGTTATATCTTGTGGTTTATATTTATTATTAATCTCAAATATAATTTATTATATTTATCAAATATATATTTTTTAATAAAATCATTAATCAATAATATTTATTAAAATTGAAAAAAAATTTAATCACTCAATTCACCTTCTCTCTTGAGTGGTCATACCCTAAGGGACTAACAATTGGTATCAGTGCGAGTCCTAAAATATTTGTGATTATCAATTTCAAATCTTAAGATAAAGTCTTATAATGACCTCTTATTTTAGCCAATTCCTAAGTGATATCTCAATCCCTTCTAGTTCTCCAATGCTCATTAGAAATGATTATGCTTTTTAGAATATTAGGATGAAATCCTATATCATTTTCATAAGCTATCTTCTATGGAGACTTGTTAGTGATGGATTCGATCTATACTCAATATGAGGAAGAATGGTCAAATGAAGACTTAAGAAAAATAGAAATAGACCATAGGACAAGGTATTTAATTCTTTGTTCTTTAATGCCTAATAAGTGTGAAAAATTGTCTTCATGCTTCACATCTCATGAATTATGGAAGGAATTAGAGAGAATTCATGAAGGAACTAATAATTCTAAAATGAGTTTTCTTATGTCTCAATATCAAAGATGTAAGTTATGGCTTAGTGAGGCAATTAGTAATTTGAATGGATGGTTCGAAAAAGCCTCAAATATTTTTAGAATGCTAAGGAAAATGAATGAAGATGCTAAAGAGTATAATGAAAAGAAAACATTAGCATTCAAAGGTGAGAAGAAAAAGAAAAAGAAGAAAGAAGAAAAAAGAGCCAAGAAATCAAAGAGAAATGCCATTCCCGAATGGGATATGGATGATTCTAGTGAGTCATTCCAATCCAACAAGGAAAATGGACATGTATGCTTTGTGGCTATAGAAGAAGATGAAGAAGAGGAAGATAACTTAGAATTAAAAGAATTACAAAAAGCATACGAAAAGCTATATATAAAATATATATCTATTAAGAAAGAAGTAAAAACAATTAAGAAGAATCATAAAGAAGAAAATGAAAAAATTAAAGAATGAAATAAAGAACTTAAAAGAAAAATCACAAGAACTCAACAAAGAAAATGAAGATAAATTAAAAGATCAATTAATTAATCTTGAAGAAGAAAACAAAATATTAAAAACTCAAAATGATAAATTATTAGTAGAAAATAAAACCATAGAAAAAAGTTTAGCCACATTAATTTAAAAAAAAAAATTCAAAACCCAAATCAAAGTACAAAACACCTAAGAGAGAATGTAAACAACTTAGATGGTGACTCCAAACTAAGAGACAATATAGTACAAATGTGGATATCTAAAGAGGTAATACAAATAATGAATGAGTTAGATTATAAAATCTTAAATGTTGCTCCTTATCCACATACATCAAGAATAATTAAATCATTTAATCCTAAAGAAGAAATATTTAAGAGACCCATTTATAGATGGGTACTAAACCTAAAATGTGATTTTATCAAATATGTAGATGTGTGTGAGGACCACAATAGGTAGTAAATGGTATATGAATAAGTGGATGCTCACGTCACATGACTGGTGAGAGATCTATTTATAAGATCTCACTTCCCAAGATGGAAAGTCTGTCTCTTTCCAAGATAATGTCAAATAGTAAAGAATAAGGATATTATTTTTGTGGCATAAAAGATATATTAGATCATGTAAATCCAAACCTAATCAAGAAAGTTTTGATCTAGTTGTCTGGCTTCCTTAAAAGAAAATCAATGAAGAAATTTTGTGTGATGCTTGCTATTAAAGTAAACAAAGTAGAGCCTAAATATATGAGTGAAATATCAATCAGTAAGTATTTACAACTTTTACACTTAGATCTATTTGAACCCACACAAACTAGAAGTTTGGGTGGAAAACATTATATGTTGTAGTAGAAAATTTTTCTAGGATTACTTGGTTGTGCTTTTGTTTTTAAATGACAAAAATTTTCAAATCTTTAGAAAGAAAACTAAGAGAACTAGATGATAAAATTATCTCTCTAAGACGAGGATGTGATTTAGGTATGCTTCCCAAGAATTATAAATTTGTGCAAGATCATCCAATAGATCAAATAATTGGAGAACCAAGTCAAGATGTAAGGACTATATGTTTTACAATGTGGCTTTCATATCTAATAATTGAGTCAACTTGTATGAATCAAGCCTTAGAAGATGAATTTTGGATCAATGTTGTGCAAGAAAAATGAGGATTGGAAATTAGTTCCAAAATCAAAAAATTTTTCTATATTTGGAACATAATAAATTTTCAATAATAAATTAGAAGAGAATTAGGGATAATAAATCCCTTTAGGTAGCTTAGAATATTGAAGTGGGAAAATTTCTTGTACAAATTTCATTTCTGTTTAAAAAAGAATAAAAATAAAAATAAAAATAATAAATAATAAATAAAATAAAATTAAAAACACAAAAAAAAAATAAAGAAAGAAGAAGTCATCTGAAACCCATCTGCTCTCTTTCTCTCCCTCTCGTCCCCTCATTCGCCGCCATCTGCAGCGTCCCCTCATTCGCTGCCTTCTCTGTCAATAGTCGTCGTCTCCCTCATTTGTCACCACCTTGCCGTCGTTGCAACCTTCAAATCTGCACCATCTGTCGTTTCTCCATCATCACGACCTTCAAATTTGCCTTTCTGACATCTCAGGCTTCAGATCGTGGCCTCTGTTGCAGCCGCCTAGATCCATGGTCACCACAGCTACTCAATCTGCTAAGCTTCAGTGAGTCTCTCTCATTCAAACCTTTTCTACACTCCTCTGGTATCTCTCTCGTTTGTCGCCGCCTCTTCGTTGTGCAGCCGATCAAATCCACGACGCCGATCAGATTCACAGTGAGTCTCTGTTCATTTTTGTTTTCTGTCTTTGTGATTGTTCTTATTAGGGTTTCACGATTATTTGTTGTTCCAACCAGATCTATCCAAATCTAGCCTCCATGTTTGTCCGTCTGTTTGTTTGACCCGATTTACCTAGATTCAACTAGATCTATCAAGATCTACTCGGACCCAACATCCAGCTAGATCTATCAAGATCCGTTCAAATCTACCAATTACCCAGATCAGGCCAGATTTGCCCAGTCTTAAAAAAATAAAAAATAAAAAATATATATAAAATAAAATAAAATATATATAATAAAATAATATATATATAATAAAATAAAAAATATATATAATAAAATAAAATAAAAACAAATAAAAAAAACAACTAGAAGATCATATCAGGACCCAGTTCTCCGTGCGATGCTTGCAAAGTATAAAGAAGAAAATGTATCCAATCGCGCGTCTTTGCCCCTTACTTTTGCTATGAAGAATGACCTACTGATTTAGAAGTTATCCATAAGGTTTTTGGTACTAGTATTGGCTCAAAGCTCTTAGCCCAGCTTCCGGTTAGTGACCATTATGGGGCTGTCACTACACTCTTGTATGAAGCTCAAGTTAGGGTTCAAGATCCTATTTATGGTTGTGTATCCTACATTTTTTCCCTCCAATAGCAGGTCGTTGATCTTTAATTTCATCTAGCTTTATTCGAGCAATTACTATTTGTAAACTTCTATGCAAACCCTCTCAACGTTCAAAATTGATTTTACCTAGAAACCAATTCAAACCCATATTATGACAATAGATCTTTCCTTATAAATGATCCAAACCCTATTTGGAATTTTGAAAACCCAGTCATCCAAGAAGAAAATATGTTGTTTCCTTATTTCCAAGAGGCTAGTTCGCAACCTTACCCAGTCGAAACTAGCAGCAACCAGTGACCATTCTCAGATGATATCGATGAACTTGGATCCATTGTGTTCGGCAACCATCATTAGCACCGAGCATCGACTAAATCCAAAGCTATCAACGTGGATGACTTAGATTACTGCTTTATAGATTCTGTAATGCTACTATATCCCTTGACTATTCTATGATTACTTTCCTTGTAGATATATATATTCTATGTTGTGTAATTTTAGATCTATGGTTGAAATGATTAGCACGAAATTCCATAATAGATATGTTGTACTGTTTTTAATACTTAACGTTACATCTATATTGTCAGTACTTTCTGTTTATCATCCATCATATTATTTATGTGGATTATTCTTCGTAAATTTCTCTTATGGACTGTATTGTTTAAATCTTTATTTTCTTCCTTAAGAATGTCTTTTTGATTATGACAAAAAATGGGAAAAAAAATAAGATGTTATGAGACGAGAGATTATATGTATAAGAGTGAATTGTATATTATTTTTGTATGGGGGAGAAAAATGTATTATAATATTTTTTTGTGTATATGAGGAAATAGTATATCTGAGAGATAAAACATCAAACAGGTGCAATCAAGGCAATCAGATTTGACAATCAGGTTTGGTCTTTAAAACTCTTAAAAATTATTTTATCTATTAAGTTATATCCAAAACATTTTTATGCTATTAGTATTTTTGAAAATGGGAGCTCATAGTATAAAATTAATGAGAAGTTCAAAAATATTTTATCACATTAATCACCTCATAAATCATGTTTTTTGTTATCATAAAAAAAGGGAGAATGTTAAGCCAACTTACTCATATTAATTAAGTTTTGATGATTAATAAAAATATTTTTATGATATAAATATTTTCTCTTATTCATGCAAAAAATAAATTTATTTTGAATTAAAGGAGATTGCTTTTAGACATGTTTTTTTTGTTTTAATCATTTATGTCTCAAAAGCTTATATTTGAATTTTCAAATTTTGAATTAAAGGAGAATTGTTTTTAGACATGTTTCTCTTACTCATACAAAAAGTAAATTTATTTTGAATTAAAAGAAATTACTTTTAGACATGTTTTCTTATTTTAATCATTTATGTCTTAAAAGCTTATATTAGAATTTTCAAATCTTGATTTCTCATGTAAAAAATAAATTTATTTTGAATTAAAGGTGAGACATATTTTCTTATTGTTCGAGAAAGTTTAAACATTTTTTGAATTTTAAACTTCATATTAACATTTTCTTTAGTGACTAAAATGCTTATAATTACCCCTTCAAACTCATTTTTTGAGCACCCAAGTGCTTTCATTGCATATCCAAAGTACTCGAAAGCTCTCAAATGCTCTCAAGTAAAGCATTCAAGCAATTCGAGGCTCTCGAAATATTATTGCACATCCATTGAAGAGCCACAAGGTAAAAGGAGAAAAATTCTTCAAATCTTCTACGACAAATCTGAACTTCTCCATTTGAGGTTACAAATTTATTTATTTATTTAAATATTATTGTCTTGTATAATTTGTTCTTAATTGCTTATTTGTGTCCAAATGTGGATAAATTATTTGTAGCATTTAAATTACTATTGTGAATTGTATAGGTTTCTTAGAACCATTAAAATGTAGGTGAATTAATATAGTTTCCAAGATAAGTTAGGAAGAAAATCTTCGTGTTGTGGTTGTCTAGAACCCATTGTAATCTAGGTGTGTATTTAATTTTCAAGGTGAGCTAGTGTGGAAATCTTGGTGAAATTATTTTAGTGAAACCCTAAGGATGGTTAGACATTAGGAGAGTGGACTAGATGTATGTGAAAACATCGAACTACTATAAATTGTCTTGTGCCTTATTGTATTTATTTTTGTTATATCTTGTAGTTTATATTTATTATTAATCTCAAATATAATTTATTATATTTATCAAATATATATTTTTTTAATAAAATCATTAATCAAGAATATTTATTAAAATTGAAAAAAAATTTAATCACTCAATTCACCCCTCTTGAGTGGCCATATTCTAAGAGACCAACACTACTAAATTATATTACGTTATATCATAAATACTCTTATATTATATTATGTTATAAATACTTATATGTTATATCATAAATATCTTTACATTATAACACAAAAATTCTTATGTTATAACATAGATTTACGAATATTATGTTTTGAATACCCTTATATTCATATGTTATACGATAAATACACGTGTATAATATCACGGATACTTCAATATTATATATTATATTATGAATATCCCATATGTTATAATACAGATACGCTTATGTATATCATGGATAGACCTATGTTAAACAGCCCAACCCTTACTATTTTCTTTGAAATCCTTACCATTAGTCATTGCCTAACCCTTAAAATTTTTTCTTCTTCACAAATGATTACTCAAAACAGATTTTGTAGCTTAAGGCAAATCCCCTCCAGTACCCCCTTCCACGCATTCTCTGACCTCTCTCTCAATGATTATAATTATAAACTCACTGCTAATACAATTTAGAGTGGCACACTACCACACCTTTCTACTATTTTCTTGCCAATATTCTCCAATGAAGGGAGAGTTTTTTTCATTGCTAGGTCCTGAGGGATTTATTACTTGAAGAAGACTTTTCTACTGTTTTTTAAGTCTAGGGGCTGCAACTCGTGTAGACAGCTTCACCCACCTACACAGGGGCGGAGGCAGGATTTTAGTCTAGTTGAGACGGATTTAAATATAAAAAATATAATATTAAAAATAAAATAATAATATTATTATTATTAAAATATTTTTTAATAATTATTTATTACAATTTTTCATATTATAAATTACAATTATTCAAGAAAATTACATTAATTATTTGAATCTTTAAACTTGTCATAATCACAAAAATGCAATCAATTAATGCATTTAGACTAATTTAATAATTACATAGTATTTGTTCTAATTGCTTGTAGAAATTAGAACAATTATTAAGATTTCACAGTTGTTTTGAACTTAATTGCATTCACTATTAGCATCTCAAGCATGAACTTAAAGTCTTACTAAACCCTTCTTTCATGAAAGAAATACCATATCCTTATTTATAATTATTTGATTTAAAAAGATAATAGTATAAGTAAAATACAACATCTTTACTTATATTATATTCCAACTAATCACCAAATTCATTGAACCAAGTTGGAATGAATCGTTTTGATTTTTAAACTAACACAGACCACTTTTCAGGCACTTAGAACAAACACTATGTGATTATCGAATTCGTCTAAATGTATCAATAGATTACGTTCGACTTCTTCTACGACAAGAACTAACCTTTCGTGGTTATACGAGCCTAAAGATTCAAATAATTAATGTAACTTTCTTGAACAATTATAATTTATAATATGAAAAATTGTAAGAAATAATTGTAAAAAAAAATATTTTAATAATAGTAATATTATTTTATTTTTTAAATTATATTTTTTTATATTTAAATTTACCTCCACTAAACTAAAATCCTGACTCCGCCCCTCCACCTACATAATGCCTATTCCGAGAAGTGAGGACTGTTCTGCTTCCATTCTTGAAATTGGTGGGGATGCCATTTTTCAAGGCATCCCATGCTCGAAATCTTTAGGAAAACACATACAAGATATTAGTCACTACCCGTTGCTCTCGCTCGGCCTCTCTCAGTCCTCTCTCTCACTCAATTCCTTTCTTTCGCTTAGTCCTATCTCTTACTCGCCCTCTCTCTCGTTCAGTTCCTTGCCGTTGTTGCCATTGATGCCATCACTACCCGTTGTTGCCGAACTTCCCCTACTGCCATCCTTATTGTCCCCTCGGTTGCTGCCTTTCGCTCACTTTCTCATTTGATCGCCCTCTCTCTAGCTCAGACTGTCGGCCAAGCTTTCCCTTATCCTCACCGTTGGTCGCACTTCTCCTCTTCCTCATGATTGCCAGCCACTCTTCTTCTCCTCTGCCAGATTGTTGCATCTCTCTTTGGGCTGGAAAATCTATTCCAGTCCTCCATGAAAAAATAAATTCCAGTAAAAGTGAGAAATCAGGGTCACATGAGCCAAAGTGAGAAAATATTTTTCATGAAAAAATTGACTAATCAAACAATACAAAAGTTAGAATTTAGATAGAAATTAATAATTTTTCATGAAAAAAGTATGCAATTAAATTCGCCTCTGTGATAAATATAAAACTACCAAAATGTACTAACTGCATTAAAAACAAAAAAACAAAACAATTAATTTTGCAACCAAATTAGGAAGGAAGCTGCCACCTTACAGTTAATTTTTGCAACAGGTGGCAGCTTCCTAGTGGCTCATTAGTATGTGATATCCAAGCACATCGCAAAAGTTTTTTTGGCTTTGATAGGCAAGTAGCTCGGACACGCCAAGAAAAGGGTCGTGTCGGTGTTTGTACTGTGTTGGCGGCTACGGATACAACTTGGGGTATATTTAACATTTTTATAATTATTTGTATAATTATGTGAAATTTGAATTTGTTAATTATACTTTTTATAATTATATAATAGTAATAGTAATAATAATAATAATATATATTATTGTGTTTTCGCATCTTAATAATTTTTTTTTTAATTTTTATCATTTTTCATATACTTATGGTGTCGTATCTGTATCGGTTGCCAGTGACACCACGCGAGAAAGAAAAGTTGACATCTAAGTTGGATGTCCGCATGACGTAAGACGTCGTTGCCTAAGAGATGCTTGCGTCATCACAAGCGTGGTTTGCACGCAGTCAACCGGAACTGGTTGACGTTTGACCGGTCAAATATTCAAACTTTAATTCTCCTTCTTCCCCTCCACCCCCCCAACCTTTCTGGTCAAATTTCAAGACAGTGCATCATATTTTATAATTTGTTGTATATATAAATCGCGATTATATATATATATATGACTGTTAAGTAAAATAAAATTTATTTAGAGATTAGGAATAAATGGTTAAATAGAAGCAGTTGTTTACGATAAAGGGTTAAATCTTATGTTTAAATTTTGTGGGCTTTGAAGCTGTTCGGATGGCAACAGATGAGGCTCGATCCTAGGCTGTGCCGAAAGGTCCAGTGTGTTGGAGGTGGGGGCGCACTTGACAGGTTTGAATAACTTGTGAGGGTCCCTTCTCTCTTTTGTTTTTCCTTCTCTTCAATAGATGACATATGATATGAGATGAAAGCTCCCCCTTTCTCCTGACTTTCTAGGGAAAATTTCTAGAGAGAAAATGTCAAGGTGAATCATAAGCAACTTGTTTACCTCTTTGACAGACACCCTTGGTTTGAAAATCTTTTAAAACCGGCTTATAAAACTAATTTTTAGCCCTGTCAGCAATTGGATAGTACGCAGCCGTGGCGGTGGTGGTGGTGGGGAGACGATTTGATAAAAGGAACGCAATTTGGGTTTTGCTTCTGCTCTTAGCTTTTATCTTTTTCCCTCTGTTTGGTTCTCCATTGGTTGAAAAAGGCTATAATAAATTCAAACCATCTCTTTGAAAAGTCATAAGCTTAGGCCAATCAACACGCCAATTTTCGCCTAGGGATTTGTGACGTGATGTGATGTGATGTTACTCTGGAATCTTTTAAACTATATAAGTAATTTATGCAGATGGCCACCTGTCAAGCTAGAAGCCGTAGCATTCAGGAGATAACCGCATGGACACCTGGCGGCAAGAAGCAGACCGTTTACTTTTATGGCTCAAAGTCAAATCAAACGTACATAATGACTCTCATATTTGGTTAAAATATTGAAATTCGGAGGCACGTACCTGGGTAAATCTGATCATAAAATATGCCCAGTTTTGCCTATATGATAATGTTAAAGAATAATTTTTGTATTTACAATTATTGCTTGCATCAAAGCCAAAAAAAAAAAAAAAAGATGGTCTCTGAAGAGATGAAAGAAAGAGAAGGCACGGGTTCTCTGTTTGAAGGTCCAAGGCAACTGCTGTGATCCAGCAGCAAAACGAAGAAGAACAAGAAGATGCAATTAGAAGAAATGAAACGGGCTGCTGTTTCTGGGCAGAGGGGGTAGTCAAGTAATTTCACCGCGTTTCAATACGTACATTCCATTCGCATCCGAGGGATCCATCCAGCATGGATCTTCCGAAGTTTCGCGAAAAAAGAAGAAGAAAAAGACAAATATAAGACACACAAACAGAAACAGGGCTACGAAGAAGAAATAAAACAGAGGCCTTATTTACTCGTCAGATCAGAAGAGGAGCATGAATCCTACCCTCTCCCCGACACCAGAATAAATCTCTATTTACTCAATATCTTCGATGAAAACAATTCCACCAGAGAGAGAGAGAGACTGTCTGAATCAAACAATAATCATCAGAATTCCATTTCCATAGCAGAGAGCTACAGTTACAAAGACCACGAGAAAAAAGATCGGGTCTGTTATGATGAAGCTACATTTGGAAATCGAAGCAACAAAAGAATCCAAAATCAAACTACACAAATACAACATATTACCATCCTGACAGAAACAGTTACACGAAGCGTAGCTAGCTAGATTCATCATCATCTAAACTCCTCCGGATCCACCCAATTTATATCTGAACAAAACAAAGTTAATTTATTCTATTCGAAACACATACGAGGGTAGGACGGAGTCATCGATCCTTGAGAGGGACGACACCCATCTCTAACCGTTCCCTTTTCACCAAAACGCCGCCGCTGTCAAGACGAAGAAGGGGCCACCCTGGACGCCGGCGAGGGCCGGAAACAAGAAAACACCAGTTTCAGGATGTTCCTTAGGACCTGCCCCCTTCGCGGAATCAAACGAGGCGCTGTTCCGGCCGCCGCCTGGGCAAGGCGGAGGGGCCTTGGCTCGGCGGCGACAGGTTGAGAGGAAGGAGCCATGTATATATACATATATAGTTGTTGTGGTAGGTGCGAAGTGAAGCGTGTGAGAGACAGAGAGAGAAGGAACGCGGAAAGATCGGAGAGAGAGAGAGAGAGAGTGGGGGGGAAGCACCGACTTGAAGCGATATATAAGGTAAACGCGTCGCGTATTAGTAGCGACTAGAGATAGGGAGCGCAGTCTCACTCTCCCGTACCGAGTAAACTACCGTGTTCACGTCCCATCCCATTTTGTTCTGCTTTTACTTCGTCCCCAAGGCAAAGCCCAATCCCCCCCCCCCCCTTCCCCCCTCCCTTTCTGTGTATATATTATATTATTAGTTTTCACAATAGATTAGTAGTAGTTGAGGGTCTAGAACTTACCAGGCTTGAATTTGACTTCTTGAGCTCTCCCTTCTTGCTATCTTCCATTCCATTAAAATTTGAGTTTTTACAGTACTCACTAGTACTATCATCATCTGTTAAAGTTAAAACCCAAAATAATTTTCCAACACCTTCTAATACTTAAAAAGTCTCTTTTTGGTTATTATAATTTTAAAACCTATTTTAGACAAAAAGGTAAAAAGCTTGGTGAATTGTCTTCTTCTCAGGAGGAATAAAATAACCATCAGTTTAAAGCGAGCAAGGGTATACAAAGCAACATTTTTTTCTTTTGTTTTTGTTTTTATGCTTGCTAGCTATTATCATTTTTCAAGGCATTAGTTGGAAGTCAACAAAGTGCACACTGCCACTGGAGAGATGGAACGAAGTCTTTGACTGGGTCGGTAATTGGAATGCTCATGAAATTGAAACTGAATTAGTTTGGAATGGTTGGTTTAAGGGGATTTAAAGAGAAGTACAAGTGTTCTTTTTAATGTAATTCATGTGACAGATTAATATATATTCATAATTATAACATTATTAAGTTTTCAATTTTTGTTTTTTACCTTCTTTAAGAGTAGACATTTATACATGTTTCTTACATATAAAAGAAACAGAAAGAAATAACAGTCAAAACAAAAAATGATTTTGTAAATAGATATTATACTTTCATTACCCATATTATATTATCCCTTCTTTTCTGTATGTATATATACATATATATATACAGAGAGAGAGAGAGAGAGAGAGTATTGAGGTATAATTTTTAGTTATAATTTCAAGATAGTTCCGATCAAAATTTGCTATTTTACATTCAAAAACTTTCTTTGTTTTATATGATGGTCATATGTACACACACACACACACACACATATATATGTAATAATAATTTACTTAATACTTCTATGGAAATAATAATCTTAAATGTACAAAAATAATTATTAAAATGAGATGTGAAATATACTATTAGTAATAAAATAAAAGCTAATTAATTTCAATAAAATATACTGTTAAGTTGGGCCACTTTTGTATTGAATGCTCAATGCTGGTTGTTTCAGGAGAAAGCCTTTAATGGATGTCTTATTATTAACTTTCTATATATGTTCTTTGACACACGATGCAATCTATCAAAGTACAAACATCATCCATATTTTGCAATGGAGCCATAAACAGATAAACATACTCAGGATGTAAAGAAGCCATCTCAAGAAGCCTGGCGAAAAGAAAGCCTACTTGGTGAGTCGACTCTGACGATCAGTTCATCCTCTGCGCCAGACTCATCGCTCGAGTCATCGATCCCACGGTTCTCACCAGTGTTCGAGCTTTGATGTTGTCGTGCAGGATTAGGATTAGGATTTTGCCTTATGAAGACTACTTCATGGCGCTTTCTCACCGTGGTTGATCCTTCTGACCTCACAGAAACAAGAGGTTGCCCCAGACTAGTCGGGACTCTTGGATACGATTGGCTATGCAGTGAGTTTGCTCGAGTACTTGGGAAGCTTGGGGCACGCCGTTGGCGGACCTAACGAACGGAAAAAATGTAGGTAGTAAGTTCAAAACAGTAGCACAAACTTGAACATATACAAGCATTCAGAATTAACTTCCAAAGTTCCATCGCTTTGCTGTTTTCATCAAGAAAGCATAACGCCCGCGCGACACCCCCCCCCCCCCCCCAACCACACAAAAAAAAAAAACTACTCAAAAAAAGGAGGAGGAATCGAGTTGCCCCAGAACTCCATGTACAAGTTTTAAGTGGAAAAAATATGCTCTGCTCTTGAGTTTTTAATCCTAGAAGTGTTAGCTTTTAAACGTTGAGTAAAGGAAGAGAGAGACTGCATATACCATGCTGCCGAACATGCTCAGCTGCATTGCCCGGGTAGACAAGTTGGTTGCTTGTTCACCAGCCTTATTGGGACTTTGCTGATGATATCTTGTCTTGAAGAAATTTTCAGGCCAACTCATAAGGCCGCTATGCTCTTTGCTTAGGGAACTAGTGGGGTGATCAATTACATGCGACAACAATGAAGATGACCTTCTCTGTAGAACTCTGTTGGTTTCAAACGCAGCAATGTCAAATATAATTACTCTGGCTCTTGTCTCCACGTGATACCAGGATCCCTGGTGAGAAAAGCTGCTTTGCTTGGCACCTGCTATTGAGTATGGAAAACAAAAGGATTACAAACCCCCCAGTCCCTGTACGCAGTAAATTTCATTCAAAAGAGTTCATAGGTCAAATAATTTCACGACAATTTTTTAGGCTACTTTTTTTAATATAACTCTTTAACTACAAGGAAAAATAAAGACAATCAAAAGAAAATTGCAATAACAATTTATTGATGCAAGCAAAAAAGAGCTGCAAACAGCTTACAATTAACAACAAAGCAAGCAATAATCATTTTAATTGTAAATCAAAATAAAAGCCAGCAGCCCAATACAGAATTGGTAAAGAAAGACCTAGAACTCATAGAAAAAACAAAAAGCATAGTGCAAAAGAGATGATTATAGATGCAAAAACAGTCAGAAAACTAAAACCATCAGCTCAACATTTCTGAAAGCCTTTCACATGCATATGTACACGTCGTAGCTTTACTGAGAATAGGCCAAATAGTCTAAGAAAGCTATTTCCCTTGAAGAATCAGGTGGAAAAATTCAATGATATACTGCTAAAAGCATTGCAATATAAAACGTCTCCTTTCCAGAAATGTATATGATCCTCTTTCCGTGAAAGTTCAGCTGTTGAACCAGGCGACTCAGATTGGATAATATAAATTTCTTCACGGTATCACTTGTATATCGTGCCAAATGAATAGGGAAATGAAAATGAGATAAATATATATATAAAAAAAAAAAGGAGGGGTTGGTATTCGTTACAAACAGTAATTTAATATCAGCCCCAGAACAAAAACATCTGAACTATGGTTGTGGCTGAAGCAAGAACAGACTCTTGTGTGATAATTATCCACTGTCAGCTGAACCACAGGCAGGAGAAAAGTTTACTAATAGTTAGAAACTGTAAACCTGTGAGTGAGACCTCAGGAAAGACATCAGATAAATCCTTGCTGCAGAAACAAGAACTAATTATACAACTAACCTCATGGTAAGTGAAAAACAACCAGAGTCTCACCTTAATCCTGCTAGGTGGGGTTGGCATGGAAAGTGAAAAACAAAAAAGTTAAAACAGACATACCAAAATGGAGAAGAAAAAAAACATAGTTATAAACAGGAAGTTAATTTCAAAATTTTCATATCCAAAAGCAAACAATCAGAATTACAGTGTCAGGAGAAATAAGAACAAAACCCCACAGGAAACATGATTAAAGGCATGCTGAGTTTCAGATCTTTAATCCAGAAGAAGATCATTGGAACCCAGCCAGAAGCAGAAACAAGAAATACCTCTACTAATTGAGTCTCAAATCACCTGAGGTTTCCGATCCAAGGAAGTTTAGGTCCCCACATGAAGGCAGTAGTGCTGCAGGAGATGTAATCAGTTCCTCTTTGACACCTTGTGTTTTCACAAATCCTTCTAATAGAAAGGCAACGGAATGGTAAGGTACTTCTACAGTTTCTCCCCTTATGTGTATGGTCATTATTGACCTTTCTGCAACAAGAGCTCTTAGATCTTGCATGGTCATTTTCTCAAAAATTTGAGGAAGCATGAATTTGGCAAGAATGATAGCACTTTCCTGCCAAAAATTTGAGGAAAAACATCTAGTTTAGTAGTGCAAACGAAACAAACAAAAGATATAAAAAAAAAAAAATAGATAAGTGGTACTAGCAAATTCCATGAAACATCTTTCTAGGGGATATGAGACAATAAACATCACTCTAGATTCCCTTTCCATGCTCTACAGAAATCAGAAAGCTAAAACAAGAAAACACAAGATATGATAAGTCACATCCTTAACCTGTATTCATAACTTACAAGTGCATATACAATTCTAAATCTAATATGATGACCTTACAAGCTAGACCAAGATGATATACCAAGTTAACACATTTCAAGAGTGCAGTGCAAATAAATGAGGCCAATGTTTCACGGTGATTAAAATGAACCCTGATATGATCAAACCTTCCAGAGAAAATCCTCAACTGCTGGATCAGATCTAAACAATGTGAGTATCTTTTCAGCTTCAATGAAGAAACAGAGTACCACAGAATCGGTGATCATGTCACACATGTATGGCTTGCCAATCAGCACTTCATAGAGGCCCAGAGTACTTCCATGGGTAAATGTTGGATGTAATGAGTGCTTACTTCTTAAGCTCTTACTTTTCCACTGCCAAACAGAATCACGTCACAAATTTAGATTCAACTTACAGAGAGAGAAGCTGAATGCAGTGAAGTTAATTCCTTAGATTCTAATTGATGCCGTTTGTCTAATTACCTTCACTATTCCATTTGAAATGAACCAAATAACAGTTGGTTTGGTACCCTCTCGATAGAGCGTCACACCTCGTGGTTTCATTATTTCTTTGGTAGACTCTGAAAGTGGCCCACGTATGGCGGAAGGAAGTGCTCCCAACAAAGGATGGGCGCTAACTAAATCATTTATCCTTGGAATTTTAACTAAAGGAGGATTCCTTTGGAGCCGTTTCAAGTCAGTCTGTAATACACTAGAATATTGCTCTCAAATGCATTAAAAAAAGATCATATACAAAGGGAATGCCATGAAATACTTTTTAACGAACCTGGACAGCATCATGAAGATGAATCATTTCTTTCTCTTCCAACAACCCAAGCTTCTCGAGATTTTGGACATACTCACTCAAATGATTAAGCACACAATATGTTACTTGCCTTGTTTTCACGACACGAAGAACCTGAACATGTTCCCCACATCAAAATTTTCACAACCCTTTCCTTTATTAAGAAAGATATCAAACAACAAGCAACATAACATGTTCTAAGGAGACATTCATAAGAGAAGACCTATCTTGGCATGATGCTCTGATAATCAATTCAATGGAGAACCTAGTATAATTGATGATCATAAACATCTAACGAGGGTGTTTGAGGATGCAAACCTGAGGAAAACTAACACGAACATCTTCCAAGAACTTTCTTGCTTCCTCTCCTTCGACCTCACTTTCATTGATGACCATTGATGCAACTTCACTATCACCTTAAATTGACAAAAACACAATATAACATTTTCTCCATGATGTGCTGAAAGTGTTAATTGAAGAAGAGATAAAACAAATACAATTTTCATGAAGCTATGCAATGTTATCCATAGGCCTTAGTCAGCTAAAATTTACCATTTACAGGAATTAGTATAACTTTTACTCTTGCCAATTGTAAGAAATTGTTAAAAGGTAAAATAACCTTCCCACTCCTCCAATAGCTTACGTTTTTAGATGAGTTGATGTTTTAACAATTTAAGTTTTCTTCCTTTGTGCACTTGGAATACTTATTTTCTTTTGGTCAACATGCAACTCTTAGATGGCAGCGCTGGTTTAGATGAGAACAATTCTGAACTGAAGTTAAGTGAATTCAGTTCACCAAAGAGATGGTCTGGAAAAGCTGCCCAAATCCATTCCCCCAGCTCCTTCTGTTCCTCCTCCTAAGGGTACCCATCTAGGTTCAGCGGTTTTGTTGAACCCAACTTTTTTTTAAACTTTAGAATATATACATATATTATATGTTTTTAGCTTATTTATATATTTTTAAAATTTTCAGCACATTTTTAAAATATATAATATAATTTATGCAAACACAAAATATATTTTTAGACAAATATATATATTTTTAGTTTAGTATTAGATTTTCTAAATATATTTTCATCAAATAAAATTTATACATAGATATTTATATAGTGTAGGGAAAGAAAGAGAGCGGAGAGGGGAGATAACCGGGGTAAAATAGTCAATTTACCCTATTTTTAACAGCAAGGGTGGTCATTGCCATTTCCAAATGTGAGGGCCACTCTCTATAATTAGGCCAAACCTCAGGGGCAGTCAGTGTAATTTACTCTATTTTGAAAGTGCAATTAGTCTACAGAAGATGTTCTCTGTTTTCTATCCAAAAAGAAATACTTTTAGTACCTCGGAACCACGAATCACTAGATAGTGATAAGCAGTGTAACTGATAAAGGGAAGATAACCTAAAACACAAAAAGATCATGGAACATTCTTACCAATGAAGTCATGCAGTTGCTGCCGAGCGATTCTATGAGCACAGAGAAATGCAGCACAAATGTAACAAGCAGATTCCAATCTTTCCACTGTGAAATATGTAACCAATTTTTGCGGGCAGATGCTTGTCTGAAGAAACTTGTAATGATTTGGGAAATTAACATGAGCTTTTAAACCTTTCCAGTCGCACAAAGGCTCATAAGCTACTGAGTCAATTGCTTCATCCACAGATTGCATCAACATATTTGCAGTAGCTTGTGTGATCCTTCCCTCATCAAGCATTCCCCAGTAAGCAGCTTGAACGCCTAAGATTGAATGTGATGCCTTGAATTATTAATGGAAGTTAATTTCAGAACATAATACAAAATAAAATTCAAAATGGATGTTAAAAATCAAATTCATTAACATCTGACAGCATGTTGCTTGTTCTGCTAATCTAAGGTCAGGTTTCAGCAACAGAGATGTATATACTAATTGAAGCAAAGAATAAAATGATCAATAATTTAGAAGTGTTGGTTAATGACAGAGTCTGAGTTCCAATTATTACAATATGAATAAAAGTAATATAAAAAAAAAAAAAGCCTTCATTTTTAGGAGAAACCCAGTATATAACCAGTTTACTCGTTCATTTTTAGGAGAAACCCAGTATCAGTAGAAGAGAAGCTGTCTAAATTTCCCCAATCTCCAAACTTCCAGATTGTTGGTCTTTCCAGAATTGGTGTGAACCTCTAAAGACATAAAAGGTGTCCTAAAACTGGTTCTAAGTGCCAGGCACTACTTTGGGATCTTTTGGATGAAGAAGGTCACTCTTGGGAGCTGTCACCCTTAGTTTTGATGTTTTGTGCATTAGGGTATTTTATCATTCCACATATGTTTCCTATGGTAACTCTGGTTATGTGTTTAGGTTTTATTTATGGTCTTTTCCTACTTTTATTATTATCAGTTTCAGTTTTTGTTTAGTTTTCCTAATAGAAAAAGGATTCTCCCAACCCTAGTAGGAATAGCATTACTAGAGCCCTATAAATACTAATCCCTCTTATTTAGGAGTGAATAGAATAATTAGTTCTCTAAGCATGTTATGCTTTATTTGAATTGTGTGATGCAATTCTAACCCTAGGTGTGATGCTCAGAACCTATTTCTCCCTCTCTTCCCTCATCTTCAGTTTCAGAATATTATTTTCAGAACCTTGCTTCCAGACCTGTTTTCAACCCTCGAAATTCATCTTTTCAGCCTCTTTTACCTCTAAAATTCCCCCCTCCCAACCCATTACATATCTAAACGCTAGCATTCTCAACAATTTTCCCAGAGCCTTCTAACCCTAAATAAGCTTCTAATCAGTAGGTATTCTCATAACATCAGATCTCTCTTACATCATTGCCCCATGTAAGCAAGTGAAGATGGTCATTTAGAACTTCAAATGGTAGAACCTTACAAGGCATTGTGTAAAGTTCCTCGTGTAAATTGCTGTCAGGAGAAGTATAGAATTGATATACTCAGAAATTACATGCGCGACACGTGTATGCTATGCCAACCTTGGCCTTGGTCCAACTTAACCAGGCCACCCTCAATATCGGTCCAACCTGAATAGGCCACCCTCAGCCTCGGAGTTCTACTTAGGCCTGGCCCGACCCACAAAGGGGGTCTTCCACTGACCTGAGGGCAAAACAATCCAATTTGGGATTGAATTACCCAATCTGACTAGGATTTTATCCTAGGATTAAGGGATAAAGTCAAACATGATATGGGATTAATTCTTACAATCAAGTGATTAGTCTTAATCCAGATAAACTTGGGATAACCTTCTCCTACATCGTCGGAAGGCAGTTTGCAAGGGTTACTCCTAATCCCTCCAAATTTGTCTAGGATTATCATTTCTAGTCACACTCTAACAGGGAGACCTAATCCTAACCGAAGTCTTATCTCTAAACTACTACAAATCGAGGAGGATCTCTCCTTCGGGATAGGCAATCTCAATTACAATTTCAAGCTACCACTAGCTCTCTTACTCTTCTACTATTGCTCCATGTTTGATTTAGGCATCGGTGTGGCTTTCCCCACCAGCCCTGGGGAAGTCTCACCGTGCCTTTTTGCAGAAGGTCAATCCCATAATTTGACGTTCAAGGTTTTCTAGCCACCTGGTGCATTTTCTTTATAAATATATTGGTAGTTGATTCTTTGCATCATCACCAATGTAGGTATAGCAGAATACAAGACGAAAACTGAGAATCTGCAACACAAGATTTTTATGGTATTCTTTTAATGCATTATTATTTTTACTCATAAAAAGGTGAGAATTAGTGTATCTGCTAGGTAAATATTTGTGAATGGAATAGGAAATATTCTATAGGATACACGTTAATGATGATGATGGACAACATAAAATACAAGATTTTACATTACTGAGTATATGCCTTTTCTTCAACAAAGAATTGTTATATTGGCATATTTAGAAGATAAATCAAAGGCTTTCACACTGTCAAATAAGCATAAAATGATGTAAGACAAGCATCAAATGATCTGGGTACTGAGAGTGTTACGAATTTGGATCAAACACAAACCATAATCAAACCATCAACCACACAAACGAACATAGAAATGTGAAAAACTCAAATTGGAAAAAACCACAGATAGAAAGAACAAAAAATCACTAAACAAATATTGCTACAACAAAAGTGATATTGCTACAATAAAAGTGATATTGTCACTACCAAAATATTACTAAAATGATATTGATGCAACTAATTTTAAAGCATTGGGCATCTATTTATAGATATACACAGGAAATTCTATCCTGATCAGAAGATGATTCACGAGAATATTCCTCCAGATGAGATAAATCCCAGTCAAAATCAAATTTGACAACATCCTAATCATAATCAAATTTGAAGTCATAATCACGGTCAAATTAGTAGTGCCAATGTCAGTCAAATTTGAATTCCAGGTCACAATTATAACAAGCTCTACCTTGACATGAAATTCAAATATAGAATTATCCAAAATTCTTTATTCCAACAAAATTACGAAGAATTAATCTCCTTGACGAATACTAATCAAATTCACACCACGGGGAATATCAATCAAATCCACGCAAAATTTACTGTAATGGATATCTTTAGCTGCACTTAAAGCATAGGCAACAAGATCATCCTCAACATATCTTTTCTGACCTTAATGACTCCACATTCACCAACTCAGCTTAACTTGCCATAGTGAGAATTAAATATTCCGATCCAACAATGAAATATCATACTTCAAGGTAGTCAATCCGAAAATCAAATAACCCCAAATAATGCCAAATGATCGATAAATAAAATCCCAATAGAAAACAAACCATAATACCAGATCTGGGCAATAAATCTGGACAAAAATAGATCTGGATCTAGGCTGTTAGATCTGTTGGACTAGAGTGGGCCAATGGGTTGGGTTGGACCGAATCCGGATCTGGGTTGCTTGAAACAACCAACAATGGCTGAAGTACCTAGCGGCAACGACAGCTTGGCAATGACGATCAGCGAAAATGGCAGGACGCAAAACATCAACAATAACGAAAGTTGCAGGGTCGTCGACGGCGATGGCAGAGGGGTGGAGTCGACGACGATCGTTGATGAAGGACAAATAGCCGAAGAAGAACAAAGGCGAACAAAGTCGATGACAATGATTGGCTGAATGAGTAGAGGTAGACGACACAGAGGCAACAGTGGTTGAATGGCGGCAACAGCGATAGCGGCAGCTAGGCAACAAAACCCTAGTTGTAGACAATGATGAAGAAGTGCAAATCCAACGATTGTGATCTACCAAAAGTTGATGGTTTGATTCAACGGCCCTGACACCAGTTTGTTATGAAATTTGGATCAAATACAAATCACAATTAAACCATCAACCACACAAACAAACACAGAATTTAATATGGAAAATCCAAATCGAGAAAAATCACGGACAAAAAGAACAAAATATCACTAAGAAAATATTGCTATAACAAAAGTGATATTGCCACTACCAAAATATTACTAAAATGATATTACTGCAACTAATTTCAGAGCATTGGGCACCTATTTATAAACCTAAATTATCTATAAATGTACACATGAAATTATATCCTGATTAGAAGATAATTCACGAGAATATTCATCCAAATAAGATAAATTCCAGTCAAAATCGAATTTGACAACATCCTGATCACAATCAAATTCGAACTCATAATCACGATCAAATTAGGAGTCCCAATTTCAGTCAAATTTGAATTTCGAATCACAATTATAATGGAGAGAACAAAGAAAAAATAAATAAAAACTTACCATTCAAAAGACGTACACGTATATCCTTTAAGTTCATATGATCAAAATTATTTTCATTGCCCGGTGCACTGTGAGGATGCACCCGTTCCCCTTCCATGTCATTTAAGCTTTTAATATATTTTTTAACAGTAAGCCAATCAACAGGTCCTAGTTCTTCATCATCTCCTAGATCACCAAATGCCTCTAGTGCTTTGTTCAACATTTCATACTTTGTGTATTCCAATATACGCCTCTGCCATAAAACACATGCCATTAATATCAAATATAGTTTGAAACACACACATATACACAAATATGTAAAAAGGAAACAAGTATAAGATGAAATATGCATAAAATTTACCAAGAAATAAAAAATAAGTGTGCCTAGCTCACCAAAATGTTAGGGACAAAGAAAAAGATGAAGATGAGAAGAGAACACCTAACAAGGAAGAGGAGGAGGAGAAGAAGAAGAAAAGAGAATGAGCAAAGGAAAAAACAAACTTCCGTATTCAATAATTTATAATCCAAATATGAATAATCCCCACAGGATTAGATGCTTACAAAACCATGCCAAACTAGGAATTTAAACTAGGAAACATAGTCAAACATTCCTAATCTTCTAAACTTTCTAGGCAATTCTTTTTTACATCATATTGGTACTTATCAAGTTAAACAGAATCCACATAACCTTCTTAAATAACTAAAATCCTACATAACTAGGATTTTGAAGTTCTTAAATAATTAAAATTCTGGATCTGCATCAAGAAATGAGAAAGAACAACGTTGCAGCTTTAGCCGTCTGAAGAATGCTGCAATTTTAGGAATGCTAAAGCTTTTGTTATAACCCCAAACGCATCTCTACCATTTTCTATTGTAAGCTAATAGTAGCGGAGTGAAGAATGTCACATCTAAAGCATAACTGGCTTCACAGCATAACTTTATCTTTACCTTTTTCTGCTCTTATTCCATGATATAACTAGTCCAAACAAGTGCAACTGTTTAAATATTGGGTTAGTAACGAGATTTGAACTCGGGATCTTTGCTTGCTTTGATAGCATGCTGAATAGTTAAACACCATCTTATCTAAAAGTTTATAATGGTAGATAGAGGATTAACTTTAATCTTTCAAATTATTATTTTTATCTCAACAAGGCCAGCCACCCCCATTGGGCCCTCTTTGGGTCCGCCCCTAGATCTATCCATGACTTACTTTAGAGACATGTTACATGACATGAGATTTAGGCATGAGAAGACATGTTTTAATGTATTCAAGAATATTGACTCCATGAGTATAATTCATACATACATATAGCATGGAATAAGATAGTTAGGACACGGCAGTAACAGAAGTGTAAGTTTAGTTGCCAATGCACCACATCCACCCTAGTTAGCAGGGAGCTTCTAACCTCGCATGTCAACCAATACACACATGATATAGTGTGAGTCAATAAGATACATGTTCAGGCTAAATGATACATATTCAGGCTTGAGCTTGCCAAACAGCACACACCAGTTGGAAGAAATTAACACTCAGATATGATTACATTTTGCTACTAGGTCTGTTTCCACATGTTTCTGACTTTCATTTATGTGTATTGCTATATACAAAAACCCTGTGTTCTAGCTATACTTATTTTTAAACCACATTTTCAAAACTTTTCTTACATTAACTCTCTGTCATTTGCATTCAATCATCTCCCATCCATCTTAGTGTAGGTCATCTGCCAATTATGTTTTCATGACTCATTGTGTGTATATATTATCCTACAGATTTTTGAGTGATTATTTTTCAGGAGGCATCTTATTTAGAAATAGGGTTGCCAAGTTTTGGTAGGCTACGTGGACATGTTCTTATCTTCTTCTTCTATCTTCTATATTAGATATCTACACCTGGATACAGTATAGGAGAGTCCATTTTCTGTACTGATGATATAGTTATATGGATATAGATAGATAGACTCAGATATAGTGGCAAAGATGGTTTATACTTAGATCAAAGAGAGTATCTGATTCCATTTGCATTTTATTATCTAGAGTATCGACTTGTGGACTAGATGATGTATTTTTGACATTTCATTTATATGAAGTACATTTACGCTGACTCTTAGTCTTGATAGCTTATGTATAGAAATGGACTATTCAGAGACTTGTACGTCCCTAGCACGCCCACCACTTTCCTAGGGATCCACGCTACTCACAACCCCCTAGCATCAAGTCGCAACAAGAAGTAACAGGAGTCAAACATAATTAGTAGGGAATACATAGATTAATGGGAAACATCTAATTTGAATTAAGGCACTACTAGTTGAGGAAACGCATTGATGACAAATGAGCAAGAGTACCTTGAAGAAACATATAAGAAAATGGATGATTGGCAATTTGTCATTTAATTAGGTGGTGGGATTTAAAAGGGGAGAAACAACTAATCTTCAAAGAAAAATTAAGGGGTAGAAGGGAATACAATGAAGAAGGACAGGTGAACCAAATGTGGAGGGAAATGGCTACTGCCCTAAGAAGCACGACAAAGGTAATTCTTGGAGAGACAAATGGTAGAGCTCTAAACCTTAAGGAGTCTTGGTGGTGGAATGAAGAGGTACAATTTAAAATTAGAAATAAGAAAACTTGCTATAAGGCTGTATATCAATGCAACAATGAAGAAAACCTAAAAAATTATAAAGAAGCAAAAAATGCAGCAAAAAGAGCTGTTAGTGAAGCAAGGTCAAAAGCATATGAAAATCTATATAAACGACTTGATACAAAAGATGGAGAAAGAGATATATATAAATTAGTTAAAACAAGAGAAAGAAAAACAAGGGATCTAAACCAAGTGAAATGCATAAAAGATGAAAACCAAAATGTATTAATGAATGAGGGAGCGATTAAGGAGAGATGGAAGGAGTACTTTACTAAATTATTCAATGATGGTGGGGACGCAAGAGTTAGGTTGGGACATCTTAGTAACTCCGATGTGAGCTATACATTTTATCAACGCATAAGTTCAAATGAAATAAGACAAGCATTAAAAAAGATAAAAAATCATAAGACGGTGGGACCAAATAACATACCAATAGAAGCATGGAAATGCATGGGAGAAAAGGGTATCTCCTGACTAATGAAATTATTTAATGTGATCCTTAAATCAAAAAAGATGCCAGATGAGTAGAGGAAGAGTACTTTGGTTCATATATACAAAAACAAATTAGATGTTCAAAACTGTGAAAATTACAGAGAAAATAAGTTAACATGCCATGAAACTCTGGGAGAGAATAATAGAGCAAAGGCTCAGAAAAGAAACAAATATCTTGGAAAATTAGTTTGGTTTCATGCCTAGTAGGTCAATAATGGAAGCTATATACCTACTGAGGCGCCTAATGGAAAGGTATCAAGATCAACAGAAGGATCTGCATATGGTGCTTATAGATCAAGAAAAGGCCTATGATAGGGTCTCTAGAGAAGTATTATGGAGAGTTTTAGAGAAGAAAGAAGTTTGAATAACCTATTTACGAGCCCTTAAGGACATGTATCACAGTGCGGAGACAAAAGTCAGAACATGCGGAGGGGATACTGAACCATTTCAAATTACAATGGGACTGCATCAAGGTTCTGGACTAAGTCCATACTTATTTGCTTCAGTAATGGATGAACTCAATAAACATATTCAAATAAAGGTGTCATGGTGTATGCTATTTGCAGATGACATAATGTTGGTGGATGAAACAAAAGAGGGAGTGAACACTAAGCTTGAGTTGTGGAGAAACAATTTAGAATCTAAGGGATTTAAATTAAATAAAAAGAAAACAGAATATATGGAATTTAAATTTAGTAAGAATGCAAGAGTGGAGGATGTTATAATAAAATTGGGAGACCAAATCTTACAAAGAAAAGACAATTTTCGATATTTGAGATCAGTGATTCAAAAAGATGGAGAAATTCACAAGGATGTCACGCAAAGAATTAAGGCATGTTGGCTAAATGGAGAAATGCATCAGGGGTGTTATGCGATGATAAAATCCCATTAAAACTGAAAGGAAAATTCTATAGGACAGCTACAAGACCAGTCTTGTTGTATGACTCAGAATGTTGGACAGTTAAATATCAGCATGAGCAAAAGACGAGCGTAACGGAGATGAGGATGCTAAGATGGATGTGCGGCCATACAGGAAAAGATAAAATTAGAAATGAGGTTATTCGTAATAAGGTAGGAGTAGTGCCAATCAAGGAGAATATAAGAAAGACTAGACTAAGATGGTTTAGTCATGTAAGAAGGAGATCAAGAGACACTCCTGTGAGGAGAGTTGATGAAATAGAACAATTAGTCAAAAAAAAAGGTAGAGGCAGACCCAAGAAGACTTTAGGAGAGACATTAAAGTTTGATATGAAGTGTATGGACCTAAATGAAGATATGACAAAAGATAGAAATACATGGAAGTCTAGAATTCATGTAGCCGACCCCACATAGTGGGATAAAGGCTGGATATCTTGTTATTGTTAATGTAATAACATACATATAAAGAACACAGTGTAGAGTTCCACTTCTACATGAAAGCAGACCCTACATACTTCGTGAAACAACAACAAACATATCAATAAAATCATTTTTGCTGGCTACTTTCTACTTCAAAAGCTGTTTCTTGAGATCCTATTTTCATCTTGGTGAACTTCAGGATTAATAAGCATATTCTCCAGCCCAGTCACAGGTTCTTATGGTACACTCAAAACATTTGAAACTAATAACAATACAAGCAAAAGCATTCTAAGAATCAGTTTACCTTTGGCACAGATAACTTATCCATATTTAGGAAATGCAAAACAAACTGGGTGGTTGATCCATTCACAATGAGCGTCAGAAATACAATGCCACCAGTGAAAAAGACAAACTGCAGAAGTGAGACAAAGAGTTGGCTTAAGAAAAAGTTACAGTTTTCACTTCAGAAGATCTCACTCATTCCAAATTCATATAACAGTTCTCTTCCCTCCAGGTTAAATCAAATGCACATATTGTTTGATTTTCTGCAAATGTATATGCATTTAAAGTAAGGTTATATGCACATACATTTGATGCTATTACTCTTATATTTTCTTCAAATGATAAGATCCCCATCATTCATTGTTACTAGTATTATATTTTCCTCAAACGATAAGATCAAACCCCTTGGGCCACCCCCAGGAAAACATTTACACACATTTTCTTACAGCGTACCAGAGTTCCTGTCTCAGAAGAGATGTTTGAGTTGCCACTAGATTGCTGAAACAACCGAAAAGTAGATATTCAGAACAAAATCAAAGTCAGGCACAAAAATAGCAAATAAAATAAATGATGCATAGCATGTCAATGTAGGACAGACAAGGATCAATGTTTTGTTTGAAATTCATTTCAGACTTTCAGTTAGCTTGGATATGGAAATAATGCAGAAATGGTAGGAAACAGAATAGAAACAGCAAAAGAATATAAAAATCTTCAGAAGCACTTAAACAAAAACTAAATCCATACAAATATCCACAAAAATTCAGTAAGTAGATAATTGAAAATTATTGATTTTACACGTCAAAATGCAGGAGATAACTTGGTTAATGATGTCTAAGATAGTTTTTGGATTGAGGAATTGTGATGAAGATGGAGGCTTGGAAAAGTCTTTCTCAGAAAAGTGAATAAGCTCATAAATTTGGGCATTATAGTGATTAGAAAATCTTCATTCACCACCACCTCATAAAACTTTTCAATATGAGGATGGCATTGGAACTTTATCTCATTATTCCCTTGCTAGAGGGTTGTGTCAAGAAGTGCACTCGGGGTAAAATTTTACCACTTTATTCCTTTGCATGGATTTATATTGTCAATGTGACTATTAGAAGTTAATTGGCATTATGAATCCCACGCCATTGCCCTAACTTGTTTAGGATAAGGTGTGATTAATGACAATTCTGTACAGATATTTTGATCAATTTCGGTGTTAGCCAGAAAATCTTTCTAAGACTTCGTAACAAATTATTAAGATAGGAGTTATCAAAGATTGAACTGGTTGTCCCACAGCCTGATCGACTTGATGTCAAGAATAAATCCACTTCATGCTGGACACATATAAAGGAAACAGGACAGGAAAGAAAACAATGTGATTACTATTAATAGTAGGCAGTTTATTTTCAGTTGCTGATTTGTCCAGGTAGTTTAATGCCGTTTCAACAAACAACAATGTTTGCTCTGATTGTAACTTCCAGCTGTCAGTAACAGTTAGTTTGTTAGAGATTCTGTTAATATATAAACTCAACAGGTCTTATTGTATCTTTTGAGATTCAGTCTTTTATCCTAAATTTTTCTCGTGATTTTGTCTTTTTTTTTCTTTCTTCTCCTTCCTTTTACACTTGACACTAGCTTTGGATGTGTGGTTGAAACAGATTCTATACTATCATGCCCGATCAGTCCCCAAACCAATGTTGTAGCATGCGCAAAGAAAGGAAAACCAGCAGAAAGGGATCATGATAGATGATATAGACATAACAGCTTTAGTGACTGAAAGAACAAAAGGAGAACCCAGCATGATCTAATCAGCTCCTGGTAACAAAGAAAAAAAAGCTGGCCTTGCTAGGTTCAAGATAGCCTGAGTATCTCAATTCATGGAAGGATTCTTTAGAAAATTTATGATAAGTTGTTGGGTCTATTTCCCAATAGCTCAAGCTCTAGGGACAAGTGGCGAATTGACTATCAATATACCCATAGGATATACAAGAGGGGCCACAAAAAAAGAACAGAAAAAATCAGAACTTGCCTTAACTGACAATGACAGTGACAATGCAACAGCACCTCGCAAACCTGACCATACAAGAATAATAGCTTCTTTCCAGTCCAAACCATAACCAAAGTACCGCAAGAAGGGAAACAACACTCCAACAACCACCATGCGAGACACTTGAATGAGAATATAAAGGAGAATGAGGTAGCCCCATGAATTTCCTATAGCAAAAGAAACATGAATTAAACAAAATTTATATGAATCAAATATCCACAACAATGAATAGATAACCAAGAACAACAAACAGGTACAATTCACATCAATAAAGAATTTGGATAAGAGATTAGAAAAGTATAGAACCAAGGAAATGTCTTTTAACGCGAGATTATGAACCAAGGAAAATTGTTCACTTTACATCACAAAGTGAACAAAAGTTTACAACATAGCATGTGAAATGAAAATTCCTGAGCTTTGCCAAAATTTATCAAAGTAATCTATAGGTAATTATCATGGTGATTAACAAGCCTTGTCAATAATTGATGTGCCCACTAGTTATGGAATTCCATTTGACACTTGCAAGTAAAATTCTATAAAGCCAAAATGGGAATTCAAGTTATCTTATTTTGGCCTCCTACAAAAATTTCCGCGACAATCATCCCTTCAATATCCCATGCCAGAAAATTTCTGCTATTAGAACAACTAAATAGGTCAATCATTTTCCACTTCACAAACAATGCCAACAACTTCTGGAGGTTAATCCAAGAGCCAAATGGAGATAATGCCTCACAAAATAGTCAAAGTCGGCTACCATTGGAATGTTCATGCAGTCCATTTCAAACTGAATGAGACAAAAATCTGTCTTCTAACTTTTCACAGCAGAAACATTTTCTCAATGTTATACAACACCAACTCTGGTGGGTCAAAATGGGCCCTCTCTAGTTGGTCATAATGGACCCCCAATTGTTAAATAACCTAACCCCATTCAACTTCAACATTCTAGCATTAACTGTTGAAAGAGGCTGAATAAATTAGAGGATTTACCCGATATATGGAATGTATAGATATTTTCTCTATATTAGGTAGTTTCCAATTGTACAAATTTCTTTTGTAACCAGTTTCCTTAGTAGGTTGATTGCTAGTTTCCTTATATAGGTGTCAAGATTCACCTTAAATAGGGCAGTAAATTCATTCTGAAAAGATAGGAGAATTACGAGAATTCCTTCATGGTATTAGAGCCATCGTTCTAGGGCACCTTTCTCCGGCCTCCATTGTTGTCACCTCAAAATTATAGATGTAACACCCAAGAATTTCATAAGATTATAAGTGTAATTTCTTTGGGGTGTAAGCAGAATTTTCCAAAAGATTTAGGGGCAATAGTGTAATTTTTACAGTATTGAGTAACCGAATCAATTGAAGGGAGTGTGATGGAACCTAGATGTCTAAGGAAAATGATATGGTATTGACAAGCATTTTGAAACGTGATTTATGACATCGAGAGAAATCGAATTAGAAACAGTTTTCGATACTGCTACGATTCAAGTTGAAAAATCGAATGGTCGTAAAGGACTTCTGAGAAGTCAACAGAACCCTTAAAGGAATCAAATTTTGCATGAGGAACAACCCTGATACGATTTCAAGTCGAAAAGAAAATATTAGCAATCAAATCATTCATTCGGGCCCAAGTGTAATTTCTCAAAATTGCCCAAGAGAGGTCGAAATGATGTTATTTCTAAAGCTTTGGGGTGTAAATGAAGATTTTAGAACTTGAGGGTCTCAATGGAAATTTTGGAAAGCCCAGAGACTATGTGGAAAGGGCTGAAATGGAATTTTGAAACTTAGAAGGGGCAAAAGCATAATTTTCCAAAGACTAGCAATGCCAGCTGCCGGCCACCTCTCCCATCGCCAATTGCGGCCGGTGGGGGCTTCGAGGGATGGCTCAAAAGGTGCAAGCCTAGGCATAGACTCTCCAGGGTTCGTCCACGACCAAGGATCAGCAACGTCGACGGTGGATTGGACGAAAATTTCGGTCGTGTCTTGGCCAAAAAATCGAGACCCTACAAGTCAGTTTTTAGGGCTTTGTCGAAGGGTTATGGGTTGATCTAGGGCATTAAAGACCTTAGATTAGACAAGATTGGACGTTTGGAGGCTTGGATTTGGCTATAAATAGAGGTCAAAGAGACGGAGGGTTTTCAGAAATTCAAGCTCAAATTGCTCTCATTTTGGGTTGAATCGAGGGCAAGGGATAAGGGACTTTTGTTCCTTGAAGGTTGTATAGTGTTTCTGGAAAGTTTGGAGAGCATTCGTGTAGGGTTGAGTAGGATTCGAAGCTTCGCTGGAAACCTAGGCAGACGTTTTGGCTGAGACTTTCAAGCCAACCTAGGTACCATTGTGATCAACTAAGAGAGTAGATCAAGTCAGGAGCAAGAACCAGCATCACTGGTGTACCGGAGCCAGAGAAGAAGACCGGTGCATGAAACACACGCGTCAGCCATCACTCTCAGTTCACGCGCCAGCACGTGAAAGCGCGTGGCCAATGGGTATTTTTCGATTTTTTTAATATTTTCCTAGAATTATTTTATGATTTATGGTGCTAAAAAATTTGGGAAAATGTTTGAGGAGATATTTATTTTGGAATTTTCAAGGGAAAAATAGAAAGAAAATAAGTGGAAATTATGGAAAAATTGAAAAAAATAGAATTTGATATTCCTTTGAATAAATATGATGTCTAGGGATCGTTGAGGCTCGAGATTGAGTAAAAATACGGTTGTTTAAGGCTTGGCATGTGAATCAAGGTCGTGCACGAAAATCGAGACATTTTGCGTACGTTCGATGTGAGTGGTTCTATCCTAAATACTTGGTTTTAATTCTTCCTGAACTTGTTTTGGTTACATGCAAAGGGTTTTGTTGCATGTGAACGGTTTAACCTGTGATGATTGTTTTCATGTGAGAGGTTCGTCCCAAAATGTTTTATGCATGTGCATTGAATTTTGTGCGATAAATTATGTACATGAAATGTTTTTTTTATATGATGCATCGAATCATGGCATGTGGTATTGGCATATTTTTGTGTTGTCCATGTGGGATGTCAACCTGGGATGTTGCTCGGATAGTGTAGCCATAATTCCCCAAGGATATTTGTCGGAACAATGTATAGGGGTATCCCGTGTCGTGTGTGTTGTCGGGATGACTGCCTAGGGTTTCGTGTCAGGCTGGTTTGTCAGGGAAGTTACACTAGAGTGACTGGTTGTTCATATGGGATGTGACACTTGAGTGATAGCACTAGGGAAGCGTGCTAAGGGAAAATGCCCACTTATGACAAAGGCTGAGAATGGACACTACCCTGGCGGTCAACAAGTGGCAGGGTTGTGAGTGGACACTACCCCGGATCAGCTTGAATGGCGGGGCTGCGAATGGACACCACCTTAAGTTCCTTTGAGCAATAGCATTGTTTCCGAGGTGGACATGGATTCTCAAGAATAGTATTGATCATCTTGTGGCCGGGATTTGTATTGACGGGATTCGATATGCTTTTGAGTGGAAATGTAATCCCTGACAAGATTGTGGGGTGATTCCCCAGGTTCCTGAATTGATGTGGACCTTTCCATGTCGGAAGTGGTAACGATGGTTTTTTGTTGTGTCAGGGAGGGGCGTTGATGTTGCTCTCTTAAGCTAGGATTGTGTTATGCCAATGTGTCAATGTGGTTGTGTTGCCTTTAAAGAGATTGCATTTTTCCTAGATAGGGTTAAGTGCTGTGGGATTCTCTTGGGTTAGGACATGTTGGGGATATGTCAGTTTTGTTTCATGTCTTGCATACATTCATGATAATATTTTGAACTCCCACTTAGATGATTCAACATCTAATTTTAGACTTTGTCCCTGGAATATTCAAACGTTCTAGGTGAAAGCAGCAGTGCCAAAAGGAAAGGAATTGCCGAGGAGTGACAACGATTTGTAGGTGGTTCATAGCATGACTTTTGATTATGATGTATTTTATTTAAATGATGTCATGTTAAACGATGGTGTGATTTTTATGTTATGAATAAAGTGGTTTCAGTTATGTATCATTTGAGGTTTCGATCTAGCTTCCGCATTTATGATGATGTTACCTGTCTTAACTTACTGATTTTAAGTTTAATATGCTGAAAAGGTAAAATGAGATTTGTCAAGGAATGATTTATGTTATATGTGGAAAAAATATATATATATTCCTAAAATCCTAAATTATTAATGCCTGGGAAAAGTGGGGTGTTATAATAGATCTGTCTTTATTGCAGTCCTCCTCGATCATTTTCTCCGGCCTTCATTGCTGCCGCCACAGACTTCTAGATCTACCTCGTTGCAATTCTACTTAATCTTTTTTGCTAGCCTTCATTGTCGCCACCATAGACCTACAGATCAGTCTTTATTGTAGTCTTCCTTGAACCTTTTCCCATCTCTGTCACAGTATGTCAACTGTTTCTCAGGATTCAACCTTTGATACTATAGATGAACTTTCAGCCACACCTATGATTGTCAACATTCCCAGCACTGGGAGTGATTTTCAAAGCGTAAATCCCTTCTATCGGCTTGATGGAACTAACTACCTACAATAGAGCCAAGTAGTTCGCACATTTTTCAAGGGGCGAGGGAAGATAGGGCACCATACCAATCCCAGCCCAAAGGAAAAGGATACAGGATTTAGGGGATGGGATGAAAAAGATTAAATGATCATGTCCTGATTATGGAACTCCATGAAACCAGAGATTAGCAAGAATTTGATGTTTCTTACCACTACAAAGGAAATATGGGAAAACTTGCAGCATACTTACTCCAAGAAGAAGGATGCAGCACTAATCTATGAATTGAAGAACCAAGTTAGTTCTAGCAAGCAAGGGGGTACGTCTATCACTGAGTATTAAAACCGAATGACTGGACTTTGGCTAGAAATAGATCACAACGGGATCTGAAACTAGAATGCAATCATGGCATTCAAGCTGTACAAGAATTACTCAAAAATGATTGAGTATTTGAATTTTTTGCAAGTCTAAATCTTGAATATGATCAAATTAGAATTTAGATCCTTGATAAGGTTCCACCACCAACTCTTTGTGAGTGTTTCTCAATTATTCGTGCTGAAGAAAGTAGACGAGATGTTATGCTAAAACCCCATATGCAAGAGGCTCTAGCAATGGTCTCTTGAAAACTTGGAGAAGGAGGAAATAAAGGAAATACAAATATGCGGTCTGCTGAATTAAGGAAACAGTTTAGCGGGTATGGATTGTGGTGCGCCTACTGCAACAAACCTCACCACTCGTGAGAACTATTTTAAACTACATGGTAAGGCCCAAGTTTTGGCACGAACAGGAGCATTCAACGGACAAGCCAATTGTAGTCAATAAAGAGCAATCACTAACTTCTGACACTACTCAGTTGGACAAGGAGGAGCCCACAGAATTCAACCAAGAAGACATAGGAAGATTACGGCGTCTTTTTGAATCTTTGGACAAACCTTCAGGTTCTTGTTCTCTTGCCAGGAGTGGTATGTGTCTCATGACTAATTCTTTTAAAGCATCACATACTAAACAAACGGGTAGTAGATGGGCTATAGATTTGGGGGCAATTGATCATATAACCCATGATATCTCCTCCTTTGATTCCTATAGACCAACCCTAAGAAACCAAAAAATTAATGTAGCTGATGGTTCTCCTGATATTGCTAAACAAGTAAGTCTTCACCTAACCCCCTCCATAGCTCTTACAAATGTCGTTCATATCCCAAACCTTTCAACCAAACTTATCTCTATTCAAAAAATTACTAAAGAACTCCATTGCAAAATAACATTCAACAACTGATCTAGGCACATCATCTTCGACTCAGTCATCCACCTTTTTCTTAAAACATATGTTTCCTTTGCTATTTAGAGATACAATTGTATCACATTTTCAGTGTGAGGTGTGTCAATTTGCAAAACACTATCACACTTCATGTCCTATAAATTCAATGAAATGCAGTCAGCATTTTACTTGGACACATTTTGGTATTTAGGAGCCAGCAAAAATCCCTAATTCTCATGGGACAAGATGGTTTGTTACCTTCATTGATGATTGCACTAGGACTACTTGATTATTCTTAATGAAAGACAAATCTGATATTAGTACATTATTTCCTCAATTGCACATAATGATTCTTACTCAGTTTGGGACAAAAATCAAATGATTTCAATCAGATAATGCCAAAAATTATTTCAATCAGAATCTCTCTTCCTTTTTTTTATCAAGGAAGGTATTATTTATGAATCATCGTGTGTTAAAACCCCACAGCAAAATGGAGTGGTAGAACAAAAAAACCGTCATCTCTTAGAAGTCACTCATGCACTCCTTTTTCAGTCAAATGCTCCAAAATTTCTATGGGAAGAAGCTGTACTAACAGCCACTTATCTCATTAACCATCTTCCTTCTAGAGTCCTAAACCATCATAGTCTTATAACTATCTTGTCCGCACATTTTCTAGATATTGTGTCTCCTAGAAATCTGTCTCCCAAAGTGTTTGGTTGTCTTGCTTTCCTACATATCCATAAAACTCAGCGATCTAAGTTAGAGCCCGAGCAAAGAAATGCATCTCTGTTGGTTATTCTTCCACTCAAAAGGGTTAAAAATACTATGATCCTTTTAGTTGACACACCTTTGTTTCTCTTGATGATACTTTCAATGAGTCTCAACCTTTCTATGGATCTCCTCATACCCATCTTCAGGGGGGGCAGTCCAGTGGAGAAGATGTGTGCTTTGGTTCCATCTCCTTTTTAGAGCCACTTGACAACCCACCATCATCATCAGCCTTGCCCCAACAAGCCATTGAACAGACTGCAGATATCATTGCCACTGAACCCACCACTAAACCTGCCAATACCATTGAACAGATTGCAGATGAAACTGCTATTGAACCAGCTAATGATACTGCGATTGAACCACCCAATGACACTGCCAAAGCTCTTGAATGCAAATGTTCCTGAACCTGCCAATCCTATTGAACCAGCCAATGACACTGCCAAAGTTATCTTTAAAAGCTACTGAAACAATATTCAAGAAGAGTATAATCATCACACACTCTCCAGGAAGTCCAAGAATCAACTCCGAGCTTAGGTAATGTAAACACTTTCAGCTTGCCTAATTCTGACACTAACAGTACTACTTCTTATGATACTCATGCAAATTGTGATTTTGACCTTCCCACTGCCTTGAGGAAAGGTGCACAAAAGTGAACTCAACATCCCATAGCAAATTTCATCTCCTCAATAGATTATCCTCTCAGCATGAAAGTTTTCTCTCCACCTTGAACTCAATCAAAATACCCAAAATAGTATATGATGCTTTAAAGGACAGGAACTAGACATATGCAATGGAGGAGGAGATGAGAGCTTTGGAAAAGAATGAAACATGGGAAATTGTGGTGCATCTCAAGGAAAAGAAAGTAGTTGGCTGCAAATGGGTCTATACGGTCAAATTTAAGGGTAATGGAACTATTGAATGGTACAAGGCAAAGTTAGTTGCAAAAGGCTACACATAGACCTATGAAGTGGATTACCAAGAGACTTTTGCATTGGTGGCAAAGATGAACACAATTAGAATTCTATTATCTCTAGCAGTACATTTTAGATGGGAAATCTAGCAATATGATGTAAAGAATGCCTTTCTTCATGGGGATTTAGAAGAGGAAGTGTACATGGAACCACCACCAAGTTTTGATGATAAGTATGGCCAAAGTAAAGTGTGCAAACTGAAGAAAGCCTTATATGGACTAAAACAGTCTGTGCGAGCTTAGTTTGGAAAAATCACTAAGGTTATCATGAAGTTTGGGTATAAGTAGAATCATGGTGACCATACTCTATTTGTGAAACATTCTGGTAAGGAAAAAATTACAATCCTATTGGTATATGTAGATGATATTATAGTTACCTGTTGGAACGAGATTAACAAGATATGGCTGAGAATCAAGATAGAGATAGGATTTTATTCTTTAATGGAAGGAGTATTTTACAAAATTATTCAATGATAGTGGCGATACAAGAGTTAGGTTGGGACATCTTAGTAACTCCAAAGGGAACGTGAGCTATACATTTTATCGACGCATAAGTTCAAATGAAATAAGGCAAGCATTAAAAAAGATGAAAAATCATAAGGCGGTAAGACCGGATAATATACCAATATAAGCATGGAAATGCATGGGAGAAGAGGGCATCTCCTGGCTAACAAAATTATTTAATGCGATCCTTAAATCAAAAAAGATGTCAGATGAGTGGAGGAAGAGTACTTTGGTTCCTATATACAAGAACAAAGGAGATGTTCAAAACTGTGAAAATTACATAGGAATTAAGTTAATGAACCATACCATGAAACTCTGGGAGAGAGTAATTGAGCAGAGGCTCAGAAAAGAAACAGAGGTCTCGGAAAGTCAGTTTGGTTTCATGCCTGGTAGGTCAACAATGGAAGCTATATACCTACTGATGCGCCTAATAGAAAGGTATCGGGATCATCAGAAGAACCCACATATGGTGTTTATAGATCTAGAAAATGCCTATGATAGGGTCCCTAGAGAAGTATTATGGAGGGTTTTAGAGAAGAAAGGAGTCCGAATAGCCTATATACGAGCCCTTAAGGACATGTATCACAGTGCAGAGACCAGGGTCAGAACATGCGGAGGGGATACTGAACTGTTTAAAATTACAATAGGACTACATCAAGGTTCTGCACTAAGTCCATACTTATTTGCTCTAGTAATGGATGAACTCACTAAAGATATTCAGACAGGGGTGCCATGGTGTATGCTATTTGCAAATGACATAGTGTTAGTGGATGAAACAAAAGAAGGAGTGAACACTAAGCTTGAGTTGTGGAGAAACAATTTAGAATCTAAGGGATTTAAATTAAGAAGAAAGAAAACAGAATATATGGAATGTAAATTTAGTAAGAATGTAAGAGTGGAGGATATTATAATAAAATTGAAAGACCAAATTTTAAAAAGAAAAGACCATTTTCGATATTTGGGATTAGTGATTCAAAAAGATGGAGAAATTCACGAGGATGTCACACATAGAATTAAGACAGGTTGGCTAAAATGGAGAAATGCATCGGGGGTGTTATGTGATGGTAAAATCTCATTAAAACTAAAAGGAAAATTCTATAGGACAACTATAAGACCAGTCTTGTTATATGGCTCAGAATGTTGGGCAGTCAAATACTAACATGAACAAAAGACAAGCGTAGCGGAGATGAGGATGTTAAGATGGATGTGCGGCCATACAAGAAAAGATAAAATTAGAAATGAAGTTATTCGTAATAAGGTTCGTAGTGCCAATCGAGGAGAAGATGAGAGAGACTAGACTAAGATGGTTTGGTCATGTGAGAAGGAGACCAAGAGACACTCCTGTGAGGAGAGTTGATGAAATGGAACAATTAGTCAAAAAAAGAGGTAGAGGCAGACCCAAGAAGACTTTGGGAGAGACATTAAAGTTTGATATGAAGTGTATGGATCTAAATGAAGATATGACAAAAGACAGAAATACATGGAAGTCTAGAATTCATATAACCAACCCCACATAGTGGGATAAAGGCTGGATATGTTGATGTTGTTGTTGTTGTTGTATCCTTTGTATCTATTTTGAGTTTTATCCATTTGTTGTATATTTAAATTGTTGTAATCTAGTCCTAGATATAAGGTAAGTAATCTAGTCTTAAAAAATACGAAATGTAATCTAGTTCTAAAACTTAGGAGAATTCTTAGGAACCTTCTTGCATAAATTCTATTATTTACATCAATAAAATTAAGGAATACCGTTTCCTTTTTCCCACATGGTATCAGAGCATCAGTCCTAGTTTGATACATCGTAGCCCTAGTGCCTTCATTGCACAGTTCCTACCTTGTTTCTGCCTTTATTACACAGCCTTCTATTTGATCCACCTATTGGTTTTGCCTTCATTGGATAGTTCTTGGCCAGATTTGTTCTTACCCGAGTGCCTTTATTGCACTCACTAACCTATAGTTCCGAAACTCTCTGGTAGCCTGCAGCAGTTCAAGATTTCAGCCCTAATATGACCCTAGGGTTTGGCTAGGGTTTAGGAAGGGAATTTGGAAGATATGGAGGGAGATTAGACTGAAAGAGAGGAAGAAATAGCAAGAGTTGGAGAAGATTTACAGAGAGAGAGAGAGAATGGAGGGAAAATGGAATTCAATTCATTCATTAGCCAACTTCCTCTAACTACTCAAGCCTATTTATAAGCTTACCATTGAAGATGCTAACAACAACAACAGAAAATCCAACTAATAAGGAAAATACATGACATGTATTACTAATATATTTTTAGGGTTCCTTGGGGTCGTGACAAGCCCTCCTAAGATCGTGATAGTAGAATTATCAGATGTAGCAAGTCCAAATCCTGCAACCGGTGAGACAAATCCAGTGGGAGGACACCATCCAGATCACCCTCCAATAGCTGGTGAAGTCCCTCTTGCCTCTGAATTACCTATAGTCCATCCATCTTATAGGTTGGACAGAAAGTATTACCTCCAATGGACCCAATTAGTGAAGACTCTTCTTAAAGGCCGTGGGAAGAGTAACCATCTGATTGGAAACCCTCCCATAGAAATGGATTCAACTTACATAGCCTGGGACATAGATGATTCTTGCATCATGTCTTGGTTATGGGGAACTATGCAACCATAAATTAGTAGGAACTTTATGTTCCTAAGCACAACCAAAGTCGTATGGGAGACAACACAACAGACATACTCCAAAACCCCGGATGCTTCCGTGATCTTTGAAGTCAAAACAAAGATCACATCTACCAAACAAAGCCAGCTCACAGTCACGAATTACTACAACTTGACGAGAGGATTATGGTTGGAACTTGACCAATATCAGCCCATCAAAATGGTATGCCGAGAAGATGTTATAACACTCAATGAAATAATTGAGCGAGACTGGATTGTTGAGTTCCTAGCTGGACTCAATCCTGAATTCGACCAAGGGTCCAAATTCTTAGAAAGGATAAACTCTCAAATCTAAATGAGGTTTTTGCAATTGTAAGGAGTGAGGAAAATCAAAGATATGCTATGCTAACTGAACATTACCACCAAGGGATCAACCCTAGTGATCAACAAGCAAGAAGGAAATAAAGCTAGAAAATCAAGGTTTCAGAATCTCAGTAGATCAAGATCAGGCTTCCAGAACCACGACCCTAGTACTAATCGAGATTCACAGTGGTGTAGATTTTGTAAAAAGCCCCGCCACACTAGGGAAACATGTTTTAAACTGCATGGGAAAGAGATAGTCTTGAGCAAGATTGGAGGCTTCAAGAACATGAAATCCCAAAGTTTTCATGTTAACAAGGAACAAGAAAAGGAGGCCAATAAAGAAGAAGCAGAAGCTAATTTTACCCAACTAAATACCAAGGAGTTAGGTAAGTTAAAGTCCTTCCTCCGGACATTTCAAGGTGGAGGAACCTGCTCCTTAGCCCATCAAGGTAATTCTCAAGGTAACTTCAACTCCCAAGGTAAGTTCCCTTCCTATACAGTTTTTTCAGCTTCTAAAATTGGTAAGAATAGCAGTTGGGTCCTTGATTCAGGGGCTACTAACCACATGACCCTTAATATTCATGTTTTGTGACCTATGACACCCTTGAGCCTACCAAACATATCATGATTGCCAATGGAACCACCATCCCTATCTTAGGTAAAGGCAAAGTATCATTAAACTCTCAGTTTTCCCTTGAACATGTTCTTCATATTCCAGCTCTAACTACCAGCTTAATCTCTATACAGAAACTAACCCAAAATCTTGACTGTTTGGTTGTTTTTGCACCTTCAATGTGTAAGTTTCAAGACAAGAAAACGGGGTAGATGATTGGTGTGGCTAAAGTTCAAAATGGGCTCTATATCTTGGAAGGGGAGAATGATTGTTCTACAAGAAAACAACAGCAACTTGTGGCTTATTCTTCTTCCTCCCAATCAGCCTCTAACTTATCTTTTATATGGTTACACCATTTTAGACTAGGTCATCCTCTATTTAGATTACTAAAACAATTATTTCCAGATTTGTTTAATTCTTTAGATCCTAGTAGTCTTAGGTGTGATGAATGTATTGTTGCTAAACATCATCAAGTTTCGTTTCCAATTAGTAACATTTTATCTTCAAAAACGTTCTACTTTATTCATTTTGATGTTTGGGGACCGTCTAGAATACCCAATTGTTCTGGGAAAAAATGGTTTATTACGTTTATCAATGATTGCACTCGAATGTGTTGGGTATTTCTTTTAAAAGATAAGGCTGCTATTGGGTCCGTGTTGATCACATTTTGCAAAATAATTCAAACCCAATTTGGGACTACTATAAAAAGGCTTAGAACAGAAAATGCAAAGAATTATTTTAACACTCACTTGCACAATTATTTCCAACAAGAGGGCATCATACATGAGTCATCTTGCATTGATACGCCCCAACAAAATGGGGTGGCAGAGAGAAAGATGCGTCATCTTCTCAATATCACCTGAACATTACTTCATCATTATCATGTGGCAAAATATTTTTGAGGGGAAGCAGTGTTAACTGCTACTTATGTCATTAATAGGGTACCATCTAGGGTTCTCAATGGTTAAAGTCCTTTCCAATATTTAACTTTATTTTTTCCAAACTTTAATCTTCATACTCAGTTACCCTTAAGAGTGTTTGGATGTATATGTTTTGTTCACATACACAAAATCCATAGAGACAAGTTGGACCCTAGGGCCATTAAGTGCATCTTCCTTGGATATTCTCCGACACAAAAAGGGTATAAGTGCTACCACCCAAACACCCAAAAGTTTAATGTTTCAAAAGATGTCACATTCAGTGAATCTCAACCCTATTTTGCTCTCATTCCAGCAAGGCCAGCAGATATCAACCCTGTAAATATGGACTGAGAGTTTCTAAATACTAGTCTCGAAACAAGAGCAGTCGATCAGGGTCTTCTTTCCCAAGATACCAACCCTATTATGACACCTCAACTCTTATCAACTGATCATCCTATGGAACAAGTTCACTCAAGGCTCTGTTCTCCTATAAGATATAAAGGTTCTCCTTATGTGTACAAGAGAAGACAGCCCATTGAAGAACTACAACCCAGCACATCATCAGCTCCTAATACTAGCCTTAAAATTACACCAAGGACAGACTCAGCCACCACCTCCAGTATATCTCAACCTCAACCAGAACCCCTAGACTTGGACCTTCCAATTTCCATCCGAAAAGGTGTTAGAACTTGCACCAAACATCCATTAGCTTCTTATCTATCATACCACCGTGTATCCACTCAACATCAAAGCTTCCTAACATCATTGGATGCAATTGCTATTCCCAAATCAGTAGAAGAAGCTGTAAAAGATCATAATTGGAAAAAGGCCATGTTAGAAGAAATGGATGCTCTAGAGAAGAACCAAACCTAGGAGTTAGTTTCTAGACCAAGGGATACAAAACTAGTGGGTTGCAAATGGATTTTTAATGTCAAATACAAGGCCGATGGAACTCTTGACAGGTATAAGGCCTGCCTAGTGGCCAAGGGTTATACTCAGTCTTATGGTATTGATTATCTATAAACTTTTGCTCATGTGGCCAGAATGACTACAGTAAGAATTCTCATAGCATTGGCAACTAAACTTGGGTGGAAATTGCAACAATTCAATGTCAAAAATGCCTTCTTACATGGAGATTTAGAGGAAGATGTCTTTATGGAAATCCTTCTAGGTTTTGAACATGGAGATGGGAAGAATCAGGTTTGTAAACTCAAGAAAACCCTATATGGGCTCAAAGAGTCCCCTCGTGCATGGTTTGGAAGATTTTCAAAGGCCATGCTTTCTATGGGATACCACCAAAGCCGAGGAGACCACACCCTATTTATCAAACATACATGAGAAAAGGTAACGGTTTTACTTGTCTGTGTGGATGATATTGTGGTGATGGGGAATGGCACAATTGAACAAGGTTGTCTCAAACAAAATTTAGCTTGTGAATTTGAAATCAAATACTACAATACTTCTTAGGTATAGAAGTAGCACACTCAAAGGAAGGTATTTTTCTATCACAACGAAAATATGTCTTGGATTTGCTTGATGAAACAGGGCTATTAAGAGGAAAAGGAGGAAGGATACCAGTTGATCCCAATACAAAATTGCAAGCTAATAAAGGTGGTCAAGAAGTGGACAAAGGGAGATTTCAACGCTTGGTAGGGCGATTAATATATCTACCACATACTAGGCCTGACATATCGTTTGTTGTAAGTCAGTTCATGCATGATCCTAATGAAGAATATATGGCAGCAATAAGGAAGATTTTATGCTATCTTAAAGCTACGCCTGTAAAAGGGATCTTATTCACTCCATGAACAAACTTAAAGTTTCAAGGCTATACAGATGTTGATTATGGTGGTTCTCCGGTTGACCGAAGATCTACAACCGGGTACTGTGTATTTCTAGGAGGAAATCTGATATCTTGGAGGAGTAAAAAGCAGGGGGTGGTGGCTAGATCTAGTGATGAGGCAGAATTTAGAGCTATAGCTCTAGGTGTATGCGAACTCTTATGGGTAAAGATTATCCTAGAAGATTTGAAAATTTTGATACAAAGACCTATTGAACTCTTGGGAGATAATCAACAGCTATAAATATAGCCCACAATCCGGTGCAACATGAAAAAACCAAGCATATTGAAATTGATAGGCATTTCCTAAAGAAAAAATTGGATAGTGGTCTATTGAAGATTTCATATATTCCTTCCAACCATCAAGTAGCCGATGTTCTTACAAAAGGTTTGCCAAATACCCAATTTGAAGCCTTGATCAACAAGCTGGATATGATTGATATCTACTCCCCAACTTGAGGGGAAGTGTTGGAACGAGATTAAGAAGCTATGGCCGAGAATCAAGATAGAGATAAGATTTTATTCTTTTATCTTTTGTATCTATTTTGTGTTTTATCTATTTGTTGTATATTTAAATTGTTGTAATCTAGTCATAGATATAGGGTAAGTAATCTAGTCCTAAAAAGTAGGGAATGTAATCTAGTTCTAAAACTTAGGAGAATTCTTAGGAACCTTCTTGTATAAATTCTATTATTTACATCAATAAAATTAAGAAGGAATACCATTTCCTTTTTCCCACATTACCAAAAGTGATGAGGAAGAAAAACTCAGGTTGAGAACACAATTGGCTTGGGAATTTGAGATGAAAGAGCTAGGGAAACTGAAATACTTCCTCGGGATTGAAGTGGCATATTCCAAACAAGGGATATTTATATCTCAATGGAAGTATATCCTTGATCTGCTCAAGGAAACAGGTACCCCTGGGTGCAAACCAGTGAGTACTCCTATTGATCCAAATCATAGAATGAGCTAAGAAAGTAAGGAGGGAACAATTATTGATAAAAGACGATATCACAAGTTGGTAGGGAGATTAATTTATCTCTCACACACCAAACTTGACATCGCTTACGCAATGGGAGCAGCCATCCAATTCATGCATGATCCTAAGGAAGAACATCTACAAGCAGTTCAGAGAATTCTCAGGTACTTGAAAGCTACTCCATGAAAAGGAATTTTGTTCAAAAAGGCAAATGATTTGATAGTAAAGGCATACACGGATACTGATTATGTGGGATCTCTTATAGACAGGAGGTTAACCACAGGTTATTGCACTTTCTTAGGAGGAAAATTGGTTACTTGGAGGAGCAAGAAATAGAATGTGGAAGCCAAATCAAGTGCAGAAGCAAAATTTTGTGCTATGGCTGTTGGTGTTTGTGAACTCCTTTGGATCAAAATAATTCTAAAAGATTTGATGATTGAAGGAAGTGGATCAATGAAACTACACTGCGCTAACAAATCAGCTATTAGTATAGAATACAATTCGGTTCAACATGAACGAATAAAGCATGTGAAAGTGGACAAGCATTTCATCAAAGAGAAGATTGATAGTGGACTTATTACTATCCCTTGCGTGACATCATGAAACCGGTTAACTAATGTTTTGACCAAAGGGTTACCTACTTCAAGGTTTTAAGAGATTGCTACCAAGTTGGGAATTGAAGATATCCACTCACCAGCTTGAAGGAGAGTGCTGAAAGAGGCTTAATAAATTAAAGGATTTACTCAAGATAAGAAATAATAGATGTGGAATCCATGGATATGGAATGTAAGATATTTTCTCCATATTAGGTAGTTTCCAATTGTACAGATTTCCTTTGTAACTAGTTTCCTTGGTAGGTTGATTGCTAGTTTCCTTATGTAGGTGTCAAGATTCACCTTAAACAGGGCTGTAAATTCATTCTGAAAAGGTAGAAGAATTACGAGAATTTCTTCATTAACCATTACATTTTTGTTATAGTTAAAAGATCTGGATTAAATTTTTTTTCTTTAAATAAAAACCATAATTAGCTATCAGCAAACATATACATGAGACGATTATGCTTAAACAGTAAATCATCAAAGAAAATGGGAAGAGAAAAAATGTTGAATGAAGATATGTATGCCAATCTATAAGGTGCAAGTTTCAAAGTTGGAGGCTACCATGGTTTTCAAAAAGTTTGTCATTGCCAAGTACACCTTCAGCTATAACAACACCACTGCAAAAGCAAAATGAAAACAAAATTGTTTAGTATGAAGATATATGCTGGCACTAAAATACTCCAAAGGCAATTCTCTGTTTGATCATATGAAAAGCATAAGAAATGTTAACTGAGATGGAACATGGCACATTTAAGTTGTCCTCCTACATGATATTGCAGAAGAGGTAAATGATAGTACATCAGCATGTCAGCTTGAAAGCTCTAGTAAGGAGCACTTTTTGGCAGCACCAAGACACACTCTGTTAAACAAGATTGCCCACAGAAGTCACTATTGCAGGCATCTTGCCTCCACTACTGGCAAACAAAGGATGCCCCTGAATTTTTATATCCTCTTTTTTCACAAGGTGCAGCATAATATGATTTTGAATGCATTCTTTGCATAATTAAATGCCCGATTCTCCTGCTTATATAATAAGTATGATTTAATTAAGAAACACTACATTATTGCACATGTTACAATATTCATTTTAACATCTTTCAATTTCCCCATTTATTTAATTTTTTTATGGCTAAAAAGTTGATGCAACCAATAGAGAGAAAGGAAATATTCACATCTGACAGTGGCTTGTTACAGAAAACATTTTTCCAATTTCTCATCTCCAATTTTCTACTTTATCTCCAGTTTCCTCTTCCACAGAAAATTTGGAAATGCCTTCATTTGTTAAACATAGGAAACTATTTAATAAACCTAGCCAATATGATCATTCAATCTCTTTTCCTATATATATATATATATATATATATATAATTTGCAATGAACTGTTGGTCAAATGGATTAAAATGAAGCAAACATTTAAAAAAAAAAAATAAGGCCATCTATCGACCAGTTAAGAGAACATGTCGACCATTTTGCAAATTTTTCCTAAACTGTCAACCATTCTAGTTGAAAAGCTTCTAGCTATCGATCGTTTGCCTTAGGGCTATCGACTGGCAAAATGCTTGCTCTTATCTCCTTAAATTTGGCCTTCATCTGTTGACAGATCTTCCTTCATCTGTCGATCGATCCTTTAATTTTGGCTCATCTGTCGACCGTTTCTCAATGAACTGCTGACCAACAGTATGTCCAACCTTGATGTTCCTGAAACATGTCTTGCATCTGTCAACCGATGCACTTGCATCTATCGATCGACAGAATGCATACACAAGTACCTGTCGACAATTTCAAATAAACTGTCGACCGATTTTTAAATTTTTACTAAACTGCCGACCAATTCCTTGCATCTATTGCAGGATCTCCCAACGGCTAGTTTGTCCACTATTCCAAAGTGCTCCCTCCACTTCCAACGGCAAGATTCTCGAATGGGCTCTCAAGACACTATAAACAGAAGTCAAATGGAGGATTCAAATTACTCAAGTGATCAATCTATAAATCAATCTACAAGCTCCCAAGTGCTTACCCATCGTTGTGCTCAATTAATGTATTCATTCTCGTTATTTCAAGGCTTTGTATTTGCTTTGTAAAATTAAACTTCAAGCCTTGCACCTATTTGAGGTTATATTGTAACTAAGAGTGCATACTCTTAGATATTTCTTTCTTGTATCACTTTTTGTGTTCCTAGCTCATATAGTTAGAGGACCTACTTGTATTTAAATAGGAGTTATATTTTACCTAGCTTTACTAGAGGGCTTGCTTGGTTAAGGAAGAGGATTATATTCTCCTAACTTGGTGCTAGAGGACCTATCTGGTGTGATAGGAGGTTTATAGTAATTTGTTTGAAAATCCTTAGTGAGGAGCTAAGGTAGTAAATTAGGCTTGTCTAAGCCGAACCACTATACATCACTTGTGTCACTCTATTACACTTACTCTTTGTTTCAAAAATTGTGGTTTGCAATCTTCTAGTCATTTTTAACTTGCATCAAAATTCTATCCTTCATCATAATCAAAATTTCATGTTTTAAACCAAAATTTTAACCAACCCAATTCACCCCCCTCTTGGGCATTGGTGCTATTGCTATACAATTATATCAATCCTAACAAGTGAAAAATATATTCCAAATGGCCAAAGAAGACATGTTTTCAGCTTTTATATAGGGCTATAAATTGTTATTAATAACATTACTATGATATTAAAATATTAATAATTATATTACTATCCTAAAATTAATACTGCCAATACAATATTTATGATACAGCAAACATTATATTTTTAATGATAATTTATTTGAAATATTACTATATTAAAACTAAGAATATAGATCAATAATATTAATAATAAAATACTCATATTATTAATAATATTACAATATTTGGTAATTGCTAAGGAAGAAAGATTGGTTTAGGGTTTGGGGTGTGATGATTAGGAGAAATCAATATTATGTGCCTCCAAGAGATGGGATGGGTTTAAGCTAAGATGTTTGCAAAATCTGGATAAACTTTGGTATTCAAGGAAAGATAGTGCTAACAATGGAATGGGGATTATTATAGATAAGACTTTCAAGGATGGGGTATTGAATGTGAAGAGAATAAGAGATAGGACTATTGAAGCCAAAGTTGTTATAGGAGAAAATGCTATGAATACTATTAGGCTATCTCCAACCAGTCGCCATTTCCCTTGCCAAGTCAAATTTTTAGGGAGGCTTTGGGATTTCTCCACTCCAATGCTACTTGTCATCGCCAATTTTCCTCACCATATTGATAGTGATCCATTATTGCCTTGCTAGATTTGGCGATCGAGCTTGTCACCACAACCCTTGCCGTCTCTCCCCACAACGGCCATCTCAACAGCCCACACCCCCATAATGGCCATCGTCGCAACCCTCGCCATCATCAGTTGCAGCCAATTTGTCGTCGGCTTTGGAGACGGAGGGTCTAGCTGGTCGGACACGAAAAATTGGAAGAGGCCCACAGCCAAAGAAGACAGAGTCAACAACGAAAGATGAACCAACAGAGGTGGAGATTGCGGCAAAAGATAAACAGACAACAGTGGGTTTGTGCAATTATTGATTTTGTGTATTTACATATTTGATTATTGATAAAATTGTGTATTTATTATTATGGGATTAATTTGAAAAATTTTGTTAAATAATTTTATTTAAAAAATATTAGTAAATTGATTTTAAAAATATATTAAATAATATTAAAATTCAATATAATAATGTTTATTATTAAATTAGAAAATAAATATTAAATTTTTATAGTAATAAAAATTATAGATAAGGTAAAATGAATTAGAATTGAAGTTTATTAATAAATAAATAAAATAGGAAGGCAAATAGAAAGTAGAATAGGGAATGTGGTTGGAGTAAGCACAATTTTCGAGATACAAAAAGAATAGGGACTGAATTGTTTATAATATAATAGAGAGTGAAATAGAGAGTATGGTTGGAGATAGCCTTAGTACATATGCACCACAGGTTGAGTTAATTGAGGAGATAAAGAAAAACTTTTAGGAAATTTAGAGGGTTGGTACAAGAAATACCTAGAGGAGAGAAAATAACTATAAGAGGTGACTTAAATGGTCATGTGGGTAGAGAAGGGAATGTGTATAAAGATGTGCGTGGAAGTTATGGACTTGGAGAAAGAAATAATGACGAAGGAAGTATGACATCTCGTGAATTAACATGTTATTAGACATGGTGAGAGGGTCCCAAAGATATAAAAATTATAAATTTTGGATCAGATTTGAGATAGTTGGATATATGGTTAATCAAGGGATTAAGAATAATTAAACGGGGATTAAAGTAAACATCATCAAATAATTCCTAGGGTTTACCTAGGGGTTTTTAAGGAAAATACCGAGAACAAGAGAGAAACAGGGGGAGAATTAGACAAAAGAAGGGAGATAACAAACAGAATTGGGAAGGAAATCAGAGGAGCTCGAGAGAGAGGACAGAAATTCAGATATCAATTCACATAATCTCCTCTTTACTTCTCCAGTAGCTTTATATGGTTACTTCCCCTATCTAGGTAATTCTATTACAGAGTAAAACAGAAAATACAATCAAACAGAAAATACCAAAACTATCTACTACTACCAACTATATTTACTATTATATTCTTGGGGTTCTGACAATTCCCCCCTCCTTGAGAGAGTTTTCGCCCCAAGAACTTACAGCAACTGGCCTGTTTCTAAAGCCAATCCCTACTTGCTCTTCTTCTTTTTCATCCTTTAGTCCTCCCATATATAATAATTGCTTCCTGCATTGATGGCCAGGATTAAATTTTTCTCCACATCGGTAGCATAAGCCTAACTATCTCTGTTGTTCCATTGAAAGAGATTTGGCTGAGCTAGGATTAGGTTGAACCCTAGGATTTAGACTTCCTTCATGCAGTTCTGAGGTTGTAGTCCAAGAAGTCCCTTCCAAATGTGGACTGATTATAGGAGGAATTTCAGATAGGATCTTATGCTTCTTCATAATGGATTCTATAGTCATCTCCCGTAATCTTGCACTTTTCACAGCCTGTTTGACAGTTTGCAACATTTTGACCGTTGGCCTCAACTCTTCATTCAAGCCACTGATAAAGCTTGAAAAGAAGTAGGCCTCGCTTAAGCCAGGATTGAGGTTTATCATCAAAGATTTCAGTTCCTCAAATTTCACCTGGTATTGTTAGACAGTACTTTCTTGTCTCAGCTTGTTTAACTCTTCCACCACATCAGTCAAGTTCCAATCACCATATCTGGCACAGAAATCCTTCACTAAATTTGTCCAATTACAATTATTTTGTAGCCCGATCCAGCCTTGGAACCAGGAATCTGCCACATCGTTTAGATATGCAGAGGTTAAAGTGATCTTTTACTGCTCCGGTACTTGATACAAGGAGAAAATCTTTTCACAGCACCTGATCCACCACCATGTATTCTGGCCTTCAAACAAAGGAATATCTAGCTTAGGCATAGGGAAATAAGGCCGGTTTTTATTAGCCTGTATCCCTTGCTTTTTCCCTAGAGCTCTCTCTTCAAAAAATCTCTCCACTTACAGCAGGCTCCATTTTGAAATCCAAGGAGTCTACCGCCCTAGGGGCTGGTTCAAGTCCAGGAAGGATTGGATCAGTCCTTTCCCTAATAGGGAAGTTAGGTGACCACTTACCTGATTCTGCCTAGAAAACATTGCCATAAAATTCTACATCTGCTCGCGTATCTGACTGCCTACGTACTCACGCATCTGACAGACTACATTGTCCAACTTCTTTTCCATCGCCTCTTCCATAGATCCTATTCAAATCTGTTTTTCCGACACAGACGCAGTCACCTGCTGTAACTGCAACTCCATCTACATCATTCCGGTTCCGTCCGCAATTGCTATTCTCTGTCTAAGGTTAGTGTCTCAGCTTCCTGAAAGTTCATAGGGATCATCAAAATTGCCATGCCTTGTTTTGCTGCCTAGATTGTTGCAATTCGCCTGACTATGCTTGTTGCTGAGATCACCAGAAGTTGCCTAGCTTTGCTTTGTAGTTGGAAAAGTCGAAGGTCAAGGAATTGCCTCTGGATTAGAATTCTAATACCACCTGAATTATAGAGACTCTAAGCTGCCTTCAAAAGTCGCCTTAATTCCTCTTCGGAACAGAAACTGCCTTCCTGAATCATCCAGATGCAATTCAGTAGCCAAGGACAGCCTCGTTCTGATACCAATTTGTCAAGATTCTAAGGTTTACCTAGAGGGTTTAGAGGTAAATACTGAGAACAGGAGAGAAATGGACAGAGAATTAGACAGGAGGGAGATAACAGACAGAATTTGGGAGGGATATCAAAGGAGCTCGAGAGAGAGAACAGAAATTTGGATATCAATTCACATAATCCCCTCTTTACATCTCCGGTAGCTTTATATAGCTACTTCCCCTATGTAGGTAATTCTATTACAGAGTAAAACAGAAAATACCAAAACTATCTACTACTACCTACTATATTTTCTATCATATCCTTGGGGTCTTGACAACTTTCAGCATTATATAGAGGCTTCTAGAAGACAATGAGCTGTCACACAAGGAAATTGCCACCAAGGGAGAAACAAGTGGCAACAAATAGGGGGGAGAGATGGCAGCAACTTCAGCTGAAGCAGGAAGCTGGGCATTTAACAAGAAGGATGCCGGCCTATGGGGCTGCCACACTCAGCTGTTTCAGCAGCTTAGAGATGCCTATAAATATGGTCTCAATCTCTCATTTCCAGCACAAGCAAGTTAGAGTGAGAGACTCTCAGGTGTAAAGTGAGAAAGGGAAGTGCTGAAGAAAAGTGTGGCAGAGCCGAAGAAGTGAAGGGGCTCTGCTGAAAAGTTGAGGACAAGTTGAAGAAATGAGAGTTTAGATTTAGGAAAGTGCGTCTTTTGTTAGGGAACGAATTAAGCGATAAAAAAAAAACCAAAACAAAACTGGCACAGAATCTCCCACACAAACAAAACAAATTTATGTGGTTCGGCAAACAATGTCTACGTCCATGGCCGCACTACGTGTTTTTTACTATTTTGAGAAGATTACAATAACAAGAATTATGCCCACATATTTATAGACGAAAACTAGAGCAAATAGAACTCCTACTTTGAACAAGATTCCTAATTTGTTTAGGATTTCAGAAACAAATCTTCCAATTCCATTTGGTTTTGGGCATAACTTCCTATTTAGCTTTCTACCCGAGTGGAGGTCATGCTATTTCCTATTTAGGTTTCGGGCCAATGAGCCCCCGCAAGGGGCGTTGCCCCCTTGACCCCCACTCGTTGACCAGGCAACAGGACCCTTGTGCCAACTCTGTGTAGGTGTCATAAATCAAATTAACTCCACCTTTCCAACATCTTTTGCAGTTCGTTTATGTTGGCATGACATGTGATGTTTCTACGGCAGCCTAATGTGTAATGTGACATGTTGCATCCATGATATGTGTGCATAATGTAAGCATGCCACATGAAAGTAATATTCACAAAGGATCCTAAAAAATTATTGTTGTTTTTGGTGAAGCTTCAATTCTTTGGTTTATCGAAAGGGGTTGGAGGGTCATTTCAGCAACCCTTAGAACCACTCAAAACGGCAGCGTTTTGAGTATCTGAGTGGAGGGCTGAAACGGCAACCCCCTGTGCTATTTTGCTTGGCGTACTCTCTTGTCGTCTTGCCTGCTGCTTGCCCGATCATTGATGCTCTGCTGTGCCTTTATTCATCCCGATCTCCACCGTTCAAGCTGCCTTTATATCTTCTATAGTGCCCTCGAGATCTGTAGCGAGCACAACCTCCGATTACCCTTCACAGCTTCGGTTTGATCTGATTACACTCTGTAATTCGTCTCTCACTCTGTATAGTTTACATTTGTTTTCTCTCTAGGGTTTGGCCTCTAATCTTTAGTCGTGTGGTTATGGGGCCAATCTAAGGTGAGTATTGTTTTTGTACAGTGAGAGTTGAGAGTGTATTTGTGTATACTGTGATTGTAATCATTTTTGTCCCTATAGTGGAGTGAGCTCTCTTTGCCAGAGCTCAACGTGGATGTAGCCCTTGTTAACGGGTGAACCACGGTAAATCGTTTTGTGTTTCTATGCTTGATTTATTTTGGTTTCTGGCATGCTTACTATGTTAAATATTTTATGCTTGCTGCTTTGAGTGTCTGGTTGTGGCTTATCTTCGCATAACAATTACCTACCTCAAATAGACCCTTAAGATGGATTGCAATTTAGTGAAAAATAACACTTGAAATTAACTTCATGACTTCAAAGATCTCATTAGCACAAATATATGACATGAATTCATATATAAGTGCACATAAATACATGCAAGCATATATATCAACTGTGACACAAAATTGGATATATATATATATGCATGTGTATACATATACAGAGAGGAGAAGGGGGGCAAGGAAGACTGGAGAGAGACTTTGTATGTGTATAGTTTCTAATCCTTACACCATAACAACAATTGGAAGCCTTTAATCCTACTAGGTGGGATTAAAGGCATGGTCATTTAGTTAAATGAATTCTAACTCTCCAACCATCTCTACGCGTGGTCATCTAGTTTCTGATCTGATCCTTAAATAAGTAATTACCCTAAAAAAGGTTTTCTTGAAATATAATTATATGAACTGAAAGAGCTGTATTTAAGCATCAGTTGTCAAAAAAAATGAAATACTTAAGCACATACCTTAAGATAAAAATCAAAGTATTAGCAATATAAGCAACCATTTCCCTGAAAATAAGGAATAAGAGAAACTTCCTCAGTTAATGAACAAAACATGATGTGCATGATAGATGGATTGTTTATAAATTAAACAAGTCGCAACTTGGAAAAAAAAAAAGTCGCAAGACCAGTTATTTTAACTACTTTTTTCTTCCAATGATGATTCTGCTGAAAAGCACTAGCAAACACTAACACAACAAGGTTCCAGCGAGCTAGACTTGGCTGGGCTCTAGAGAAGAACACTTTGCCGTGAGCACCATTCATCTGGCAGGAACTCTATCATTTAGCACTTCAGTATAGAGTATTTTAGGGGGAAATTGTGGCTCATTTGTTGAGCTTAGCTTAGTTTTTACATGTTTAGTTTGACATTTTTCCATCTTCAATCCTAAAAATAAAGATGTAAGCCACAGCCCGAGAGCTTTAAGAATTATAAGAATTGAGAGAATTCCCTTGCTTTGTCCAACCATCAGTATTCATTGTGAAACAATTATTGTTGATGCCTTTAGTTTGGTATTTTTGTGTGAAGTAATAGACCATAGAAGAGTAAAATTCCAGAATTCAGCATGATTCAATGAATAGAAATTGTCTATCCTTTTCTTGCATGGTTGAGTCAAATAATTAAAACCACTGTGAAAAGATTTAAAATAGCACAACCACTTATGAAAGATTCATTGTTTCTACCTGTAAGCAGGTTAGTATTAGAGAATTGATTTCACATTACTTGTGAAGAGTAGCACTATTTCACATTAGTTCCTCTTTCTTTCCACCACTCTTCTTTATTTACTTCGGTATCAAAGTTTTGAAGTAACGGCAACTATATTTTATTAGGATCTAGTGTTGCCAATTCATAAACTAAACTTGGCTCTGGATTGTGATTTATTTGTCATGTAAAGATAGAAAATATGTTAACACAATTAGGATTGACAAAGCTCCAATCCTAGAGTGGGTTTGAACAGCCATTGTGAAACAGATTCTGAGATTGTTTTGGAGATTTGAAATTTTCAATGATGTGCTACAAATCAGATACAAGAATTCAGCACCTTGGAGGATTGCTTGAATGGAGAAATTATTTGGGGAGAAAATCCTGATAGAGATTTTGATCCTTCAAGTGGTCTGTGTATAAGTGCTCTCTCATTCTCCAAAGTGTATTATTCCTATCATCTTGTGTGGCGTAAGAAAGTGTACAACTGTATTCTTCCTAGGTAGCAGGTCATCCATGGTTTTCTCCTGGCACTCAGGTTCCATGTGTATCAGTTGTCCACCATGTTGCTTCAATTATTGAGACACATTTTAATCTTTTAAACTTCTACCATTGCACTCTGTACTTTTTCATATTTAAAGTTTTTGAACAACTTAAAGACAAAGTGACAGATCCTCTTCTGGTACTGAAAAATGTAGGTTTTATTGCTTTAATCTCCTCTAATGATCTTAAAATCATTTTCAGAAAGGCTACAAAAAAAGAAAAGAGACACATACCAAAAATGATGCAAGCTTTGTTGACCATCACCCTTAAAAGCAGTCCTAGCAAATGCAGCATAGAACCTGCCCATGCATATTGGTATCAAGAAGCTATTGGCTAAATGCAAAACTCTATTAACTCAATTCAACTTACATCCCCAAAGTCATCACTGCCAGAACACCAGAAACATCAGCACCTTCTTGAGCCTACCACATCAGGAGGGAAAATTATGTTATTGCATTGAACATATGTTTAAATGAATCGCTTTAGTAGCCAAACTGCCAAAGTCATGCTGAAGCATGGCTAAAAATAGCCCCTGAATGCACATTGTGGCTAGTTAGAGAGACTGGTGTGAGGTCTCAAGGCCATCCTTTGTGCTTCGTGGCTTAAAGTAATAAAGCAGGGTGTTGACCTGAATTTCTGTGTGCTGTGTGTGTGCATTTATGGTTGCAAGTGTATCCTTGACATAGTTGGCTGAGACCAAGTGTGGTGAGTTGGTGCCATCACAAAGTGGAAAATTTTGTACCTTGAGCCAATAGTGAACATAGAAAATGAAAGATAAAAACAGCAGCAAAATGAAACTAGCAACATTCAACCTCCAGTTAGACTGCTTCTAGACAGATGGTATGCAAAAACAATCTACCATAAAACAACATGTTCCCTTACATTCAACCTCAAAAGGTAGACTAAACAATTTCTTACCTATAAAACCCTTGAATGCTCATCGCATCAAAACAGTTTGAATATCAAAAACTCTTCTCAACTACCGAGCCGAGCCAACAATGTTGGGCATGGATATTGTTGAGAATCCGTGTGAGAAGATGAGGACATCAACAAGGCATGCAACTAGAGATAGAGATGAAGCAGAGCAATGCAGATAATGAAGCCAAGATAATGCGGATGAAGTTTCTGGATAAGCTGGAGGAATTATAGGAGATAAAAAGATAAGTTCCTTAATAATAGAGAAAATAGTGTATATATCTTAGAATCTGGAAATATTTAAAGTGTTGTAGCTAAGTAGAATTCTAACGTAAGTAGGATACCTCTTGTATAAAAGAATTGCCTATGGTTTAATGCATCCTAACGAGGAATATTTTCCTAAGTTCGATTCAACCTAAGTATTTAAGCTTAGGTGTACATTCTATTCATGGTATCAGAGAATGGTTGATCCGAGTCTAAGTTGTCCAGCCGTATCCCTGCAGCAGCCATGGCTACGCCAACATCTACAGCATCCACAGAGTCCTCCCCTGATCCTAACCCTCAACCGATGGTGAATCAAGGACCACACCTATCATTCGAGAGCCAAAGCCTGCAGGTCACTCAACACGGATTGAATGGCCGTAATTTCCAAGAATGGTGTCAATCGGTCACATTAGTGATCAAAGGAAAAGGAAAGTATAGCTACTTATCTGGTGAGGCTGTTGCACCACCAGAAACTTCTATTGATTACCAAAGATGGGAGGCCGAGAACGCGATCATAATGGCATGGCTCATCAACTCAATGGAGCCGAAAATTGGTCGCACATACCTCTTCTACAAGACAGCTAAGGAGGCGTGGGATGTTTTGAGATAAGATACTGCCCAATGTTTTGAGATAAGATCAGCTATTAGAACCACTAGGCAAGGTAATGCGAGTGTAACTGAATATTACAATACTTTGCTAGAGCTTTGGCAGAAGATTGATCTCTTTTATGATCCAAGTTGGGAGTGCACAGCTGACAGTATGAAGTATGGCAAAATGCTAGAGAAAGAAAGGATTTTCGACTTCCTCCAGGGTCTAAATTCCGATCTAGATGAAGTAAGAGGCCGCCTACTTGGTGCAAAACCTCTTCCTTCGCTCCGAGAGGTATTTGCCGAGGTAAGAAGAGAGGATAGCAGAAAACGAGTTATGCTACCAGCAGGAGATCCAAGTGTGGGGTCGACACTTGTCACAACCAAGAGGGAGGAATTTCCTAGGGATAAACCATAGTGCGAATATTGCAACAAGCCATATCACACCAAGGAGACTTGCTGGAAATTGCATGGAAAACCAGCTAATTGGAAACCCAAGAATAGAAAAGAAAGAGCATATACAACTTCAGTTACAACTCCACCTATACCTAAAAAAGGTGTAAGTATGACTCTCACTAATGACCAGATGCAGATTTTACAGCAACTACTAAACAACACTCAGTTGACAAAGGATCTTGACACACCAGCAGCCAATACATCTGCATCATTGGCCCAAAGAGGTAACTTAAAGTACACTCTAACTACTAGGAGAATGAATGGGAAAGGATGGATTGTTGATACCGGGGCATCTGATCACGTGACCAGATCAACCCTGTTTTTTGAGAAATTTCAGTCTCAAAATAAAAAGCTAACAGTGTTGATGGCAGATGGGAGTATGACTATTGTTAAGGGACATGGAAGTGTGTATGTGGCTGGACTGCAACTTAAAACAGTACTATATGTGCCAAATTTGACATGCAATTTGTTATCTGTTAGCAAGTTAACAAGAGATATGAACTGTGATGTGATTTTCTTTCATCTCTTTGTATTTTTCAGGACCGAACCTCGGGGAAGATGATTGGCAGTGCTGAGGAAAAGAACGGGCTTTATTGGATATCAGATAACCCATCTCCCTCAAATCAGTTCATTCCTAATCAATTCATTCCTAGACTCTTGTTTACTGTTCATTCAAATTCAAATATTCTGTTATGGCACAATAGACTTGGCCATCCTAGTTTTTCTTACTTGAAACGCTCGTATCCAGATTTATTTTTCAATAAAGAGGGAGTAGTTCTTCAATGTGAAAGTTGTATTCTTGCAAAACAAACACATAGCACATATCAGTCTCATTCTTACTCTCCTTCTAAGCCATTTTACTTGATTCATAGCGATATTTGGGGACCAGCAAGAATTCCAAACTTAACTGGTGCTAGATGGTTTGTCACCTTTATCAATAACCATACTAGAGTATGTCGGGTATATCTCATGAAAGACAAATCCGAAGTAAATGCTATCTTTCAAGCCTTTCATAAATTAGTTCAAAATATTTTTCAGTCCTCTATTTGCATCTTGAGGACTGACAATGGCCGTGAATACTTCTCTCAATCCCTCACCCAATATCTAACAAATCATGGGATCTTTCATCAAAGCACCTGCCCCTATACTCCTCAACAAAATGGGGTAGCGGAGAGAAAAAACCGTCATCTACTAGAAGTGGCTAGATCCCTAATGATTGCTAGTTCCACTCCTCATAGGTACTGGGGTGAGGCGATTTTAACAACCTCTTATTTGATCAATAGGCTGCCATCCAAAGTGATAAACTACCAAATCCCATTGAAACACCTCTTGCATTATTACCCTCATACACGCATCCTTAACTCACTCTCTCCTAGAGTCTTTGGTTGTGTTGTATATGTTCACCAAACCGGGTCTAACCATCACAAACTCGAGCCACGATCCTTTAAGAGCATATTCATTGGCTATTCTCTTACACAAAAAGGATATAAATGTTACTGCCCCTCATCACAAAAGTTCTTTGTCTCTTGTGATGTGACATTTATGGAAAATGAGTACTATTACTCCAACAGTAAGATACAGCAGATTGAAACTCATTGGGATCCTATGGTATCTATCCCTCTTCCACCTTCCTTTCAAAACATTGATCTACCTCTCAAGGATACAAACAATCCCTCTCAACCTATTCTCGTGGAATCAGCCAAACCTAACACATCCAACTCGCTGGTTCCCCAACAACTTGAGCCATTAATAACTGATTTAAAGGGAGAGAAGGCTGTCAAAGTGTATTCAAGACGGTCCAAATGTCCTGATCCTCATCCCAGCCAGTTGTTAGAACCAGGGGGAGGTCCAACAAGAGATGAGAACCCTGCTGAAACTGCTGAACCAACCAGAGAGCATGATACTGGTCACAGGAGTGATCTGGACATTCCCATTGCTATCCGAAAGGGGGTGAGATCATGTGTTAAGCATCCTATTTCTAATTATCTAACATATTCCAAGTTGTCTACACAATTTCAGGCTTTCACAACCACGGTTGATACAATAACAGTACCCTGGAATATCCAAGAAGCTCTATGCAATCCTAAGTGGAAAGAAGCAGTGATGGAGGAAATGAAAGCACTGAATGGCAACCACACATGGGATGTTGTTGAAATTCCCCAAGACAAAAAAAATATCGGCTGCAAATGGGTATTTACTGTCAATTATAGATCTGATGGCTGTGTTGATAGATACAAAGCAAGGTTAGTAGCCCAAGGGTATTCTCAAACCTATGGAATAGACTATGAGGAGACATTTGCTCCTGTAGCAAAATTAAATTCCATACGAATTCTATTATCTCTTGCTGTAAATTTGGATTGGAAACTGTTTCAGCTAGATATTAAAAACGCTTTCCTAAATGGAGAATTAGAAGAAGAAGTATACATGAGAATCCCACCTAGGTTTGAAGAAGAAGGGAAAACTGGCAAAGTGTGCAAACTACAAAGATCACTCTATGGACTAAAGCAGTCACCATGAGTATGGTTTAAAAAATTCAACACAATGATCACTAAATTTGGCTATACACAAGGAGAAGCAGATCATACACTCTTCACCAAGTGTACAACAAGTGGAAAAAGGTGTATCCTAATTGTATACGTAGACAACATAATCATATCCAGTGATGATACTTCAAAAATTGACACTTTGAAACAGAGACTGAAAGAAGAATTTGAGGTTAAAGATCTTGGAGAAATGAAATACTTCTTGGGAATGGAAGTGGCAAGGAGCAAGCAGGGCATACTAATCTCTCAAAGAAAATACACTCTAGATCTCCTCGAAGACACAGGTATGATAGGTTGTAAACCAAGGCACACACCCATGGAAAGGAATTGGAAATATCTCTTAAAGGATAATGATCCACCTGTTGATAAAGAAAGGTACCAAAGACTTGTTGGCAGAATGATCTATCTCTCACTCACACGTCCGGACATAGCATATGCAGTGAGCATTGTGAGCCAATTTATGCACTCACCTACTCAACAACACTTGGATGTTGTACACCATATTTTGAGGTACTTAAAGGGGACACCCCGAAAAGGTTTGTTATTCAAGAAGGGAGAAAATAGAGGAGCAAAAGGATTTGCTGACGCTGATTGGGCCGGATCAGTTACTAATAGCAGGTCCACTTTGGGTTTCTGCACTAAACTATGGGGAAATCTTGTCACTTGGAGGAGTAAAAAACAAACTGTAGTTGCAAGAAGCAGTGCTGAAGCAAAATTCAGGTCAATAGCTCAAGGTATTTGTGAATTAATTTGGTTGACAAGAATAATGGAAGATATGAAAATGCCTCTAACATTGCCAATAAAACTATATAGCGACAGCAAGTCAACCATAAGCATTGTCAATAATCCTATACAACATGATAGGATGAAGCATGTGAGGATTGATAGAAATTTCATACAAAGCGAAATTGAGGAAGGAGGAATCCAGCTAACTCATGTTCCTACTGAAACTCAAGAAGAAGATGTTCTTACAAAAGCTATGTCAAGACCAGGATTTGAAGCTTTAATTGGCAAGTTGGGAATGAAAGATATCTATTCACCAGTTTGAGGGGGGGTGTTGAGAATCCGTGTGAGAAGATGAGGACATCAACAAGGCATGCAACTAGAGATAGAGATGAAGACGAGCAATGTGGATAATAAAGCCAAGATAATGCGGATGAATTTTTTGGATAAGCTGGAGGAATTATAGGAGATAAAAAGATAAGTTCCTTAATAATAGAGAAAATAGTGTATATATCTTAGAATCTGGAAATATTTAAAGTGTTGTAACTAAATAGAATTCTAACGTAAGTAGGATACCTCTTGCATAAAAGAATTGCCTATGGTTTAATGCATCCTAACGAGGAATATTTTTCCTGAGTTCGATTCAACCTAAGTATTTAAGCTTAGGTGTACATTCTGTTCAGATATGAAGGCAAACAACACAATCAAAACACGCCAAACCACCATTCTCAGAAAAATTTAGAGACAACACAACAACAAATAATTATAATATTGATATTTTATCCCATCAAAATTGTAAGAAATTAATTTTCTACTTTCTGCATTTTGGAAATCAAGTTTGAATAGAGAAATCCTAATATCTCCTATAAATGCACAAATTGAAATTTGCTGAACCTGAATCTTCTAATTGTGATCTTAATCTTCCTATTACCCTTAGGAAAGGTAGAAGGACCTACACAAAACATCCTCTAGATTTATTCCTGACCTATTCCAAACTATCACCAAGAAATAAAGCTTTTCTTACCAGCCTTCATACCATTTCTATTCCCAAAATCTTTTCTGAAGCAATAGATAATGAGAATTGGAAGAATGTCATGGAGGCTGAAATGGCAACCTTAGAGAAGAATCAAACTTGGGAATTGGTCATGTTGCTTAAAGGGAAGTGGGATGTAAGTGGGTTTACACGGTAAAGTATAAATCAGATGGGTCCTTAGACAGGTACAAAGCAAGGCTGGTGGCTACGGGATACACACAGATTTATGGGGTAGACTATCTTGATACGTTTGCTCCAATTGCAAAATTAAATACGATAAGGGTGTTTTTATCCTTAGCTACTAATTTAGGCTGGCCACTGTAACAATATGATGTTAAAAATGCTTTTTTGCATGGGGATCTAGATGAGGAGATTTACATGGAGATACCACCTGGTATTGGTCTACCAACCAAGGAAAAAGTGGTGTGCAAATTAAAACAGACTCTATATGGACTAAAACAATCCCCAAAAGTCTGGTTTGGCCACTTTACAAAGGTTATGCTTGGTATGGGATACAAGCAAAGCCAAAGAGATCACACTTTGTTCATCCATCACTCAGCTATAGGGGGAGTAATACTATTATTAGTGTATGTGGATGACATTGTAGTCATTGGTGATGTATAAAAGGCATGAAAATGTTGAGAGAATGTTTGATCAAAGAATTTGAAATTAAAGAGCTGGGCAGATTAAAGTATTTTCAGGGAATAGAAGTGGCACATTCTAAGGAGGAGATTTTTATCTTACAACAAAAGTACATATTAGATAATGTTAGGGAGCAAGGCAGTTGACACTCCAATTGAACCTAATCACCAGTTGGAGGAGGTTCCAAAAGATGGCGTAGTAGACAAAAGATCCTATCAAAGACTGGTAGGGAGGCTCATTTATCTAGCACACACTCGGCTAGACATTGCCTATGCAGTGAGTGTGGTTAGCCAATTCATGCACAACCCAAAGGAAACTCATCTAAAAGCAGTGTATAGGATCTTACACTACTTGAAGGGAACCCCTCAAAAAGGTATTTTATTTAAAAAGGAAGAAACTATGTCTCTTGAAGCCTACACATATGCTAATTATGCAAGCTCTATGGTGGATCGAAAGTCTACATCCGATTATTGCACATTTCTAGGGGATAATCTTGTGACATGGAGAAATAAAAAGCAAAATGTGGTGGCTCGGTCAAGTGCTAAAGCAAAATTCAAGTCAATGGCCCTAGGGATGTGTCAATTGTTGTGGCTTAAAATATTATTGGATGACCTTCGAATCAACTAGACAGCTCTTATAAGACTCTACTATGACAATAAATCAACTATAAGTATTACACACAATCCTGTTCAACATGACTGAACAAAGCATGTTGAAATGGATAGGCATTTTATTAAAGAAAAATTGGACAATGACCTGATTTGCACCCCATATATATCCTCAAGCGATTAATTAGCAGATGTGTTGACAAAAGGTTTACTTGCATTTGTGTGTCAAAGGTTGATAAGCAAGATTGGAATGCATGACATTCACTCACAATCTTGAGGGGGAGTGTTGAAGATACACAAGACATCTTATCCATATTCTCAGACAATATATGCTCACTTGATTGGTCTTACTTTCTAAAAATGTATGTGTAGAAATAGAAATGAGCTTGTTACAATTGGGAGCACTAACAATCTATTAATTCACCCAAGAAGCCAACAAATATAACACTCTTTACACTCTCACTCACCGGCACAATCACACAACATAAATAAAAAGTAAAGAATTGCTAAGAATAGAGTTAGAACAATCAAACCACATGAAGAACACTGAGAATTTATCCTAGATTGAACTGATAGAATCAATCCTACATCCAGCAATACCAAGAGCAATCCAATATGAATGAAATCAGATACAAGAGTTCCCACACTTCCTCTCACACAAGAGTACATTGTTCTCTCTTGAGATTACAAAGAACTTTCCTTCACACAAAGCCTTTCCTCTCAACACAGAGCACTCTACTAATTTATAACAGAGAGCTTTCTGAAAAAATGAATGATGCTCGAAATGCTAACTCGAGCCCCCTATACATAGGTAATAGGACGATTACATCAAGGGAATTAAAAATATGACAGGCAGACCCAAGAAGACTTTGGGAGAGACATTAAAGTTTGATATGAAGTGTATGGGCCTAAATGAAGATATGACAAAAGACAGAAATACATGGAAGTCTAGAATTCATGTAACCGACCCCACATAATGGGATAAAGGCTGGATATGTTGTTGTTTACAGTACCTAAAATACCCTCAACTAACAGTCACCGTTAAAAGCACTAAACGGTCACTAATGGCCTACTGCAAGGGATCCAATCGGGATCTATCTCTTCCTTTTAGATCCTTAATACTCAATGCAAAACATCACAGAGTTCATTTCCCTTTCTATCTAATGGGAATTATCTTTAATCTATGTAATTGATACCCCAAATCACCTCCTTGATTAATAGGTATATGATAGGAATATTATGTATATTATTCTTTCCTTTTTTGTTCTTTCCTATTATGTTGTACTCTTCCTCTATAAGAAAAAAGAGGAATCAGTGTATTAAGGATATACAAAAAATAGAGAACTTATTTCCCCATCTCTTTTAGTTTATATGGTATCGAAGTAAGAATTAGGGATTAAATCACAGTCGTTCACTATGAAACCTTAGGAAGCCCTTCAATCATAGTCGTTCCCTGTGAAACCCTAGGCAACCATACGTTCATCCCTCTGCCATAGCCCAAACACCACCCGCCTCACCATCAGCCATCATAGTCCCTCAAATCCGGCCATCGTCCATCCTTAGGCTACCACCACCATCATTCACCCTCAGGCCGCCACCAACGATCCTTAACCGTAAGCGTCATCCAGATCCACCCAACATCGACCCTCGCCGATCCTCAACCATTAATCCTAAGTCAGCCTTAGGCTGCCGCCACCCAACACTGTCGCCGCCTATCCTCAATTGCCTATGCCGCTCCAATCCGACGTTGTTGGCTGCCAAATCCTTGCTTGCCAACACACCCAGATCTGGTCATCAATCACTTAGGTCAATACCCAAATCTGGTCATCGATCAGTCTTAGGTCGATACCCAGATCTGACGCAGGCCGCCAGTGCGATATCAGATCTGCGACCCATCATCGATATTGTCCTTATTGCCACTTCAGCCACCATGTCTGACACTGCATTTACTGCCACTCCAACCCATAAACCACAGGCCGATTCGATTCAGTTCTGAGTCCCTCGAGTCTCCTTCGATTCACACCCGGTACAGATTACTACTATTCATCTTAATGGTACCAATTTTTTGCGTTGGTTCCAATCTGTCTATATGTACATTCGAGGGCGGGGAAAGATCAATTACTAAACTGGTGTTACACCAGCTCCGAATAATACAAACCCAATGTATGAAATTTGGGATGTCGAGAATTCAATGGTGATGACATGGCTTGTGAACTCCATGGACAAAGAGATCAGGCCAAACTACATGTGTTTCTCTACAGCAAAGGAAGTGTGAGATGAAGTCACTACCATGTACTCTGATTTGGGCAATCAATCCCAAATCTACACGCTCAACTTGAAGCTCGGTGAGATTCGGCAAGGCAACAACACCATCACCACATACTTCAACTCCTTGAAGAATATATGGCAGGACATGGATCTCTTCAACACTTATGAGTGGAAGAGTCCTGATGATTGCAAATATTACCAAAAAAATTGTCGATGCTAATCGGGTCCTTAAATTCCTTATCGGACTCAACGTTGAGTTTGATGAGGTCAAGGACGAATCATCGGAAGAAATCCCGTTCCGTCACTTAGCGAAGCCTTTTCAGAAGTTCAATGCGAAGAAAGCCGAAGACTTGTTATGCTTGGCAAGAAGAACACTGGCGCAAGTGGGCTGGCCAAAAATAGGGCACTTGTTACTGCTGACGCTAATGCCGGTGGACGGCATATTTCTAGTCAGCAAGAGGTTGAAGAGAAGCCTTGTGTTTAGTGTGACCACTGTAACAAATCACGCCATACTTGGGAAACTTGTTGGGTGATTCATGGAAAACCAGCTAACTAGAAGCCGAGACAAAAGCGATCCCAACCCCACTACCAATGAAGTTGAAGCTGGACCATTCAGCAAAGAGCAGATTAAACAACTTTTGAGATTGCTAAAGCCTAAAGCCCAATCCATTACCTAGTACACCCAATGGTTCATTGGCCTATTCAGGTAGAAATTCCTTTGCCCTATCCAATTCCTTTAAATCAGCTCCCTAGATCATTGATTCAGGGGCATCTGATCTTATGACTAGTTTATCACATCTGTTCAAATCGTATATTCCTTGTTTTGGTAGTGAAAAAATAAGAATAGTCGACGGTAGTCTTTCACCTATTGCAGGTAAAGGTCTCATTAAACTCTTTGATAGTATTAATCTTAAAGCAATACTTCATATTCCTAAACTTGCTTGCAATCTTTTTTATGTCAATAAACTCTTAAAAGACTAACTATCGTGTTATCTTCTTTGATTCCTACTATACCTTTTAGGACTATAACTCAGGGAAGACGATTGATAAAAACTAGAGAGATAAACGAAGTCTACTACTTGGATAGGCATGTCTTCAATCATAAAAAAGTTCACGGATTGAGTGGTACTCGTTCGACTTCTGTTTCTACTCAAATAATACAATGGCACCTTAGGATAGGCCATCCTAATTTTCCTTACTTCAAACATTTATTTCCTAAGTTGTTTAAAAGAGTGGATCCTTCTATATTTCAATGTGAGAGTTGTCATTTATCTAAAGATCATCGTGTTAAATTTATTTCAAAACCCTACTGCCCTTCAAAACCATTCTATTTGATACATAGTGACGTGACGTTTGGGGACCCTCGAAGGTTTTCAACTTTATCTGGCAAAAGGTGGCTTGTAACTTTTATTGATGATCATACTAGACTTTGTTGGGTTTACTTACTTGCCAAGAAATCAGACGTGTCTAGAATTTTCAAGGATTTCTTTCATATGATTGAAGGCCAATTTAACACAAAAATTTGTATTTTCGATCAAATAACGAAACCGAATTTTTTAATGAATCTGTTGAGTTGTATATAGATATAACACTTGTGTGTATTCTAGACTTAGGGTTCGTCTTATGTCATGCTTATATCATGGCTTATGTCATGACACATGAATGATTTTGTATGAATAGGTGTACATTCTATTAGTTAAGATATGCAAAAATTTCCAATCTCTCTAAGTTTTCTAGAATCTTTGGGGGGTTTTTTGAAAGAAAAAGGAATTTTACATCAATCCACTTGTCGTGAAACCCCCCAACAAAATGGCGTTGCTGAACACAAAAATAGACATTTACTCAAAGTAGCTAGGGTTATTATGTTTTCCATGTACGTCCCAAAATAACTCTAGGGCGATGTGATTTTAACTGCTTACTATCTCATCAATCAAATGCCCACTCATGTTCTAAACTTTGAAACTCCTTTACATTCTTTAAGAAAAAAATTTCTCATGTGCCGGCTATATTCTGAGTTACCCTTAAAGGCCTTTGGATGCACTTGCTTTGTTTATGTTCCACAAATATTTCATTCCAAATTGGATCCCACAGCTAAAAAGTGTGTTTTTTGGGACTGTGCTCCAAATAAAAAAGGATGCAAGTGCTTTAATCCTATGACCAAAAAAACTCATATGAGTATGGATGTGTCGTTTTTTAAGACTCGACCTTCCAAAAATCATCTTCAGGAGAGAATATCGTGGTAAAAGATAATTTTTTTAATCTTCATGTTGAGGACGATACTTTTTTAAAAATCCATGATCCTCTTCCAACCATGATTGACACTCCACTCCACTCTAATAAACAATTCGAGGAAACAGATGTTCACAAAATTAAGGAACATGATGTGCTTAGTTCACAAGTACCTAACATGATGGGATTAGAACCAGGGGGAGAATTACCACAAACGAATCAAAACAATCCAAAACTGAAGCTTCAGTTTTATACGAGAAAGCAAACTCAAAAGAATACTACAACAACAACATATCCAGCCGTTATCCCACTATGTGGGGTTGGCTACATGAATTCTAGACTTCTATGTGGGTTACATCCCAACAGATAGTTTGTCTAGAATTCATATTTGGATCCGACTAGGTTTTACGCTGGCTGTCGGCTACCTAACGCAACCCTCCTCCTTTATCCGGGCTTGGGACCGGCAGTGGATAATATCCTCTGGCTGTCGGTTACATCCCAACAGATAGTTTGTTCAAAAGAATACTATCAATCCAAATATTCCTCAAACAATTAAATAGTCGGCATCTTCGAATAATGGTCTTTTTTCTTCTCAGAGTAACTCTAAACTCACTCCATTGGATTCTTTCTTATTTGACTTGTCCGATCTTGATGTCCCTATTGCTACTAGAAAAGGAGTGAGATCTTGTACCAAACACCCGATTGCCAAATACTTGTCATACCAGAAACTGTTCAATCACCATAAAGCCTTTCTTTCAAATATTTCTAACCTACATGTTCCAAGAACTATTCAGGATGCTCTAGGTGACCCAGATTGGAAATTAGCAATAAATGAGGAGAAGAATGCTCTTGAAAATAATGGAACTTGGAAGATTGTGGAGCTATTGAGAGGCAAAACAACTATAGGTTGTAAGTGGGTCTTCACTGTAAAATGTAAGGCAGATGGGAGCATAGAAAGGTACAAGGCAAGACTTGTTGCCAAGGGGTTCACCCAAACATTTGGTATCAACTATCAAGAGATATTTGCTCCAGTGGCAAAGATAAACTCTATTCTAGTCTTCCTCTCTCTCGCAATGAATTTTGATTGGCCTCTACACCAACTCAATGTAAAGAATGTCTTCCTAAATGGTGATTTGGAGGAATAAGTGTTTATGGACCTCCTACTTAGATTTGAGAAGAACCTCGGTACCAACAAGATATGCAGTCTAAAAAAATCCTTATATGGTCTGAAACAGTCTCCAAAAGCGTGGTTTGAAAGTTTGGAAAGGCGATGAAAAGCTATGATTATACTCAGAGCTAAACTAACCACACAATGTTCTTCAAGCACTCTAGAGATGGTAAGAGGGCTATTTAATTGTCTATGTGGATAATATAATAATGACTAGTAATGACAGGGGAAGGATTAAAGAGCTTAAGAGGAAACTAGCACATGAGTTTGAGATCAAGGACTTGGGACCCCTAAAGGACTTCCTTGGGATGGAATTTGAAAGATCTAAGGAATGAATCTTTGTCAACCAATGGAAGTATGTCCTAGATTTACTCAATGAAACAGGAATGCTCGGGTGTAAGATAGTTGAAACTCTCATCGAACCTAACTTGAAGCTACAACTTGCCGAGGCCAAAGATGTGGCAGAAGGGAGAAATACCAAAGATTTAGGGCAAACTCATCTATCTATCCCATGCTCAACCTGATATAGCATTTGCAGTAAGTGTAACAAGCCAATTTATGCACTCACCAAGTTTACAGCATTTTGAAGCTACCTACAAAATTCTAAGATACCTAAAAGGAATACCTAGAAAATGTTTGCTCTTCAAAAAATGATGACATCTTCATATAGAGGCTTATACAAACGTAGACTAGGTAGGCAGTGTTACTGATAGAAGATTTACGTCAGGCTACTACACCTTTGTGAGAGGTAATCTTCTCACTTGGAGAAGCAAGAAACAAAACGTAGTGGCCAGAAGCAGTGCTGAAGCTGAATTTCATTCAATTGCCCATGGGATTTGTGAGGTTATGTGGATAAAGAGGTTACTATAAGACTTAAAGGTCTCCACTTCCTTTTTAGCTAAGGCTTACTGTGATAATAAAGCTACGATTTCCATTGTCCATAATCTGGTACTCCATGACAGGACTAAACATGTAGAGGTGGATAAGCACTTTATTAAGGAGAAAATTGATAATGGGGTAATTTATATGCCCTACATTCTAACAGTTGATCAAGTCATTGATATTCTTAGAAAGAGGTCACACAAAAATCAGTTTGAAAAATTAGTGAGCAAGTTTGCCATGGAAGGTATCTTCAAGCTAACTTGAGAGGGAGTGTAAAAATGGAAAGGAGCTAATTTCCCTTTCTATCTAACGGGAATTATCTTTAATCTATGTAATTGATACCCCAAATCACCTCCTTGATTGATAGGTATATCTTAGGAATATTATGTATATTCTTCTTTCCTTTTTTGTTCTTTTCTATTATGTTGTACTCTTCCTCTATAAGAAAAAAGAGAAATCAGTTCATTGATGATATACAGAAAATAGAGAACTTATTTCTCCATCTCCTTTTGTTTATAGTATGGTATATCTTCTAGAAGAATATATGGCTATATTTGCAACCTAAATTGTATAGATTTCCAAATCTAGATTTGGAAACTGCCTATTGTGATAGGTTGTCTTGTATATAATTTCAGAAAACCCTTCAAGGGATAATAAGATTGAATTCTCAGTCATTCTTGACACAACCTACCCCCTTGACACAACCTACCCCCCAGAAGGAAAAAAAAAAAAAAAGAGAGAAAGAAAAAAGAATAAAGAAAACAAGAAAAAACTAATTACAACAAATTATTATATTTTAGAGTCTTCTGATCAAGCAAAATGAATTGATTCAGTTTAACATCCATTTTATGCAAGAAAACTTCATTAGAGATGGCATATCCCAAATAAAAGTAATCACAGTAAATCTCAGAATGATGAATGTATGAATCCTAAAATTTGGATGCCTGTTGGCGAAGTTACATACTGTGAAGAAAGCAATGTAGCTCACTGTAAGTGTTAGCGCAATCTCTATGACAGTGTCATTGAAAATAAACCCAAGCCACAAAACAGATGCTATTCCAAACGCGAGACCCATGCCTACACTGGACCAAGAAATGAGCCTTAGAAGACAACTAAATGAGATAACAACATCAGTAGAGAATAAGGGAGAGTCTACTTCAAGAGAAACAAAGGTGATTAAGAAAAATTACGCTCCGAGAGAAACTTTTGTTAGAAATTCTAGTATAGCTCCCCAACTAAAGGTCTTCCCAAGGACCATCCGAAAGAATAACTGATAGACCACTATTGCTGTCCTGAAAACAGAAAAAACGACAATTTGTTAAGGATGTAACTACAAATAATTGTCGTTTATCTTCTTAAAATTGTTGACTGATGACTCATCTAAAGGCTTAATGTGTTAGAGAGGAATACTTCCAAAATTATTTTCCCAAGACCCCAGTCAAGTATGGGAAGACACTCATAAATATTAGTAAGACAGGAAAGATCCAGTAGAAGAATTCTTGCTTGCCCTAATCACCTATAGGTTTCAATGTTAAGAAAGAAGTGATTTCATTATTATAATTCTGAACATACTGAAAGAAATGGACATCAACTAGCCGATTTTATGGCAAATAGTCGGAAAAGGCATAATATTGGAAGAGTTGAATACAAGAATGCAGGACAGAAAGAACAAAGAAATATACCCATCATTCATTAGGGATTCTCCTTCAATTATAGTACTCAATTTTTTGCTTGCACCAAGGTCTTTCAACAGAGCTACAACAGCCACAGGATCAGTAGCACTAAGAAGCCCTCCAATCAACAAAGAGGTCTTCCAGCTCCAGTCATATGGAAAAATGAGCTGCAGAATATGTTTATATTAGTTGAAACAATAAAACTTACTAACAACACAAAAGAGTTCAGCAAACCTTAATGGCAGATCCGAGACAGAAGGTTGATATGAGAACACCAGGCCCAGCAAGTATAATCATTTGTGCTATACACCTCTGCAGGGAAGTTCAGGGGATAGATGAAGCCACTCAAAATTTACATAGCTAAAAAAAAAAAAAAAGAAGCCACTTGAAATTTCAAAATTATAAAAATCAGAAAGTAAATTACATGCTCAAAGCTAACCCCAATTGAGTGAATATTAACATACAGAATTTAATAGTAAAGGTCTATATCAATATATCTTGCATACAACTATGATCAAGTTAAAAGATACAGTAACAGATTGCTATATAAAATTTCTAATAGCTGATGAATGACAGCTACTGCATAATGTTACATCGCTAAACCATACAACTCACTGCTTCATGAAAGGCTATCATAGATTGCCCTCGAACGGAAACATGACGCGACTCTTCAAATTATTGACAAGTTTTACCCATGAACCAGCATCTAGAAATATTTCTAAAATAAGCTGAATTCTTGAAAGTTTACTTAAGAATTTATTGAATCCGAAGGGAGATATTTATACAAGGCAAAATATCTACTCTATCTCCTAGAAAATAGAAACATTTAGATAACAGTAACTAATATCCAAAACATGCTGGCCTTTATCTTTTGATTTCAAGCTTGAATCTCTCCCTTGAATCTTGGAGTTTTATCCTATCTTCAGGCTTCCTTATCTTTTAAATATTTATCTTATCCAACTACCTTATCTTTCCTTTTAAAACTTGAACACCCTGTTACGACCCTAGGATTTGCCTAGGGTCTAGGAAGGAATTTGGTAAGAATTAAAGGAAGATAGGGCAGAAAGAGAGGGAAAGAACAGAACAGGCAGAATTGAGGAAGAAGAGAGAAAGACAAGAGAGAGAACTAGGACAATTGGGAGAGGGAAAATGAGAGAATTCAAATTATTCATTAAGCTGACTTCCTCTAACTACTCAAGCCTATTTATAGGCTTACAATTGAAGATACTAACAACAACAACAGAAAATGCAACTAATAAGGAAAACACGACATGTATCACTAATATATCCTTGGGGTTCCTTGGGGTAGTGACAATCCCCATCCCTTCAAACAATTCTTGTCCCCAAGAATTGACAATTGTTGACCCCATTCCTTAGCCGATTCTAGCCTTAACAATCTAGTTTCTTCTTCGCCTTTTCTTATGCTTATCTCGTATTTTCCTTTTCTTTTGCCTTTCCACATCTTTTTCTCCAAAAACAGCAGTACTAGGATTTGTTGCAACACCCAATTTAGCCATCCACCCCTTCCCTGTAGCTATCAGAATTAATTCCAATTAACCTGTCATACCTTCCACCATCTCATCTCTAATAGTAGAGAGGGATTCAAACTACTCTGCAAGCCAAAACCAGAATTGATGCAATTGCTCTCCAACGGAAATTTGAACAAGCACAACAGCAAGAGTCTCGTTTTCCTTAACAACAAATTCCTCCACCGTCTTCCCAACATCTGTTCCTTCCTCATCTTTGGTAAGGGTCTCCTTCATTGGAGTATCTCTTACTTCCTGCACATATAAATTGTATTCCCACCAACATCCTTGCTCATTCTTTCCTCCTTGCTGGATTTTTTTGTTACAATTGGCTGGTCCAACTCTAAGTTTTCCTCATATTCGTGTTCAACCTGATCTACAACCATAAAGGCTCCTTCAATCTGTTGGTTGCTCTCAATAGATCTGTTAGGCTATAGCTCATTCCTTCTAAATATGGCTTCCAAGGCGCATTCTTGATCCCTTGCTTTCTCAACCGCTTGTTTCACAGTTGCAGGCATCATCATCTTAACCAATGATCTCAATTCGTCCTTTAGACATCTAATAAAATTGGAGACAAAGTATCTCTCCGTTAAGGCAGCTTGCAAGGTCAACATCAAGGACCTTAATTCTTCAAACCTGTCCTGATACTCTATCATCGAGCCAACCTGTTTAAGTTTGTGAAATTCGTCACTCGCTTTAGTCATTAACTTCTCTCCAAACCGGTCACCTTGATCCTTCACAAACTCAGTCTGATTAACCTCCATTTCAATCGAAATACTGACCCGATACATCCTAGCAAGCCCAACCAGCAATTCGTCCATTCGATCCAGCTTTTGCTTGAAGTTGGCGCAACTTTTCTCCCACAATTGCTCAGCACTTTCCCCAGTTTCCTCAATTCCTCTTGAGTTGAATCCAGCAGATCTCCCCATAGAGAAATGTTGAGACTACATCATAGACATACTATTATCATGAAGCTATTCTTTTTGGTACAAGTCCATGGCATAATTAGCATTGCCACCTTTGAATCCCGGTAAAGCTAGAAAATCTTCATTCTAGATGTTGAACTGTTGGTTTTGCTAAACAATGGGATTGACTCCAAGGCCTTGTTTACGAAGTGAACCCAATTGTCCTTGAGACCCTCTAACAGAATTGGGATGGTTGGTTAGCTGCGGAGAAGCTTGTTGAAGTACACCATTGATTAGTCTGTTAGGGCCTTGAACACTTAAATTTCTAGAGCCACTGTTGGCAGCTAAATTTAGGCAAGAAACAAGACCAGGCATAGATAATCCTCCACCAAAACTCATGCTTCTCCCGATGCTTCCCCCACCTACCATATTTCCCATTGAACTAGTTATTTGAGGACCGGCATCTCCTAAAATTGGAGATACTCCAAGTCCTGGAACAGCACTACGGTTACCCATCGCTGTAGCAGTTCGCAGAATGCTAGGGGTAGAACCACCAACTCCATTATTGCTGCTACTAAATCCCAAGCTTCCAACAACACCAATTCCACCTCTATTTGTCATGCTTGAGTGACCATGTGAGCTTCTAAGTATACCAGAAACCTCCGCCTTAGCTACTTTTAAGGCCGATAGTTCCTCTTTTTTAGAATGATCAACAACCTCGGAAATCAATCTTCCATTAATTGTTCTGTACAATCTTCCTCAATCTTTAATTCAGGAACAACCTCCAAAGTTCAGTTGTTGTTGAACAACCTCCAATAATCACCTCACAGCAATCGCCTGGGAGAATCACCCTAATTCAGCTACTTAGAATTCCCTTATGGACCGTTTCCGACCGCACCTTCCTTTATAGCTCGGTCACATGCAGTAACCAAGATCCAATTGCTTTGGAACAACAATTGAAGTCACACGTAGCGGCCGCACCTTCCTTCTCACCTCACTCAAGGTTATGCTTCCTAGTCTCCTGAATTCAATTTCTCTAATCTGCAATTGAATTGTTGACTATCAGACTTGCTTACGACTGATCGCTATCCACCCACGATCAAGCAAGTTCCATGATCGCCCCAGCCAACGCCTTCTTCTCCACCCAATCACCATCCAATGATCATCAGAATTCATGCCAATTGAAAAACTCCAGTGGAGTCACCCCCCCCCCCCGTGTGACCAAGATCCAGTTGCTTTGGAACAACAACCGAAGTCACACTTTTGATTTCTGAAGCTACTTCGATTGCGCAACTCCTCTTCTCACTGGATCTAAGTCTGTCACTGGAAGCAATTGTTGATGGCATGCATGCCAATCACGATCCTCCCGTTCGGCGTTCGATTCATTGCGGATTCAAGTTCGCTTGGATTCTTATGGCGATTGTTGATCCACAACAATCGCCCCAAGCCTACATCCACTTCTTACCCATTCACAGACCACTAGTTTGTCAGAATTCACCTGAATTTCGTGCCTCTGATCTGCAACTAACTTGTTGATCAGAGCCGTTAGTCACAAGGGATAAACAACCTCCTTAAACAAGCTCAGCTCTGGTAGCACCTCCTACAATTGATCTTCTCTACTACAGTTTCTTGAACTGCCTTCAAATTCTCTCGGATTCACTGTCGGAACTCACCTGGCCGCTTCATCTCCAATTCCGAGCCCGAAGTGCTTTGCTCTGATGAATTTTCCAGTCACCAGAATTGCATCCAGGATTGTTGGAAATTAATCCGCCACCAAGCGTTAGAAATCACTGCTTCAGATCCCCAAACCTATTTCCTCGATTAACTCCGCAATCTATCGTCTGAATTTGCTGCGAAATTACCTTGGTCAACTGCTACGGCTTCCGCATCACAGCCGAGAATCGCCTTGCTCTAATACCAAATGTTCCAACCCTAGGATTTACCTAGGGTCTAGGAAGGAATTTGGTAAGAATTAAAGGAAGATAGGGTAAAAAGAGAGGGAAAGAACAGAACGGGCAGAATTGAGGAAGAAGAGAGAAAGACGGGAGAGAGAACTAGGAGAATTGGGAGAGGGAAAATGAGAGAATTCAAATTATTCATTAAGCTGACTTCCTCTAACTACTCAAGCCTATTTATAAGCTTATAATTGAAGATGCTAACAACAACAATAGAAAATACAACTAATGCAACTAATAAGGAAAACACAACATGTATTACTAATATATCCTTGGGGTTCCTTGGGGTCGTGACAATCCTAAGATTTGCCTAAGGTCACAGGGAAGAGGTGACGCCAACATAACAATGTTCGTCTAGGACTAGCAGTGACTAGTGCACAGTATGCGGTCGTGGGCGCCGGGCTGTGGAGCGTGGTGATATGTTATGGTCTATTGCAAGGTATAGGACTTACTCTGATACCATGCACCAAGTTTATAACCGCTTGGGCACCCTCCCCTTAAAAGCTAGCTTTTGAGGGTAATTTCTACCCAAAGGTTGTAACAGTTGTATCAAAGCCGACCCCATGGCTCCCAATGCAAACGAGCAACGACGGAGGTGCGCCGGCATAGCAGTGTTTGCTCGGGACTAGCAATGGCTAGTGCACAGCCTATCGTCGTGGGGTCCAAGCTGCAGAGCATGGTGGTAGGTTATGGTCCACTGCAGGATATGAGACTTGTCTCACATTGGAAGTTCAGGCTCCTGGTGTAAGGTTTATAACTCTTGGGCACCCTCCCCATAACAAGTAGCTTTTGAGGGTGAGTTCTACCCGAGGTTTGTAACACACCCCAATCTCGTCCAACAATTTATAATAAATATTAACCCAGAGTGATGCCAATTAGTTAATTTTTCCTAACAATGATTGAACCTCAGTACCCCAATGGAAGTATACATCCTCTTTCCATATTTGACATATTGTACCCAAGAACTAGCACCTAGAAAATTATGTGTCTCAGCTTGTTAATTCTAGATAAATTAACCCCATTAATGGGAGGTAATCTAATTAATGTGGTATGTGATCTTGTGTACACGGAATATACCATGATCTTTCACCACCTAATCATGACCCTTAATATAACATCCCGCATCGAGCGATACGAAGGACCGGAACAACTTACCTTGATGGGTCTAAGCGAACTTCTCAGGGGTCACCCATTCTTGAGCTTCCCTAGTTCAAGTACGCTTAACTCGAGAGTTCTTTACCTACATTCAACTCAAAATGTATCCAGCTGGTGTTGTTTCCTTCCTTACTTATCCTCGATATATACTACCCTTCTCTGGGCCCTTGAGGTATTACATTCTCCCCCCCTTGAGCACACGACGTCCTCGTCATGCGACCTTACAACTGGTCTCAAATCTTCTCCCCTTTGAATGTTGCCATCCTAAAAGCCTGCCAGAAGTCGCTCCTTGTTCAGGCCCTCGCGCCCCAGCACCACTCCCCGCCCTCATCAGACCGCCTTCTTCAAGGGTCAGCTCTAATACCACCTATAACATCTCGCATCAAGCGATACAAAGGACCGAAACAACTTACCCTGATGGACCTACGCAAACTTCCCAGGGGTCACCCATCCTTGAGTTTCCCCAGCTCAAACACGCTTAATCCGGGAATTCTTTGCTTACATTCAGTCCAAAAGGTATCCAACTGGTGTTATTTCTTCCTTATTTATTCTCGATATATACTACCCTTCTCTGGACTCTTGAGGTATTACACTTAAAACCAAATGTGAGGCGTGTTCCCTAAGGTGATCTTTTCCTATAAATTATATCATTCATGCTGAAGCATTAGTGATATATTTAGAAATTACACATGTACACCAGGCCATCCCCAGCCTCAATCCGCATCTAAGCTTGGCTCAACCCACAAAGGGGGTCTTCTACTGACCCAAAGGCAAACCAATCCTGCTCAAGATTAGTTTACCTAATTTGACTAGGATTCTCTCTTAGAGTTAAGGGATAAAAGTCAATTGTGATTACTTCCTAGAATCTAGCAATTAGTCATAATCCTAATAAACTCGGGAAATACCCCTCCTCCTAAACTACAACAAAAAGGATCTCTCCTCTGAGGTAAGCATTCTCAATAGCGATCTTTAGCTCTCTTGCTCTTGTATTATTTCTCCACATCTGACTTAAGCATTGGAGTGGTTTTCCTACCTAGTCACGAGGCAGTCTCACCATTATCTTTTACAGTGTCTCAAGTTGATTATCCGAAAGATAAAAGCATTCTGCCATTTGGTACATTTTCTTCTTCGTAATATATTTGGTGGTCAGATTTGCACATCATCTTTGATATATCCAAAAATTACACACGTGACACATGTACGCCAAATGGACCTCGAGCTGCATCTAGACCTGGCTCAACCCATAATGCGGGTTTTCTATAGACCCAATGGCAAACCAATCCTACTCAAGATTGGTTTACCTAATTTGACTGAGATTCACTTCCAAAGTTTATCGAAATTAGGACTAATTGTTAGATTATAGGAAGTAATCACGATTGAATTTTATTGTTAGAGGGAGGTAATTTAATTATTATGGTACGTTATCAAGTACATGGAATATAATATGATCTTTCACTACCTAATCATGACCCTTAAAACCAAATGGGGGACATGTTCCCTAAGGTGATATTTTCCTATAAGTTATCCCATTCATGCTGAAGCATAAGATAAGAGAAGGCATGATGGGTATTGCTCCCACCAATCCATGTTGCTAGGAGGCATACTTTGGCATCATATACACGAAGAGGCCACAATCAAATACCTCTTGCTTCTAGCAAAAGAAATCTTGCACCAAACAATGGACTTTGAAACATCCAAAGAAAAAGCCTCTAACATTAGCAGGTTTCTATTAGAAAGTTCTCGTGGAAGAAAAGATGAAAAGATGAGTGAATAAACAAGAAGAAAAATTAAAATTTTCAGTACAAAATTGTGATGTTAAATGCCTATTGTAACACAATCAGATGCTCTACCTAAGGATGTTAAAAGATACAACACAACATGGAAATGATGACAAGATAATTTCTGAAAAGGAAAAAAGTGCGTCAACATGGAAATGATGACAAGGAAAATTTATATGTATTACAATTTTTGGAGGAAATTTTTTAGTTATATATATAGACCCCAGATTCAAAAAATCCATGTTAAATAAATACGTGTGGATATATTCCCTAATCAGAAAAAATAAAAAGGTATATTAAATTTTTTGTTGTGTTTCCATATTGTACTTGTTGGTTTCACCATGTCAACTAAGTTATGGAACACAACTATATCAATTATCTTCATTCACCACCATCTCATGAAATTTCTCCATGTGAAGATGGTGTTCAAACTTCATTTCATCATTACTCCGCCAGGGGATATTATCCACTGCCGGTCCCAAGTCCGGATAAAGGAGGAGGGTTGCGTTAGGTAGCTGACAGCCAGCGTAAAACTTAGTCGGATCCAAATATGAATTCTAGACAAACTATCTGTTGGGATGTAACCTACATAGAAGTCTAGAATTCATGTAGCCAACCCCACATAGTGGGATAACGGCTGGATATGTTGTTGTATTAAGTAGACATAATTTCCACATTAGAGTTTTTGAGGAATCATTTGGTAATTAATAAAAGACGTGCTAAATAATTTATCGAACAAGCAAGAAAGCATAAAGATCCATTAACAATTTAAACCCCTTTGATTTTTCTTTGTTCAAAAGTGTGTTACACCGAAAATTGCTGCCAGACAGTGAATGATTATGACAGCAAAGGCCAGATTGCATTGCATTGAGCAACAAAACAATAGGTCTAACTCCAAGCACCTCTGGTGAGAGAATGGAAGCAAGCAGCTTGTGCGTCACTAAAACCATTTCCATTGACTGAAGACCAGTTATGCTGTAAACCTTCCTTCCATTTTTAAAGGCCCCAATTTCTTTTTTATGACTACCAATTGAAAGTCATTATGACTTATGCAGGGAAAATGTGTGCAGAATGCATCCAGCAGAATAATATATAAAAACTAAGCATGGATTGGGTGCATGTGGTGCACATATAAAGCGTGTACATGCCTAATAAGTGTAAACTACATCCCCCAGGAGATTTTGACATGGGAAAGTAAGAAAATTGCAGAAGATTAGAGACAAAGGGAATAAATTGTGGGGAGAAGAGAAGGATAAGCCAGAAAAAAGACACACATACACATATATATATATACACCAGTAGTAAGGTGATGCAGGAACAGAGAAGAAGAAAACAGAGGATAGAAGAAGCAACAAAGAAGAAGGAAAGAGACGTGGGGGAGCTCCAGCTCTACAAAATACTCTCCAAAAAATCATATTTTCGAATTACACCAATAAGCCATATACATAGGCTTGATAAAACTCCTAAAACAACTAAAAATCTTTTAAAACTACTCCTACCTAATATCATAACCTAATACCATTTAAATTCAATTAGAAAATCTACTAAAAGTCCTAATAAAACTGAAATGCATTTAGATAAGATTAAAAGTTTCTATTATATAAAACTGGTATCTTTATTTGTTATCTTGTGATCCCAATCATCATGACTTGATCAGATTTATAGGAGCTTTAAGTGCTAATGAAATTTGTTGCCATAAGATCACTTTACCAAATTATTAGTCAAACAGTGCCAAAAAAATATATAAAAAAAAAAAAAAGAAGCCAGATGGATAAAAAGATGTTGTCACTGCCTTCTTGGAATAAATTTAAAAACAAGAAACAAATGGCACATCAAATGACCACAACTCAATAAAACCTATACAGCCTTTATTTGTCTGTCATAAATTTGAATACCTGCTCGTTGTTGTTGAAAATCTCTTGGAGGCTTTATTCAAATGTATACGTAATAGAACAATGTATTTCATATCACTGTTGAATGGTATGTACAACCTTTACATACATGAACTTAGACTACTAAATGAGGAAATAATATATCCTACATATATTCTATATATCTCAAAATATATGGTTACTATATTGTAGAGATACTATATACAAATCATATCTCAACAGTATACAAAATGAATTTTTACACATTTCCCCACAGCTCTAAGCACCTAACCAACAACAATAGATACAATGGTTACAAGCAAATTAATGTAATTCAGGATTACAGGAGAGGGATAAAAGAAAGTAACAGGGGGTAAAAAAAAATTATCTATCACCACTACTTGACCGACAACTGCTCAAGTTGAGAAAGTAGATAACAAAACCTTTATCTGGTGCACTTCCATCGAAAATGAACTCTCAAAAAGAAGCGCAGGAAGAAAAACAGCCAATAAAAGATTAGGATCAATTTGTGCCCCTGCACAAGAATGACCGCAAGAAATCACATATAATTGGAAGCTAAATCAGAAGCAAAGAATTATGACTTGTTCATATTACTCAAGTAAAATGTAAATAGACTCACAGATACGAATGCCATCCCCAATCTTCCCAAGTTGATGCTTTGTTCCATATTCTGCATGTGACTTATTTATTAAAAATCTTTAATAACTATGATTTTTACATAATTTGAAATAAATAAAGAGTAACAGAAATTCAGAGGCAACACAAAGGTGTTTAAATCTCCTTACCTAGATTTCTCCAATAACATTGGATTCATGGCATAGTGTAACCCATTTGGGTGATGTGTGAAGCTAGAAAGGAAATGTATTTAGCCATAGAGAATGACCATATATGTTGAATGGTCAAGTCAAATGTGGTGCATAAGCATATACAAGTTATTTTTTATTATTTAGTGTACATTAAACTAACCGTCCCTGCCATGAAGTAAGGGTCATAGCAGAAAATCATACCCACATTTGAAAAATACAATGACCTCCCCTCTCAGGTTTTGTCAGAGGATGGAGTTAACTAAAAAAACTAAATCATGATTACCTTATCTTAAAAAAAAAATACATTTGAGGAACTACAATTTTACTAATTAGCAGTAAATCGTTGATCACCATAAATTTAAACTACTACAAAAGGGGATCAACAATGTATATCAAGCTTTATTACACTCCCTTTCACATAGTTGTACACAAATAGACATAAGTAAAATGCAATTTAACGCCCAAAACTTGAGTGCACGACAAATATTGAGGATAGGGAAGACGAAAATTAAGAATTTCATAGAACTAGAATTCTGATACCACGTTAAAGTTTTTGACACCGACTCATCTAAAAGTTTAAACGGTTAGCAAAAGGCCCAATAATATCTATCAAGCTTTCTTTAACACTTTCTTAAATCATACTGCATGGTTGCCTGAGTTCATGTGGTCCTCTGTTGTGGCATGTCCCCCATAATTATCTTTCACTTAAGAGCGATAAACACCACCAACTAAATTAAAAATGCAAATAGCACTAGGGGAAGCCAACCCCACATAGTGGGATAAAGGCCTATTTTTGTAAATAGCAGTGGGGAATTATGGTGGTTTGCACTACGTTACATATTGTTTAATGCAGTACATCAGTGCAACATTGGCAAGATATGGGTTATTTTTTTTTCTTTTTTTTCCAAAACTATGCACACCCATTTAGAATTGTGTGATGTGTCTACATGGTTGGAATGTGATTTCAAACGATTTTACGTGAGAAAATACTCTCTTTTGTTTTTTTTCTGATGGGCACTTGATAAGGTACTTTAGTAAGCCTTATGACAAAAGGGTACCAATAAATCTTTGTGAGATTGGGTGCATCGGGATTCTGGTGCTGAGAGTGAGAGCTTATCTCTTCTGTAAGCAGCCATTATTCACATGGTGAATACCTCCTATTCCTCCTCCCGTGGACACACTATTGAACCACATTAAATCTGGGTCTCTAATTTTGATCTTGTATGAGCATTATAGAATTTATTTTGTGTTTTGATTTATCCCTAACAAGTGGTATCAAAGCTATCTAACAAGTGGAATTAGAGCTACTTAACAAGTTGGTATCACCTTAATAATATGAGAGATTATGTAACCAGATTATTGAGTTGAGCACCCATGGAGTGTGCCACCATTCAATAACTGATATCATCTGTGTGAGAGAATGACCAATTATCTGAAATTGAAATTATAGTGAGGGGTTTATAGTGTCCAACCAAAATTGTGTCCTAAGAGAGTTTATAGTCTTTCCATTAAAAAACTATACTATTTTTGATTGAATAAATTTCTCATATTATTTTGCGTTTGTGAACATAAGTCTATTGAGACTGAACCACATTAAATTTTTGTGGCATCTTTCCGTTCATTTAGGTGTGTGATCTGATCCTAACAAATCTAAACAGCCTTTTCTACTTTATCTTTCCAAAATTTATCTTTCTTTATTTTGACAATATACGAGTTTCACACGAGTAGTTCTGGAAAGAAAATATAAGCAAGATTTCAAGCTACTTTGTTCTATTGTGGGCCCAACACCAACATCAAATAAGTGGAGGCGAGAAGTGTCACACAGATACACCTCAAACCCAGCATCAGTCCTGATTTTGACCCACAATCCCTGAAAGAGTCGGAGAGAGCTGAACTGGTGACGGAGATGTTCATGTTTTTTAGTTTTATAGATGTACAGAGATTGGGCATCCTTCCGGACAAAAGTGTTTGAAGATACTTTTCTTTTTGTTTGCGTCCGAGTATTTTCATTTCATGTCCTGGTTTCCATTACAAGAACGCCGGGAACAGTAGCAAAGTAACGAGAAAGACGGCAATATCAAACGGCCCTGAGTAATTGAAATCCTTGAACAGTTCAAATTTTTAACAGAACGTAACAACTGAGACAGAAAAGCAGGCACGAAATGCTCGGAAATCAGTGGCACGAACCTATAGAACCAAGGGCGATGCCGAGAATGAGAAGAGCCACGGTGTAAGGTACTCTGGTGCCCCTGAGGAGATGCCGGCACGCAATTCCCAAGACCAAGCTTATTCCTACGAAGATCACAGCATCCGTCGGATTCGAAGTCGAACTCTCCGCCTCCGCCGCGAGCATCATCGGAAACGGCCCGTCCTCCGCCACCGAAGCCATTCCTTCGCCTCAACCCGTCGGTCTCCACCACCAATTCAACCTCAATTCAGTCTATTCACGAAGAAATAAACACAGTGGCAAACACATGTAGGCTTCGTTGGTAGCTATTCATTTACCTTATAAGTTATCAAACTTATTTGTTATGTCTTTGAATTGTCTAAAAAGCTTAGGTGGTGTTTTCTTCTTATTTTAATTTTGAGGTTTGAGTTTTTAATTTATTTTAAATTTTATATTTTGAGTATTTATTTTGAGATTTTTAAAAATACATTCTTTTTGTTATTCTGATAAACAATTTCTCAAAATTAAAAACTGAAAAAATCGTTTATTTTGAAATTTTGAAAAAAATTATTTGTTGGTATTTTATTCAAAAAAAATTGATTATTATTTAAATTAAAATAATTTAATAGTAGTATACTATTAAATAATTATATATTTTGAAGTTAGTGAATGTTACAATTTTTTTTTTTCATTACAAAAAAAAAATACAAACAATAAATAAAACAACTTTGGTAAAAAATAGTGAATAGAGAAATAAAAATGAGAAAAAAGTTATAACAACTTCAAACAAATGAGTAGAAAGGAAAACACAATAGAGAAATAAAATTGAAATAATAGGAGGATAGTAGCAAACAACCCAATATGACAGGCTTGAGAGATCAAATAAGGAACAAACAAAGTCAGAACCCACTCATCAAGGTGTATTTGGAATAGCAGAATGGCGAGGCGAAAACGATGGATCTAGCTAAAGGAGGCGGTGGACAAAGACGAACGACCGCAATGGCTGGATGACGAATGACGGCGGTGGCTCGAGGATGAACAACGACTGTTGAAGGGAGACGATCTCAATTGCTGAAAGATGCGGTAGAGGCGGGCAATCTCAAGTGATGGGCGCTAGAGGAGGACGAATAGCAACTGTTGGAAGGGTAACGATCTTAGTGGCCAGAGGAGGCAATGGTGGTTGGTGTTCTCTGGAAAAAAAAAAAATCCATAAGAGAGAGAGAGGGAGGAAATAGAGGAGAATACAGAATACGAGAGGCCTGCGTTTTTCGTATTTTGAGTTTAATACCGTGTTTTGGCTGAAAACGATCGAAACGAATTTTGGTCATTTTGCGTTTTCTGTGTTCAAAAATTTTGTATTTAGAAAAATGCATTTTTTAAAATATGTAAGTAAATGAGTTTTGGGTGTTTTCAAAAACTAAAAACATAAAACGAGTCGAAAACAACAAAGAGAACAAGCCCTTATAAATTCTCGTACAAACTTTTTTACAAAAGTTGTTTAGCCTAAACTTTTTCAAAATGCTACCCTAACTTATTTGCCTTGAGTAAGTAAATGACGATTTTACCCTTATAACTTCAAGTTATTTTTAACCATACCTCATTTTCATTATCTACATCAACTGATCTCTCGTTGCCAGACCAATCTCTGGTCATTGTCATCCCCGTCATTATCGCCTCAGCACCAGTTGTTTGCATTTCACCATCACCATCGCCCTAGCTATCGTCCCATCTCATCACCGTCGCCCTAGCTGTTCGCATCTCGCCATTACTTTGCATGTTTGACGAATCTTTTGAGTTTTTGTAATGTATATATATATTGTATATATTAATCTGTAATATATTTGAAAGAAAAAAATAAAAAGTGTATATATATTCAATTAATATATTTTTAATAATTGTATAAAATCTATCAATATGTAATAATAAAATTTTATATTATTCAACAATCAATAACATGTCTATTTTCGTATTTTTATCAAATTTTAATAACTCATCAGTTATTTCAAATCAAACATATAAGTATTAATTGCAATTCAAAATGCTTAGCCAAACGAAGTCGTAATGTACTCATGTCTATATGAACACCAAATAAAGTGATTGCAATTTGAACTCGAGAAGAGAAAGATAGAGAAAGTGATTTGAACTCGAAAAAATAGATAGACAGATAAATAGATAGAGAGAGGGGGTGGACGTTGTCACCAGCTAACCCGTCCTTAGAGTATCGGCTATAGTACTATGACGAGGATAAACTATTTGAAAAATATTGTTGCACATTAGGTTACACAATATAATTAAAATAATAAAAATACCTTTTATCTAAGGCGATGGGGCACATGACTAAAATACCCCTCACCCAATATAACGAGAGATATTTTTGTCATTTGCGCATGTATATGTAATCTAAGATGTATCTCTTAATATACAAGTAGCATGATCCAAACTATTTTCGTGCTGGTCAAAATAATAAATAAAAATGATGATTCAAATCAATTAATTACTTGTTTCTAAATTGTAATAAAGTTAATATAATGCTTTTGTAAGCACAAAATAATAAGAAAAAAACAGACCTTTAATTTAAATATCAAACTGCAATATTTCATAGCATTATAATTATATACTTGTCGATTTTGTCAGTCCAATTTATTAGCACAAACTGTGTAAATTATACGTTTATCTCTAACATTGTCAAACATCAAATGAACGTACAATATTTTTTTTTTATTATTATTATTATGTAGACGGACACTTTGGATGCATGTATCATTATCATCATGTTATATAAAAAAAATCATAATTTAATCCATTTAATCTGCTGAATCACTGACTGTGACTGACGGGGCAAAACACTCATTTTGTCTTTGGATTACAATTTGTTAGCACCAGCCGAATTAACTATCATATCATTAATTCAACATTCATTTCACTTACCATCCATTTTTGAATAAATAAATCCAACACTTGTAATATTCTATAAATAATTTAAAATCTATATTTTAACTCATCTCAATAAAATTTAAAGTAATAATAAAATAAATAATTATGTGAACCATATTTTGCCTCTCATTCTCACTATACTTTGGCAACTAGGGTAGAAATTAAAGAATATATTTAACTTGATATTTTATCTATCTACATCTCATACGTACTAGTCTCGTTATGAAATTTATCAATCATAAGGTAACACATGTACTAATTCAAGATATTAATATATCTAAAAATGACACGTAGATTATACTCATAAGATTAACATAAAATACATTAAAAAAGTATCTGAACTTTATCACATACTCTTACCATTGGGTTTCATGCCTCTCAGAATGGCTCAACGACATGATCCTAAAACCATATTTGAATTATACCTCGAGGTCACATCATAAGTCAAGCCCTTTGTAGAAATTGAATTCAAAACATTTTCAATCAAGTTATATAATTCTTAAATTCTCTTAAAGAAAGTAAGATTCACTCCTTACCAGTAGAGGTGGGAAATGTGCCGGCCAGGCCGGGCCGAATTTGGCCCACGAGAGACACAGGCCAGGCCAAGGAAATGGAAATTTGGGCTTGGCACGGCCCTATGGCCCTTAATAAATGGGCCAAAGTGGGTCGGGCCATGAGTCTGCTGGGCCGGCCCGTGGGCCTGGTTATTTGGGTTGGCCCATGAGCCATTTATTTTTATTTTTTTTATATATAATTTTTTAAATATATATTTTTTATTTTTTCTCAAATGTAACTAATATTTTTTAAAATATGTTTATTAATGTTTACTTATAATTTTGATGTTTGTAAAATTATGATGTTTACAATAAACATTATGTTTACAAAAATTACACTAAAATTATGTTTATAAACATTACAATAAAATTATGTTTACAAGAAACATAATTTTTAATTATTATATTTATAATTATTAAATGCAAACATAGTTTTTAATTTTTTTTTAATTTTTTGGTGGGCTGGACCGAACCATTTTAGCGGGCTAGTTGGTGGGCTGGGCCGGGCCGTAGGCCACATATTGTTGGCCCGACACGGCCCTCGTTTTGCTAGGCAGGTCAGCCCGGCTCGTTTGCTACAATAACGGGACGGGCCGGGCTATGAGACGGGCCGGCCAGGCCAGCCCATGGGCCGCCCGACCCAATTCCCATCCCTACTTACCGATCTTGATATTCTGCATAATTTATTAATCATACTCTCATCAAATACTACTTTTAAGCATTAGAACCTATTCGAAAAAAAATATAACTTATAAAAAGTTCGACTTTTCAACAACATCATACCTTATACAACCACAGCTATAATTAAAAGTATAAAATCAAAAGTGGGGCATCCATAAAAAAAAAAAAAATCACTTTGCTTGACACGCCATTTCTTATTAAGCATAATGATAATTTTTATTTTCCTTTTACATTTTTTTTCAATTATTAAGCATGAATTTTGATTTTTCTGAAAGAGCAGTTAAAACAGAAAAAGTTTGCAATAAAATACCAAATCGATATTTAGTGCCAATTTGAAGATGATTGTTTTGTTGGGTTCTTAATTCTTTTCTCTCAAGTCTGGCTTACATGTTAGTTTGGTGGATTATATAATGTTAAGTATACAATAACAGTTAAGGTATTAGGTGGAGTTCGTGACATCAATTATATTAAATAAGTGATTATATATTATAAAATTTATAGATTTGAGTTAACTAAAAATAATAATACAATAATTAGATGTCAAGCCCTGATGCAGCGACATTAAACATAAATTAACAAATTCCAGAACATGTGCTTACATCCGGGCTGCCAAATCACACGAATCTGTCAAACATTAACAAATGCATTTTGGCTTATAATAAGCACTTAAACCAAGTCTCTGGTTGACGATCTAGCGAGAAGTTTGTGGCAGTGGCATAACAATTTAATTATGTCAAGGTATCAACCTAGTTATTTAGTTTATTCCATTGGAATATGGATTATCGTTGATATTTTATTAGTAATTACAATTATTATTGCACATGAAGTTAGATCTTCGGTTGGCTCAATGTTTGATAGAAGAAAGAAAAAAATAAATGCCTTCGGTTTTCCTAAGGGGCGCTTGGTACGGGATAAATTTTTAAATTTCTAAGATTCTTGATTCTTGGGAATGCTCTTGAAAATATTTGATTCTCAAGATTTATGCAATTCTATATTTGGATAGATTTAAACATTCTCAAGAATGTTGAGTATTCATTTTTGAAAATCTTACATTCTTATATTTTGTTTGAATGTAACATTCTTTAGAATTCATGTTATTTTTTCAAAATTATCCTTATTTAATTTTTTATTTAAAAATAATAAATTTCTTCTACTATATAAAATATTAGGACCCACAATATCTTTAGAAAATTAAAAAAATATTATTCTTTTACACATTATGTATTGATATACGTGTATATATATATAATATATACATAATATATATGTTTGTATGAATATCTACTTTAATATATATAATATTTTATAATAAATATATTATAATATATTTTTATATATAATATATAAGATATAAATATATTACATATATATAATATGTTTATATGGGGTTATAAAAGGATAAATGGTGTTTTAGTCTTTTTATTTGTCAAAAACATTTCTAAGTCCATGGGAAACTTGAATTCCCAACCCCCTCCATAGAAATCTTTTTGTGGAAAAATTGCTTAAAAATCATTCCCGAGAATCCTATTTCTCATGATTCTTTTTATAAAAAAGTTGTACCAAACATGAGAATACAAATTCTCAGCCCAACATTCTCAAGAATGTTAAAATTTCTCTTATACCAAACGCCCCCTAAGATTTAGGATCAATGTAGAAAATATTCCTAAAGTTAGTACCCCATTAGAATCTACTCTTTATATATCAGTTGAGTTTAGTTGAATATTTTAATAAAAAAACTCATATTTGAAAGGCTATTTCATTGTTTCTCTCAATTCTCTTATCTGTTTTGCTGTTCTATATTCTTTTTCTTTATCTTTAATTAATAGGAAACTATTTGGCAACCATGACCTACTAGTGTTATAACTCTTTGCACCACCATCTCCCTCCATCGGCTCCTATATCTTTCTATCTCCCATATTAGCTTTTCCATCTTTACCATTGCTATCATCGTCTCTATCTTGTAATGGTTGCCATTACTCCCGCCTTAAGCCCTATCTTGTTCCATCACCACTAACTATTTTTAACATTTTAGTTTCTTCAAACCCTAAAGAAAGATAACATATTCTTCGCACCAATTTCACAAATTTGTTTCCCAACCATAGTTCAAAATTAATCTTCCACACTTCAAAATTAATCTTCCAACGCAAACACACACACAAGCACTTACATCTTCTCTCTCAATTTCTCACTTTACATTTTTCCCATCCATTGTGTCGATTTGATCAAACCCATCTATAAAGGTTGGAGTTCAATTTTTGTGTAGACAAAATGCAAACCAAAGCCAATCTTAGGGTTTTATTCGTAGAGAATCAAGCACTTTGATTCTATAAGTTGAATTAAAGGAATCAATTCTTAAGGTTCACAATTGTATGTAATTCAAAGGTTAGATTTGAAAACTTCTTCTTATTTCTTCATGTCTGTGTACGTATGTATGTGGCGTTAACACCAACAAATTGTTGTGTTCAATTTGTGACCTAATGACGGCTAGTTATTTAACTATGATGCAGCTCTTAAATCTCCAATAATCAGTGCAATTCTTTGGTGCCCGTCATTCGATGGTTGACCATTGCTAGTTTTTTTTTTTCAAAAAAGCATAGGAGAGAGAGAGAGAGAGAAATAAATAAATAAATAAAATAGTCATTTATCATATTTTATAAGTGTATGAGAGGTCATTGCTATTTTCTAGACATTTGGGATGTCTTTGCAAATAAGGCAAATTTTAGGGATGGTTTTTATAATTTTTCCAAGAAAAATATATAGAGAGAATTTTTGGGATGGCTAGTGAACAACTGATTTATGTTTACTTATTAAGTAGATAAATGAATTCAAATAAAAATTCAAATTTCATTTCTGTTTATAAACAAACTCATTTATAATTTATTTAAAATTTATTAAAAACTCGTTTAGTTGTTCATTTAATAAGAGTGCGCATACACACACCCCCCCACACACACATATATAAGATATTTTAAGATGTATTTTGTTTTTTTTCTTACTTTGAAATCTATGATTTTGTTAAATACTATAATTGTATGGACTATTCATTAGAAAAAGGCTTCATATATTGGAGGTTTCGCGAACTATTACAAAATATGATGTTTTGTCATTCATCCAATTCATATTTATTGTTTTTAATTGAGCTAATATTTTTAGTCTAAAAGTTAAATGAGTGTAAATAAAAAACTTAATGATGACACCTAATAATGTGAATAGGAAAGAAAACGCTAAATTAGAACCAACACAGACCAAGTTAGGACCACAAAGAACGAAACCCAAACAATTTTTGAGATGATTCGTATAACTGCAATATTTGAGATGAGAAATTTTTAGTCGATGATTCTAAGAATGATGAAAACAAAGACAATAATGGAGTAAAGATGATGATAACGGAGATGAAGATAGGTAATTGTTCAGTCTTGTAAAAAGGTCAAAGTCAAAGAAGAAGATGAGTGCTTGAAGATGGCAAAGCCGAAAACAATGACAAAGTGCAAACGATTATGATGGAGACGAAGAGAGAAGAGGGTATGCGAGTACTCTTAGGAGGTGAGCAAATTAGGGTTTGGGGAGCCCTAATTTAAGGAAGACGCCATCCTTCACGGGCTTTGAATGATGCATGATTTCACGTGTTTCATAGTCATTAACTTTTGAACTAAAAATGATATAAAATATTAGTTTAAGAATGAACAATATATATAATTAGATGAGGAATAAAATATTATATCTTTTAATAGTTTAGGGAACTCTGAATGTATAAACTCTTAAAAAAATAGCTCATCAATTTATAAATGTTTTGATATGGACAAATTTGCTCCATAAAAAATTACAAAAATACCTTCCTTAAAACTCTTTAGAGGGAACATGTGTCGCACAATATTTAAGTTGGGGTTTGGGTTCAAACATAGGCAAAAGACTCAATTCAAATACTTAGATTTGCCCAACTTGCCACAAGGGTTTGGATTTGACCATTTACGTGGCAAAATAGTGAGATTCCCTTATCTCACAATATGCTCATATGAATGTATGAATTTCATGAGATTGTTATGTCATTTATTACATATTACTACTTTTCTCTATCTCTAGTATCAGGATTAATTTGATTGTCAAAGAACATACCGAGGATTGAATTTTACTCTTTTAGGTCGAGCAAATTTTGAATAAGTTTGGGGTCGAGTACATCTACTAGACATGCTTGACTTTTGGTGGATCTAGTGAATATTAACTCCATCAATCATCATGCTTGCTCATAAACAAAAAATAATTTGTTCATGAACAACTTCTATTAACTTATTGTTTATGAATAAACTTGACTTCAACTTATTTAGTTTAAATAAATTGATAATGAATTAAGTTCGAACTCAAAAAATTGTTTATGAATTGAGTTCAAATATTTTTTTGGATGAGCCAAACTTAAAAATTTTTAAAAATAAACAAGATAGACCCTAACAAAATTAAAGATGAAGCAAGAACGGATAGAGATTTTGTAATTAAAGAAAGAAATTCCACCTTAACAAAAAATCAGAAAAACTTTTTGGTTTATCTGAAAAAGCACTTATGGGTCTCCGACGTAACCAAACGAGGCATAGGTGAGATCATCAATATTATCCTAAATTAACTAGTTAACCAGTGATAAGTGGTAATCAATCTTCCCCGCCCAATTAAATTAATGTTATTGCTTGGGATAAAATATAATAGGGCACACCAAAGCCGGGCCGGACCTATAGTGAGGCCCAATATGTGGTTGCCTCAGGCCCATAAATTTTGTCATTTTTGGAGGCCTATAAATTTTTTCCAAGCCCACCCCCAACGAGCGCCTTCTGCAAACCCTTCTCCCTCTCTCCCTCTCTGGCTCTCTCGCTCTCGCTCGCGGCTCGCCCTCGCCCTCGACTCTCGCTCGCTGCCTCGTCCTCGTCCTCGCCCTCGCCCTCGCCCTCGCCCTCTCCTCTCGGTCGGTGGCTGGGGAGGTAGCATCTGTGGCAAATGGCTCTGGCTCTCTAACTCTTGCTCTCGCTGGGTGACTGGGTCGCTCGCCTCTCTGCATTGCCATTGGGACACTTTGGTTCAATCTTTTGAGGTTTGGTTCAATCTTTGGTTTTCTGTTCTGTTCGGATTCAAATTCAATACCAGTGGCAAAAAATGTTTTGGTTCAATCTTTGGTGTTGTGTTCTTGTTCTTGGCAGGCAGGCAGGCAGGCAGTGGCCACTGGCCAGTGGGCATCCCTTCATACTATAGAGACTAAGAGACCAGAGGTAAGTTAATTTATTTGATTATGTTCTATTTAATGTGTATTTCTATTTTGTTTTGGCTAATTTAACACCTATAATGAGTTTAGGAATTAGGACTTTAGGGTTTAACAACTGCATTTGGCTTTTTGCTAATTGTTATTTGATTACTGCATTTATAGTTAGGAATTGCCTGGCTGAGATGTGTTAATTATGATTGAAAATTTGTTAATTGTGATTGAATATTTGAATTGTGGGATTGTTAAATTTTCGATTTTATTCTTTGATATGATATGAATATTTATTTATTTTTTTGATATTTTATTATAAAAAATAAAATTTAAATGTACACTATGGTTCGATAGATCAGTTTTATATTTCGATTCAGGGCCCCAAAATCTCAGATACGGCCCTCACCAAAGATTAGTTGTATCTGCCTCAGATACAGCTAATAATTAACTTAGTTTAATATTGGTAAGACAGATGCATGGTGCACAATGACAAGATTGAACCAGAAGATAATACACCATCTCTAATTACCTTAATAAATGGTAATTAGGGCATTATTTCATTCCCCGTTTAATTTACCAGTTTAATGGTTGGAATTTAATAAATTTAGGTAGCCATCAAAATCGTGTTAGGCGAGTGTTACTTTGTTTCTTTTTGTCTCCAACTCTGCTTACCAATTTGTGTACCCATTTACGTAGGTGTTGTGATAAAAATATTATGGCCATTGGTGCGATATCTAGTTTTGTAGGAGTCAAACTCAGGCTATAAATAATATTATTTAAGAAGATATTTATGAGCCTGCACATATTAATTACAGTTTGGATGGAGTATAATCATCTTCTTATTTTATAGGACCATGCTACTTGTACATCAAGGGCTACACCTTGGGTTATACATACGTGCACAAATGATTAAAATGCCCCTTGCGCCTCACCGCCTTGGGTGAGGGGTATTTTTGTCATTTTAGCTGCATTGTATAGCCCATGGAGTACAAATAACATTTTCCTATTTTATATGCATGCGCACAGAATGAGTTACAAAGTGAGCTTTCATAGATTAAAAATGTAATTGCGTTTACATGAATTTAATTAATTATTTATTTATGATAATTATTATGTCTTTTTATTTATTGAGTGTAATCGAAAATTGTGATTTATTTCATCCTATCAAAAATAAAATTTATCTCCTCATTTAGCTTTGAAATAAATAAGGAAGCCGATTATCTATACCATTAATTACCCATAAATAGGTACCCCTCCTACAAATTTAGATATAGTTGAAAATACAAGTTGCTCTTAATATATTATCCATGAGCTTGGTTTTATGAAGTTTATATCGTGGGTGTCTGTGGTTGTTCTAATAATAACCATATACCATAAGCATTGAAGATTTTTTATTTTGGAACGTCTACAAACTCGTAGTGCAAATCTGATAGTGAAGTTATTAAGATATATAAATAGTATATTTTTTCGTTGTGTATGTTTAATATTATTTATAGTGAAAAAACAAAAGTATACGGATAGAGACAGAGACAGAGACATAGAGAGGGGGTTATCAACATATAGAGTGAGGAATATATGCATGTAGGGGTGTACAAACGGTTAGTTTGGTTATTGAACCAATCGAAATGCAATAATCTAAAAAAATGAAGTGGGCTAAAAAATTGCATTAAACTAACTGAACAACCCAAAAACCTAAGCAAACCAAAAACTAAAATAATCGAAAAAAGTACAAAAAAAAAATGAACTATCCTGAATAACCAAAAAATGAAAAAAAGGGGACAAAAATCGAACAAACTGATAAACTGAACAAATTGAAAAATAAAAAAAACTGGAGGGCCAAAATCTCAAAGAGAGGCAAGTGAAGGGGGGAGCAAAGAGGAAGGGGAACGATCAGGGTCGACGGCGGCGGTCAGAATCGGAAGGTAGAAGGCCAAAGAGTTAAATATAGAGGCGAAGGCAAAAGGCAGTGAGTTGGAATTGTGAGTTAACAGTCCAAGAAGGGGAAGGGTTTAAAGGTTCAGTTGATCGTGACTCGCAGAAGGCAAAGGTGGATGGCAGAGGGTGAAAGGGAAGGCGACGACCGATGGAAGCAAAGAGGATGTGTGGGTCTCGGTTTAGACGACAATGGCCAGCAGGAGCAGTATGAGGAGACTCAGGAGAGGAAGGGTCAGAAGTGAAGGGGAAGGTGATGATGATGACGACGACTGAAGGGAACAAAGAGGATATGTGGCTCATGTGGTCTTGGTTGAGATGGCGATGGTCGATGGGAGCAGTCTGAGCTGAGGAGAGGAGGGGCTGAAGGTGAAGGGAGCACTGAGCAGTTCAGTTCGGTTCTACTTCTTCTGTTATGTTCTTCACTTTTTGTTTTCTTCTTTAGTTCGGTAAAAAACGACATAGTTTCTTTAGTTCAGTCGGTTCGGTTATTTTAATTTTTTTCAACACAAAAACTGAACTGAATAGAAATAACTGAAGTTTCCAAAATTTATAACCGAACTAAACTGATAATTTCAATCGATTCAATTAAGTTATTTTGGTTAAACAGAAATTTTGCACATCCAAGGACAAAGTTACAGTGGAAACGACATCATGAGAGGCATTTTTTGGAATTCAATTCTACCCAGACATTGACATTAATGGTTGCACTTGTGTGGAATATTTACTTACATGCTTCCCATTAAAAGAACATCCAATCCAACCACCTTGTTGATTTGGATTGGGCTAATAATTTCTTGTTTAGGCTCTATAGTGTGCGTGCTAGGCTAAACTTAGCCTGCTTCACTTGTGTCAATCAAATAATCAAAAATGCAATAATCAAATCCAATCTAATATCAAATATAATTGTGTTAATCTGATGGGATAATCAAAGGATATAATAATACAATTGATTACTTTTATAATTCTATTTGATTTAGAAAATGTGAATGATAACTCTTAAAAGAGTATTGATAGGAGACTATTTTTACTATTATAAATAATTAAATAATTTAATAAGATAATTGAATTTCAAAAATGCTATTTGAATATGAAATTTTAACACTTTACTAACACTTAAAGTAAACCTCACACATACTATCCGAATATTATATAAAATATCAAAATAACAATTTCATTCGAATTTACCCTCCATAAACCTTAAATTGGTCATAATGGTAAGATTGATCATACATTTGTCAAACCATAAATTAATTCCATTAGGTCAAATAAGGTTGTTACAATTAGGAGCACTGTCGGTCCAAGAATTCACCCAATAAACCAACAAATTTGACCACTCTTTAAGCACTCTCTCATTGATTCAACAATATACAAAAGAAGCAGAAATTAAAGAATTGACAAAGTATAGAGTTAGAGCACTCAAACCACACAATACACCAAGATTTATCCTGATTCGAACTAGTTAAAACTAGTGCTACATCCAGCCTTCAAAGAGAGCAATCCACTAGAAACTTGAGGAAATTAGTACGTAGAAATCACTCGCACACTCAACAATCCTCACTGAAAAAACCAAGAAACCTCACTGCATGATTACAAAAATATCTCTTCTATCTTTTCTCTAGCAATACAACTCTCACATTCAATGAGTATGATCAGTATGTTAGGCCCTTGACAGACTACCCCATGCCTTTTATTTATAAACATAAGAGGCGTGAGTTACAATGAGGGAATACCTGGAAGAATACCCTATCTACCCCTCACTTAAATTTACATGCAATTAGCCCTTTATTTCCTAATTTGTCACTGTCGAATATTAAACCTAATATATACGAGTCCTTCTAGAATATCCAGCCACTCAATGCAAAACTTGAATAACAATTCTTCACCATTTTGCTTTGAGTTTCTGCTTGAAACCTGCCTTCATCAAGCTGCTCATCATCTGGACTTGCATAAAACTGATAATTTACATAGTATAACCTACAAGAATCTTAAGCAATGATGTAATTTAGCCATATGCACTACTTTAGTGAATATATCGATTGCATTATCCTCACCAGCCACCTTTATTAGGTCTACTTTTTTTCTCTCAAGTATCTCCATAATAAAATGGTACGTCACATTAATATGTTTAGTTCTCTCATGGTGAGCTTGATTCTTAGCTAAATGAATAGCACTTTGGCTATCATACATTAGAGTAGCCTTAATATTTTTTCCTAGGAGTTTGCCTACTATACCCTTCAACCATAAGGCTTCTTTTATAGCTTCAGTAATAGCTATATACTCAGTCTTAGTGGTGGAGAGAGCCACTACAGATTATAAATTGATTTTCCAGCTAATAGTTGAATTCCATAGCTTAAACACATATCCACAGAGAATCTCCTCTTATCTATATTCGCTGCATAATTAGTGTTAGTGAATCCTAGAATATTAGGCTCTACATCTAAACTAGCTCTACCATAAACTAGAGCCATATTGATTGTTCCTTTTAAGTACCTAAATATCCACTTAACGACCGTCTAATGGTCTTTTCTCAGATTAGCCATAAACCTGCTAGCCACTGAAAGCATGGGCTAAATCCGGCCTTATACACACCATACAGTACATAAGACTACCTACAACACTTCAGTAGGGAATTTTCTTCATCTCTCTCATGCTCTCTTCATCACTCAGTGATTGAATGTGGGACAACTTAAAATGCTGAGCAAAAGGAACATTGACTTCCTTTGCCTTAAGCATATGAAACTTCCTAATGAGCTTCTCAAGATAGAACTTTTGAGATAGCTAGACCTTCCTAAGCTATCTATTTCTAGATATTTCAATACCTAAAATCTTCCTAACCTCTCCTAATTTCTTCATTTCAAAGACTGAATTTAATTTCAGTTTTAAACTTTGGATTTCCACGTGTGATTGATTGGCAATCAACATGTCATCCACATAAAGGAGGAGATATATGGAAATCTTAGAAGAAACCTGCCTAAAATAAACGCATCTATCAAAGTTACTCCTCTTGAACCCTTGACACAACATGAATGTGTCAAATTTTGTGTACCCCCGGTCTAGGGGATTGCTTAAGTCCATATAAGGACTTTTTTAACAAGCAAACTTATGTTTCCTTTCCCCTAACCTCAAAACCTCTTGGCTGATCCATTAGAATATCTTCTTCTAATTCGTCATGGAGGAAAGTAGTGGTCACATCCATCTGCGCTAGGTTTAGATCTAAATGGGCAGTCATAGCAAGTAAAATCCTTATAGAAGTGTGTCTTGTCACATGGGAGAATACTTCATTAAAATCCACTCATTCCACTTGGGTGAATCCTCTTGCTACTAACCTAGCCTTGTACCTAGGTTTTGATTCATTTCTTGCTCCTTCCTTGATCTTATACCATTTGTAACCTACCACCCTTTTACCTAAGGGTTTATCGACAAGGGTCTAGGTTTTATTTTTCTTTAGAGATTCCATTTCAGATTCCATGGCTGTGAGATCCAAAGGCTACAAGCCATTTATTTGAATCTTTGGATCTCACAGCCTCTTCATAAGAAAGGGGCTCATCTCCAGCTACCTCTAATGCACTTGAAAGTGTATATTCCACTACGTCTGAGTATCCAAACCTTGATGGAGGTCTCACTACTCTCCTTTGCCTATCTCTAGCTACATTATACCAGCACTGTCAGTGTGCTGGTTTCCATCATAACTAGAGGAATCATCAATTCCTGATTGCTGAAAGTAATCTAAACTAGAGGATCTTATACTAGCACTATGCTGGCCTGCTGCTAAGTCCATAGGACTATCATAAGCAGCATCATCCAAGTCTTGGCCATCACTTGCAGCATCATAATTGCTGCTGGCAGTATCATGACTGCCACTTGTTGCCTCATAACCAACTCTTACAGCATCATGACTGCCACTTGTAACATTATAATCAAGCTGTTTCTGAACAAGCTGTTTCTGAACAGCTTCTTTTGCCTTTCCGTTCTCATCCTCTATCAGATCATTTTTTAAGAAAGAGTTTTCCTTAAAAAGACTACATCCCTACTTATAATAATCTTTGGCGTATCTTCTTCCAAACGCCAAAGTTTGTAACCCTTCACCCCTATAGGATAGCCCATAAATAGACAACGTTTAGCTCTAGGTTCTAACTTGTATTGCTTTACATGAGCATAGGCTAGTGTTCTAAAAGGCGTTAGTCAGGCTCCAGATCGGGACCTAGCACCTAAGGCACCTAAGCAGTATATAAAAAAATATTTAAATAAAATTTATATGATTCTAAATACACATACATACATATATATTCATATATATATAAATTATATATATAAATCTATGCCTATTTATATATGTATAAAGTTATAAACACATAAATTTATATGATATACTTATATATTAATAAAATTATTATATTATATATATATAATATTGTGCATAGGGGATTAGGCCACAAGAGGCGATGGCAACGTCGCAACAGAGAGAGAGCAACGTTGAGACTCAAGAGAAAGAGAGAGAGAGAGAACAAATATTCTGCAAGCGGCGATGGCGACTGCAACTGCAACTAGAGGGAGCAAGCGGCGGTGTGCGACGAGAGAGGCTGAGGCACAAAGAGAAAGTAACGAGAGATGGTCGGCGACGACGGCAGCAGAGAGAGCAAGCGGCGACGACGAGATGAGAGAGAGAATAGGTAAGGGGGAAAAAACTCTAAATCTTCTTAGGCGCCGCAACAGAGAGAGCAAGCGGCCGAGGCGGTTCATGGGGCTAGGCGGCTGCCGTGGCCGATTAGGCGCCGCTCAGCATCGATTAGCCGGGCTGGCGCCTAAGGGGGCCGATTAGGCCAAACTCGCGGTGGCCAGGGGCCGCCTAGCACCTCGGTAGCGCCTAGGTGGCCGCCTAGGCCGATTTTTAGAACAAATCATTCACTAGATCACATACGTTGCATTGCTACCTTGCTCGACATTTTTGGAATCATATTTTCAATTTATTCAAAGTCCACGGTGTCCAGGATTGACCTTATACATCCTTGGATCTACAATTGCCCAAGGAGTTGTGTCAAATGGATATGGAACATTTTTCCACTGTGTTTCTTGGAGTATTTTGTGGAGAGAGAAATATCAGAGTATTTGCAGGAACAGAAAGTCCTTGCACTTCCTTAGAAGGGACTGGTTAGAAATTGGATTTTATAAAGTTTAATTTGACATTAGAATTTAGGTCTTATTCAAAATTTGAAAGTTAGATTTTAGCTTTTATTCATTTGCTTGGATAATTGTAACTTGAAATACAGCTGCTTACAATGCATGTATATGTACTCCTAAAATACAGCTGCTTACAATGCATTGTTTCTAGATAACCTCTTGACATATTTTTTCATTTTATTTAACATGGCCTGGAGAGCTTAGATATTATACTTTCATGCAACTGATTGTTATCAGATTGTTCATTAATTTGATTACAATTTGGTATCTTGATTTATGTTCTGTGAAATGAAATACATTCATTTTGCTCTTTTATGTTTTATCTCCTGTGGTTTACATACTGCCAAATGAAAGGCAATCCATATTCATTTTGCTCCTTAAGAATATGATTAATGTGATTGGAGGAATGTGCACATTTGTTTGTTTAAGAATATGGTTCTGTTGGGCTAAGTTTAACTAAAATGAAAGCTTTTTCTTTTTGCATTAGCTTATTTTATTTTATTTTTGTTCTAGCTGTCTATCTTGTATTAGACTTCTTGGTCCAATATATTGCTTACATATGTTTGTTTCTCTGTTTCATTTTAGATCAAGAATGGGATACCCATCGCACGAAGCTCCTGTAGTGGTTCCCTTCCACAATTTTAATGAGGAAATGAGACGTCATGGGATTTGGGAATCAGACCAAGCTGCCTCCTCTACAGCTCATTATTCTCGTGATAGTCTTGCTTCTTTATACCGTCCTCCATTTTCTTTGATGCACAATGGGCCCTTTAAAAAGGTAATTGGTTTTGTTGAATGAAAACTTTGTTTAGTTTCCTGTTTGCAAACTCAGCTGCCTTCAGTTTCAATGTTTATAAGTGATTGATTGGGCACTGTTCTTGGTATTTATAGTTATTTATCTACTAGCATATGCTTTAGTATGATCTTGACAAGCAGGATTCAGGAATATGCCTTCAGAATACTTTTATTATTTTTCATATGTATTTTTTAAGATTATACATGATTTCAGGTCTTACACGCTATTATGAAGACATGAAGTCAAATGACCCATATTAGTAATTGAACCCAATTTTCCTAGTTAGTAATATATTACATGTTACCCAGAATGCATTTCAATATGCATGGAACAGGAATGGGGCTTTTTAATACTTTGGTACATATGTTCTAGAATATGGTAGACTCGTGTAGTTTTCTCTATGGTGCTTCCAAAACAACTTTTATTTTTAATAATTCAACATTTGTAAAATATTATGTATTTTTCTTCAAATTAGTCATGCATAAACAAATTTCTTAGAGCATCATCTCCAGTTTATATATATAATTTTTTCATAGAAGAACATGACCCTCCCTAGATCTAGTTCATTTTGTTTGACCTTCCTTGTTACAAAAATTTTTAGCAAGTAAATACAAAAAAGACAGATAATTTTCTGTTTCTAAACACAAATGCAATTTGTTCCTAAGCATGCTGTTAATTTGTCAGTCACTTTGGTATTAGCAGTTTTCTGGAAGCTCTGGGGAAGACAGTGTTAGCACAAAGATAAGATGGAATTTCCTGCTGGGGTGGGGGGTGAATTGGGTGTTTAAAAACAAAAGTTACTGTCATCGAAAATCTGAAATTTTAAGACCGTGTTTGCAAGATGGGATTTTCTGAAAACTGAACTCCGAAAGATTGTGAGTACGGAATGAAATAAAAATGCAGCTTACGGAAATTTTTTATAGTGGTTCTGCTATAACCACGCCTATATCCACTCTTCTAGCTACCACTAGAAAATTTCCACTAGCAACACTTGGAGGCTTTTCAGGCACACCTCAGAACCTTCAGAAGCAATGGTTTTCTTAGGCCCGTCACGCAACCTTACCAATATTGGTTTTACTTGGCTTCCACACAAGCTTTTTACAAATGAAAAAATCGTTTTGATACACTTAAAATAAGTTATCTCATAACAGCAATGACCTCTAGAAAAATCTGATTTGAACAAGATTGTGCTCAATCACATGCCACTTGGTTGGTCAGGTTGTCTACAAATTAAGAACAAAAGTAGAAAATGAGTGAACACTTTAAAGCTTTTGAATGCTTGTATATCTTTACAAATTGCTCAGCCAACTTATTCTCTCTTCATTGAAAACTCCTTGTGTAGGCTTTGGGTTGACATTTGAAAAAATAGTTGTTCGACTTGAAATAGAGATGTTTTGTCCTCCTTTTCAATGTTAGAAATATAATCATTAGTGTATACAGTTCTGAAATATTTTAATAATGGTTAGTCAAAGGTTCAGTTGCACTTTAGGCATGAACTTCACAAAAATTTAGACAATGGAAGACTCATATTAATCTAGGTAAGAGATCAAATTTGAGAAGAGGTCCTATGTAAACTTGTGAATAAGCAAGCCTATAAAACCTTTCTTTAACTCTGTTGAGGGTTTACTTGTTGGGTGTGGAGATGAATCTTATTGTTTTCTTTTGTCTTCATTTGGAGATGAATCTTATTGTCTTCAATAGCAATCTTTAGCTCTCTTGCACTATTTCTTTGGCATTGGAGTGGTTTTCCTAGCTAGTCACAGGGCAGTCTCACCATTATCTTTTGCATTGTCTCAAGTTGATTATCCAAAAGTTAAAAGCATTTCCCAATAAGATGTTTTCACATTTTATTTTTTTTCTCTACCACACTCATTATGTATTATCAAAGATAATTAGTAAATTCTCTAGCATATTCTCTATCATCAAGAAAATTCTTAAATTTCTCAACGCCACTTCAAACATGTTGACATTTTTCATCTTAATTAATACCTAAACATAAAAAATTATAGATAAAAACTGAAAGCTAAAACAAAAAAGTTAAAAACTCTTAAGTGAATTTAAAAAAAATTATTCCTTTCAACTTTTCTGTTCTACAGTCTTTTAGAGTAAAATCTATTAATTGAACTACCAAATATAATGGCTCAAAATTAAAACCCAAGAGATAATGGCTCAAATATAATGAATCCACGGATCACGCTCAATACATGACAATAATGTAATTTCAGCAAAATTATCAGGGGTATGATTGTCATAATTGAAGGAATGAAAACAGAATTTTCAAACTACTATTGTTCCACCTTTTGAGAGTATATAACTGGGCGCACAGTTGTTCAAGACACTTGCTCTTGCAACTTTCAAGTTGTTATTTTCGTTCTTGTAAGAGAGAGATTGTTATCCTCGTTCTTGCAATAGAGAGAGAATGGAACCCAAAATCATAAATATAGTTGTGGCTATCGACTTGAGTCCCACGGAATCTTCAGAAGAATGGGTTGATGCAGTGCAAGAGTTGCCGGACGACAACAAATTTCTACCTCCATTCGCATTCGTCATAAATTGTGTGTTCATTTACATTTATTTTCATTATTTTTGATAAATTATTTATTATTTTCTTTTATGTACGGCAAGAACTGCAATCATACGATGATTCAAAAAAATTTCAAAGATTGCCTTTGCGGCAGGGATGCTGACGACCTATCTGAATGCTATTCCTCCCAACTATCATTGGGCTTCTTGGTTTCGTTGGGTAGGCTTTTTGATCAACACTGCATATGTTCTCTTGGATGGGTATGGAAGCTTGGTGACAATTGATTTCTTTGCTATTTTTACAAATTTTGTTTTTAGTGATATCATTCAATTCAAATAAATATAGCTCACTCACATCCATAGAGAATAAGGGAGAGTCTGCTTAATGAGAAACTAATGTGATTAAGAAAAATTACGTTCCGAGAGAAACTAATGTGATTGAGTCATCACATTAGTTTCTCTTGAAGTAGACTCTCCCTTATTCTCTACTGATGTGAGCGAGTTACATTTATTTGAAAATAGCAAAGAAATCAACTGTCACCAAGCTTCCATACCCATCCAAGAGAACATGTGCAGTGTTGATCAAAAAGCCTACCCAACGAAACCAATAAGCCCAATGATAGTTGGGGGAATAGCATTCAGATAGGTCGTCAGCTTCCCTGCTGCAAATGCAATCTTTGAAATTTTGTTGAACCATCGTATGATTATAGTTCTTGCCGTACATAAAAGAAAATAATGAATAATTTATCAAAAATAATGAAAATAAATGTAAATGAACTCACAATTTATGGCGAATGCCAATGGAGGTAGAAATTTGTTGTTGTCCGGCAACTCTTGCACTGCATCAACCCATTCTTCTGAAGATTCCGTGGGACTCGAGTCGATGGCCACAACTGTGTTTATGATTTCGGGTTCCATTCTCTCTTTCTTGCAAGAACGAAAATAACAATCTCTCTCTCTTGCAAGAATGAAAATAACAATCTGAAAGTTGCAAGAGCAAGTGTCTTGAAAACTGTGTGCCCAATTATATACTCTCAAAAGGTGGAACAATAGTAGTTTGAAAATTCTGTTTTCATTCCTCCAAGTATATGTGAATCATACCCCTGATAATTTTGCTGAAATTACATTATTGTCATGTCTTGAACGCGGTCCTTGGATCCATTATATTTGAGCCATTATCTCTTGGGTTTTAATTTTGAGCCATTATATTTGGTAGTTTAATTAATAGATTTTACTCTAAAAGACTGTAGAATAGAAAAGTTGGAAGAAATAAAAATTTTTAAGTTCATTTAAGAGTTTTTAATTTTTTTTGTTTTAGCTTCCAGTTTTTATCTATAATTTTTTATGTTTAGGTATAAATTAAGATGAAAAAAAGTAAACATGTTTGAAGTGGAGTTGAGAAATTTAAGAATTTTCTTGATGATAGAGAATTTTACTAATTATTGTTGATAATACGTAATGAGTGTGGTAGAGAAAAAAAATAAAATGTGAAAACATCTTATTGGAGAATGCTTTTAACTTTTGGATAATCAACTTGAGACAATGCAAGAGATAATGGTGAGATTGCCCTGTGACTAGTTAGGAAAACCACTCCAATGCCAAAGAAATAGCGCAAGAGAGCTAAAGATTGCTATTGAGAATGCTTATCTTGGAGGAGAGATTAGCTTTGTAGTAGTTTAGAGATAATCTTTTGCGTAGGATTAGAGATAATCTTTCAGGTTGTTGTTTTCGTTCTTGCAAGAGAGAGATTGTTATCCTCGTCCTTTCAAGTGAGAGAGAATGGAACCCGAAATCATAAATATAGCTGTGACCATCGACTCGAGTCCCACAGAATTTTCAAAAGAATGGGTTGATGCAGTGCAAGAGTTGCCGAACAACAACAAATTTCTACCTCCATTCGCATTCGTCATAAATTGTGTGTTCATTTACATGTATTTTCATTATTTTTGATAAATTATTCATTATTTTCTTTTATGTACGGCAAGAACTGCAATCATACAATGATTCAAAAAAATTTCAAAGATTGCATTTGTGGTAGGGATGCTGACGACCTATCTGAATGCTATTCCCCCCCCAACTATCATTGGGCTTCTTGGTTTCGTTGGGTAGGCTTTTTGATCAACACTGCATACGTTCTCTTGGATGGATATGGAAGCTTGGTGACAATTGATTTCTTTGTTATTTTTACAAATTTTGTTTTTAGTGATACCATTCAATTCAAATAAATGTAGCTCACTTACATCAATAGAGAATAAGGGAGAGTCTACTTAAAGAGAAACTAATGTGATGACTCAATCACATTAGTTTCTCTTGGAACGTAATTTTTCTTAATTACATTAGTTTCTTTTGACGTAGACTCTCCCTTATTCTCTACTGATGTGAACGAGCTACATTTATTTGAATTGAATGGTATCACTAAAAACAAAATTTGTAAAAATAGCTAAGAAATCAACTGTCACCAAGCTTCCATACCCATCCAAGAAAACGTATGCAGTGTTTATCAAAAAGCCTACCCAACGAAACCAAGAAGCCCAATGATAGTTGGGGGGAATAGCATTTAGATAGGTCGTCAGCATCCCTGTCGCAAATGCAATCTTTGAAATTTTTTTGAATCATCGTATGATTGCAGTTCTTGCCGTACATAAAAGAAAATAATGAATAATTTATCAAAAATAATGAAAATAAATGTAAATGAATTCACAATTTATGGTGAATGCAAATGGAGGTAGAAATTTGTTGTTGTCCGGCAACTCTAGCACTCAATCAACCCATTCTTCTGAAGATTCTGTGGGACTCGAGTCGATGGCCACAACTGTGTTTATGATTTCGGGTTCCATTCTCTCTCTCTTGCAAGAACGAAGATAACAATCTCTCTCTCTTGCAAGAACGAAAATAACAACCTGAAAGTTGCAAGAGCAAGTGTCTTGAGCAACTGTGCGCCGAGTTATATACTCTCAAATGGTGGAACAATAGCAGTTTGAAAATTCTGTTTTCATTCCTCCAATTATATGTGAATCATACCCCTAATAATTTTGCTGAAATTACATTATTGTCGTGTCTTGAACGTGGTCCGTGGATCCATTATATTTGAGTCGTTATCTCTTGGGTTTTAATTTTGAGCCATTATATTTGGTAGTTCAATTAATAGATTTTACTTTAAAAGACTGTAGAATAGAAAAGTTGAAAGAAATAAAAATTTTTAAGTTCATTTAAGAGTTTTTAATTTTTTTGTTTTAGCTTCCAGTTTTTATTTATAATTTTTTATGTTTAGGTATAAATTAAGATGAAAAAAAGTAAACATGTTTGAAGTGGCGTTGAGAAATTTAAGAATTTTCTTGATGATAGAGAATATGCTAGAGAATTTACTAATTATCTTTGATAATACATAATGAGTGTGGTAGAGAAAAAAAATAAAATGTGAAAACATCTTATTGGGGAATGCTTTTAACTTTTGGATAATCAACTTGAGACAATGCAAAAGATAATGGTGAGACTGCCCTGTGACTAGTTAGGAAAACCACTCCAATGCTAAAGAAATAGCGCAAGAGAGCTAAAGATTGCTATTGAGAATGCTTATCTTGGAGGAGAGATTAACTTTGTAGTAGTTTAGAGATAATCTTTTGTGTAGGATTAGAGATAATCTTTCAGGTTGTTACTTTCGTTCTTGCAAGAGAGAGAAAGGGAGAGATTGTTATCCTCGTGCTTTCAAGTGAGAGAGAATGGAACCCGAAATCATAAATATAGATGTGGCCATTGACTCGAGTCCCACGGAATTTTCAGAAGAATGGGTTGATGCAGTGCAAGAGTTGCCGAACGATAACAAATTTCTACCTCCATTCGCATTCGTCATAAATTGTGTGTTCATTTACATTTATTTTCATTATTTTTGATAAATTATTCATTATTTTCTTTTATGTACGGCAAGAACTGCAATCATACGATGATTCAAAAAAATTTCAAAGATTGCATTTGCGGCAGGGATGCTGACGACCTATCTGAATGCTATTCCCCCCAACTATCATTGGGCTTCTTGGTTTTGTTGGGCAGGCTTTTTGATCAACACTGCATACGTTCTCTTGGATGGATATGGAAGCTTGGTAACAATTGATTTCTTTGTTATTTTTACAAATTTTGTTTTTTAGTGATACCATTCAATTCAAATAAATGTAGTTCACTTACATCAATAGAGAATAAGGGAGAGTCTACTTAAAGAGAAACTAATGTGATGACTCAATCACATTAGTTTCTCTCAGAACGTAATTTTTCTTAATCACATTAGTTTCTCTTGAAGTAGACTCTCCCTTATTCTCTACTGATGTGAGCGAGCTACATTTATTTGAATTGAATGGTATCACTAAAAACAAAATTTGTAAAAATAGCAAAGAAATCAACTGTCACCAAGCTTCCATACCCATCCAAGAGAACGTATGCAGTGTTTATCAAAAAGCCTACCCAACGAAACCAAGAAGCAGCCCAATGATAGTTGGGGGGAATTGCATTCAGATAGGTTGTTGGCATCCCTGCTGCAAATGCAATCTTTAAAATTTTTTTGAACTATCGTATGATTGCAGTTCTTGCCGTACATAAAAGAAAATAGTGAATAATTTATCAAAAATAATGAAAATAAATGTAAATGAACTCACAATTTATGGCGAATGCAAATAGAGGTAGAAATTTGTTGTCGTCCGGCAACTCTTGCACTGCATCAACCCATTCTTCTGAAGATTCCGTGAGACTCGAGTCGATGGCCACAACTGTGTTTATGATTTCTGGTTCCATTCTCTCTCTCTTGCAAGAACAAAGATAACAATCTCTCTCTTGTAAGAACGAAAATAACAACCTGAAAGTTGCAAGAGCAAGTGTCTTGAGCAACTGTGCGCCGAGTTATATACTCTCAAATGGTGGAACAATAGCAGTTTGAAAATTCTGTTTTCATTCCTCTAATTATATGACAATCATACCCCTGATAATTTTGCTGAAATTAGATTATTGTCATGTCTTGAACGCGGTCCGTGGATCCATTATATTTGAGCCATTATCTCTTGGGTTTTAATTTTGAGCCATTATATTTGGTAGTTCAATTAATAGATTTTACTCTAAAAGACTGTAGAACAAAAAAGTTGAAAGAAATAAAATTTTTTAAATTCATTTAAGAGTTTTTAATTTTTTTTTGTTTTAGCTTTCAGTTTTTATCTGTAATTTTTTATGTTTAGGTATAAATTAAGATGAAAAAAAGTAAACATGTTTGAAGTGGCGTTGAGAAATTTAAGAATTTTCTTGATGATAGAGAATATGCTAGAGAATTTTACTAATTATCTTTGATAATACGTAATGAGTGGTAGAGAAAAAAAGAAAATGTGAAAACATCTTATTGGGGAATGCTTTTAACTTTTGGATAATCAACTTGAGACAATGCAAAAGATAATGGTGAGACTGCCTTGTGACTAGCTAGGAAAACCACTCCAATGCCAAAGAAATAGTGCAAGAGAGCTAAAGATTTCTATTGAGAATGCTTATCTTGGAGGAGAGATTATCTTTGTAGTAGTTTAGAGATAATCGTTTGCGTAGAATTAGGTTTTCTTGTAATTAGTGTTTAAGAGTAGTTCATTCTAGATGAACTTGAAGAAATTAGTATTATTTATGAAGTTTGCCTTCCTAATATTTAGGAGGTGGGGTATTTCCTTAGTTTATCAAGATTATGACTAATTGCTAGATTGTAGAAAGTAATCATGATTTATTTTTATCCCTTAACTCTAAGAGAGAATCCTAATCAAATTAGGTAAACCAATCTTGAGCAGGATTGGTTTGCCCTTGGGTCAGTAGAAGACCCCCTTTGTGGGTTGAGCCAAGCTTAGATGCCGACTGAGGCTGGGGACAACCTGGTGTACACGTGTCACATGTGTAATTTTCGGATATATCACTTATGCTTCAGCATGAATAAGATAATTTATAAGAAAAGATCACCTTATAACACACGCCTCACATTTGGTTTTAAGGGTTATGATTAGGTGGTGAAAGATCGTGGTATATTCCATGTAAACGAGATCACATACCACATTAATTAAATTATCTCCCATTAATGGGGTTAATTTATCAAGAATTAACAAGCTGAGGCACATAATTTTTTAGGTGTTGGTTCCTGGGTACAATTTGTTAAATATGGAAAGAGTATGTATACTTCCATTGGGGTACTGAGCTTCAATCATTGTTAGAAAAAATTAACTAATTGGCATCACTCTAGATTAATATTTATTAGAAATTGTTGGACGAGATTGGGTGTTCGAGTTTAAAAAGGAAAGATAAGGTGGTTGAATAAGGTAAAGATAAGAAAGCCTAAAAGATAGGATAAAGTTTCAAGATTCAAGAGAGAGATTCAAGCTTGAAATTAGAAGATAAAGAATAGCATGTTTTGAATATTAGTTATTATTATCTAAATTTGAATTTGTTCCTATTTTTAGGAGATAAAGTAAATATTTTACATTGTATAAATACCACCTATTGGATTCAATAAATTATTAAGTTTTCAAGAATTAAGCTTATTTCAGAAATATTTTTAGATGTTGGTTCATAGTTAAAATTTATCAGTAATTCGAAATTTCACTTGAGTCATCTTTGTGTTCGAGGGCAATCTATGATAGCCTTTAACATTGACAGCTATACAGTTTCCTTCCTATCAAGACATAAATAGTAACGCATTATCAAAGCTTAAATGGGCGATGTGTAAATTTATTTACTTAAAATTTATAACATGTTCACAACAAATATACACCGAAGTCAGATCTACCTTGTACTTTGAGAGGTGAAGTATGAGAACTCTCTTGGATGCTTTTGAGATAAGCTGACATGATCCTTTGGGCTTTTATCCATGAATGCTAAAAGATTCTGCAGCACGAAGATTATTTCCAGAAACAGAATGTAGCATGTTAAAGATGAAGTTACATTGAAATTTCCAAACTAAGCTCAAAACTCTTCCCAAGGTACTACTTACTCGATCCTCAGAGATTAATACTGTATCAAATTAGTATTAGCACAAATTTTCATACGTGCCTCCAATGAACTCTTTGATTGAACCATGCTATGAGCGCATTTTCTGACCCGTGACAGGATCAATTACAAGAATTGGAGGAACAGAGTCTAACTTATAACAGGTACGAACCTTCCTGCCTTCTTGTGTGTCATCATATACCTACAAGCACAACCACAAGACAAAAATATCTATTAAATTGAGGACAAAAAGATGAAAATTTTCTCTGGCCATTTCAAGAGAATTTTTCTTGCAGTTAAAATAAGTCTTGTAAAAAAGTTTGTATCTAGTAATAACTTTCTAAAAGCCCAAATGAAATGCATTGAAACAAGAAACAAAGATCAGCAACCCACATAATCACATCGCTATTAGAGTTGGGGCTTTTCCATTGCCACGCAATTTTTTTTTTTTAAAAAAAGGGTTTTACCGTGGGTGTTGGGACTCACATAATTTAATTTCGAGTAAACTGGTAATCAGTTGTCAGCTGATCTGGGTGGTGGAAAAAACTGGCTGGTTGGACCAGTCAAACTGACATTTAAACGGGTTATCATTTGTTTTTCAAATTTATTCATTTGATGTCTAGGTTATAATTAGTTATTGCAAAACCCAGTTCAATCTTGATTTGACTGTGACCTTTTTCTTTCCCATTCTGGTCTGGATTTTATAACATTGGTAATATAATTGTAGCTATATATCCTCGGATAAAACCTAAGAATAAAATCATAATTAAATGTCTTCAAATAGTTTGTGATAATGCGAATCATCATACCAGATTCATATTAAGATTTGGAAAAACCATGATCCAGTACTACATTGAACCTAATTAGACAACTATCAGCATGCTAAAATTTTATCCTCTGAACAAACCTAGTGATGTAGGCCAGAGAAGTAGATATTCACACAAATATTATTCTAGGCAAAAAAATAGGAATTAACATTATTTATTTTATTTCCTTTTGTTTCCTACTTAGTAGGTTGCTTTAGAATTCTAATTAAATTGGGGATTATGTCTAATCCAAATTAGAACAGAATTATGTCTATTAGTTTTGTCTATATAAAGTTGTTGTTTAGGTTGTAATTGAAGGCAGACTTGGATTATTGATTTTGATTTGAGTTTAGATTGTGAACTTTAGTTTGTTCTTGTTCTTGGTTCTGTATCAATTGGTATCAGAACTATCATTCTCTTTACCGATATCCGTCATCCAGATTACCTACTTAAAAAATTACATGGAAAGAAATCAAATGTTACTGCTTATAAAAAATCAAACAAAAATGGAGAAGTACTTGAGCAAGAAACAGTTCTTAGAACTAGTATGACATGCCAGAAGATGAAATTAGAACTGATGGTTTGAGCAATAGTTTCATTTGCCCAGGTGTCACGATTAAGCTGCACAACCAGCATAAGGTATCAAAATTGAGCATATCCAAAAAGTAAAAATATCAGAGAAGACAGAGAGACAGGGTACCATTTGTGAGCTGAATTCCTTGGCAGATTGCACATTTACAAGGAACCATTTGTCCTGGATTTTAGCAGCATCTTTTGCCTGTGAATTTGGTCATATCAGCAACAATTAAAACATTAAGATAGGGTTCTTACATGCATTAAAATTGAATGATAAGTATTCCAGGTCCCCAGTGTTTATTAATTAGTGGATTCTACATAGAAAGTATAAACATCCTTCACAAAAAAAAAAAAAAAAAAATGAAGACAGAAGAAAACAATAAGATTCTTCTCCAAATGGAGACAAAAGAAAACAATAAGATTCATCTCCAAATGAAGACAGAAGAAAACAATAAGATTCATCTCCACACCCAACAAGTAAACCCTCAACAGAGTTAAAGAAAGGTTTTATAGGCTTATTCACAGGTTTACATAAGACCTCTTCTCAAATTTGATCTCTTACCTAGATTAATATGAGTCTTCCTTTGTCTAAATTTTTGTGAAGTTCATGCCTAAAGTGAACTGAACCTTTGAAGAATGACTAATTTGAAGAAAAATACATAATATTTTACAAATGTTCATGCCTAGATTAATATGAGTCTCATTAGTTGGTGGTGTTTCGTTTGTTAACTTTCAGCATTTCAGTATCAATTGCAAGTGATAGTTGCAGAATACGTAGAAATGTGCAAAATTATGGATGAGCAGTGTTTGATTGTAATAACTTCCAAGAGAAAATAATACGTTTACTGCATTATTGTAAACTCACTGGAGGTAAAAGCATCGGAGAAGCCAAAAAACGGAAGCTTGATTTCGGCCACTAAAGATGAACTTCAGAACTGCTGTTCAACTTTTTTAAGAAGGTGGTTAACTGGGAGATGATGGAGGGGACAAGTTCATCTTTAAGAAGGTGGTTGACTGAAGATGACAAGTTCATCTTCGACCGGTCATGTACTCATTTCTCTCTATCTCTTCGAGTTCAAATTGCTCTCTCTTTCTCTCTCTCTCTCTCTGTTCGAGTTCAAATCGCAATCACTTTATTTGGTGTCTATACAGACGGGAGTACATTACGGGTCCGTTTGATAGCAAAACATGGAAAGGAAAAGAAAGTTGGAAGCCATTTTCCTTTTCCAGGGAAAGCAATTCCCATGCCCCCCCTAGCTCCAATTTTCCAGGGAAAATGAGTAAAAAGGTGCTTCAGAAGCTTGTATCATGGAAAGTAGGTGAAAATTTTCCATAGAAAATTTTTGCTATCAAACAACCAAGGGTGGAAAACTTTTGATAGATGTGACATGAAAGTGACATTTTCTAGGGAAAAGAATTGCTATCAAACAGATCCTACATGTTTTTGCTACTGTGTTTCTTTCTTCGTGAATAGACTGAATTGAGGTTGAATTGGTGGTGGAGATTGGCGGATTGAGGTTGAACTGTTCGAGGATTTCAATTACTCAGTGTTGTTTGATATTGTTGTCTTTCCCGTGACTTTGCTTCTGTTCCCGGCGTTCTTTTAATGGAAACCAGGACATGTTTAATTGGTTATTTTTTGTTGCCACTATTGAAACATAGAAATGAAAATGAGCGAGAGATCGACGGCGAGAGCGAGAGACAGAGACAGAGAGTAGGCGAGGGGGGTGGGTGGATGAGACTGAAATATATTATATATATATATATATCTAGAATCAACATAAAAATAGCAATGCAAATACGCAATCAATTATCACAACTGAATTTTGTGATACTTTTATTTAAATTTGAATTCTATCACTACAAACAAGACTTGTAAAAATGGCAATGAAGTGAGAAATCAAGTATCACCATGCTTGCTTATCCCTCCCATAGAATATATGCAATGTTGATGAGAAAAACGAACCAGGAAGCCCAGTGATATTTCAGTGGAAGACCGTTGATGGTTCCCCTAAAAAGAGACTTTAGAGATAAGCAAAATCTCATAAGTTGTCCTTTAATGATGTTTTAATTTCTTTTTCTCTTTAAGTCAAAACCCACTGTGGATAAATCATTCCTTTGGGTGATTGCCATTTTTTCTTGGCTAATACTTTGGGTGACAGTCATTGGTACGTGGTTTCATCAAGCCTAATTTTTTTTTTTTTTTTGGTGTGCATATTGTCATGACCTTGATCTTTAGGATGCCCCACATTGCAGCCCAAATCTATAAAAAAATGCTTCAAAATATTTTAAAATTAGTTTCAACAAATTAAAAATAATTGTTATGATTATAAAAGAATTATTATGATTTTAAAGTATTTGAAATTAGTGAACGAGTTACATATAGTTTAGTTTTGAAAAAGATATTACTTTATTGTTTTTATACAAAGATATATCTTATATTTTAAAAATATATATATATATCATGTATCATGTATTTTAGAAAAATGTATATTAATTGAAAATTTCTTCTTCTTTGGTGAAACGTCGAAATTTGAATCTAAAAAAATATTGAGATTTAAAATTTAAAAATTAAAATTCAAGATGGTCATATAACATTTAAAATTTATATATGTAATAATATGTGCAAATAATTATAAATACATTTAAAATTTCAAATATATAATCAAATTGTTTTTATAATTTCAAGTTAGATTATGGAAATATAATTTGACTTATTTAAAAATAAATATTTAAATAAAAATAAAATTAAAAGGTTCAGTGGGCCTCGACCCCGAGTTGCACCGCCCATAGCTGAAGAAGGCTAATGTTACTTGCACGCACACCATACAGCCTAAACGAGAAATTATTAACTCGATCCAAATCAACATGGTGGTTGGATTGGATGTTCTTTTAGGTAACGTTTGTTAAAATGAGTAAGATAAGAGAGTATCAAGACAAGGTCGTAATGTTTTTCGGATCAAGATATAAAATAATCAATATAAGGTTGAGAAGTATTTCAAGATTTTTTGCAACCTGTTTGTTAAATTTTTTAAAATGCATTAAAGGACACAGTCGACATTTTTTTCTTATCTATAAAGACCAAGATATGCTTATCTTGAGGGAGGAAGAGATAAGCATATCTTGAACAATCAAGATAAGAAGTCATTAATGACGTTTCCAAGAATTGTTAGATAAATTTAAAAAACATGTTGAAAATGATAGAAGTTCGGGATACATTTTATATCTTGACTTTTTTATCTCATATCTTAATTAACAAACGCCCCTTTAATGGGAAGCATGTAAGTAATTAAATATTCAACACAAGTGCAACCATTAATGTCAATGTCTGGGAAGAATTAAATTCCAATAAATGCCTCTATGATGTCTTTTCCAATGTAACTTTGTCCATGGATGTGCAAAATTTCTATTTAATTAAAATAACTTAATTAAATCGATTAAAATTATCAATTTAGTTCAGTTATAAATTTTAAAAATTTGATTATTTCTGTTCGGCTCGATTTTTGTGTTAAAAACAATTAAAATAACCAAACTGATTGAACTGAAGAAACTAGATCGTTTTTGATCGAATTGAAGAAGAAAAGAAGTGAAAAATAGAACAGAAGAAGTAGATTCGAACTGAGTGCTCCCTTCACTTTCAACCCTTCCTTTCCTCAGCTCAAATTGCTCCCATCGACCATCAACTATCGCCATCTTAACCAAGACCACACGGGCCACACGTCATCTTTGCTCCCTTCACCTGTCGTCGTCATTGTCACCTTCTCCTTCACTTTCGACCCTACCTCTCCTCACACTACTCTTGTTGGTTTGTTGTCGTCTCAACCGATACCCACACATCCTCTTTGCTTGCATCAATCACCGCCTTCCCCTTCACTTTCGGCCATTCGTTCTGCCATCCACCTTTGCCTTTGGCGAGTCATGATTGACTAAATCCTTAAAGCCTTCCCCTTCTTGGATTGATGACTAACAAATCCAACTGACGACTTTGACTCTATCTTTGACTTTTTGGCCTTTTACCTTTTGATTCCGATCGTCTAGTCGCTGCCGTCGATGCCGAGTCCGACTGTTCCCCTTCCTCTTTGCTCCCCCCTTGGTTTGCCTGTCTTTGAGATTTTGACCCTCATTCTTTCAGTTTTTTTATTTTTCAATTTGTTTATTTTATTGGTTTGTTCAATTTTGTCATTTTTTTTTTCTATTATTTAGGTCAGTTCATTTTTTTTATTATTTCAGTTCAATTTATTTATTTTTTTAAATTTATTCAATCAGTGTAATTCGATTTTTAGTCCACTTCAATTTTTTCGATTATTACATTTTGATCAGTTCGATAACTGAACTGACTATTTACACATTTCTACATGCATATATTAAGGGGCAGAGTCAGGATTTATAGTCAGTGGGGCGAAAAAGGAGGAGGAGGAAGCTGGGAGTGGGAGCCCTAATGGGTTGGGCAATGGGCTTGGCTTCCCTTGGGTTGGGCTTTTCTAAAAAATGAGGTCTAAAAGTTAGGCTTATAACTTTTTTTTCCTTGGTCTCAATATTAATTTTTTTTAATAATATAAAATTTTTAAAAAAATCTCTACCCTAGTGGGCCCCATGTGGCTCCGCCCTGCATATATTTCCCATTCTATATGTTGATAACCCTCTTCCTTTTTCTATCTCTATCCACGTACTCTTATTTTGTTTACTGTAACTAATATATATGTTCCTATCATATGATTAAATATTTATTCAAAAAATACTCATCCCTCACAAAGGCACTCACCAACTCGTTGTATTTTCATGTAAATAACCAAAATTTTAAAAATAAAACAAAACTGGAGAAAACTTTAATAGGACTTGCGTTAAACTTTTATTCCTTGAACGAGTTATCACTCCCTCCCTCGATTGGGAGCAATCGGTTGCATAATAGTTCTTGTACCACAAGGTACTACGTACGCAGGAAAAGCACGACTTCACTGATAAGCGAGATTCGAGAAAACAATTGTATTGCGTAAAACTGACCGCGCGGATGCAATTAGATCTTAGAGGCCGTGATCGTCTTCAATCTCGGCCGTCCATTCGAGTCCGTATGATGGGCCCATTGAGTAGCCTATCCCAGCATTTCCCGCCATTTCCCAACCCGGAGCTTCATGTCTTGACCACTCACCCCGAGCCATACTAGCAGCAGTAAGATTCAAATGCGGGAAGGGCATGGACAGTCCATGAACCGCCATCTTCATGTTGTACATCAAATCAGGGCTCGTGATCTTCACGTAGTTGATCCTCATTGGATCCAACGGACGTCCGCCTGCGGCGTTCGTCACCACCAGGTCGTGGCCTAGATCCATCGTCGGCAACAGCATCCCTGCCTGTAAATGCTCCAGATCGCCGGCCATTAACAGCCTGTTCGGCACGACGTGGAAGCGAAAGTCGGTGACGTACTCGTGTCCGCCGGAGAAAACCGCGACGTCATTGAGCGCGAACACCGTCATTGTCCTGAGCTCCATGAGTTCGGCGTACTTCACTCTCAGAGCAACGGCAAGGACGCTGTAACCGCTGATGCGGAGGCGAAGCATGGCTTCTTCTAGCATAAGGTGCATGATAAGTGATGCCGTCGGATCAGGCGGCTGAGGGAGGAATGAGATCCCAGTCATTCTCTCGACACTGCACGAGTACGGAGAGAGAAGAGATAGGAAGCCTTGGAGGCCGTGAACTACGGCCAAGCCGTCGTTGAATAGATCCGGATGAGTGATCTCCACGCCGTCGACGAAGACCTTGGAGGCGTTGTTGGCGGAGGTGACTGTGATACACCGACCGGAGGCTAGGGTTTCGATCTTCGTGCCAAAGGCTAACGTGCGCAGGTAAGATAGGGGAAAGATGCCGGGGACTGTGTGTTCTTGGAGGAGGACTTGGATGGAGCAGGAAGGACAGGTGAGAAGGGAAGAGTCGGTGGGAGCGAAGACGGTGATCGGGCCGCGCCATGCGGTTTGAGAGGGGAGAGAGGGCGCTGCGGCGGCGAAATCTTGGAAGCCGAGGTCGACCAGAACAGCGCCAATGAGGTGTAACGGGTAAGTGTGTTCTTGAATCTTTGACGGTGGTGGTGGGAGCGATGAGGTAGTGGTGGCACTGCCGAAAAAGGCGGTGGCAGTGGCGACTGAGGCGGAGAGGAGAAATGATACCAAGACTAACAGATTTTGCCAACGAGTAGCCATTGGTTTAAAGGCTGGTAGAGACAGGGAGAGATATGGCGTTGAAGGCTTTGGGATCTACTAACTTCTATGAGGACTGGTGAAGGAGGAGACTGACGAGTTTTGCAATATAACAGATTTGGCTACTAAGATGACGATTATACCCCTCTTGATTTTAGTCAGTTGACGGTACTGCCATTTTTGGCTCACATTTTTTTGAGGTCTGTTTTGAGGTACCTGTATAGTGCCTTCTAAAATATTAACTCAAAAATTAAAAATATAAGATGGTATTTTATCTATTTTGCGTTCCTGTATGAAATAATTTACAAAAATGCTCACATAAATTTGTATTAATTAATAAGTTTGTGACACACCACATTATCCCACTATCATTAGTTCTGTGTGATTGAGTTAAAAAAATTTCAATATATGTTTACCTTTATGTATACACAATTTTGCAATACGAATTTAATATAATTTACATTTGCCTACATAATGACTCCAGATTTTGCATTTGATAGGAATATAACATATTTTACTATAAAATAGAAATTGTAATGAATTTCAATTGAATGTGTTGACGTTCAGAATTGGTCGACTGTGATTCGTTGGCCTGCATGGATTAAATGAATACGTATGCAAAGAGAAGAAATTAATAACACAAATAGCAAACGATACGCAAGAGAATTTTTACGTGGTTCAGACAGAATGAAACTTACTTCACGACTATTCTCTGATAATTTTGGTAGAGTAACAAAATGTAATAATTGATCATGTCTTTACAATGGTATTCTAACTCCTATTTATAGAATTGAGTGTTTATAACTTTTGATGGCTCCTAGATATATAAGGATATATAATATCACAGAGATAATTTATCTTTATCAGTTCCACAAAACTAGGGATAAATTTCGTATTATTTGGGATGTGGTTTGCCCCAGATAAAGTAGGTGGGGATCGTCTTCGGTTATCACGTAGCCTTTTTATACTGTGAATTGATCGGATTGGTCAGCGAGCTAAAGGTTTTGCTGGGAGCTCGCTTACTCTTACTGTCAGTGATTTGTAACCTTATCGAGATATCTCCGGCCTTAGGCCTATTAAACTTCGGGAGATCGGGCCGGCCTACTTGGTGGAGTCTAACTCATAAAAGGTAATTCAGAAATTATCCATAATAGAATGTATAATTTGAAAAATGATAGTGAGTGCAGTCTCTTATTAATATTAAAAACAAAAATACAATCATGTGTAATAAAATTATCATCTAAGTAATGAGCAAGTCGTGAACTAATTATCTTAATAATTGAAATATAAAATAATAATTTTTTGTGAGTGATACAATAAATAAATTAAAAAATTATTATTAACACAGAATTTTTATTATGTATTATCACATTAATATTAATATCTTATTTATTTACTTTTGTAATGAGTAATTTAAGTATTATTATGTTAAAATAACATTTTTAAAAAGTTAATCCTCTAATGGCTCTACGGACCGGATTCAAGAAATGGCAATAATGTTATTTCAACAAAATAATCAGGATATGGTTGTCAAATAATTGGTGGAATCATAACAGAATTTTTAAACTGTTGCTGGTTCCGCCGCGTGAGTGTATATAACCAGGCGCACAGGCGGCACAGCCATTCCCATTCACACACTCTCGCTCTCTCCACCAAGCCAAATCCCAGCTTCAATGGCTACTCCACTGAAGCTGTTCATCGTTGCCGCCTTTTTTCTCTCAATAAACGGCAACACCGTCGCTACCAAAGGAGCCCCCACTACTCCGCCGCCAGAGTTTCGAGATCATGAAATTAATCCATTACACCACTTTGGCCCCGTCCTTGCCGATCTCGGCTTCCACGGATTCTCCTCCGCGTCGCCGGCTCTTCGCAACACCAGCGCATGGAGAGGTCCGGTCACCGTCTTCGCCCCAGCCGACTCCTCTCTCCTTACCTGCCCTACCTGCTCTGTTCCTCTCCTCCTCCACGAGCACACCGTTCCCGGCCTCTTCCCGATCCACTACCTACGTACGTTGGCCTACGGCACCAAGATCGAAACCCTAGCGGCGGGAAAATGCATCACCATCACGTTCTCCAACGACTCCGAAGAGGCCGTATTCGTCGGCGGAGTGAAGATCACCAGTCCCGACCTCTACAACGACGGCTTCATCGCCGTTCATGGCCTCAAAGGCTTCATCGCCCACCTTTCGCCGTATTCTTGTCACGTGGAACGAATGACTTCTCTCTCGTTTCCTCATCTGCCGGCTATGGCGCCGTTCTTACTCATGCGCCTGATGCTAAAAGACGCCATGCTTCGACTGAGCATCAGCGGTTACGGCGTCGTCTCTCTCGCTTTGAAATTGAAGTCAGCCGAGCTCTTGGAACTCCATGCCATGACGGTGTTCGCTGTGGATGACGTCGCGATCTTCTCCGGCGCCGGACATGAATATCTCCCTAATTTCCGTTTCCACGTTGTGCCGAACAGGCTGTTGATGGCCGCTGATTTGGAGAAGTTGCCGGCAGGGACTTTGCTTCCGACAATGGCGTTAGGGCAGAAGCTGGTGATGACCACTGCCGGAGGCAACGGTTTCTCGTTTCCACCTATCAGTGTCAATCACGTGAGGATCAAGAGCCCGGATTTGCTGTACAACCTCAAGATCGTGGTTCATGGACTGTCAGTGCCGTTTCCGCACATTCATCATCACTCGTTCGCCAGCCGAGATCAGGGGCGCCAGAATGGACATCACGGATGGGTAGCCGCAAGATCCAAGGCCACCGGAAGATCCAACCACTATGAGATGAGGGCTCCCACTCCAGCGATAGAACCGACGGTAGAGATTGATGATCGCCATGGCCTGTGATAGTTGATTCACATTGCTATTTTTCACCTAAAGGTACAAATACTGTTTTTAGAGATAAAATTCAAATAAAAGTATTTCATCTAACTGAAGGTACTTCCTGAATGTACCTAGCGTTAGCATTTCATCGGTTCCCCACCCAATAGATTGAAATTGTGTAAAATTCAAAATCAATCAAATAAATACTAAGATAGAATAAATCAAAAATAAAAAAATCAAATAAATGCAAAAGAACCAAATCAAATGAAAAAATTAAAAAGTTACTCGAATAAGTTTTTCGATTAAGATTTCTTAGTTACTCAAGTATACATTAAAATTATATGAGTAATAGATATTATTAAACTAACAAAAGAATCGATTATTTTTTGAAACAGGGAAAGACTAAGAAACCCTTCATTTATTACTCTACTATTTTTTAGATTAGATGCAAGTAATTCAATTATTGCTCTATTAATGAACAATATTAGTCGATTAATTTTCAGAATAAAGAGTGAGTTAATTTTTAAAATATTATTATTTGATTAATAAATAATATTAATTAACTAATACATGAAATTATGAAATTAATTATACATGTACTCGATTAACATGCAATATTAATTGAGTAATCAAAATTTTACCCAAGTAATCGATAAATTTAGTTATTTAATATGAAAATTGAACGAAAATAAAAATTTTAATCTACACAATTCAATTATTTTTAATAAATCGTAATTTTACAAACCCCCAAATGTACTTTAATTTTCTGCCGTACTTTCTTTGTTATGTTGCTGACCGATCGTTGGCACCGCACAGCATAATTGTACAGTTTATAAGTATATTTGAAAAATTCAGTTATTTGTGTTCCTTAAGAATCCACTCTTTCAAATGATGTTGATCGTGTCCAACTTAATTAAGGAATTTACCAAGTTAGCTAGTTACATTCTATGCCACAAGGATTATGCATTTTCAAGTATTGTATATTAGTACGGAGATATGGGTTGAACTCTTTATTTTTTAAGTTCACGTGTTAATTATTTTTTATATATTTAATTTATTTTTATTTAAAATAATAAGATTTAATAATTTAGTTTGATTTATTATTTTTGTTAATGTGCTTCTATCCTTTTAAAATATACGTTTATATGAGATCATTCAAATTATCTACTTACTCGGTACTATTTTATTTCCTATGCATAAATAACATATTTTTAATTTCAAGTTATTAAATTAAAAAGATAAAAAAAAGGATGTGTAAATATAAAAAATAGGTACAGAATTTTTTTATTTTCTGTTTCCATCCTAATTCAGATTATATTTTTTTTTATTGAAATTGCGAGGTCGAGCTGTGAGAGTATTCGTAATGAAGCATCATCCAAAAAAAGAAAATAGTGGATTAGATTCATACAAAAACCAACCAAAACTTTGTGAAACAAAAATAACTTCAAAGGTAAAGACAATAATAATTTGTTTAAAATGAGTATTTATAGAAATCTTATTATAAACATAAGAGTTGTCATAATGTAACCTAAAACGTTCAATAAAAAATAAAGAAATAATTTTGAAAGGTCACCTAAGATATTTTTCAAGTGCTACTTAGTTAGGGACCAAGAAGTTCCCAAAAAAAAAAACCCATAATAGTGCAACAAGTATGACAAAAATTTCAAAACACACAACAAAGCAAAATATAAAAGTTCTAAAATAAATAACTATTTCAAAACATATGATAAAGTAAAAGGTAAAAGTCCTAAAATAAACAACATAAGCCCAAGCATTTGCCATTCTACTTTCATGGTGAACAAGATAAAAATGAAAAATAAAAAAATAAATGATTAATTAAAGGATTTTTTTATTTTCTCAATAAATAAAATTATATCATTTAAAAACTTAAATTTGAGACCTTAACAAACTAATTAATATTACTATTATTACTGATCAATAAGTTATAAAACTTAATACACGATAAGGGATGTTACTTTAATAGTAATGCAAACAGAACTTTTGAAAAGAAAAATTCCAAGCAAAGTCCGACTCGACCTGTAGCCACAATATGCATAACTCATGAACTTGATAAATAAAAGTATAAATGTTTCAAAATAACAATTACAAACAATTGTATATGCGTATTATTTGCAATGTTTTGAAAATCAGACCGAATTGACCGATTGGACCGGTTTAACTTGGAATCGGTGGCCTATCCGGTCCGATTTAGCTTAATAAATTAGATGTCTTTCAACCCGATCAAAACATGTCAAAATACGATCGGACCGATGAACCGAGAACCGGGTTGACCCAAGTTTTTCACTCTCATAACTTATTTTTAAATTTTTAATTATTAATTAATTTTTTAATAACATATATAACAATTATATATAAAATATTAGTTGTACATTAATTAATAATAACATTTTTCATAATAACATATAAAATACTAGTATTTTAAATATATATTATTTAATTATAAAATATATATATATATATGACATCATCTGGTCGGATTACTCCGATCCAACCGATCGAACCAACTAACCCATGATTCAATTAATAGGTCGGTTCACTATCTGACCCGATTTTTAAAATATTGATTATTTAATTTGCATAAAAAATAGAAGATTAGAGGATGCAAAATGGCGGGTGCATCCACGCACACCAACACTCGATCTTCAACGATTCAGGGCACGTCAATTAAGATTAGGCAATTTCTAACTCAATAAATGTCTATTGTGACACAATCAGATGTTTTACCTAAGCGTGTAAAAAGATATAACACGAGGAGGTTGTGGTTGGGATGTGATAAGTTGGAATTAACACTAATAGGTCGTGAGTTCGATTTATTGTCTTATGTAGTAAGATAAAGTCTCTATCTGCGATTTACCTCATCTGTCAAAATCGAGGGTGCGAACGGTGGAAGACTGTGCAAGAACAATAATATCAATATATACACAATATGAAAATGATGACAAAATAAAAAACTATGTTAAATAAATGAATGTGAATATATTCACTAATCAGAAAAAATAAAAAGGTATATTAAGTAGGCATAATTGTCACATTAGAGTTTTTGAAGAATCATTTAGTAATTAAATAAAAGACGTGTTAAAATAATTTATTGAACAAGCAAGAAAGCATAAAGTTCCATTAACACAAAAGTGTGTTACACCGGAAAATTGCTGCCAGACAGTGAATGATTATGACAGCAAAGGCCACCAGATCGCCATTGCATTGAGCAACAAAACAATAGGTCTAACTCCAAGCACCTCTGGTGAGAGAATGGAGGCAAGCAGCTTGTGCGTCACTTAAAACCATTTCCATTGACTGAAGACCAGTTATGCTTCCATTTTTAAAAGCCCCAATTTATTTTCTATGACTACCAATTGAAAGTTATTATAACTAAGAAATGAACTCTCAAAGAGAAGTGCAACAAAACCTTTATCCCCAATCTGGTGCACTTCCAATTTGTTTTACTTGACCGACAACTGCTCAAATTGAGAAAGTAGATACCAAAACCTTTATTTTGTGCACTTCCATAAAAAATTAACTCTCAAAAGGAAGTGTAGGGGGGGAAACAGCCAATAAAAGATCATGATCAATTTGTGCCCCTACACAATAATGATAGCAGGAAATCAAATATGATTGGAAGCTAAATCAGAAGAAGCAAAGAATTATGAATTGTTCATATTGCTCAAGTAAAATATAAATAGACTCACAGATACGAATGTCATGCCATCCCCAATCTTCTTAAGTTGATGCTATATTCTGCATGTGACTTATTTATTAAAAAATTTTAATAACTATGATTTATTACATAATTTGAAATAAATAAAAAGAACCAAAAGAGTAACATGAATATTCAGAGGCAACACAAAGGTGTTTAAATCTCATAACCTAGATTTCTTCAATAACATTGGATTCATGGCATAGTAACCCATTTGGGTGAAGTGTGAAGCTAGAAAGGAAATGTATGTAGCTATGTAGCCGTAGCGAACGACTGTATATGTTGGATGGTCAAGTCAAATGTGGTGCATAAGCATATACAAGTATTTTTTATTATTTAGTGTACATTAAACTAACCATATATACCTGCCATGAAGTAAGGCCTTGGCTGCTGGCCTTAGATTCCCTCTCGCGACTCCTGTAGTTGAGGTGTTCGCTATTGTGGGGTTATGCCCCTCTCAGCTGACTCCCAATGGTTGGAGGTGCCTATCTTCCTTCGTTCTTTGCTGTCGAGCTCGGGACATTGAGCCCACTGCTCGACTTTTCTTTAGGATGTTCAAGGTAATTTCCATTAGCAAAACTGAACCCCGATTCGCCTTTTCCCCCCTTAACCAGCGTCAGTTCATAGTCGGTAAAATGATGGAAGAGTAGATTTTTCTTTGCTGGCTTGAAAGACCGGGGGGTCAGCTTCGGGGTGCCAGTTGAGTGGGCTTTCCAGCCCTCAAAGGTCCGTAGTCGCAAGATCACGCAAGACGAGCTTCATAATATTCAGATCTTGAGGGAGCTGAACCCTATCAGCGCTCGGGTCTTGATATGTGACCGCACCTTGTTCCTGGGGGGTTTATCCACTCACACTTGCTCCGAGCCTGATGTCACTTTGGGTAGTCATTCTTCCACTATTTTCATACCTTTCTAACTTGCTTTTCTTGCCCTTAATATCTTGTTTTTTTTTTTTTTGCATTTTGCAGCTGAGATGGTGAGCACAGCTTTTATCTGGGGGAGGAACAAAAGGAGACCCGCAGAGGACGAGGGCGCCCCAGCTCTTACGAGGGGAAAGACTGCCTTGAATGCTCCTCCAACTGAGGAAGGAGAGTCTAGTTGTGTTAGGAGGAAGAGGACTTCCCATCCTCCGAGAGAGCTCAGGCCAGCCCTGGAGTCTCCCCCCCGTAGTCCAGACCATGTTCCTGATTGGGGAGTGAAGGCCAGCGATCTCAGCCGGAACACTCAGGTGGCCAGACGTATGATTCACCACTTCGCCACTCCCGCCGATCGTCAGGTGCTGGCCGAGCAGTCCTCGGAGGCCATAGAGGCCACATTGTGCCAGTATTTAGCCGGGGTAATCACCTATACTTTATCAACATCCTTCAGTCTCATCTATGTAGTCCTTACTCGTCTTGCCCATTACAGGTGGTCACCCTTGTTTCGGACTTTTCTGGACGTTTCTCTCAAGCTTCGAGGAAGACCTTAGAGCTAGACACCCAGCTGCAGGAGAGAGACGAGTTATTGGAGAGCCACAAGAAGAACTTGGATGATTTGTCCTCCCAGCGGCAGGCTTCAGACCTACGTATTCAGGAGCTAGAGGTGGAGTTATCTCGAACGAGCTCCAAGCTGTCCCGGGCGAACTCCGTCATTCGCCAGTATGAGCGCAAGTATGCCGAGCCTATCAAGCTTCCTGAGGTAGAGGAGTTCCTCCAGAAGAACCTGCAGGACGCTTGGACCAAGGGATTCCAAGCTCATGCGACTGAGGTGTTACGAGCCCATCCGGATTTGGACATGTCCAATGTTCGATCTGTTGCGGAGATTGTGGCCGGGATGGAGGACTCGGAGATGGCCGACGATGATGATACGCCTCCTGATGCTTGAGTCTTCTTTTTCTAGCTAAGGCCTTTTGTATTTCCTCTATTATCATGTATTGGACCATCTCGCTTCTATACGATGTCGTTTCGTTTTGACTATTCATCTTTTGCTTGCAAACATATGGGCTGAGACTAGTTGAACCTTGATCCCTTCCATAGTTGACGAGGGTGAATCTGACCCTTGGTTCTCCCTAAGTTAACGATCAAGAGGGTGCTGTGTTGCAATTTTTCTTTGGCCATTAGTCTACCCTTGGGGGACAGCCTAGGGCTCGTAACCCTTGTATTTTAGCCACTCCCATGCGAATGAGGGTGTTAGCTAGAGTTTCTTCGTGGGTGGCCATTAGTCCACCTTTGGGGGACAGCCTAGGGCTCGTGACCCTTGGATAAGTTTTTCCCGTGGCCATTAGTCCACTTATGAGGACGGCCTAGGAATCGTGACCCTTGGATTTTAGCCACTCCCATGTGAATGAGGGTGTTTGCTAGAATTTTTTCCGTGGCCATTAGTCCTCTTTTGAGGACGGCCTAGGGCTCGTGACCCTTGGATTTTAGCCACTCCCACGCGAAGGAGGGTGTTGGCTAGAATTTTTTTCGTGGCCATTAGTCCACCTTTGGGGGACAGCCTTGGGCTCATGACCCTTGGATAAGTTTTTTCCGTGGCCATTAGTCCACTTATGAGGACGGCCTAGGGCTCGTGACTCTTGGATTTTAGCCACTCCCACGCGCAGGAGGGTGTTGGCTAGAATTTTTTCCGTGGCCATTAGTCCTCTTTTGAGGACGGCCTAGGGCTCGTGACCCTTGGATTTTTCTTCGACGAAGTGCAATCCTTTGTGCAGTTACTATTAGATGAAGAGAATACGAAGCCTTGCCATTAGTCATAAAGAAAAAGAGTACAAAGAGATTCGGGGAATTCCCTTGCTCATTGATAAAACTTCCTTAAGTTCTGCACATTCCAAGTATGCTTCAGGGGCTTGCCTTCCATGTCCTCTAGTCGATATGCCCCCGGACTTAGGGATTCCACCACCCGGTACGATCCTTCCCAATTCAGAGTTAGTTTATTCATGTCCCGAGGATGACTCACGTCAAACAGTCGTAATACAAGATCTCCTGGCATGAAGCTCCTAGTGTGGACTCGTCGATTGTAGTACCTAGCAATGCGCCGGTTATATGCGGCTTGTCGAATTCGTGCCAGGTCTTAGAGCTCATCCATCAAATCCAAGTTGCACCTTAGCCCTTGCTCGTTAACCTCAGGATCGAAATGCTCCACTCGATAGCTCCTCACCCCAATCTCGACAGGGATGAGTGCCTCTGAGCCATAACATAGTGTGGAAAGGCATTCTCCTGTAACCGTTCGCGGCGTGGTTCGATACGACCATAGTATACTGGGGAGCTCATCTACCCATCGACCGTCCGCCTTCTCAACTCGAGCTCGGAGTCCCTGCAGAATGGTTCTGTTCGTCAGCTCTACCTGCCCATTTGCTTGAGGATGAGCGACCGAGGTAAAATGCTGTTTAATCCCCAACTCGCAGCACCATTCTTGCACTGATCGGTCCTCGAATTGGGTGCCATTATCAGTTATTAGCACCCTTGGAATACCAAACCGGCAGACGATGGATTTCCAAAGGAATTGTTTTACCCTCCGGCCTGTAATAGTCGCCACAGGCTTGGCCTCCACCCACTTAGTGAAGTAATCGATGGCTGCTATCAAGTACTTGTTCTGTCCACCCGCTGGTGGAAAAGGTCCGAGAATATCGACTCCCCACCTAGCAAATGGACAAGGCGAAGCCAGGTGGGTGAGTTCAGCTGCCGGGGTATGAACCAGGTTGGAAGTTTTCTGGCATCTCTCACAGGTCTGGACCAAATGTCTGGCGTCGCTCATCATTGTCGGCCAGTAGTACCCCTGTCGAAGTGCCTTCTGGGAAAGAGACCGAGCTCCGATGTGACTTCCGCAAATCCCTTCGTGGATTTCCCTTAGGATGTAGTCGGCCTCGACCGGCCCCACGCATTTCAACAGCGGCTGAGTGAATGACTTCTTATAAAGGTCTGATCCAACCAGTAGAAACTTGGCAGCCTGACGCTTGAGTTTTTGACTTTCTTGTTCCTCCTCTGGTAGCCATCCCTTGGTCAGATGTGCTACGATGGGGTCCATCCAACTCTCAACCCCTTCCACGCAAAGCTGCTCTGCCTCTGTCTCTATGCTCCTCTGGGGTAATGACTCCATGTAGACAGCTCAGGAATTCCTAGGGAAGGAAGAAACAGCTATCCTCGAGAAAGCATCCGCCACTGCATTCTGTGCACGTGGGACATGATTGATTTTCACCGTCCAAAATCGCGCCATAAGATCCTTGGCTATCGCCAAGTATTGAGCCATGGCGTCCTCTCGGGCCTCGAACTCCCCTGTAACCTGCTGCACAATTAAATTCGAGTCAGAATATACCTCCATATCCCTGACTCCCATCTGTTTCGCTAGTCTGAGCCCGGCAATGAGCGCCTCGTACTCAGCCTCATTGTTAGAGGCATTGAACTTGAAGTGGAGGGCATACGGCCAAGCCTGGCCATCGGGGCCCTGGAGTAGTAATCCAGCACCATTGCCTCCGACGCTGGAACTGCCATCCACAGAGAGAGTCCAAGTCTGGGAAATCCCTTCGTCCACCTCCTCTGGTAGGGTGCCCTCTACAATGAAGTCGGCCAGAGCCTGCGCCTTGATGGCTGGCCGAGGTCGATAGTCGATGTCAAAAGCACTCAGTTCCACTGCCTATTTGAGCATCCTCCCCGACAAGTCCGGTTTTCCCAGAACATGCCTCAACGGCTGACTTGATAGGACGATAATGTGGTGTGCCTCAAAGTAGAGCCTCAACTTTCGAGCGGAGATGACTAGGGCATAGGCCAACTTTTCCGTTGGAGTGTAACGAATCTCGGCTCCAGCCAACCTTTTGCTCACATAATAGACCGGCTTTTGAATTTTGTCCTCCTCCCGTACCAAAATCGAACTGACAGCCTCATCTGAGGCAGCCAGATAAATATATAGTGACTCTCCCGACTGTGGTTTAGCCAAGACTGGGGGGAGACTAGACACTGTTTCAGTTGCTCAAACGCCTCCTGGCATTCCTCCGTCCATGCAAAATTCTGGACTCGAGTCAAAGCCTTAAAGAATGGTAATTGTCTTTTCGCAGATCTTGACAAGAACCTCCCTAATGCTGCTATCCTTCGGTTAACCTCTGCACCTCCTTGATACTTCGAGGGGGAGGCATCTCAAGTATGGCCTTTATCTTCGAGGGGTTAGCCTCAATTCCCCGGTAATGCACCATGAACCCCAAGAATTTACCAGCTGTAACCCCAAAGGCACACTTGGCTGGGTTGAGCTTCATCTGATACTGACGTAAGGTTTTGAGGCACTCCTCCAAGTCGTCCGAATGCTGTTCAGCCAATAGACTCTTGACTAACATGTCATCCACGTAAGCTTCCATGTTTCGACCGAGTTGAGCCTTGAAAAGTTTGTTGACTAACCTCTGATATGTAGCTCCAGCGTTCTTCAGCCCAAAGGGCATAACTCGGTAACAATAGGTAGCCTTATCTGTGATGAAGACGGTCTTTTCCTGATCTTCAGGGTGTAGTGGGATTTGGTGATACCCCTAGAATGCATCCAGGAAACTCATTAGCTGACACCCCGCTGTTCCGTCAATCAACGCATCAATCCTGGGCAGAGGGTAACTGTCCTTCGGGCAAGCCTTGTTAAGATCTTTAAAATCAATACAAAGCCTCCATTTTCCCGATCCCTTGGAGACAAGAACCACGTTGGCTAACCATTCTGGGTAGTTGACCTCCCGAATATGATTAGCCTCAATAAGCTTTTCCACCTCTGCCTCTATAGCTTTAGCCCGCTCTAGGGCAAACTTCCTCTTCCTTTGTCTTACTGGCTCGCAATCCGGGTAGAGCCCCAAGCGATGTGTCATGATCGCTGGGTCTATCCCTGGCATATCCAGGGTAGACCACGCAAACACATCTTGATATCGGCGTAGGAGTGAAAGGATCTCAGACCTCAAGGGCTCTTGTAACTTGGCACTGATTCGCACTGTCCGATCGAGCTCTTCCCCTAGTGGGACTTCCTCGAGCTCATCCACCGGCTCCGAAGTCTTAGGCTCATCCGGACCTTCCAAGATGAAACTAGTAACCACAGTAGGAGGGGCAGCAGAATTCTGTCCCTTCTCCCTTACTGACCTCTGACCTGCTCCTATACTTGGGTCTCTCACCCATTCCGTCTCCATCTGGCCCTGACCAGCTTGAGGGACCGCCTCCTGATTCGGCCCTGAGTCTAACTCTGACCCCTTGGCCATAGTGGCACTCAAGGAGGCCACGTAGCATTCCCTAGCCTGCCGCTGGTCTCCTCTTAGCTTGCCAATTCCTCCCGAAGTAGGGAATTTCAACACCATGTGATACGTACTCAGTACTGCCCTCAGAGCACTAAGCTCAGACCTACCAAGGATCATATTGTACGCCGAGGGCACATCTGCCACCAAAAAATCCAACGTCACCCGGGATTTATGAGGACCACTACCGACCGTCAGGGGCAACCGGATCAAACCTTCAGAATGGACCACCATTCCATCAAAACCCACCAATGGGACACGGAATGGACTCAACTGATCGAGCGTGAACCCCATCCCTAGGAATGCCCTCTTGTAGAGAATCTCTGAAGAGCTACTTGGATCCACGAGGATTCGCCTCATCTCCCACTCTCCCACTTGAGCAGTGATCACCAGAGGGTCCGAATAGTTGGGATAACTCGGAAGATCCTCCTCAGAGAAAGTGATGACCACCCCTTCCTTTACCGTGCTCCTGGGAGCAGTTGAGTGGGACCCTGGAATTGTCCCTGCCGCCAGCGTGTACAAGATAAACTTCTGTCCCCCCTCCTCGGCGGGCTGCTTTTCTTCTCTCCGGGGCGGTGTTCGACTTCGCTCTCGAAAGCGATCTCGAGTAGGAGACCTCCCTCGATGCTCCGGCTTAGATTCTACCCTGCCCGAGCTCGTACCTCCTCGACCCACGAAATCCCGGAGGTATCCTCGGTTGATAAGCTCTTGTATTTCTTCTTTCAGTTGGATGCAGTCCTCAGTATCATGGCCGTGGTCGCGGTGAAAACGACAATACTTCTTTTTGCTTCGAGTGTTGGGTGGAGACTTCAACGGGGGAGGACGTCGTAAATAATTCTTATCCTCCAATGCCAGGAGAATCTCTGCCCGACTTGCGTTGAGGGGAGTGTAATTCACCGGGCTTCCACGTTCACCCCCAAAACCCGGGCGATCGGGAGCTCGGGAGGGGCGATAGTCCGTCTTCTGTTCTGCCACTGACTTTTTCTTCTCCTTTTCTCTTTCCTTCCTGTCAGGTTGTTCCGCCCGCTTCACCTTCATCACCTCTTCAGCGTTGATGTACTTATTAGCCCGGGCTAAGGCCTCTGTGAAAGTACGAGGTGGAGTCTTGGCCAAAGACTGAGCAAATGGCCTAGCTCTCAAGCCATTTTGAAGAGCCACCATTGCGATCCGCTGGTCGAACTCATCGATACTCAATGCCTCCTCGTTGAACCTCGCCACAAAATCCCTTAAGGATTCACCCTGATTTTGCTTGATGTTTACTAGAGCCATGGAAGACTTTCGGTGGCGCTTCAAGGGGGCGTAGTGGGCTAAGAAACAGGTCTTTAGCTCTTCCCAGCGGTTGATAGAACGATAGGGAAGGCAGGAATACCAGGTCCGGGCATGTCCTCCCAAAGTAGCCGAAAATGCCCGGCACCACATCGCGTCCGACCCCGATTGCACCAGCATGTGAGAAAAGAAAAGCTCGACATGGTCATAGGGATCTGTGCTTCCATCATAGAGCTTGATTGAGGGGATACGAAACCTTTCTGGTGGAACCTCTGCCATGATGCCCCTACTCAAGGGTTGGTTAGAGCCGAGGTGGAGCAGCTCTTCTTTTCCCTTCTTGAGTTCTTGGACTTGTTTCTCTAGGAAACGCAATCGTCTCTCCTGCGAAGTCCCTATTTCTCGTGAGGGAGCGGAAGTGGATCCTGCCGCCTCAGAGGAGTGGACTTCCTGGCCCGTCTGGCGGGATTGACGAGGCTCCCGAGCAGGAGGAGAAGACTGATGCTCTGCTCGATGAGAAGTCACATGAGAACGATGCTGCTCAGTCTGGTGTAGATAACCAGTCAACAGCTCAGTTAGCTGTTGGACCTGGTTTTCCAACCTGGTAAGTCGATCCTCCGGCATTGGATTAGCTGGAGGTGGTGGATTCTCTCCTTGTTGCGGGGCTTCTAGATTGGCTCCGGCCTGGCTGCGAGTCACGTCTCTTCGGGGAGCCATGTGGTCAGTTACGACAAGGAGCGAAAGTCGTTTGACACTCGTGGAAAGACTGAGGTCCGAAGTGAGGAGTTGAAGTCCGAAGCGCGAGGTAGGGAATGAAGAGGCTAGCGAGTCTTGACGTCGGCCCCACGGTGGGCGCCAAATGATGATGGTTTTTGGGACCGACCACCATGTGCCACCTCTGTGACTGGACCTCGGGAATGGAACCTCATACTTGGGGATGTCGGACCTCGGGTGTAGGACCTGCAAGACAATGGAGGGCGGGGGGTTGGATCCCCCGGGGTGGACTCCGACGCTCAAATCAGTAGAGTAAATGCAGGTAGAAGTAAATGAAAGAGCTGTAGAGCTTAGGTATACCTGGCGAGAGTCCTTGTCTTTTATAGGCGAACCCGTTTTGGGATACCCGAGATAAGTGGGCACGACTCCCGAGAATCTCGATCAAGATGGAACGGGTCTTCCGGTTCGGCCCGGATTTCTCGGACTCCGTTTTGGAGTGTTGACTGGCCACGTGTCGGTCTCTCAGGTGATCCACGTGGCAGGTGAGACTACCAGCGCGTAGGGGTATTCTAGTAATTTAAGTTGGTGCCACATCATGTTTCAATAGTGGCAACAAAAAATAACCAATTAAACACGTCCTGGTTTCCATTACAAGAATGCCGGGAATAGAAGCAAAGTACGTAACGGGAAAGACGGCAATATCAAACAGCCAGCCCTGATAAATTGAAATCCTTTAACAGTTCAACCTCAATCCGTCGGCCTCCACCACCAATTCAACCTCAATTCAGTCTATTCACGAAGAAAGAAACACAGTAGCAAAAACATGTAATGTACTCCTGTCTATATGGACATCAAATGAAGTGATTGCGATTTGAACTCGAAGAGAGAGAGAGAGAGAGAGAGAGAGAGAGGAGTACATTATCGGTCGAAGACGAACTTGTCATCTTCAGTCAACCACCTTCTTAAAGATGAACTTGTCTTCTCCATCATCTCCCAGTCAACCACCTTCTTAAAGAAGTTGAACAGCAGTTCCAAAGTTCATCTTCAGTGGCCGGCATCAAGCTTCTGTTTTTTGGCTTCTCCGGTGCTTTTTTACCTCCAGTGAAGTTTACAATAATGCAGTAAACATATTATTTTCTCTTGGAAGTTATTGCAATCAAACACTGCTCATCCAGAATTTTAGACATCTCTACGTATTCTGCAACTATCACTGATAAGTGGCAAGTGATGCTGAAATGCCAAAAGTTAAACAAACGAAACACCGCCGAATAATGAGAGCCAAAATGGGCCTTTAGGCCTTCGCCGGGCCCACTCCAATTCGGGCCTATCTCAAGCCGTAGGCTTACCCAATTTTTTATTGGGCAGCCACGTTTGTTACCATAGCAACTGGGCTAGCGCTATTTGTTTTATTTTACTTTGTGCAAGTGTTTGTTTTGTTCCATTTTATTTTGAGCCAATTTTGGTTTTAGGATTATCGTTTTTGTACGGTCTCTTATCATTTGTGTTCTCAATTTTGACAGAAGAGGTAAATCGCATGTAGAGAATTTTGTTTCACCGCAAAAGACAAGGAATCGAACCCTTGACCTGCTAGTGTAAATCCTAATTTATAGTGGTCCAATCACTTGATCTGTGTTCTCAGAGCGCTAATTCTAGTTTTATACTTTAGCAATATTAGCGGTAATCATTTTTTAATACAGTAATTCTAATACATATTATATATTATATATTGAACTTCTTGAAATAAAAAAGAATCTATAAAATACAAATATATCAATAATGAATTAGATTGCCAAGCAAACTTGAAAGGCTGAAGCATATATAAAATTTGCTTTTTAGATCGATAAATCACTTTGAACATGTATTTTTAGGTGAGCGCTTGTGATATTATAAGTGATTTCATAAATAATTTTAAATCAGTATCAGGTGAATGCTAGTTAGAAAAATATTATAAAACTAATTTTGGGTTAGATTAAGATATTTCTAATCTAACGAGATTATTAAGAATTAAAAAGAACAGAGTTTGTCACAATTCAATATTATATGAATAATTTAGTAAGAGATTTTTTATATAGAACTTGATATCATAACTTTACAAGTCATTTTAGGTAACATCTTTAGGCAAAAACTTAAATGGTCCTTGATGGATTACAATTAATGCCACTTATGTTAAAATAAATATAAAAAATGAGGAGAATTATTTTTAAATTATCCTTTTATGTTGAATATAAATGGATTAATTGGGGCATTTCACTTTGTATTGGAATTTGAATATGCTCTTTATGTTCTTTATTTATCTCTTGTTTTGTAAAAAGAAGTTAAAGTTCAGAAATAGGACAATCAATTCACCCGTGGGCATACTTGTACCTAAATGTCAATAATAATAATGAAGTTGATAATATTTTTCTATTAAACTTCAATAATAATACTATGAACTTATTTTGTCTTTAAAACTCCTACATGCTCATGATAAAAGATGCCTAAAACTTACAGGATTGCCTCTTGAATTTCAAAAATGCTATTTGAATATTAAATTTTAATACTTTACTAATACTTAAGTAAACCTCACACATATTATCCAAATATTATATAATATATCAAAATAACAATTTTGTTTAAATTTACCCTCCATGTACAGGCCCCCAAAAAAATAATCAGGAAAAACCTTAAATTAATCATAATGCTAAGATTGATCATACATTTGTCAAACCATACAAATTAATATCCACTAGGTCAAAAAAAGTGAATTAAACATCAAATCTTTTATACTTCCACTTACATGCATATTCTGATCACAATAATCAAAATTTATTCACAAAAATAATTTACAATATATGAAAAACATAAATTAATAATTTATATATTTTATTTTAACCAATATATAAAACAGTTCATTTGTTATTTAATTGTTAATAGTTTAAGAAACTAATAATACACTCTTTATTTTCTAAATTCAAAAAATAGATAAAATTAAAATTTACACAAGAAATGAATATGATACGAAACGGAAATGAGAAAATGAAATTGAAACAAAAGCATGAAACGAAAAAATGGGAAAACACATAAATAAAAAAATAGAGAGGGTTTTTTTGTAAATATAATTTTTAATATAAAAATTATAAAAAATAATTATTCAATCTAAACATAAATATTACGTTATTCTTATTAAATCATATAGAGATAATATCATATGAGTCAAATGCGAGAATGCAGTATTTATCTTGTGATTCACATGATAAATAAGATCTCATCAAATTAGTCAGTAATAATTATCTAATATGTTATAATATAATTAAATGTAAATATTTTATCAAATATAATTATGTTAATCTGATGGAATTATCAAAGGATTTAATAATATAATTGATTACTTTATAATTCTATTTGATTTGGAATATGTGAATGATAACTCCTAAAATAGTTCTGATGGGAGATTACTTTTGTTATTGTTGTTGTCAAAATATGACAATCTATTTTTAATTGTGACCTTAATAAAAGTCTTATTAGGAGTCATGTCTTTAATGATGGGAATCTTGGCGAACCAGAGAATCCTTTGAACAGTTGGATCTGATAATCAGGTGGGTCTGTTGAGCAATCGTGTCTTCAATGATGGTTTGGGTTGATAAATCTAACGATCTGGTGGGTCTGATGATCTGGTGGCCTTAGATTAGAGGTTTCAAAAGGGTCGGGCGGCCCGTGGGCCACCTGGCCCAGCCCGTTACTATTCAAACGGGCCGGGCCAAAGAAATTGGGCCCACGGCCCGGCTCGTCTAAGGGCCCGGCCCGTGGCCCGTTGGGCCCTTATGGGCCAGGCCCATGAGGCCCTTATGGGCCAGTCAATTAGGCTCTTACTCATTTTTTTTAATTATATTATTCTTTAATAAATAATAACTATTAATTTATTTAAAATTTTTAAATTAAATTTTTTATATATTTAAATTATAAATAAACATTATATTATTTTTTATATCAATTCTCAAGAAAATTTATAAGGCATATAGAATTTTGAAATATGAAATGATGAAATAATATTTAAAACTTAAGAATTAAAATATAAAATATTTTAAAAAGAAAAAAATTGATTTTTATATATGTATTATTTTGATATTTATATATGTATATATTATAGGCATTATTTTTAAAAAAATATTTTAAAAAAAGAAAAAAAGGGTTGGGCCTGGCCCACTAGGCCATGTGGGCTAAGGGACCGGCTTGGCCCTCTAGCCCACGGGCCGGCCCAGCCCGGCCCCTTTGTAGGGGGGCCGTGGGTCGGGCTGGGCCCTATCCACAGCAAAAGGGCCTGGGTCGGGCCCGACCTTTTTAGTAAAAGGGTCGGCCCGGCTCGTTTAAAAAGCCCGTGGGCCAACTCGAGCTGGTTCGGGCCGGCCCTTTTGACACCTCTACCTTAGATAACCGAATGACACTTGATAATCGAGTGGTCTTGGATAACCGAGTGACCCTTGATAATTGAGTGGCCCTTGATAACCGAGTGACTTGATAACCGAGTAACTCTTGATAACCCGAGTGGTCCTAGATAACCGGGTGGCTCTTGATAACCAAGTGGCCAAGGATAACTGAGTGGCCCTAGATAACTAAGTGGCCAATGATAATCGAGTGGCCCTAGATAACCGAGTGGTCAAGGATAATCGAGTGACCATCCATAACTGAGTGACCTGCAAAACGAGAGCAATGTTAGGGCGCAGGTGGGGGTCCTTGCGCAAACCCTCTGATGCCTAAATTAGTTCTCGAGAGCCAAAAATATGGAATTGTGTTGAGGAGCCCAAAATTGCGTACCATGCGTCGGGGACTTGGCCTGATATTTATAGCGGAGGAAAGAGGGAAGACATGCGATAATTGGGGCGAGAATCTCGTGGCCCGTTTCGATGATTTCGTGGCCCATCCGAGAGGAAAAAGAGGAGAGATTAGCCCAAGCCCACTCTACCATGACCAAGTGGGGGGTTACTCAGTCATGATCGAGTGGGGGGCTACTCGGTCATGCCTTATTTTGCCCTTTTCCTTGGTTCGATTTTGAGTGATTCTCGTATCTCAACTTGATTCCCAATTTACACCTTGATGAAACTCAAATCTCTCAAGACTCAAAACATAAAAATTGTAGATAATTCTTTTATATTTTTCATAGGATTTTGAATTACCTCAATCGGAGATCGTATGAGAGAGTTATGCCCGAGAAACAAAAGTAGTGTTGTACTTACTCAACATAATCGAGTGGGTCATAAAAAGTGAGGGGAAATTGCTCTCCCGGCCACTTGGTCATGACCGAGTGACCCCCTACTTGGTCATGACTGAGTGGGTCTTCATTCCCATGGATTTGAGGGCCTCTTTTGCATTCTGTCTTGGTTCGGATCCATCTTCGCTCCAATACTTGACTTTGAACCATAATAGTATAGGTGCATTAATTTAGAGACCAATTTTAGCCTTGATTAAGCCTAAATCTCTCAAAAGTCAAAACACGAAAGTTGTAGATAATTCTCTTAAATTTCTGTAAGATTTTGAATCACCTTAATCAGAACTCGTAGGAGAAAGTTATAACCAAAAAACCAAAATAGTATCATACCCACTCAACATAACCAAGTAGGTCTTGCCCACTTAGTATCGACTCAACCTCTTGCTCCTTCAACTTGTTTCCTTGATCTCCTACAACTTATTGGGCATTTGGGCTTCATGTCCATGTCTCGCAACTCTTTTAGATCTTGTGATTCTTCTCGAAGCGTTTCTTACCCCGACATTTATTAATTAATAATTATTTTATACCTCATATATTTCTCTTTCTTTCTCTTATTTTCCTCATTGGGGTAACCATAGCTAACAGCGGAAACATGATAGATCGTAACCTAATACTTAACAAGCTTTTAACATCAGAATCGTACATTCATATTCATAATAAAATCATAACATTATTCTCAAACGTACTAGTGTTTAAACACAATCATGATCATCCCTTAATATTACATGCCGAAATATCATAATTAACATCATGGATAACATAGCAAGACATAACATGATAGGTTATATGCATAACCGATACATTTATGCACTTCAACAAGTGCCATCACATGCCTTCATTCTCTTCGTTTCTGCTATGACTTCCATCTGGAACATTAAATATTCCAGGGGCATCGCCCAATTAGATGATCGGCCATCTAAGTAAGAGTATAATATTCATGAATGAATGTAAATGCATAATGTCTTGTCATTTGGCCTGTTTGAGCCGACGGGCATCCATACATCATATGCCACTTACCATTTTTACGACCAGCTCTTTCCAGGTCGAGGTGTATGGGTGCACCCTTGGTAAAGCAGCGATGCCCACCCGTACTCTCAAACATATGCGATGCATGAGTATCGATGGATTACATGTGAACATATGCATATCATCATCATATTATGTAAATGCATCTACGTGACATATGCACACATCATACCATGTCAACATGTCGAAACATACTTTGAAACATACATCGCATTTAACATTCCATCAAATCATATAACACATTTTAGAAATTACCTTACATAGACAAATTAGGTTTGAGAAATACTATCTTACCTTTGAAATTGGCTTGAGTCTCGAAAAATATGTTTTAATCTCAAAAACGTGCTCGCCTTGACTTTCGTACTAGACTTTTAGTTATACCCAAACTTTAGTCTCAATGATTCCTGGACATCATATTTATTCAAGGGTATTAAAACTTATTTTTCTCAATTTTTCCTCAATTGCTTAAATTTCTCCCCATTATTTCCTCAATAATTCCAAAATAAATACTTCCCAAGCATTTTTTTTAATTTTTCTCCACAAAAATTCATAAAACAACATTTCTAATCTTTTAAAATTTTATGGGAATTTTTCATAATTTTTTCCTATTTTCTTCTATTTTCCTAGAATTCTTTTTATCCCAACAATTACCAAATAAATATTTCTTTCTATATTTTTCATAAATTTCTTCCATAATAATTCATAAAATAAAACACTTAATTTTTTTTTTGAAATGTTTTAAAAAAAATTAAACATAATAAGATAAAAGAAAATATTATCAACTTCCATCTATTTGAGATATTTTACACTTACCTTGTAATACTTTCTTCAAGCTTGTCTTTGATGTGCCCAAATTCCTCTTCTTTACTCCTTCCTCCCAAATCTCTTTCAAGCTCAATTTTTCTCACAATCTTTTTTTTTCTTTCTTTCAAATCTCTCTCTTACTCTCAAATCCTTCTTTCTTACAACATTTCTCTTTCTAATTCAAGTCTTCCAACCTTTCAAGTTTTCTCTATTTATAGAGGTTGAATTAAGTTTAATTTAATTGTAGTGATCCACCATCTTTTATTATTTTATCATTTTTTTATTTAATTTTCCACTAAATATCACTCATAATCTTTAATTATTTGTCCATACTCTACTTTATCTTCCACATTTCTCCATTAATTCACCAATTATCTTTGATTATTTGACCACACTTTACTTTGTCTCCCACATTTCTCCATTAATTCATCCTTTATCTTTGATTATTTGTTCACACCATATTTTGTTTTCCACATTTCTCCATTAATTCACCCATTATCTTTGATTATTTATTCACACCATATTTTGTCTCCCACATTCTCCATTAATTCACCCATTAACTTTGATTATTTATTCACACTATATTTTGTCTCCCACATTCTCCATTAATTCACTCATTATCCTTGATTATTATTATTTTTTTTACTTTAATTATTTTTCAATTAAATCCTATTTTGAATGGACTATTCTTTCATTTAGTCCATAAATTTAAGCCCACTTTCTTAACTCTAAGTCCATAACCTTTCATTTCTCAACTTAGCCCACTAACTATGAGCCCATTTACTTAGCCCACTAATTATAAGCCAATTTACTTAGCCCACTAACTATAAGCCTATTTACTTAATATTTTTCTTTTTTCAATTTAGGCCACTAATTCTAAACCCATTTAATTATTTATTTTTTTTTCAAATTAACCCACTAACTCTAAACTCATTAGTTTTCTCAATTATAATTTCTAATTGATGTCAAAAAAATATTTTAAATACAAAATTAATTATTATTATTATTATTATTCTCAAAATACTAGGATATTACATTCTCACCTCCTTACAAAAAATTTCGTCCTCGAAATTTGTCATATATTATAAATCTCAAAATTTCTTCATCGATATTTAACACAAGATTGGTTGAATAGCTATGGAAAAAACTACCTGATTACCTATCTATGTTGCTCCATGGTTCGAAACTTAAAGTTGAGATTATAAATATCTAAATTGTCCTGAACACAACTTTCTTGTGTTCGAATAATTTTTTTTTTAAATCTATTTTTTTTCTTTTATTTTTCTTTCTTCTTTTTCTTTTCTTCTTCTTCTTCTTCTTTCCTCTTCTTCTTTCGGTCTTCTTCCTCCTCGAACCCCTACCGCTGCGCGCACACCCTGACCACCACTGCAGCCGCCGCGACCGCACCCAGCCGACTCTACCGGCCTTGCAATCACCGCCGACGACTGCTGCTGCCCCCTCTGCAACCGCCACCGGCGCCTGCTCCGCTATCGGCCGCGAGCCACCGCACGCCCCCAGTCGCCGATCGTCATCTCCGACGGCCCAAACGACCCCTCGTCGACCAGATCCGACCGCCTCCGCTGCTGCTCGCGTCCCTCTTCGACATCGATCGGCCCTCTGATCCCCTTGTCGCAGTCGCCGAGTACCGGACCTCCCTCGCCATTGGCCGTCATCACTCGATCGGCCTGCACCCCCAGCGTCCATTGCTATTCTCTTCAGGTCTGCTATTTTTCCCTCCTAGCCTATTTTTGAAATCTTCACATTAGATTTAATTTGACCTGATCCACTTAGATCCATCACATTCATTTAGATCTGCCCCATTAGATTTGTCTCCAGATCTAATTAGATCTAGCTACTACCTCAAATCCATGTCAGGACCTAGGTTTCCATGTGGTGCTTGCAAAATCCTAAGAAGGAGATGTACCCCATTGTGTGTTTTTGCCCCTCATTTTGGCCATGAGGATGCATCTTTTCATTTTTCTACCATTCATCAAGTCTTTGGTGCGAGTAATGCTGCCAAAATTCTGACCCAACTTCCGATAGGTGATCGATCTGGGGCAGCTTTTTCACTCATTATGGAAGCTCTAGGTCGGCTACAAGATCCTGTTTTTGGCATAGTATCCCATATTTTTTCCCTCGAACAACAGGTTGTTGATCTCCAGCAACAGGTTGTCGACTTGCATGCCTATGTATCTTTATTGCATAGTTTATTACTTGGAAACCATTCTATGTATCTTCCATTGGTTCCAAATTTGTCTCAACCACAACCTCATTCAAACCCTATTCCTGCACCTGACCCGAGCTTTGCTGACATTTCCAGTCTTATTTCCCATGGATCGCTACTTGTTGGTGATCCAAATCCATTCGAGAACTTTGGTTATCCCATTATCTTAGAGGATGTCTCACTTCCTAGCTTTCCAGAGACTTTTCCTCTAGTCCATCCTGGTGAGACTAGCAGTAGCCAGTGGCCTGAATATCCCATCATACCTGAACATGTCACACTCCCTAGTTTACCAGAGACTCTACCTTACCTTGGCGAGACTAGCGATAGTCAGTGGTCTGAATATCCCAACATACCTGATCATGCCACACTCCATAGTTTACCAGAGACTCTACCTTACCCTGGCGAGACTAGCGGTAGCCAGTGGTCTGAATATCCCAACATACCTGATCATGCCACACTCCCTAGTTTACCAGAGACTCTTCCTTACCTTGGTGAGACTAGCGGTAGTCAGTGGCCTCTTTATGATGACGTCGATGAGTTTGGACTCGACATTTTCGGCAGTCATCATCAGTATTGAGTATTGGCGACATTTTGGGGTTTAACTCTTTTTGTGCTTGCTTTTTTTTTTTTTTTATTGTATAGTTTGATCTCTTATAACTGTATTGAACATATGTAATGAATGTTATATTTTGGGTACTCTAATGTTTCATTCGCATATCTTTGTCCTTAATCGTGTAAAAGTATTTCAGCCTCTTGCAGCTGTTTAATAATTCATCAAATATCGGCTCTTAATTATTAACTCTTTCAAAATCTGATAGTTCACATCCTTAGTCAAGCCACACGCAGTTAATCATCAGATAACCTCAATTTATTAGTGGCAACTTCAAACCTATCATTTAAAATTAGGTCCAATAAATCTTCCGAGAGCACATTCTGGTATTTCTCTCACTCACTTTCGCACTTCTGTTATTAGTTGTCTCTCTCAAGCACGCTAAAGGTTTTCATAGCTATCGAGACAACTCTATATAGTCACACTACCAGTTTGAGCAGGTAAGTACTTATGTCACCTACGGTACCCCAATCCTCACTGAATTTTTCTTCCTAAAACTCAGGACTCTTCAGATTCTCTATGGTCCTTAAAACATCATTTATTTTTTTAAAAATTTCCTCGAAAATCCCAAACCGATTTATCCTCGAAGATCCCAAATCAAATCACGTTAACTGGCTCCAATCATTTTCTATAAACAACCGGACCTCAAAAACTTCCAATGATTCTTTTTCAAATGATACTTTAAACCCCTAATAACGATTCAGGTTTCCATGCGTTTTGCATAAGGCATAACTTATTCGTGTGCCTTTTCTCACCAATTTTTTTTTTTTTGAATCCCCAAACTCACTTGGCACACTAAATCGTAGGTACAAATTTCGTCACCTAGGTCTCCCATTAATCACGTCACCATATAAGTAATGTCTATACATCAAGTTTATCATGTCTATTTCACACATCAAATAACTCTCACTATGCAACCCAATCATATTCTCATGGCAATTACAAACACGACTCGATCCTGGATATTGAGATTAATCTATTTCTTGAGCCTCATAATGCTCGTCTTATTTACCAACTCACAAAATGTCCATGAAACTTAGATGCTATAGAACACACCGTCCTCATTCAAGACATCACACGCTTCTTTCTTTTTAGATCGTGTCTCCACAATTACTATCCATCTTATTCTGGATTGATTCCCTAGGTTTCTATCATTTTTCTACCAGCTAATGGCACACCTCACACTCCAGTTCATTGAGACTTGGACTTCATTATCTTAGTCAATGTTATTTTCCTATAATAGAAGTATCTAAGTCTGGCATCATTTCTATTTGCTTTGACCCAAATCCTAGGGTTCACATATTATTTCCGATACTCCAAATGATTCTCAAAAAATTCTTATCATTTGATCCTAACTCAACAGCTAGGTTATGCCACATCAAACTAATCATCCATAATTCAATCATTCTTGATAACCACTAGTTATCACAATGATTTCAACTAATCACCTCAAATCAATAGTCTCTCATAATCATGAGTCAACCTTACACCTGAAACTCATCATTGGTCTCTAACTTTAATAGCTAGATTATTTCGCTTGCCTCAGCTTTCGTCAGACTTCCACTATTTACTGAGAATAGTGGTCGTATACTGGAATTATATCTGTTCATGAACAGTACACCAGGTAAGTTCCCAGAAAAGAGAGGTGGGTCACAAACGGACACACTTAAATACCAAGTCTTTCCTTAGCCAGAACTTTCCTAGACATGCACTTCCACTGCACCACACTTAAATCCAGTATCTTTGAGACTTTGATTATCCACCCCCGAATCTCTAAATAGAGATTTCTAAATCTAAGTATTTCTAAACCTCAAGTTCATGGATTCTTAATGATCCTTCATAAGTTTTCTCATAGTTCGCTCTGATACCAACTGTAACGCCCCATTCTTCTCGAAGCGTTTCTTACCCCGACATTTATTAATTAATAATTATTTTATACCTCATATATTTCTCTTTCTTTCTCTCATTTTCCTCATTGGGGTAACCATAGCTAACAGCGGAAACATGATAGATCGTAACCTAATACTTAACAAGCTTTTAACATCAGAATCGTACATTCATATTCATAATAAAATCATAACATTATTCTCAAACGTACTAGTGTTTAAACACAATCATGATCATCCCTTAATATTACATGCCGAAATATCATAATTAACATCATGGATAACATAGCAAGACATAACATGATAGGTTATATGCATAACCGATACATTTACGCACTTCAACAAGTGCCATCACATGCCTTCATTCTCTTCGTTTCTGCTATGACTTCCATCTGGAACATTAAATATTCCAGGGGCATCGCCCAATTAGATGATCGGCCATCTAAGTAAGAGTATAATATTCATGAATGAATGTAAATGCATAATGTCTTGTCATTTGGCCTGTTTGAGCCGACGGGCATCCATACATCATATGCCACTTACCATTTTTACGACCAGCTCTTTCCAGGTCGAGGTGTATGGGTGCACCCTTGGTAAAGCAGCGATGCCCACCCGTACTCTCAAACATATGCGATGCATGAGTATCGATGGATTACATGTGAACATATGCATATCATCATCATATTATGTAAATGCATCTACGTGACATATGCACACATCATACCATGTCAACATGTCGAAACATACTTTGAAACATACATCGCATTTAACATTCCATCAAATCATATAACACATTTTAGAAATTACCTTACATAGACAAATTAGGTTTGAGAAATACTATCTTACCTTTGAAATTGGCTTGAGTCTCGAAAAATATGTTTTAATCTCAAAAACGTGCTCGCCTTGACTTTCGTACTAGACTTTTAGTTATACCCAAACTTTAGTCTCAATGATTCCTGGACATCATATTTATTCAAGGGTATTAAAACTTATTTTTCTCAATTTTTCCTCAATTGCTTAAATTTCTCCCCATTATTTCCTCAATAATTCCAAAATAAATACTTCCCAAGCATTTTTTTTTAATTTTTCTCCACAAAAATTCATAAAACAACATTTCTAATCTTTTAAAATTTTATGGGAATTTTTCATAATTTTTTCCTATTTTCTTCTATTTTCCTAGAATTCTTTTTATCCCAACAATTACCAAATAAATATTTCTTTCTATATTTTTCATAAATTTCTTCCATAATAATTCATAAAATAAAACACTTAATTTTTTTTTTGAAATGTTTTAAAAAAAATTAAACATAATAAGATAAAAGAAAATATTATCAACTTCCATCTATTTGAGATATTTTACACTTACCTTGTAATACTTTCTTCAAGCTTGTCTTTGATGTGCCCAAATTCCTCTTCTTTACTCCTTCCTCCCAAATCTCTTTCAAGCTCAATTTTTCTCACAATCTTTTTTTTTCTTTCTTTCAAATCTCTCTCTTACTCTCAAATCCTTCTTTCTTACAACATTTCTCTTTCTAATTCAAGTCTTCCAACCTTTCAAGTTTTCTCTATTTATAGAGGTTGAATTAAGTTTAATTTAATTGTAGTGATCCACCATCTTTTATTATTTTATCATTTTTTTATTTAATTTTCCACTAAATATCACTCATAATCTTTAATTATTTGTCCATACTCTACTTTATCTTCCACATTTCTCCATTAATTCACCAATTATCTTTGATTATTTGACCACACTTTACTTTGTCTCCCACATTTCTCCATTAATTCATCCTTTATCTTTGATTATTTGTTCACACCATATTTTGTTTTCCACATTTCTCCATTAATTCACCCATTATCTTTGATTATTTATTCACACCATATTTTGTCTCCCACATTCTCCATTAATTCACCCATTAACTTTGATTATTTATTCACACTATATTTTGTCTCCCACATTCTCCATTAATTCACTCATTATCCTTGATTATTATTATTTTTTTTACTTTAATTATTTTTCAATTAAATCCTATTTTGAATGGACCATTCTTTTATTTAGTCCATAAATTTAAGCCCACTTTCTTAACTCTAAGTCCATAACCTTTCATTTCTCAACTTAGCCCACTAACTATGAGCCCATTTACTTAGCCCACTAATTATAAGTCAATTTACTTAGCCCACTAACTATAAGCCTATTTACTTAATATTTTTCTTTTTTCAATTTAGGCCACTAATTCTAAACCCATTTAATTATTTATTTTTTTTTCAAATTAACCCACTAACTCTAAACTCATTAGTTTTCTCAATTATAATTTCTAATTGATGTCAAAAAAATATTTTAAATACAAAATTAATTATTATTATTATTATTATTATTCTCAAAATACTAGGATATTACACATATGAATTATTATAAATAATTAAATTTGAAAAATGCTATTTGAGTATTAAATTTTAACATTTTACTAACACTTAAGTAAACCTCACACATATTATTCGAATATTATATAAAATATTAAAATAATAATTTCGTTCAAATTTACCCTTCATGTACGTAAAATATAATCAGGAAAAACCTTAAACTGGTCATAATGTTAAGATTGATCATACATTTATCAAACTATAAAAATTAATTCCATTAAACATAAAATATTTTGTACTACCATTACATATTCTGATCGCAATAATCAAAATGTATTCATGAAAACAATTTACAATATACGGAAAAACATAAATTAATATAAAAAATCAATAATTTATATATTTTGTTTTAACCAGTGTATTAAGAGTTCATTTGTTATTTGTTTGTTAATAGTTTAGGAGATCAGTAATGTTCACTCTTATTTTCTAAATTTAGAAAACAGATAAAACTAATACCTACATAGGAAATAGGTATGATACAAAATAAAAACGAGAAAATGACATTCTTAAAAAAAAGCATGAAACAAAAAAAGGGGAAAACACCTAAATAAAGAAATAGAGGGACTTTTTTGTAAATATAAATTTTAATATAAAATTATTAAAAATAGTTATTCAATCTAAACATAAACCTTCTTCTTATTAAACGTAAGAGTTACTTTGTGACTCATGTGATAATTAATATCTCATTAGATTAATCAGTAATAATTATTTGATATATTATAATATAATTAAATATAAATATTTTATTAGACATTATAATATTTATCTGATAAAATAATCAAATCCAATATCACGTATATTTGTGTTAATCTGATGGATAATCAAATGATTTAATAATACAATTGATTCTTTTGTAATTCTATTTAATTTAGAAGATGTGAATGATAACTCCTAAATAATCTTGATAGAAAACTACTTTTACTATTATAAATAATTAAAATTAAAATTTAATAAGATAATTGATTACTTTATAATTCTATTTGATTTAAAAGATATGAATAATAACTCCTAAAGAGTTCTGATAAAAGATTACTTTCACTATTATAAATAAATAATTTGGTCCTCTACCTATTCAACATAAAAAAAAATTACAGTTATATTTTATATTTATCATTACGATTGAGGTTAAGGCAGAGAAATTAGATTTTGATATTTTTATTTTTGACTGATAATTCTCTTTACGATTTAATTTTTAATGAATTAAGGTAGATATTTAATTATTATGTTATATAATTTATATAAATTTTTTAAATTTTATGAGCATGATGTGTGTTTTTATGTTAATAGTGTACATGCAATATTATAACGTCGTTGCTTCTCCTTCTCTCTCTTTCTCAGATCCAGAAGCGCCGCATAGTAATATGGAAAATCAGCAAAGTCTCTCCGAAGCTGAAACTCCTCGTATCGCTCTTCTAATGCGTGCAACCCTATTTACCACCTCTCTTATTGCTATTGGATTAATCATCCTCTACCAACTCGCAGAGGGACAGCAGGCTCCCAAGTTCATCTTCAATGGCCAACACTCTGCCTACGTTGCATTCAAAGTCTTGGTCTGGCTTGCCTTCTTCGGCGTGTTTACCTCCATGTCTCAACACAGGCACAGTTATCCCAAGACAGAAAGGGCTTGTCGCTACTTTTCCCTGATTTGCATGGCATCGGCGATTGGCTTATTGCTTATTATGTTTTGCGCCAGTAGTCTTTGACGAATCAGCGTCGGTCAATGATGGTAAGGAAATTAGGGCACAAAGAAGATCGAGGGAAAGAAGCAATCTGGGGATCTCTGTATTGTAAACATTTTTTGTTTCTTAGTAATGGGCTTTACCTTGTCGACTCAATTACTATCAAATATGTTACGGTCTGTTAGAGGTTAGTGCACTTAAACATGGTTCAACCCTAATTTTTGATCTCCGCAGTCCGCCTACTCTGCAATGTTTCTCTCTAGCAAAGAGTTCACGGAGTAATTTTTTATTCAATTTCTGTGCTAACAACAAAAATCTATCGACTACTTGAATTTGATTGTTAGGCAAACTTCCAAAGCATGGCTTGTGCAAGACTTGATCCGATTGCATTTCAACAAGGATTTAAGCATCTTCCTGGTTCTTTCGTTAACGTGAAGATGAGATGCTTCTCGCCCACTTCTAATTGATGGTAATAAAAAAACTTTGAGAGAGGCAGTAGAAGAATAGGACTTCAAAATTCCAAACCAAGAAGAGCCTAAACATGGGGTGAGAACAAATATTTTTATAGTAGATGAGGAAATTCCTAAGGAACTTTAGCAAGAAACATGTCAGGAAATTGAAGAATCTCCTGATGTTTGCCTTAAGAAATACTCAGGACTCGTTTCCTCTTTGCCCATTCTTCTACTTCCTACTTCATGTTTCACAAATGATCCTTCCTCTCACTAAACCTCTTGAAGACCCAACTATTGGATCAATTCTAGAGTCCAAGATCCCACTATAATTACCATTCTGCTATGCACATAGATAAAAATTTGACACTATTTTGTAGGAACAGAATGCTCATGATAGGGAAGAACACATTCAAAGTTCTCTTCATTCATTGGGCGAATCCCTCGAGGTTGAGCAGACAGATTCAAAAAATTAGAGGACGAGTTTTCCCCAACCAGGGGAAACTGATGTAAGATAGAGAAATATTTTTTTGGAAAATATTATTATAGGCATAGAAATAGGAATTAGTTATTAAGATTAACTAAAGGATAAACAAAAGATTGTAAAATTTTTTAGTGCTTGGATTTGTCTTAACACAAAATATTTTATGTTTCCATATATATATATATATTGAATATAAAAACTTTCCTAAACAATATGTAAAATATATATTACTTAAAATATTTTACAAATAAATATAAAATTCATATTTGTATGCATTTGAAAGATCTAGAAGGTTAAGAATCTAGGACGTAACGCGGGGATAGGGTCTAAGGCATTTTGGAGGGAAAGGTCGATCTCAGTTTTCCATCTACTCTTTGCAGATGATACCATGATCTTTTGATAAGCTATTGCCTGAGTTAAGATTGTTGACATGCATCTTAATTTGTTTTGAGGCAATCTCAAGTTTGATATAAATCTAGCAGAAAGTTAGATTACTCCACTAGTGGCTGTAAAGATAACAAGAGCCTTAGCTAGGATTTTGGAGTGCAGAATAGGGTCTCTCCCTTCTAATTGCCTAGGAACATTTAAGTCCAATGTGTGGGATGGCATGGTAGAGAGGTGTGAGAAAAGGCTCACCTCATGGAGAAGACAATACCTCTCACATGGGAGTGGGCTTACCCTCTTAGAAAGAGCACCCTGCCTAGCATCCCCATACACTATTACTCTGTTTACAGCCCCTATGTGCTGGACAATAGGTTGCTGACAGGCTTCTTATAGGTTGGCAAAGGAGACATCAGACATACCAAAGTACCATTTGGTCACTTGGAAACAGATTTGTAAGCTATTGAGTAAAGGAGGACTTAAATTAGGAGGCTTGATCTGTTTAATAGAACCTTACTTGGTAACTGGTTGTGGAGACTTGTGAGCAAGCCCAATAGGCAGTGTAGAGAAGTGGTGGCTGAAAAGTAAGGGTGTTTGGGGGCTGGTCTACAGGGCATGCCTCTATTCCACAGGATGAGGGGGTTTGGAGAGGCATAACCCAAGTTTGGTCAGGCTTATCACACATTTCCCAAGGCAACTAGGGTTGGCATCACAACTGGTGCTGGCACATACCCCTCAATGAGGCCTTCTCAAATTTTTACAAGTTTGTTTAGTGATCAAGATATTTCTATTAAAAACACTTGCATACAAACTCTAGAGGCATTGTTTGGTCACAAAGTTAAAGTTTGGATGTAACCTCAGGAACTGGGAAATAGAATCCAAGATTGTTTATTTTTTAAGATGCTTCGGTATCAACACAGTCCTACAAAGGGCAAACAAAATTTGGTATGGCTGCCATAAAAGACGGGATCTTTGTTGTTCAGTCTCTTTTATGTGACGCTATGCAATTGAGCGGAGTCAGGCTACCTATAGAACACTGGGGAGGTCAGGAATGCCGTTCTTACTATTGATAAGCTGAGGAGCAGAAGACATTGATAAGTAAATCTGTGCTTTTGTGCAAAAACAAGGAATCAGTAGATCACATACTTTGCATTGCTACACTGCTCGACATTTCTGGAATCATATTTTCAATTTATTCAAAGTCCACGGTGTCCCGGAAGCCCCAATGATTGACCTTCTACATCCTTGGATCCACAATTGCCCAAGGAGTTGTGTCAAATGGATATGGAACATTTTTCCCGTGTTTCTTGGAGTATTTTGTAGAGAAAGAAATAGCCGAGTATTTGCAGGAACAGAAAGTCCTTGCACTTCCTTAGAAGGGACTGGTTAGAAATTGGATTTTATAAAGTTTAATTTGACATTAGAATTTAGGTCTTATTCGAAATTTGAAAGTTAGATTTTAGCTTTTATTCATTTGCTTGGATAATTGTAACTTGAAATACAGCTGCTTACAATGCATGTATATGTACTCCTAAAATACAGGTGCTTACAATGCATTGTTTCTAGTTAACCTCTTGACGTATTTTTCATTTTATTTAACATGGCCTGGAGAGCTTAGATATTATACTTTCATTCAACTGATTGTTATCAGATCGTTCATTAATTTGATTACAATTTGGTATCTTGATTTATGTTCTGTGAAATGAAATATATTCATTTTGCTCTTTTATTTTTTATCTCCTGTGGTTTACATAATGCCAAATGAAAGGCAATCCATAGTCATTTTGCTCCTTAAGAATATGATTAATGTCATTGGAGGAATGTGCACATTTGTTTGTTTAAGAATATGGTTCTGTTGGGCTAAGTTTAACTAAAATGAAAACTTTTTCTTTTTGCATTAGCTTATTTTATTTTATTTTTGTTCTACCTGTCTATATTGTATTAGACTTCTTGGTCCAATATATTGCTTACATATGTTTTTTTTTTGAAATAAGCTCAATTATATTAATGGAAGTATAGAAGATGTACATAAGAGACCCAGAACAAGAGAGTTCCAAACAAAACTAAACTGACCAAAACAGCCCCCCCCCCCCCAACATAAGCCGTTAGGGGAGAACAACAACCCAAAACTGGCATTTAAGCCATCAAGACTAGAAGAGGGAGAAGAACCTAGCGGCCAAGGGCAGAGGCTGACATGATAACTTGATCCAAAGAGTAAGGGAAAGATGGCTCCACAGCCCTCACCCAAACAACTAACCTAGCAAGCACCAAGTTAAAGATGTCAACTACACCTGACCCTGGTCTTTGAAAATTAGCCTATTCCTCTCTAGCCACATTGAAAATTAGCTTATTGCTTACATATGCTTGTTTCTCTGTTTCATTTTAGATCAAGAATGGGATACCCATCGCACGAAGCTCCTGTAGTGGTTCCCGTCCGCAATTACCCAAGCAACTAACCTAGCAAGCACCAAGTTAAAGATGTCAACTGCACCTGTCCCTCGGTCTTTGAAAATTAGCCTATTCCGCTCCAGCCACATTGAAAATTAGCTTATTGCTTACATATGTTTGTTTCTTTGTTTCATTTTAGATCAAGAATGGGATACCCATCGCACGAAGTTCCTGTAGTGGTTCCCGTCCGCAATTTTAATGAGGAAATGAGACGTCCTGGGATTTGGGAATCAGACCAAGCTGCCTCTTCTACAGCTCATAATTCTCGTGATAGTCTTGCTTCTTTATACCGTCCTCCATTTGCTTTGATGCACAATGGGCCCTTTAAAAAGGTAATTGGTTTTGTTGAATGAAAACTTTGTTTAGTTTCCTGTTTGCAAACTGAGCTGCTTTCAGTTTCAAAGTTCATAAGTATTGAATGGGCACTGTTCTTGGTATTTATAGTTATTTATCTACTAGCATATGCTTTACTATGATCTTGACAAGCAGGTTTCAGGAATATGCCTTCAGAATACTTTTTTTATTTTTCATATGTATTTTTTAAGATTATACATGATTTCAGGTCTTGCACGCTATTATGAAGACATGAAGTCAAATGACCCATTTTAGTAATTGAACCCAATTTTCCTAGTTAGTAATATATTACATGTTACCCAGAATGCATTTCAATATGCATGGAACAGGAATGGGGCTTTTTAATACTTTGGTACACATGTTCTAGAATATGGTAGACTTGTGTAGTTTTCTCTATGGTGCTTCCAAAACAACTTTTATTTTTAATAATTTAACATTTGTAAAATATTATGTATTTTTCTTCAAATTAGTCATGCATAAACAAATTTCTTAGAGCATCATCTCCAGTTTATACATATAATTTTTTCATAGAAGAACATGACCCTCCCTAGATCTAGTTCATTTTGTTTGACCTTCCTTGTTACAAAAATTTTAGCAAGTAAATACAAAAAAGACAGATAATTTTCTGTTTCTAAACACAAATGCAATTTGTTCCTAAGCATGCTGTTAATTTGTCAGTCACTTTGGCATTAGCAGTTTTCTGGAAGCTCTGGGGAAGACAGTGTTAGCACAAAGATAAGATGGAATTTCCTGCTGGGGTGGGGGGTGAATTGGGTGTTTAAAAACAAAAGTTACTGTCATCGAAAATCTGAAATTTTAAGACCGTGTTTGCAAGATGGGATTTTCTGAAAACTGAACTCCGAAAGATTGTGAGTACGGAATGAAATAAAAATGCAGCTCACGGAAATTTTTTATAGTGGTTCTGCTATAACCACGCCTATATCCACTCTTCTAGCTACCACTAGAAAATTTCCACTAGCAACACTTGGAGGCTTTTCAGGCACACCTCAAAACCTTCAGAAGCAATGGTTTTCTTAGGCCCGTCACGCAACCTTACCAATATTGGTTTTACTTGGCTTCCACACAAGCTTTTTACAAATGAAAAAATCATTTTGATACACTTAAAAAAAGTTATCTCAGAACAGCAATGACCTCTAGAAAAATCTGATTTGTACAAGATTGTTCTCAATCACATGCCACTTGGTTGGTCAGGTTGTCTACAAATTAAGAACAAAAGTAGAAAATGAGTGAACACTTTAAAGCTTTTGAATGCTTGTATATCTTTACAAATTGCTCAGCCAACTTATTCTCTCTTCATTAAAAACTCCTTGTGTAGGCTTTGGGGTTGACATTTGAAAAACTAGTTGTTCGACTTGAAATAGAGATGTTTTGTCCTCCTTTTCAATGTTAGAAATATAATCATTAGTGTATTCAGTTCTGAAATATTTTAATAATGGTTAGTCAAAGGTTCAGTTGCACTTTAGGCATGAACTTCACGAAAATTTAGACAATGGAAGACTCATATTAATCTAGGTAAGAGATCAAATTTGAGAAGAGGTCCTATGTAAACTTGTGAATAAGCCTATAAATCTTTCTTTAACTCTGTTGAGGGTTTACTTGTTGGGTGTGGAGATGAATCTTATTGTTTTCTTCTGTCTTCATTTGGAGATGAATCTTATTGTTTTCTTCTGTCTTCATTTTGCGATGAATCTTATTGTTTTCTTTTGTCTCCATTTGGAGATGAATCTTATTGTTTTCTTTTGTCTCCATTTGGAGATGAATCTTATTGTTTTCTTCTGTCTTCATTTTTTTTTTTTTTTTTGTGAAGGATGTTTATAGTTTCTATGTAGAATCCACTAATTAATAAACACTGGGGACCTGGAATACTTAACATTCAGTTTTAATGCATGTAAGAACTCTATCTTAATGTTTTAATTGTTGCTGATATAACCAAATTCACAGGCAAACGATGCTGCTAAAATCCAGGACAAATGGTTCCTTGTAAATGTGCAATCTGCCATGGAATTCAGCTCACAAATGGTACCCTGTCTCTCTGTCTTCTCTGATATTTTTACTTTTTGGATATGCTCAATTTTGATACCTATTGCTGGTTGGGCAGCGTAATCGTGACACCTGGGCAAATGAAGCTGTTGCTCAAACTATCAGTTCTAATTTCTCTTCTGGCAGGCATGTCATACTGGTTCTAAGAACTGTTTCTTGCTCAAGTACTTCTCCATTTTTGTTTGATTTTTTTATAAGCAGTAACTTTTTATTTCTTTCCATGTAATTTTTTAAGTAGGTAATTTGGATGATAGAGATCTGTAAAGAGAAGGATAGTTCTGATACCAATTGATACATAACCAAGAACAAGAACACGAGAACAAACTAAAGTTCACAATCTAAACTCAAATCAAAATCAATAATCCAAGTGTGCCTTCAATTACAACCTAAACAACTTCTTTATATAGGCAAAACTAATAGATATAATCCTGCTCTAATTTGCATTAGACATAATCCCCAATTTAATTAGAATTCTAAAGCAACTTACTAACTAAAGGAAACAAAAGGAAATAAAATAAATAATGTTAATTCCTATTTTTGTGCCTAGAATAATATTTTTGTGAATATCTACTTCTCTGTCCTACATCACTGGGTTTGTTCAGTGGATATTATTTCTTTTCTGTTAAATTTTAGCATGCTGATGGTTGTCTAATTAGGGTCAATTTGTGCCCCTACACAAGCTACATGCTTGTCAATGTTGATGGTCTTTGTGGAGTTTCTTACTATTTTCCTCTTATGAGCAAATAATTGGTGTGGATGAATTTTGTAGAAACAATCATATGCTAGCACAGATAACAAACTTGATGTAGGACAGTGTGGATGGGCCTTCTTTAGTCTGATTACATGAATTAATTTATTGTGATGAGAGCCCAGAAAGGGTAAACAATGAAGTTCTAAGGGTATGAATTTATAGGAAATGATAGTTCTTCCCTGCCGGTATCCTTATTTTTTTCTACATTGGGCTTCGTGTTTATATCCATGTCAGTCCTTGTGCTTCTTATGTAGCAATGTTAGAGACAGAAACTCAGGTGCTGTGAAGATCGATGTCAATCATATAAAGCAATGCCTAAATACCTTGTGGTATTATGAGGAATAGATGGGGAAACAGCTGTCAAGCAATTTGAGGCTTCTTTAGTGATTGAATTGACCTTTCTTTAGAATCCTTTTCTCAATTTCTGGTGCTAACGTTCCATTCCTTTTTGTTTGCTCCATAACTGGCTCGCAGTATTCCTTGAAGTAATTTTATTGCTCTCGTGCTTGTACTTTCTTCTGAGACAGATTTTTTAAAGGAACTTTCTGTAGCTCAATATCATTCCATTCAAAGTCAGCTACAATGCTTGACTAGGAAGATTCTTTTGCATTGCAGTATGCAAGTTTCTGAGAGAAATTGCTGGACATGCTCAGGATCCATATTTATCCTTCATAATTTTTATCACAATGACACTACCATTTCTGTTTTTCTTTAACCCTCTCCCTCGTGGTTTTGTGTCAAATCTTTAGTTGGAAATCCTTTGAGAAACATTCCTGAAGCTCTCTGTTGGAATAGGAAATACATTATTCACTGTCGTCTGTTTTATTATAGGAAGTATGTCTGAGTTCAGTTTGAAGTTTCTATGATTATGAAAACCTCGATTGTGAGTTGCACTTCATTACCTGTTAGCATTTATATGATGATATTGGCATTGCCATCTTCTAATGGAACTTAGATTTGAAATTCTGGATGCTTGTCTGTTTCACTCTTATTTCTCTTTCCTCGACAAGTATATCACGTTGACTAAGATGAATATGAAATGAAAATGAGTTCAGAGGTTACGGTGGCTGCTGGCGCAACTAATGAAGAAGAGGAGGAACTGTTACAAGCATTGGCAGCTTCAGTGGAAAGCATCAAAGAGGATAGTAGAGTGGTGTCAAATGTCAACGAGACAAATAATACTGGCAAAGAAACAGAGACATGCTTGATAAAGAAGCCTTCATATCCACCTCTTCCTGAAGAAGCCAATGGTGACAGAAACGTGCTTTGCAGGGTTGGCATTCGTCTTCCTGATGGCCGTAGGCTACAAAGGAACTTCATCCGAACTGATCCTATACAGGTAAAGTTCTCTCTCATAAGTCATGCCTTTCATCATTTAGTTGGAGGAATAGGAGTGGTTGCGTTGCGAGCATCCATGACTGAGAAAGATGTGGGTTGGCAAGACTTTATGCGTTGCTCGAAAATCTCAACCGTACGATGTCTATTCATGAATCATGATCCTTCAAGTTTGCTCACTGTCTATACCTTTGTTGTTATCCAGCTACTCTGGTCATTCTGCTACTCTGAACTGAAGGAAGCCGAGGCACGACCATTTCGGTTGGCACAGGCTTATCCTCGGAGCTTCAAAGTTTCTTGATTACGACAACAAACAAACATTTGGCGAGTCGGGGCTCGCCAATACAGTGATCTCAGTCACCTGGGAGTGAGTGTGACAACGCATATATATAATTGCTGGTGCTGGATGCCATTCCGGGAATGTCTATTACGTGGTGGAGTCTTGCATTTCGAAGAATTTTGGTGATAAAAGACCCGAATTTTCTTGTTTTTCATTTTGCTTCTAAACCAGAATTGTGTTGGAGCAAAGGGGTATTTGGAACCAGTGACTGAGAGAAGTTTTATGGTATTTTTATTATAATTTCTGTACATATTTCATGGTATTTTTATTATAATTTCTACACCTACATTAAAAAAATACTAAGGGAAAAAATTATTCTTACCCTTACTTGCAGTCACCTATCATCGCACCTTGCTTGCAGCCACCCATCATCGACAGCGGCCGCGACGAACGCGGCCGCTATTAGCTCCCACCTCTCACCCATCATAACACCCATTTTCTCCCTCTCCCTCTTTCTCTCTCTCCCGTCGATGTTTCTCGCGATTGCAGACGATAATGGGCGATGCTGTCGTCGGTGGGAGCTTTGAGATGATGGGCGACCGCCGATGATTATGGGCAATGCAACCGCCGAACAGGCTGTTGATGGCCGCTGATTTGGAGAAGTTGTCGATGGGGACTTTGCTTCGATCCGACAATGGCGTTAGGGCAGAAGCTGGTGATGACCACTATTGGAGGCAACGGTTTCTCGTTCCCACTTATCAGTGTCAATCACGTGAGGATCAAGAGCTCGGATTTGCTGTACAACCTCAAGATCGTGGTTCATGGATTGTCAGTGCCGTTTTCGAACATTCATCATCACTCGTTCGCCAGTAGAGATCAGGGACGCCAAAATGGACATCATGGATCGGTAGTCGCAAGATCCAAGGCCACCGGAAGATCTAACCAACATGAGATGGGGGCTCCCACTCCACTGATGGAACTGATGGTAGAGATTGACGATCGCATGGCTTGTGATAGGTGATTCCTCACTTGCATTGCTATTTTTCACCTAAAGGTACAAATGATGTTTTTAAAGATAGAATTCAAATAAAAATATCACAAAGTCCGGCTACTTTGTGAATGTACCTAGCGTTATCATTTCATTAGTTCCCTGCCCAATAAATTGAAATTGTGTTAAATTCAATCTGAATCAATTGAATAAATACGAAAATTGAACAAATTTAAAATAAAAAAAATCAAACAAATGCAAAAATATCAAATTAATTGAAAAAAATCAAAAAGTTACACGAATAAGTTTTTTAATTATTCGATTAGGATTTTTCAATTACTCAAATATACATTAAAATTACATGAGTAATCCTAAATATTATTCGACTAACAAAAGAATTGATTATTTTTGAAAAAAGAGAAGGACTAAAAAACCTTTCATTTATTACTCGACTATTCTTGAGATTACATTCAATTATTACTTAATTAATGAGTAATATTAATCTATTAATCTTCAAAATAAAGAGTGAATTGGTTTTTAAAATATTATTACCCTACTAATGAATAATATTAATTAATTAATATATGAAATTATGAAATTAATTATTATATTGTACCTGATTAACATGTGATATTAATTGACTAATCAAGATTTTACTCAAGTAATCGATAAATTTAGTTATTTTAGTTTTTTAATATGAAAATCAAACCGAACCAATAATTTTAATCCACACAATTCAATTATTTTGGATAAATCATAATTTTACGAACCCCAAATGTACTTTAATTTTTTAGAATACTTTTTTTGTTATGTTGCTTATCAATCATTGGCATCGGACAACATAATTGTCCAATTTCTAAGTGTATTTGGAACAGTCAATTACTTGTGTTCCTCAACAATCTATTCCTTCAAATGATGTCGATCGTGCCCAACTTAATTAAGGAATTTAACAAGTTAGCTAGTTACATTCTATGCCACACGGATTATGCAATTTTAAGCATTGTATATATTATTACGGGAATATGGGTTGAACCCTTTATTTTTCAAGTATATGTGCTAATATATACAATAAGTTAAGATTTACACTAGTAGATCGTGAGTTTAATTCTCTATCTTGTGCAGTGAGGTAAAAATTTCTATCAACAATTTACTTTATTTACCGAAATAAAGAACACAAGCGGTAAGGGATCGCGTAAGGGCAATAATCTCAAGTATATGTGCTAATTATTTTTTATATGTTTAATTTATTTTTTATTTAAATTAATAAAAAATAATCATTTATTTTGATTTATTATTTTTGTTAATGTCTTTCTACCCTTTTAAAATATATGTTTATGTGAGATCATTCAAATTATTTACTTACCCGATACCATTTTATTTCCTATGCATAAATAACATATTTTAAATTTAAAGTTATTAAATTAAAAAGATAAAAAATATATGTAAATATAAAAAATAAGTACAACAACAACAACATATCCAACCTTTATCCCACTATGTGGGGTCGGCTACATTAATTCTAGATTTTCAAGTATTTTTATTTTTTGTCATATCTTCATTTAAAACCATACATTTTATATCAATTTTAATGTCTCTCCCAAAGTTTTCTTGGGTCTGCCTCTAACTTTTTTTTTAATTAATTGTTCAATTTTATCAACTCTTCTCATATGAGTGTCTCTTGGTCTTCTCCTCATATAACCAAACTATTTTAGTTTAGTCTCTCTCATCTTCTTCTTGATTGACACTACTCCTAATAACCTCATTTCTAATTTTATCTTTTTTTGTATGACCACATATTTATCTTAACATCCTTATTTCTTCTACGCTCGTCTTTTGTTCATGCTGGTATTTGATTGCCCAGTATTCTGAGTCATACAATAAGACTGATCTTATAGTTGTCCTATAGAATTTTTCTTTTAGTTTTAATGGGATTTTACTATCGCATAACACTCCCAATGCACTTTTTCATTTTAGCCAACCTGTCTTAATTGTGACATTCTCATGAATTTCTCAATCTTTTTGAATTACTGATTCCAAATATTTAAAATGGTCTTTTCTTTACAAGATTTGGTCTTTCAATTTTATTATAATATCCTCCACTCTTGCATTCTTACTAAATTTATATTCCATATATTCTATTTTCCTTCTACTTAATTTAAATCCTTTAGATTCTAAATTGTTTCTCCACAACTCAAGTTTAGTATTCACTTCCTCTTTTGTTTCATCCACCAATACTTGTTATCTACAAATAGCATACACCATAATACTTCTGTTAGAATGTGTTTAGGTACAATTTTTTTTTTTATTTAAAGCCTGTAATACCGATATCCTATCCTATGTTCAAAAATATATCCTTGCATTCTAAACCTCGTAATAATTTTAACAAATCCAACATCTAAATGCATACATGTATATGACACCCATGCCCAAATCCATAGGTTACGTCAAGGCACATATTGAAATCAAAATATATATATAACAACTAGTGGACACAGTTGCCGTTCAATTAAAAAGGTGTTGATTGGTGGCCGGGGCATAATGTTATTTTTGCCAAAATTCAAGAACAACATTTGAAAACTAATAATTATAAGCCTTTTTCTTTCTTTCTTTTATAGCTAATATCATAGTAAAGTCATAGAAACAAGAAAATAATGAGTTAGCTCCTAAGGTATAGATCGAGCGATCAGACAAGCAATATGTTAGTATCAGTTCAGTGAATTGTGACTTCGATCCTCACTTTGCGCAGTGAGGCGAAACTTCATAACTGTAATTTATCTCCCTTGATGTAATCGAATGCATAAGCACCAGAGATCGCACAAGGACAACTATTTCAAGAAAATAGTGGGTTAGATCCATATAAAAACCAACCAAAACTTGTGTGAAACAAAAATAACTTCAAAGGTGAAGTAAATAATAATTTGTGTAAAATGAGTATTTATAGAAATATCATCATAAATATAGGAGTTGTTATAATGTAATATAAAAGATGTAATAAAAAATAAAGAAATAACCTTGAAGGCCCCAGTTTACTTAAAGACAATGAGATGGGATGATAGGGTTGCTTTCACTAGACGAAAAAAAATCATGCAAGATATTTTTCAAGTGCTATTTAATTAGGGGGGGTTTGTTAATCAAGATATGAGATGAAAAAGTCAAGATATGAGATGCATCCCGAATTTATATCCTTTATAGCATGTTTGTTAAGTTTATCTAACCATTCTTGAAAAATCATTAATGACTTCTTATCTTGATTTTTTAAGATATGCTTATCTCTCCCCCCTTCAAGATAAGCATATCTTGGTCTTTATAGATAAGAAAAAAATGACATTTGTATCCTCTAGTACATTTTAAAAAATTTAACAAACAGTTTAATAAAAATTTTAGAATGTTTCCCAACTTTATCTTAATCATTCCATATCTTGGTCCGAAAACTATTCTGGGCTTATCTTGATACTCCCTTATCTTGCTCATTTTAACAAACGCTACCTTAGGGAATACTAGAAGATGCAAAAAAAAAAAAAAAAAAAAAACCCACAATAGTGTGACAAGTATGACAAAAATTTTGCTCTTAGGACACATGTTAAGTAGTTGGACCATAATAAAATGGGATTCACACCAGTAAGTCATGAGTTCGACTCCTTACTCTACGCAATAAGACAAAATCTCCACCTGTTATTTACCTCCTCTATCAAAATTGAGGGCACAAGTAACGGAGGACCGCGCAAGAGCGTTAATTCCAAGTATGACAACAATTTCAAAACACACAACAAGGTAAAGTAAAAAGTCCTAAAATAAACAACTATTTCAAAACACATGACCAAGTAAAAGATAAGGGTCCAAAAATAAACAACTTAAGTCCAACCATTTGCCATTCTATTTTCATGGTTAACATGATAAAAATGAAAAGTAAAAAATAAATGATTAATTAAAGGATTTTTTCAAGTAGCGTTTCTTAAAATAAGTAAGATAATGTTGTATCAAGATAACTTATTCATAAGATCTAATATAACTTATTCAGAGGGGAGAAAAATATAAATTTATCTAAAAAGTTTAAAATAAAAAGTCACATGACTTTTTTTTCAGATAAATTTAATAAATATAATAAAAAAATACTTTTATTTAGAAAATTTTTCATATATCAGTTTTTTTGATCTATATTTTGATTAACAAACATTACCTCAATAAATAAAATTATATCCGGCGTCGATTAGGGCTCCCTGACTATGGCATGGTGCCGACGAGACCCTCATTAATGTAGATGTGATCTACCATAAATAAGGATGAGATCTACCATTATGAGGATGAGATTTTGAGCGGGTGTGGGAGCATTCAACATGCGATGATAATGATGTTGCAGATTGGCGCAGGGCTAGGGCTGGGCTAAGATTGGGCCGTTGGTTAAGGTTGGGCCAGTACAGTCCACAGCCCCCCGGGTCGGTTGGCCTCAAAGCGAACATCCGAGTTAGAAAAGGGGAGAGCTGGGTGCATTTGCTACTCATCTGAGGTTTATAGCCGAGTTGTCGCTATGACCCAACCAAGAAAGATAGCTGGGTTGATGTGATTGTTCTTGGGTTGATGTGGATCCAAGGGGTACTTGAAGTTAACTCGTATTCCATGATAAGGTTTTTCTCTTGCGATTTTAACACACGACGCTTGTGATTTCGAGATTCAAGGCGTTATGCTTGAGAGGTGGGGCGTTATAGACAGGTAACTGACAGCCTATTTTGTGGTTTTAAATAAATGACAAGTGGCAGCTTCTTAGTAGTGGATCAGCGTTCGGTGATTTTCGACCATTGGATGCGACGTGCAGTGGCCCTTATAAAGGCTCTTTTTGCCTGGAGTTTGTGTTCTTTACTTCTCTAAGTGTTCAAATTCCTGTAATCTAGGAAGCTCTTTGCTCATTTCTTCCATCTTTGAGACCCTCAATCGAGATTGTGCTTTCGACTCGCACTTCCTTTCCGAGCCATTTTGTGGACCCAACGGAAGGGAGTCGAGACGAGGGGGCCAACATTTTAGAGGCAGCTGAGCCGTGCCAGACCAAGGATGAAGTGCTCGAAGATGTTAGGGTTGTTGATCTTACTCCCGCGTCCTTATCCGAGACCGTCATTGAGTTGTGATTCTTTGGTTTCTCTTTTTTCTTTGTGATAGTTTGCATGATAGCGTAGGCCTTCTATTGTTGTGGCACACAAATCTTGTAACTTTGCAATCTTAACTTTGTAATGAACAACTTCCTTTTCTCCTCTTTGCGATGCTCTATTTCTATTGTCTTCTCTTTTCATGTTTGTCTTGTTTTGCCTTTGTAACTCCAATTCCTTTTGTTAGCCTTTATGGACTTGCTATGCCTGAGCTCGGATGTCCATTGAATAGGGTTAAGTTGGTAGGTCTCTTGGGCCCTCAAGGTTTGATGCTCGCAGGGGGAGTATCCGAGCTTGTAGATGTTTTACCAAGCTATTGTTGAGTAATTTGGTGTGGAGCTTGGCGCTCTACCGAGCTGTCTAGGTGTAACTTTAATTTTGAATTCAAAGGGTCACTCTGACACCCTTACTTGATTGCGCGCAGGCACCAAAAATCGAGGCGTTTGTTCGAGAATGTGAGAAGTCATCTATAGGCAGGCAGCCCATTACCCTAGGTGGAGCAGGCTCGTTAGGGTATTAATTGCAAGGTACGTGACAAGATCGCAATGGTCACTTTGGCTCGCACCCGTCTATTGGATACCCCGCACGATGCCTATAAATATGCGTTCCTTTCACGTGTGCGTACTTTTTGCACTCATCTCTAACTATTCATCTATCTTGCCTCCAATCACGTATGGATTCTCTAGTTATTAGATTTTTCGATCGGCTGGATAGTTTGCTAGTCCGCTCGCCAATGGCCATATTGACTTCAAATTTCGCTTATTCATATAACTAGGTAAGTGAGGAGGTTACCGAGATTGCGTTGAGATATGTTACTGATTCGTCTGTGGAAGTGACGAGGAGGGTATTCTTCATTTCTAGAACTAATGATGGGGAAGAAAGGTTTGTCTTCCAACCGTGCGAGAAGCAATAGTGTGTTTACAACTCAGTCCCATATGCTGAGTTTGTTTGCATGTACGAGACATTCTTTTCGCAACTATGCTTGCAGCTACCCCTGATCGAGTTCCAGGGCTCAGTTTTGCTAGTGTTGAACGTTGCCCCGACGCAGTTTCACCAAACAGCTGGGGCTTCATCTGCGATTTCGAGGTATTGGTTGAGTTTCTAGGTTGGAAGCCTAACTCAGGGGGTTTTCTTCTTTTATTACCATTGGAAAGGGCTCGAAAAGGGTAGTTGGGTTTCCTTGATCGGACGCCAAGGGAGGAAGCTGCTAAAGGCTTATCATTCCTCCTACAAACATTTCAAGGATGGTACTTCAAGGTGTCCTTGAAATATACTAGCTCAGCTTCTTCCTGGACGTTGAGGGCTGGGAGAAGTATCCCATATCCTGGCAAGCAAAGTTGAGCTCTCTTATCAACGTGGAGTATGAGAGTCTGGATTTGGGAGATCAAGCTTTGGTAGACGCGTTTGCGTTCTCTCCCCAGCTTGAGTCTATGAAGCTCAATGAGTTCAGGGAGGATCCTGAGGGCTTGTCGCAATATATGTGTAACTTGCTGTTGTCTTTTCCTTCGTTCAATTTTATTGATCGTGGCTTATACCGACATTTACTATCTCAAGACAAGAAGCCTCGAACTTGAATGCAAAGGAAGTGGAGAGACCAACGACGGAGAAGGGTGCCCAGCCAATATCTAGAGCGACGATTGGCACGAAGAAGGCCATCTTGGAAAAATTGAGAGGCACGGTCCCTGCCCTATCAATTTCTGTGGTTGCCACTATTGAGGCTATGCCTCTTCCCTTATCTGATGAAGTGACGAAGGTCGAGGAGGCCCCTCTTTAATGAAAGAGGCTTCGGGTTGCTAATGAACCTGGGCGTTCGAGCTCGAGCTAGGCTATCAATGTGCCGGGTCTTTTTGGCTTGGGATGAGCCAAGGGTGAGCTGATGGCCTCGAGCTTGAGGCGTCATTCGAGACCGAGCTTATGGGGGTGCGATGATGCCGAGGCCAATCCCCAAAGCCTTTAGAGCCATGACTTTTCTACCGAGGAAGTTTATCACGGAACATCTCTTTCTGGAGTTAGATCCGGAGAGGCATGCTTCATTGGGGCATGCCAGGCTATTTCGGTGGGTGCAGAGGCAGCTTCTACGGGTTGCCATCGCTACCAAATCTCTGACGATCAAGGCAAAGTTACAAAAGGACGACGTCACAAAAGCCAAAAGAAAACTAGGGGCGATGAGGCAAAGGGCTAAGGAAGCTTGGGAGACCATGTAGAAGTGGGTCGATGATAGGTTGACGGTTGAGACGGTGAACTTGCATGCCGGGGTTACGATGGCTGCGGAGACGACTGTACGGCCAGAGTCCAATTTTCAGAGGGCGACCGATCAAAGGGATGCAGCCCTACAGGAAATAGATGAGTTGAAAGAGGTGCTTTCATGCTTTAAGGACCGGTCTCAGGTCAAGAAGGAGAGGGCAGAGGTACTAGAGGCTGAACGAGATACTACCATTCATAAGGTTGCTCGTTTGGAAGCTATGTTGGGGGGCTTGAAGAATGATGCCTTTGATCAGTATCTTAATGGTTTTTCCATGGCTTTGGCACATATTCAGACGCTCTACCCGGGGGCGGATCTCTTCGACTATGGCCTCCTCAAGGAAATCATGGACGGTCGGATTTTGGACTCCAATACAGAGGGCCCAACCGACTTGGGAGAGGCCTTGGAGGGGGTGCAGGTAGTTGGGTCTCAGCCGAGGGAGGCTGACGAGCTGACTGGTGATCACTACCCAGCTGAATCAACCCGTTATCAACCCCTAGGGTAGCCTTTTGTTTCTTTTTGCTTGGCTTCTTCTTTCGCTACGCTGTGTAAATGATGTAGGTACTGTACTTTAATATCGAACAAAGGAGATATTTTTGGGCATGCTCTAGCTTTTGCATCCACTTTCGTTTTCTTTCATTTTTCATGTGGTTGTCTCTTCAAGCTTTGTCTCGTGAGGAAGAGACAGACCGCGGTGGACCCGAGTTCCTCCCATCGGGGTGGGCCTAAGTAACTCGAGGTCTGTCGATGCCTGTTTGATATAAGGCATAATTTGAGTGGAATCGAGATCCGACTGCCAGGGTAGACCCAGGTGCTTGGGGTTTGTCAATGCTTGTTTAATTCAAGGCACAACATGGGTGAAACCGACGTAGTCTGAGCAATATTGGGATAGACCCGAGGTCTCTCCGCCGGGGTAGACTCAGACACTTGGGGGTGGATTGAAGCTGGCGAGCCAACATGTGACATTTGGGCACTATGTTTGGGATGCACACGCGTCACGGAGCCTGAGGTGTGTGCAGTTATGAAGATGAAGTGTCGTTTTCCAACACGGGGTGTGTTACTTCCCTAGGAGAGGTGCGTTCATGAATGTGAGGGGAAGTTTCCCACGCGAGGTGTGTCATTTCCATGGGAAGTGTTTATTGGCATATTAATTGCGCGAGTACATGGCCATATTGATGTGGCGGCTCTTCGCCTATCGAATGCATGATAGTCATGTCAAGACAAGTGGCAGGATCGTGTCAAGGGTGATGGCGAACGACCATGGGCCGTTGGATGCTCCTCATTATGTTTATAAAAGGAAAGGATTCCACGTTGTTTCTGCATACCTTAGGATCACTTTTGGCCACATTCTGTTTTCTGATAAGCCTTAGGGTTTAAGGGACAAGGATGTTTATTCGAGTCCAGGCCCTGTTGGCCTACGATATCGCCTCCGATAGTGATGTTGTAGGGTTAGTTGGTGTACCCGTGGCCGAGGTTAAGCGTGTTTGGGCGAGAGCAATGATAGGATGGGTGATTTTGGGAGAGAGTGGTGGTAGGGTTGGCGATTTTGGGTGAGAGTGGTACGAGGGTTGGTGATTCCTTAGCCTTGAGAAGTTTACCTTCTACCGCTCTTGCCTTCCTTTCTTCTCTTTTGCTCTGTCACTCTTCATGTAGCTCCCTCAGTCGGAGCGAAAGATCGATGGCCTCCTTTCTCTACTTTGGGAGTTATTGCCACTCTAGTTTGTAGATATTTGATCATGTTGGTCCTACCCATGTTGCCAACATTGATACATGGAAAGGCTTTTTGTTGTATGTGCGTGGCTCTACCATGTGGTTTTGCGGGAGGCAGTATCGGAGGAATGGACGGGGTATGTTCGACAGCTACGTCCTCATTGTGTTATAGGTTGATTATCATAAGATATAAGGTTAGCTTTGTAGTGGTGGTGGCTGTTTTATTTGGCTATATCTCCGTAGTGTTGTAGGTTGATTATCAAGAATGTGCAACTTGTAATGTAACGGAATAATGAAATGAAGGATTTTTCGAGTACCTCGTAGCTTCTGGTTCTCTATATTCTTGCTTAGTTGTAGTATTTGGATGAATACTTAGATTTTTATAGTGTCGGCTGAGCCAAGGTCGCCGAACTTGATTGATATAACGAGTGAGTTTGAATAAGACCAACATAACTCGAGCTCTGTTTGTGCTTGTTTGATATAAGGCATATTTTAGGGCAGGACTAAGATGACCAGAGGTCCGGCCAATTCCTGTTTGATACAAAGCGTAATTAGGACAAGACTGAGGTGACTCGAGGCTTGTCAGTGTCCGTTTGATATAAGGCATGATTTGGTGGTTTGGACAAGACCGAGCTGTCTCGAGATCTGCCAAAACCTATTTGATACAAGGCATGGTTCGATCGAAACTGAGCTGTCTCAAGGTTTGCCTAAGCCTGTTTGATACAAGGCACAATAATAAGGAAAGAGGCAAGGCTTTGAGGTCCGCCCATCGAGGTAGACCCAAGTGCTTAGGGGCAGACTAACCGCGTCGGTTTGATACACGTAGCACGGTTAGGACTGAGATGACCCTTGCCCTTGTCTAGTCCATCGAGGTCTGGCCGTGTTGAACTGACCCTTACCCTCATCTAGTCCCAAGGATGTCATATGTATCGTAGCATAACTGAGTTGGCTTAGGGATTCGAGTTGGTTCCCACCGCCCCTATTGCAGTCTCTGTTTTCTTTTTTCTGGTCGGGATGGTGTTGGTGCTCGGCAGAAGGCCCCGGCTAATGGGCTAGTTGCGGTTAAGCTTGTGGCTGAATATCATTGTGCTGAGTAGTTGATACTTCCTCCATGTTTATGTAACTTGTTGCTTGAGATCATCCAAGCCGATGGGGGGCTTCCGAGCTAGTGAGTCGGCAAAGGATCCTGATTTCAACCCAGCCATAATAGCATGCAAGGAAACTGCTGGGTTTAGATCTATGTTCTGGACGACTGCTAAGTTGAGCATGTGTAGGAAAGCTCGGAGCAGCTTGTTTACTCATTGCCTCTGGACGATCGCTAATAAGGCTTACCGACATTTTTTGGTGTGCCCAATTGGTGGAGAAATGGGGTAAGGAAGCGTGTGGTTAGCTCGAAAAAGTTATGGATGGAGTATGATTCTTGGGAGAAGAACCACAGCATGACAAACTTCTTCATCGTGCTGGGGAACACATGGTACATGATCGTATCTATGCTTCCGCTCAACAGCATCGCGACATTAAACATGATCAGGTGTTTCGGGAGGTCAATAATGCCTTCATATGGCTCCAAAGTACCAGGGAGGCAAAAACCATTCAGCAAAGGTACGACTATGATGAACTCTAAGAAGGGATGGCCCGAGAAGGAGAGGGACGTAGAATGTGGGGGAACAGATGTATGGGTAGGTGATTAGTGGTTAATTTTGTAAAAAATTTGTTATAATTTCACCATTATTTTATCTTAAAATTAGTTTAAATTGATTATTAATATGCATTTTGTGATTGTGTGCAGGTTTAAAAATATTAATATATAAAATAAAAATAAATATAATATATATAATATATGGATTGCAATCCTAACACAAGGAAGGTCCAAGCTCAAAATAAGGAAGGTCCAAGCCCAAAACTAAAGACTCAAGTTGTGAAAGCTTCTTAGATATTAAATTAAATATTTATTTATCTTTTTTATTATTAAATTAGATAATTGTGTGGTCTCCATTGCATCTTGTGGGTTGTAAATATCTTACTTGATTGCATTTGTAACCATTCAATTTTTCTATAATGAAAGCATAGTTGTATTTTTAGAATTTTTCTCTCAAATCTTCAACTTTAGTTTCTATATAGTTGTGTTCTTAGAATTTCTCTCTCAATTCTTCAAACTTTAGTTTCCATATAGTTGTATTATGTTATTCTTTTTGTTATCTTTATTATCCACTACCTAATATGGCCAATTAAATATTGTCTTTCAATTTTTACAATTTCAATTCATGTCTCTTATTATCCACCGTCTATATAGTCAGTTAAATATTGTCTTTTAAATACTGTTCTCTTTGTTATTCACTGCCTATATGGTCGGTTAAATATTGACTTTTAAATACTATCTCTTTATTATCCACCGCCTATATAGTCGGTTAAATATTGTCTTTTAATTTCTGTAATTTTAATTCCCGTTATTTAATTATCCACCACCTATATGGTCGGTTAAATATTATTTTTTAAATACTGTCTTTTAATTCCCGTCATTTAAATTCCTATCAATTTATTTTCAAATGAAGATGAGTAACTAAATCCAATCTTGGGTTAAGGCAAGGATAATGTCTAACGCCAATGATTCCCAAAGAAAACTATACTTCAAATATGTAATATTAATCTAATTTAATTTGAATAGTGTGCGTATAGTGTATCTTTAAGTTTAGATTGGAACATAAGCCTAACTTATAATTTCCATGTCATGTATGGAGATTGCTAGAGCTGGAAATGTTTTCATACCCGAGCTCAAATGATTAATTTGTATTTATAAATTTTGTCTATGGAATATAATTCAATTTATGATAATTGTTTAACTTAGAATTTTCATGTCATGTATGGAGATTGTTTAAAAAAGAATTATCATTATCTTGAACTAAAATTACTAACAAATCTGCAAAACTTAATTCAGATGAATATTACTAATCTTTTTTATTAAATTGATAATTAATTGGTTGTGACATTGAAATTGTCTTGACCCAAGTTGCTTAAATTCAGTGTTAGTTTAGTTTTAATTATTGCCATTAGATCATCTTAATCACCTCCTAAAATCAAATATTTTGTGATTTTTGTTTTCATCCATAAATAATCTCTCTGTGAACTGACTCGGACTCACCGAAATATAAATTTAAAATTGTACTACACGCACACTTGCACACTGACGAGTATAATCGTCCTATACCTGCTTTAATAAGAGGATTAATGTTTGACGAATTTGGTTATTGTTTTGATAAATAAATGTGCATGATAGCGTAGCAGTCAGTAGACTAGTGGTGTTGGGGGTAGTTACCCTCTGCATTATTGTTGTTGTCAACTCGTTCACTACGTTGGTCACGTTGCTAATTTTGGGTTAACTCAGCAACTTGTTCTTGAAGTCATTGAACGATCTGGAGGAGGACCTCTACTGTAACACCTCGCCTTACACGGGCGCGTCACTATAAGGCAATTCCCGAGATTTCTTTTTTTCTTTTTTTTTTCAAGTTCAACACGCGCGGTGTATTAAGAACAATCTTCACATGCATATACAAACCCCGAGAACCCCAGTATTTCCCGTTTAACTATCAAGATTAATAATCTTAAACTAAACGAGACATATTATAACACAATGAATACATTAACATCAAAATGTTATGGCCTACCACGAGTCTCATACAAGATTTTTTTTACACCGAAATACGTATTACAAATTACCTAATGATAACATCATTATCTTACAATCGTTCATACATATACTAAGGTAAATATTGTCACCTCAAAATGATACAATGACTATCATTTTAAATATCATTGGCCCTCGACTGGCCACGTCCTCGCCCTCGCAGCAATTCCTGACTGAAATGTTGAATGTTCCAGGGGCATAACCCAGATTAGATGATAAAACATCTAAGTGATGGCATGAAATAGTTTACGGAATGCATGAGAGACACACGAGCATGGCATATACAGACAACAACGACATACAACACGTCTAACTTGAGAAATCTCCCTGACATACTCAAACTCATGTGAAAAATTCATTCCACACACCATTGGGGTTGACCTTGCCGTGACATACTTAATCCTCGAGTGTCCTACGGTATCGCTCGTTCACCTAGATTAATCTTGTCTCATTCTCAAGAAGACCCCATCCCGTCCCTCAAGGATATAACAACGACATGAAAACTAATACCCCGATAATATGAAAATCACACGTCATGCACTGACTCTTTTGCAAGTAAAAACAGTTGATGTAATATACCATATGTTCAATATGCATATGATGTCATAAGTATATAAGTAAAATGCATATGCATAACACCCTGAGTTCTGGAGGGTATAACCACTCACTTGAATTGGTTTGATCACATATATCCTAAGCTCGGGAGGGTAAAACCGCTTACCTGAACCTACTACACACACATCACACATTTCTGAATAAGGGTAAGACTGAAATCAAACCACTCGCCTCGATTCTCGTGTATTACCTCGATTTGCAAGCCAAATCACAAACACTTGAATTTATACTCAACCTCGAGCCATGATACTCCCTAAACATCATATTTAATTAAGGAAGCATCAAAATCCATTTTCCTCAATTTTTTCATAATTTTCTCTATTTTTCTCCCAGTTTTTACCTTGATAATTTCAAAATAATTATCTCCTCACTTTTTTTCAATTTTTTCAACACAATAATTCCTAAAATAAATATAAAAAAATAACAAAAATACCCTTGCTCACGCGCTCTCACGCGCCTAGTGCGTGGCTGAGTGTGGTGTGTGACGCGTGCAGCCACGTGCCACCTTCTTCCTCAACTTTCTGGTCGTAGACAACGTCTCCAATGGCCGATCTGAGGGTTCCCCCTTGAAGCCCTCATCATGTCAATCACAACGGCACTAGTTTCTGGCCGAAAGGATGCCAGAAAAGCCTCCAAAGCGGCAGTTGTAGGCAGCCTAAAGCGGTCCGCCACCCACTACCGGCCGAGTTTTAAACGGTCCTCAAACGTGTTCGAATCCACACGAAATTCTCCAGAATCCTTCCCCTTGATTCAAGGATGAAAAACCCTTTAACCACTCCCTTCGATTCACTCCTATTCGCGAGTAATTTGAGTGAAAAATCTCAGCTAAAACCCTAGGTATTTATAGCAAAATTCTGACCGGTTTGCAACTAATTAGAGGCCAAGGCTTGGCCCCCAAGTCTCCTTGTGCCGTATACCACCTGCCCCCAACCACCCTCGACCGTCCCATCACCGGAAACAGTGACCATGTGTGGTTAAAGGTGGTGGCCGAATCTTCTTGCGCGTTCATACTGCCAAATTTCCCATTTTTTACACTTTGGCCCTCTTGATTCTTCAAATGCCATTTTGGCCTTTTCCAAGGCACTCTTGATCTTTCCAATTCCACCATTACGACCCACAAGATTTGAAATTCTCATTTCACCCTCGAAATTCCTGAAAAATTATCATTTAGACTCCCATCGAGCAAATTTGAAAAATTACACTTAGGCTCGATTGATTGTTTTGACCTTAAATCCATTCGTTTCAACCCGAAATTATTCAAGGGTTGTTTCACATACAAAATCTAAGTCCTCAAGACACTCTGTTGATTTTCTGGATGATCCGTACATCGATTCGATTTTCTCAGCTTGGTCAACAGCTGTACCAAAAACTATTCCCGAACCAACTTCTTTCTTCACCTAAAATCATAACTCGTATTACTTGTCAATACCATTACGTTTTCCTTGGCTATCTAAGGTCTGGGGTACTCCCTCTGGTTATTTCGATCACTTAAGACTACGATAGTATGTCCTGTAGCCTCATTCTTTTGATAATTCCTTTTATACCCTTCATAAAATACCATTTATATCCTTAAGAAATTCCTGGGTAATACATCCACGGTTGCTGGATTTTTTGGAAGACAACTAGTATTTGGGTCATCTGGGTTAGGGATAGTTCTTGTTCTTACCACGTTTAGGTAGCTGATCGAAAGGGCTACCAAGGAGATGTTTTTGGTATTGGATGTTTTTAGTAGGACTTATGGGGAGGTAAGTTTTATCAGGCCCTACGATGGGTGCCAAATATTCCTTTTGGCCCGAAAATAGGTGGTCGGATGTGGGCTCGCAACGACAAGGAATGGACTCTGGGGTTGGCTGGCACCTGCAAACACTCTAATGCTCAAGTAAGTAAAAAAATAAAATAATAGAGTATTGGTAGGCTAGAGAAGAACATTCCTTTACTTTGGAAAGAGCTAGTCTATATAGAAGGAGGAGATGTCTTCTTATATGCATGTGTCGTGCATTGCAGAGTGATGAGACTTGATATCTGGTGTCGATAAGGGCTTCCTAATGGTGGCACGGTGCTGACGAGACCCTCATTAATGTAGATGGGATCTGTCATTAATGAGGATAAGATCTGCCATTAATAAGGATACAATCTGCCATTAATAAGGATTTGATCTTAAGCGGGTGCGAGAGTATTCAACATGCGCCAGTAATGATGTTGTTGCAGGCTGGTTTAGGGCCAAGGCCCCAAGGTTGGGCCAGGAGTCAAGATTAGGCCGTTGGTTAAGGTTGGGTCGGTACGATTGAGCAATCATAGATTGCCCTCGAACAGAAACATGACTCAAATAACTCTTCAAAATATTGAGAAATGTTACCCATGAATCAACATCTAGAAATATTTCTGAAATAAGCTTAAGAATTTATTGAATCTAAAGAGAGATATTTATATAAGGCAAAATATCTACTTTATCTCTTAGGAAATAAGAATAAATTCAAATTTAGATAACAATAACTAATATTCAAAATATGCTAGCCGTTATCTTCTGATTTCAAGATTGAATCTCTCTCTTGAATCTTGCAGTTTTATCCCATCTTTCAGCCTTTCCTATCTTTTAAATTTTTATCTTATCCAACCACCTTATCTTTTTTTTTTAAAACTGTCTTATTCATGCTGAAGCATAAGTGATATATTCGAAAATTACACATGTGACATGTGTACACCAGGCCGTCTCCAACCTCAGTCTGCATCTAAGCTTGGCTCAACCCACAAAGGGGTCTTCTACTTACCCAAGGGCAAACCAATCCTACTCAAGATTGGTTTACCTAATTTGATTAGGATTCTTTCTTAGAGTTAAGGGATAAAAGTCAATTGTGATTACTTTCTATAATCTAGCAATTAGTCATAATCTTGATAAACTCAGAAAATACCCTTTCTCCTAAAACTCAGGAAGGCAAACTGAAGCCCATCTAGGATAAACTACTCCTAGACATCGATCATGAGAAAACCTAATCCTACACAAATGCTTATCTCTAAACTACTACAAAGATGATCTCTCATATGAGATAAGCATTCTCAATAGCAATCTTTAGCTCTCTTGCTCTTGTACTATTTCTCCACATCTGACTTGGGCATCAAAGTAGTTTTTCTAACTAGTCACAGGACAGTCGCACCATTATCTTTTATAGTGTCTCAAGTTGATTATCCAAAAGTTAAACTTTATATATGTAATAATATGTGTAAATGATTATAAATACATTTAAAATTTCAAATATATAATCAAATTGTATTTATAATTTCAAGTTAGATTATGGAAATATAATTTGAATTATTTAAAAATAAATATTTAAATAAAAATAAAACAAAAAGATTTAGTTGGCCTCAGCCTAGAGCTGCGCCGCCCACAACTGAAGCAGGCTAAGTTTAGCCTAGCACGCATAGCCTAGAGTCTAAACAAGAATTATTAGCCCGATCCAAATTAATAAAGTGGTTGGATTGGATATTCTTTTAATGAGAAGCATGTAAGTAAATATTCGACACAAGTGCAACCATTAACTTTGTCCATGGATGTGCAAAACTTCTGTTTAATCAAAATAACTTAATTGAATTGATTGAAATAATCGATTATATAGTTCGGTTATAAATTTTGGAAATTTAAGTTATTTCAATTCGATTTTTGTGTTGAAAAAAATTAAAATAAGTGAACTAACTGAATTGAAGAAATTACATCGTTTTTGACCAAACTGAAGAAAAAAAGAATAAAAAAAGAATAAAACAAAAGAAGTAGAATCGAACTGAACTGCTCAGTGCTCCCTTCACCTTTAGCTCTTTCTCTCCTCAGCTCATACTGCATCGCCATCTCAACCAAGATCACACGGGCCACACGTCCTCTTTGCTCTCTCCTCACTTGTCGCCTCTTGATTTTAGTCCGTTGACGTTACTACTATTTTGGGCTCATATATTTTTTAAGTCTATTTTGAAGGTACATGTGTCGTGCCTTCTAAAATATTAACCTAAAAATTAAAAATATAAGATGATATTTTATCTATTTTGCGTTCCTGTATGAAATAATTTACAAAAATGCTTACATAATTTTGTATTAATTAATGAGTTTGTGATACACTATTATTAGTTTTGTGTTATTGAGTTAAAAAATTTTCAATATATGTTTACCTTTAGGTAGACACAATTTTGCAACACGAATTTAATATAATTTACATTTGCCTACATAATGACTCCAGATTTTGCATTTGATAGTAATATCATATTTTACTATAAAATAGAAATTGTAATGAATTTCAATTGAATGTATAATTTGAAAAATGATAGTGATTGCAGTTTCTTATTAATATTAAAAAAAAAAAGAAGATACAATCATGTGAAATAAAATTATCATCTAAGCAATGAGTAAGTCGTGAATTAATTATCTTAATAATTAAAATATAAAATAATATTTTTTTGTGAGTGATACAATCAATAAATTAAAAAAATATTATTTAACACAGAATTTTTATTATGTATTATCACATCAATAGTAATATCTTATTTATTTACTTTTGTGATGAGTAATTTAAGTGTTATTATGTTAAAATAACATTTTTAAAAAGTGAATCCTATTGCGGCTCTAATGGCTCCACGGACAGGGTTCAAGACATGGCAATAATGTTATTTCAACAAAATAATCAGGGTATCGTTGTCAAATAATTGGAGGAATCGTAACAGAATTTTTAAACTGTTGCTGGTTCCGCCGCGTGAGTGTATATAACCGGGCGCACAGGCGGCACAGCCATTCCCATTCACACTTTCGCTCTCTCCACCAAGCCAAATCCCATCTTCAATGGCTACTCCACTGAAGCTGTTCATCGTTGCCGCCTTTCTTCTCTCAATAAACGGCAACACCGTCGCTACCAAAGGCGCCCCCACTACTCCGCCGCCAGAGTTTCGAGATCATGAAATTAATCCATTACACCACTTTGGGCCCGTCCTTGCCGATCTCGGCTTCCACGGATTCTCCTCCGCGTCGCCGGCTCTTCGCAACACCAGCGCATGGAGAGGTCCGGTCACCGTCTTCGCCCCAGCCGACTCCTCTCTCCTTACCTGCCCTACCTGCTCTGTTCCTCTCCTCCTCCACGAGCACACCGTTCCCGGCCTCTTCCCGATCCACTACCTACGTACGTTGGCCTACGGCACCAAGATCGAAACCCTAGCGGCGGGAAAATGCATCACCATCACGTTCTCCAACGATTCCGAAGAGGCCGTTTTCGTCGGCGGAGTGAAGATCACCAGTCCCGACCTCTACAACGACGGCTTCATTGCCATTCACGGCCTCGAAGGCTTCATCGCCCACCTTTCGCCGTATTATTGTCACGTGGAACGAATGACTTCTCTCTCGTCTCCTCATCTGCCGGCTATGGCGCCGTTCTTACTCATGCGCCTGATGTTAAAAGACGCCATGCTTCGACTGAGCATCAGCGGTTACGGCGTCGTCTCTCTCGCTTTGAAATTGAAGTCAGCCGAGCTCTTGGAACTCCATGCCATGACGGTGTTCGCTATGGATGACGTCGCGATCTTCTCCGGCGCCGGACATGAGTATCTCCCTAATTTCCGTTTCCACGTTGTGCCGAACAGGCTGTTGATGGCTGCTGATTTGGAGAAGTTGCCGGCGGGGACTTTGCTTCCGACAATGGCGTTAGGGCAGAAGCTGGTGATGGCCACTGCCGGAGGCAACGGTTTCTCGTTTCCACCTATCAGTGTCAATCACGTGAGGATCAAGAGCCCGGATTTGCTGTACAACCTCAAGATCGTGGTTCATGGACTGTCAGTGCCGTTTCCGCACATTCATCATCATTCGTTCGCCAGCCGAGACCAGGGGCGCCAGAATGGACATCTTGGATGGGTAGCCGCAAGATCCAAGGCCACCGGAAGATCCAACCACCATGAGATGAGGGCTCCCACTCCAGCGATAGAACCGACGGTAGAGATTGACGATCGCCATGGCCTGTGATAGTTGATTCTTATTGCTATTTTTCACCTAAAGGTACAAATACTGTTTTTAGAGATAAAATTCAAATAAAAATATCCCAAATTCCGGCTACTTCCTGAATGTACCTAGCGTTAGCATTTTATCGGTTCCTTGCCCAACAGATTAAAATTGTGTGAAATTCGAACTGAATCAATCAAATAAATACTAAAATAGAATAAATCAAAAATAAAAAAATCAAATAAATATAAAAAAAAACAAATCAACTGAAAATATCAAAAAGGTACGCGAATAAGTGTTTTCAATTATTCGACTAAAATTTCTTAATTAGTCAAGTAAACATTAAAGTTACTTGAGTAATCTTAGAAATTGCTCAACCAACAAAAAAAAATGGATTATGTTTTGAAATAAAGAAAGACTAAAAAATTATTCATTTATTACTCGGTTATTCTTGAGATTGTATACGAGTAATTCAATTATTGCTCGATTAATGAACAATATTAGTTGAGTAATGAATAATATTAATCAACTAATACATGAAATTATGGAATTAATTATACATGTACTAAATTAACATGCAATATTAATTGAGTAATCAAAATTTTACTCAAATAATCAGTAAATTTAGTTATTTTAGTTTTTTAATATGAAAATCGAACCAAAACAATAATTTTAATCTACACAATTCAATTATTTTGGATACATCGTAATTTTACAAACCCCCAAATGTACTTTAATTTTCTGTAATACTTTCTTTTGTTACTGACCGATTGTTGACACCCACAACATAATTATATAGTTTATAAGTGTATTTGAAAAATTTAGTTTCTTGGAATGAATGCACTTACACGGCTTCATGTACTCGTGCTTTCGATTATGCATAAAGAGGTAAATAGTAGATTGAATTTTTGACATTTACATAGAAGAGGAATTGAAATCACGATCCACAAGACTACACTAACATATTGCTAACCTTTTTTTTATCCGACTTATGCCCTAGGGGTTGAAAAATTCAGTTACTTGTGTTCCTTAACAATGCACTCTTTCAAAGGATGTTGATGGTGCCCAACTTAATTAAGAAATTTACCAAGTTAGCTAGTTACATTATAAGTCACACAGGTTATGCATTTTCAAGCATATTGTATATTAGTATGGAGATATAGGTTGAACTCTTTATTTTTCAAGTTTATATATTAATTATTTTTTATATGTTTAATTTATTTTTTATTTAAAATAATAAAAATAATCATATATTTTGATTTATTATTTTTGTTAATGTGCTCTATCCTTTTAAAATATATGTTTATACGACGTCATTCAAATTATCTACTTACCCCATACCATTTTATTTCCTATGCATGAATAACATATTTTTAATTTAAAGTTATTAAATTAAAAGGATATGTAAATATAAAAAATAGGCACAAAAGTTTTTTATTTTCTGTTTCTATCCTAATATCGATATTCTATGTTCAGAAGTATATCCTCGCATTCTAAAAGCTCATAATAATTTTAATAAATCCAACATCTAAATGCATACTTGACACCGTATCCATGCCCAAATCCATAGGTTTCGTCAAGGCACATATTGTAATCAAAATATATAGCAGCTAGTGTGTAATATTCTAAAATTTAAAATAAATAATACGTAAAATATTTCGTATTTCATGACATTAGAATAGTCAAATTCAAAATTTTAAAAAATAAATTGTCAATATTAATCAATTGAATCAATGAAAAGGAATACCCAGAATGTAAGTACTCAAAGAGAAAGACAAATCTATGATAAGTTTTTCGAGACAAGATTTATGATACTAAAAGAAATCAAATCAAATATTGTTTTCGGTACAACTACGATACAGACTAAAAAACTAAATCATTGTAAGGGATTTCTAAAAAGGCAACGGAACCCTAAAAGGCTATAAGTGTAGCATAAAGAATAACCCTGAAGTAGGATCGGGATAAAACAAAAGGATTCACGACCAAACATAATTTTATAAAAGTTTTGAAAATGATATTTTAGTTAAAAAGACGTCGAAAATGATATTTTTTCCAATTTGTTGGGCCAAAATGAAGGGTGTAGATCATAGCGGTTCAAATGGTCAATTATCGAAGATGGAATTTGGAATTAGTGAGGGGTTAAAGTGTAAAATTCCAAAAAGGCAACCATGCCCATCACCGACCAAGTCACTGCCACTACCATCTAGCTGATGTCGTGAAGGTCGTTCAAAAGCTCCAAAATGGGCCCTAAATCATGGTGAGTTGATGTGAATAAGCAAGGGTCAAGAAAAGACAAAGTATGGCCGAGATGGAAGTATGATGGGTATGGTCGTAGGTTGCCGAAAATCAGGGAAAGGGAAATCAAAGCAAATCATCACCATTTAAGGCTGGGTAAAGTCATATCTAGCATTAAGGGATTGGATTTGACTAGGTATGGTTCGTTTTCAGGTATAAATAGAGGGTTTGGGGTGGTCGAATTCTTCAAAAATTAATCTCGAGAATCCGAGTGTTTTGGAAAGTTTTAGAAGATTTGGATAGAGGGCTTTTGATCCTTATATAAAGAGGAGAAAATCTGGATATTTTGGTGAGGTTTCATCGAGATTTGAGAGTGTTTCGAGAGGTGGCAAAAATTTGCAACGGTCATCGGAGCCAGATATTTAGGTAGAGATGGCAAATGAGCGGGCCAGGGCTGGCCTGCCCCGCCTCCCGCTTGGCCTACCCATTTGGTGGGTCGGGCCGAATTTGGCCCGTGAGAAAGATGGGCTAGGCCGGGGCAATGGAAATTAGGGCCTGGTATGACCCTATGGCCCTTAATAAATGGGACAAGGCGGGCCGGGCCGACTTATGGGCTTGTTGAGCTGAGTCGGCTCGTGGGCCTGGCTATCTGGGCCTGCCCGTGGGCCATTTATTTTTAATTTTTTTAATTTTTTTCTCAAATACAACAAATATTTTTTAAAATATGTTTATAATTTTTATGTTTGTATTACAAACATAATGTTTACTGTAAACATTATAATTACTAATGTTTTTAAACATAATGTTTTTAATTATAATGTTTAAAATATATTTATAATTACTAATTACAAACATATTTTTTTAAATATTTTTTTAATTTTTTTCTCAAATGCAACAAATATTTTTTAATATATGTTTATAAGTAAACAATGTTTACTTATAATTTTTATGTTTGTAAAATTATGTTTACTGTAAACATAATTTTATAAACATAATTTTTAATTATTATGTTTAAAATATCTTTACAATTACTAATTACAAACATAATTTTTTAAATATTTTTTTTATTTTTTGGTAAGCCGAGCCATTTTAAAGGGCTAGTTGGTGGGCTGGGTCACGGGCCACATACTGCTGGCCCGGCACGGCCCGTATTTTGATGAGCGGGTCGGCCTGGCTCGTTTGTTATAGTATCGGGTCGGCTTGGTCCATTTGCCATCTCTATATTTAAGTATTCAATCGAGGGCTTTTTGGTGGTATTTTCGGGCCAATGAGAGTACCATTAGGATCGACTAAAAGAGAGTTTCAAAGGGGAACAGATCGGGCATCAAAAAAATCACCAACGACTAAAGCATCAGAGAAGACGATTGTTCGTGATTTTATATAACCCACGAATAACACGCAAATATACGTAGTCAAGACAAGTAAAGTGATGAATAAGATATCCTTCCTACGGAGATTGGTTACTAACCTTTTAAATACTAAAATTACTCACAATTAACTATATTTGGACAATTGATTAATTAAGAAAATTAATTAATATATAACTAAGAATTAAAAATCAATTGGTTAAGACCTAGGGTTTTCTAAATTCACCTAGCAAATCCACTTTATCAAATTACCTCAATTTTTGATTGATTAAATTACGAACTTTGTCAATGGAGCACTCTAATTTATTTATTAGCCTGTGTCTAGGTCTAACAAGTTTATTCAACTAACCTAACTAACTATATGTCTATGTGAATTAGAATTAGAGAATACATTAAGCATAGGTACTCATTATATGAAAATATTCATAACAAATATAATCACAAATTGCACATGTAATCAAGTGAATATCTTCCTCAATTAACATATGTTATTTTGCCCAAACTCTATTTCTTATTTATTTATGTCTAGCATCATAAGGAATCTCAAATTATGTAATTGGTAATCAAGCAATTACAAACATTAAGTTTAGAACAAAATAAACATAGTTGATGGAATAATTACAACCAAAAATTGAGTAAATTAATAAAGTTTCAATGCATAGGATCCTTTAAAAAGCTTAGACAATTATTTAGCCACTCATAATAAATAAAACATTCTCAACATTAATCAAGAGTTGCTGCATAATTGAAGTTCTAAACAATTAAAGAAATACAGAAACTGAAAAGGCAAAAGAAGGAATGTAAGAAACCCCTGTCCAGAACTAAAACGGATCTGGATTTGCTGACTGAATCAAAATGGATCTGAATTTGCTGATTGAATCATGTCCGCTAACATGCGTTGCTTCCTTTTCTTCTTGATTGTGCCGTCTCTTAAGCCTCCAAAAAACCTTCAATTCGCTTGCGCCGTCCCAGTCTCCAAATTCCTCCTTGATTTCCTTTAATAGCCGCCGCCCAAAAGCCTTCTTACTTCCAATTTCTCCACCCCTTATATATTATAATAATAATATATATATTCAATGTGCATGGAACCCTCCCCTGCACATTCACGGCATTCACTTAATAACGTAATTATAATATATATAAATAATGTAATATAATATATATAATATAATATATATAATATAATAGATAATATAATATTTAATGTGTTATTAATTATATTAATTTTATTTATATTATAATATTAATTATTTATAATATATATTAATTATTTTTGTTTTCTTTTTTTATTTATTTATTTTATGCTCAAATCTTTAAATTTATTTCATTTTTTATATTCTTACAAAAATATTAAATTAATATAAAATTCATATAAACACATATTTATATAAGAAAATTAGCATAAGGTTAAGATAAAAATTAAATAAAAATATGTAAACAATTAAACCCTATCAACGACCGATGTGTGGGCTTCACGCGCTGGCCATTTGCTGTAGGCGTGTGGGAAAGCGCATGTCTAGGCATTTATTTTGGAATTATCGAAATAAAAATAAGAAGAAAATAAGTGAAAATTATTGAAGAAATTGAAAAAATTAGATATTTATATTCCTTTAAAATAAATATGATATTTAGGGATCATTGAGCCTTAAGATTAAGTGATTTTTGAAATTTTCAAGGCTTGGCAAAGAAATCGAGGCCAATATGCATTTCAAGGTTTCGGTGCTAAATTTTTTTCAAAGGTGAGTCATTATACCAAAAATGGATTTAGTTTCTCGCAAAAGGATTTGACTAGTGATTGGGGCGACCCTAGATTTGGTTTTATGCAAATGCTTTCATCATGTTATGCCTTAATGTGAATATGTCATGTAGATTGCATTTACATATTATGATGAAATAGGTATATATTCACAATAATATTATTAATCATGCATTGTATCTGTTTGAGAGTACGAGCCATCATTGCTGCTCTACTAAGGATGCCTCTATACACCTCAGCTTGGTAAAGAGATCTTAAAAATGGAGAGTAGCAATAAGGTGTGGTCGGCTCAAACGAAAGAAAATAAGGACATTTTACATATTACATCCATGTACAAAATATGATTAATGTACCCTTACTTAGATGATTAATCATTTAACCTGAGCTTTGCCCCTGGAATAGTCAAATATTCCAAAAGAAGATGTAGTAGAAGCAGGCATGAAAGAGATATGTGACAACACTTAGCAAGTACATGATGTTTTATGATTATGAAATTTATGTATTTAAGTTTCTACTACTTGAAATTCTGAACGTTTTGAAAGACAATGATGTATGATCTGAATTATAGCAAATGTTAAAATTAGGTTCGATTCTTGCTACCGCTAATGATGAAATGCATATTCTAGTATATAAGATGTATGTTGATTTTCGTGCTAAATTGGTAGATGAAAATTTTGAGAATTCTAAAATGACTGTTTAGACAATGTAAAGGTTATTTCGAAAATTTTCTAGCCTAGAATTTTCTAAGTTATACATGTCCAAAAAAATGGGGTGTTACGGGGTGGGCACAGTTACAATCCAATTAAAATAGTGTTGAGTAGTCCTTAGAGCACAAGTCAAGTGGTTTGACCACGATAAATTGGGATTCATATTAGTAGGTCATGGGTTCGATTTCTTACCTTACGTAGTGAGGCAAAGTCTCCACTTACAATTTACCTCTTATGCTGAAATCGAGGGCACAAGCAACAGGGGATCGTGCAAGGGTGATAATCCCAAAAGAGTGTTGAGTAGTACATGTCGGGTTTTGAGTTGCCTTACTATACCACTCTTGTCATTATTCATGTTATTTAAAACCTTATAAAGATAAATAAGTTAATAAAAGTCCCCAGGGCACAGGTCAAATAGTCGGACCATGATAAACTGAGATTCATAGCAGTAAATCGTGAATTCGATTTCTTACCCTACACAGTGAAACAAAGTCTCTACCTGTAATTTATCTCCTCTATCAAAATTGAGAGGACGAGCGACGGGGGACCGTGCAAAGATAATAATCCCAAGATATTAATAAAAATTACAACTAAAATCTATTACGAATAATGCGTCTGGCTCTTCAATGTGGTCGGGGCATAATGCCATTTCTGCCAAAGTTCAAGAACAACAATTGAAAACTAGTAATTATAAGTATTTTTTCTTTCTTTTATTTTTGTTAACTAATATCATAGTAAAGGCCATAAGCCATAGAAATAAGAAAATAGTGGGTTAGCCTCCAAGGGCATAGCCTAGTGGTCAGTGCAAGCATGGATAAAAGGATTTTTGCCTTCACACTTTGCAGTGTGCCAGTGTTCAAACCTTCGCTGCTATGATTTTTTGATTTATATCCTCTGCTGTAATTGTGGGATTGAGTAGCAGAGACGTTCGTGAAGGAGCGTCATCCAAAAAAAAAAAAAAGATAGTGGATTAGATCCATACAAAAACCAACCAAACCTTTGTGAAACAAAAATAACTTCAAAGGTAAAGAAAATAATAATTTGTGTAAAATGAGTATTTATAGAAATCTCATTATAAATATATTAGAGTTGTCATAATATAATTTAAAAGATTCAATAAAAAATAAAGAAATAATTTCAAAGGATCGCTTAAAGACAAGGAAATAACTCTAGAGAGTTGCATAGTAAACAATGATGTCGATATTTTTCAAGTGCTACTTAGGTAGGGATCTAGAAGTTATCAAAAAAAAAAAAAAAAAACCCACAATAGTGTAACAAGTATGACAAAATTTTCGAAACACACAACAAAGTAAAATACAAAAGTCCTAAAATAAACAATTATTTCAAAACACATGACAAAGTAAAAGATAAGAGTCCTAAAATAAACAACTTAAGCCCAACCATTTGCCATTCTATTTTCATGTTTAACATGATAAAAATGAAAAAGTAAAAAAATAAATTATTAATTAAAGGATTTTTTTTTTTAATTTTCTTGAACGCTGGATCTTCAACAGTTCGGGGCACGTCGATCGAGATTAGGCAATTTTCAACTCAATAGACGTCGGAAATAATTGAGATTTAGATTTCTAGTTGTTTCAAAGTTGACTCAGCTGACTTGACTCTGGGCTAGAGAGTCTGTCCGGATAATTGGATTACCGACGCCGTCTTCTCCCATCAAGAGACGGAAATCTGAAGGTTTTTTTTTTCTATTTTCTCGCCGCTCTCTGCTACCAGACCTGGTTTGTCTTTCTGTCCTTGAACTTGTTGCCTTTCGATTGCTGTAGTGGCTTCTTGTGCAGTTCCTTGCTTTGTTTCCCTCTTTTTTATGGATTTTCGCTTCTTGGGTTTTGCTTGTTTTAGGGGGTTTCTAGTTATTTCAAAAATGGTGTGAGCATTATCTTTTAGCCTTAATGTTTATTGTCGATGAATGATTGGGTGAATAATGAATTGATTACTTGATCATGGATAACGGTTCTGATGGATTTCGAGATTTCTCATCCTTGTTATCAGAACTCGGATGATCGGGATTGGGCATATTGGCCTTAATTTCGACATCTTGTTTGCATTCATAAACTAAGTCGGTCTTATTATTGCTTCTTTTGGTCAAACATTGGAACAAATAATTAGATACATCACTAGGAGACTCCAGCGGCAACAATAATATCAAGTATTTGTCTATGCACAACTAATAATCCAACTTTCACATTCATTTAGGTTCTTTTTGTCTCATGGACTTGTATTTAAACATACAGAAGTACTAACTCAATAACAATCGCCTTGATCATGTAAAAAATAGTCTATACTGGGCTCAATGTGCAAAAATTCATGTACTTCGCTTGAACTTATATTCAATCTGCTCAAGCAGCATCTTTGCATCATCATAAACTTGCGTCTCAATATTGAACCTCCAATGTTTGATTCACATTTTTTTTATGACATTCAAAGTTCAGGACTGCCACATCTTCTTTTCAAACTCGAAGAACCCTTATCCAATATATTCGTTAGGCCAAGGAGGAACAAATGTTGGATATCTTTTCAGAAAATTTGTTCTTGAGAAGGGGTGTCTTGCAATGGTAGAATATTATAGTCAAGACTGTTGTGGCACTAGAAACTTCCATATTGGCAGTAGCCAGATGGCTGCAAGCCTGCAACAACGTGAAAGATAATTAAGTGATTTGGGGCGCATGAGTGTGAAGGTTTGTGGCCATAAGTGACTGTTATTGAGAAGGCTCCTAACAGGCTGGCCAAGCCATGGAATATATGAGGATATAGGCTGGCCAAGCCATGGCATGTATGGCACTAAGATTTCTGTTGAATTCCATATTTACTTGTTAGTTTTTTGGCAGTACAACAACAATTTCTGGAATTTTTTTATTTTTTTTAATATGAGAGTATAGGTTTTGGTTTTGGTACCTTGTTCACCAATGATTAGTAGGTATGATGATTTAAAGATTAATAGAACCTGTTTTCACTTCATACTTCAGCTTCTTAAGTGTCTGCACAATCACAGAGATAAATCACATTCCTCTGTGGACGTGCTAGGAAAATGAAGTTATATGTTTACTCTCCTTGTATTTATGCCCTTTCTGTAACACCCATTTATTTTACTTAATTTAGCTCTCCTATTCTTGTTAAACACAGGAGAATGGAAGAATTTCCAGCAGTTCTACTTGTTTCTTTTCTTGTAATATGTGGTGCAAGTCATGTCAGATCAGATACGCCACCCCATAGATACAAAGCTGGACACACAGTCCCCCTTTATGCCAACAAGGTTGGCCCATATCGCAATCCTAGGTAATATCTCGACCTTTGCATCCATAGATTTTAAACAGCTCTTTTCTAACTAATGTTTTTATTTATAAATGACCTATCTACATTTTTAGTTAATTAACTTGGTTCTTTCTATATATTCTGACAATTTCTGTATATTCAGATTTGTGTTTCTTCATGCAATTATTTTGCTTCTGGAAGTATTAGGTGTAATTATCCACCATGGTAGTTTATTCAGTGGTTAATATGCCACGACCCAAATTTGGGGTCCATGACCAATACAAATTCCTAAGAGTATGATGGGCCTAGGCCTGTCTCTAGGTCAGATCTGGCCCAGAAATAGGCTAGAGTTTTGCAGAGCAGAGAGGGAGAGAATGAAGGGGAGCCAAATGAGGCTTTGCCCCATTAGCTCTCCTTTAAAAGGGCCCATGGGCCAAATGAAGGCTTTGCCCTCTATTGTGGGCCTGCTTAGGGTCTCAGGCTGGCCCATTTACTTGGGCCTGCCCATTTTTATTTTTATTTTTATTTTGTTTCTTTTGAAATGGAATGGCCCATTTGTGGGATATCTATCTTGTTTGGATGTGTATGCTTGCAAAATGGTGCATTTTTTCATCTTGTGTTTTGGCATGTTCTTGACTGCAGCCTTTATATTACATTTTCATTAGCCACCTAATATTGTTAATATTTATGGATGTATATAAAATTTTACAAAGTTTTGTAATGCAATGCTACTCTGGATTCAGAAACAGCTTGCTTCCCAAACCCCTGAATTGGGCGAGGTATTTGATAGCCCAAGATCCAATGCTGCCATGACAACTTTGCCTTTCCATATCTTGCATAGACTGGATACCTTATTGTTGGAAATAATTCTGTTTATTTTTATTTTCATTTGCTTCCAGTGAAACATATGCTTATTATGATCTTCCCTTCTGTTCGCCAGGTTTTCATCTTCATCTTTGTTTCTAAAATTCTGATTGTTGCCTTTTCTATTTTATTAGGTTTCTGTTTCAACTATTGCATTTTTTTCTATTATTATTCATTGACAGACCATGTGAAAGGGAAGAAGGAATCTTTAGCTGAAGTGTTGAATGGAGATCGTCTTGTTTCTGGTCCCTTCAAACTTGAATTTCTTGTTCAGAAGGAGTATGAAGTTGCATGTAGAAAGAATCTGACGAAAGAAGAAGTTTCTAAGTTCCGCACTGCAGTTGCTGAAGACTATTACTTTCAAATGTACTATGATGACTTGCCATTTTGGGGTTTCATTGGAAAGGTTGACCAGCGTGATCCAGACCAACCAAACTATCAAAAATACTTCCTTTTTACACATATTGAATTTGAAATCTTTTACAATAAGGAACATGTGATTGAGATTACTACTCGGATAGCCATGCCTCCTATCACTGTTGACTTGACGGAAGATAAGGAAGTTGATGTGACGTTCTCGTACACTGTCAGATGGATGGAAACAAACGCACAGTTTGAAAAGAGAATGGAAAAGTACTCGTATTATCAGAGTGATATGAGAATCCACTGGTTTTCAGTTGTGAACTCATGTTTAACAGTTCTCACGTTACTTGGTGGTTTGATCATATTTTACTTGCAAGTCCTCAAGAAGGATATCAATAAGTAAGATACATGTTTAACCTATGCTTGAGGTTAATATGTAAAAATATTCTTAATATACATCATATATGAATTTCTTTTACTTTTAACTGTTATATCTTTCTGTTTAATTTCCTTAAAGGTATGCAAATGATGAGGAATTGGCTGATAATCAAGAAGAAACTGGATGGAAAAACATCCATGGCGATGTTTTCCGATATCCACATTGCAAGTCTTTGTTTGCTGCAGCAATTGGTTCTGGCACACAGTTGCTTGTTTTGTTAGTAACTACCTATAACTGCATCTTCTTCTGAAGCATGGATCTCTATGTTTTGATGCAGTGTCTCTGCTGCTTAGCTTGCAATTGTTCTTCTTGCATGCAGGTCAGTCTTTATTATAATGCTTGGACTAGTTGGAGTATTTTATCCTTTCAGCCAAGGAACTCTACACATTGCATTGGTGGTTGTATATGCAATTACATCTGGGATTGCAGGATACACAGCAGTGTCTTTATATTGCCAACTTGAAGGGACCAAATGGGTATGTGTGATTAGGGTTTCCATCTGCAATGGTTTTTTCTTTAAGGACTAATTGAAACAATTAATCTTTTTGGCTTGACAGATCAGGAATTTGTTCCTTACAGGGTTCCTTTTTATTGGGCCCGTGTTCCTTACGTTTTGCTTCCTTAATACTGTTGCCATCAAATACAGAGCAACTGCTGCACTGCCAATAGGAACAGTTTTGGTATTGTTCTCTCTATGGATGTTTGGAGCACTACCATTGCTTTTGTTGGGTGGACTTGCCACTCGACATAGTGACTCCAAGTTCCAAGCTCCGTGCCGCACAACCAAATGTCCTAGAGAGATTCCTCCGCAGCGTTGGTACAAGGGTATTTTTCCCCAGATGGCTGTGGCAGGAGCATTACCTTTCAGTGTCATCTATATTGAGCTTTACTATTTGTTTGCTAGCATATGGGGTCACAGGGTTTACACCTTATATCCCATCCTGTTTATTGTCTTAATAATTCTTCTCCTTGTAACTGCTTTTGTAAGTGTGGCTTTGACGTACTCTCAGCTTGCTGCAGAAAATCATGAATGGTGGTGGAGGTAAAGTCTTCTTCTATTATTTTGCGCCACTCCTAGATAATATTCCAATTGCCTTGATTACATATTTTTTCTTCAAGTCCTAATTTTTTTCCCTCTTACGTTGACCTGCTTTGGGTAGCTGTAAGAATAAACATTTAAAGCAGGGAAGATAATACTTTTTCCATGAGTAGTAGAAGCTTATTAACACCACACACTTTATTTTCATTGACTTTCCTTTTGTTTGAGCATTGGAAATCTAAAACAGGGATCAGTGCTAAAAGACATTGGGACCGACCTCAGATTCATTTAATGCATAAACCATTTGATGTTAAATGTCATCATTCAGTATATTAATTAGTACAAATTGCTAGAAACTCCGTTGATCTATGCATGTCACTATTAATGTGCAAACAATTCGTGGGCATGGCTTTGCTTCTATGAAATTTTCATCTGCTTTGTTATGCTTTCTAGCTATTGATTGCAACCTTGCTGAGTGCTTGTTCGGTATTGTTGTGATATTTTTGCTTTTGTTAGAACTTTTGTATAAAACGTTTTGCCAGGATAATTTTGATTGACCTGAAAATAGTTTTATTTTTGCTTCTATTTTTCTTCCACAGCAAAAAAAAAAAAAAAAAAAAATCAGTTTTTGCTATTATAGAAAAATAGTTTTATTTTTGCTTCTATTTTTCTTCCACAGCAAAAAAAAAAAAAAAAAAAAAAAAAAAAAATCAGTTTTTGCTATTATAGAAAAGCAATTTTTGCAATCAGCCAAACAACAGTGCAAAAAGGTGCTTTTGTCTACTCAAAAGTGCTTTGTTGCCAAGCCACAACAAGAACAAACAGGCCATAAGTGGCAATGTGTATTCATAATATCCAGTAAGTACCATTTCAATCTACTAAAGCTTATTTGATCACTAAAGCTTTCTAGTAAGATTAATTTTTTAAAGATAATTTCATGATACAGAGTAAGATTGATTTCTTCTTCTTCTTCTTCTTCAATCTTTCTCTATGTTCTAGCTGTTCCACGTCATCCTTGTATGCAATCAGAATCTGATTTCAATGACATTTCTGTTCTTGCAAGTGCAAGATGGTGCTTGTTGCTATAGTCATTAGAGAAATGGTACATAAGGTTCAATCAGGTTGTGCAGACTGATCTGAATGCATGAGATGGCACAGGTCTTTTCTTCGTGGTGGATCTACTGGATTGTTTGTCTTCGGCTACTGCTTGCACTATTACCTCACTCGGTCAGATATGTCAGGTTTCCTGCAACTGTCATTTTTCTTCGGTTACATGGCCTGCATCTGCTTAGGAATCTTCCTTATGCTCGGGGCTGTGAGTTTCCGGGCTTCATTGCTCTTTGTTCGTCTACTATATGGCTCTATCAAGTGCGAGTAGCCGACTCCATGGCTTCAGCTGTGAAGAATAGTTCTACTACAGGTGTGTTTGTAAGCAAGACAGACAGACAGACAGACTGCTCCTAACTGGAAAAGCAAATGCAGCTAAGATTATGTATACATCTCTTCTGAATTGAGCTCTTCTGTAGTGTCCCTTTATGCCTTGAACACAAGTATGTAACTTCCCAACTTCAAGATGAATGTGTCTAATTGTGTTACATCATCAGAAATAATTCTCAAATGGATCAATAGTTTATTTCAAAAACGCCCCAAAACACTTTGCCAATAGAATTAAAAGAATTTTTTCAGATTGTCTTGTATTTAAATTTAGATGACCCAAATTAAAGTATCATAGAAATATGATTTTTGTATACAATTCAAAACTATCTTATTCTCTACATAACTATAGTCTCATTATTATTAACAATATAGAAATAGTCTTATATTTTTTATTTTAAAAAATAACAAAAGCAATTATTAAAAATGGAAATCACACTAAGCAAAAAAAGCAAACAAAAAACAAAAAGAAATCCTTACAATATGGACCAATGGGCCAGACTCATGCATGCATACAACACAGGTTTAATGCCAAACAAAGCCCAGGATAAGAAAATAAAAAATAAAATTGGGAGGCCCTTATCTTCAAAAAATTAAAAATAAGCGTAAACGTCTCTAGTTTGAGTAAATTATATTTGATTTGACTTTGAGTTTTCGAAACGACGAACATTGCTTGATTAAGTGATAATACATTATATAATTAAGTGTTGTATATAATTCTGTTTTTCTTGTTTGATATTATATGTAAATTGGATTGGTTTGGATTTGATTTGTTGAACACTATGAACAGAAATTGAACTGAACATCCGAAATGTTTCTTTAAAACAAATCGAAAGTCTGAAACTTAACCAACCCTCATGAGCATAACCTAGCGATTGGGATCGTACATGTGTTGGTCTCAAAAAATCATGAATTTAACTGCTATATAGTCAGTAAATGATCCCCTATTTGAATCTCATCTTTAAGTTTCATGATTTAACCCTTTACAAAAAAATTTGAAATTTTACTGTAAAACCCAATTCGAGAGATTTTAACTTTTGGTCCCAAAGTCTGAAACTTAACCGAATGTATCCGTTTTAATAAAATCTAGCGTAAACTTAAAAATCTTGTAATGTTTTTGGGAGGGAGGGGATGTTGTCAATCACGTGCCCTGGAGCTTGCCAGTTGCCCCCACGAAATCAAAACACAGTTTCGGTTCTTTCCTCGGGTGACGGGTCTCCATCACACCCACACGTATAAAAATCTCTCTCTCTCTCGCTTTCTCTCTTTCCCCGGGCGAATTCGTTTGTTACCAATCCAATCCGTTTTCCATTTCAATTCTCTCTCTCTCTCTCTCCCCTCAACAATGGAGAAATCGGCCGCGTTTCTCTTTCTCGCCGTTCTCTTAACAGGTTTCGCCGGCCAAGTGAGATCGGACGCCTCCAATCACCGCTATAAGCCCGGCGATTCAGTCCCTCTCTACGCCAACAAGGTCGGTCCCTTCCATAACCCCAGGTACACACATATTCACATATGGAAATGTATATTCTAGGTTGATCTTTTTGTTCTTTTTGTTCTTTTTTTCTGCATAATTGATCTTGTAGATCTGGGTATGCAATTGGATTAGCGGTTAGAATCCACGTTTGCTACGTGAAGAGTTTTGCGAATTTGAGTTTTATGCGTGGATTTGTGTTAATGCTTCATATATGCTGTGCGAGAGGTCTGGCGATTCCTCCTTTGGCTGTTAACTGCTTCGATTACTATGTTTACATACGAGTTTGCCGATACTTTCGCTTCTCTTTACCTGAGGTTTGCTAATGTTGTTGCATGGATTGTTTGTTACAGCGAGACGTACCGATATTTCGACCTTCCGTTCTGTTTACCAGGTTTCCTTCTTTACTTGCGAATTTGCCAGCTTGACTGTTGATGTTGAACATTATGCTTTTGTTTCTATTGCGGTTCTGATATGTATGTGTAAGCTATCCACGTTATTGAATGTGAAATTTCCTGAAAATCTCTCTTAGAAAAGCAACCAATTATGTACATCTGGATTGTGTATAGATTTTTATGTAAATGCATGATATGGAGAGGTCATAATGACGCTTCTGCAGGCTTGAAAACAAAAAGGTCATTTAGTTCTATGGCAATTATTTTTTCATGGAAAGTTTTGTTGTCTCTCTCTCTCTCTCTCTCTTCCTTTTGACGTGTTTGCATGAGAAATCAAGTAGATTGGGTTTAATAATCTTTTCACTTCTGCAATGCGTTGATTTTTTTTTTTTAAAGGTGGAAATTGTTTTCTATCATTGGATTCTGATCATATAAAATCCCTGATTCATAAAAGTTTGGACAAAATATCTTCTTGGTGGAAAGTTCATTTTTTAGTTAATTTATCTCTTTGTTTTAAAAGTATTTATTTTGAAATGGCAGCTGACGCAAAAGAGAAGAAGGAAGCACTGGGTGAGGTGTTGAACGGGGATCGTCTTGTCAGTGGACCTTATACACTTGACTTCTTGGTTGATAAAGACTCTGAAGTCCTTTGCAGAAAGAAGCTTACAAAGGAAGATGTTGCTCAATTCCGAACTGCAGTCTTGAAAGACTACTATTTCCAGATGTACTATGATGACTTGCCCATTTGGGGTTTTGTAGGAAAAGTTGTCAGGGAAGGCAAATCTGACCCAAGTGATTATAGATACTTCCTTTTCAAGCATACACATTTCGAAGTATTGTTCAATAGGGATTGCGTCATCGAGGTCAATGCTCGCATGGATCCTCATTCTGTTGTTGACCTGACAGAGGACAAGGAAGTTGACGCAGAGTTCACGTATACAGTGAAATGGAAAGAAACAGACATTCCTTTTGAGAACAGGATGGATAAATTCTCACAGACTTCGTCTTTACCGCATCACTTGGAGATTCATTGGTTTTCAATCATAAATTCATGTGTCACTGTTCTTCTTTTAACTGGTTTTCTTGCAACAATTCTAATGCGGGTCCTTAAGAATGATTTTATCAAGTGAGTACAAAGCGTGCATCTGTGCTCAAGATTATGATTGAAGTTTAAAGAAGTTTTCATTTTATCCTCCCATATACCATTTATTCTGTTCTCTGTTTTTCTTTGAAAGGTACACACATGATGAGGAAGCACTTGATGACCAAGAGGAGACTGGCTGGAAGTACATTCATGGCGATGTATTCCGATTCCCTAAACACAAGTCGCTCTTTGCTGCAGCACTTGGTTCTGGCACGCAGCTATTTATTCTGTAAGTGTTTCTGCAGGTGCTAGCCCGTGTTATCCAGCATGTGATTTTTAATTTATTAAACTTTTTATAGTTTTGTTTCAACTTATTTGTCTTTATATAATCTGCAGTACTGTTTTTATTTTCCTCCTGGCACTAGTGGGTGTATTCTATCCATACAACCGAGGAGCTCTTTTTACTGCACTGGTGGTCATGTATGCACTTACTTCAGGGATTGCAGGATATACGGCAACCTCTTTCTATTGTCAGCTTGAAGGGACCAACTGGGTAAGTGCTGATGCGTAATTTCTGCAGCAGTTTGGCTTAATTTTTGATTCTTAGTAAAGTGGAACCTGGTAGAATAATCAGAATTGATTGTTTATTTTGACAGGTGAGGAATTTGCTGCTGACAGGATGCCTTTTCTGCGGGCCTTTATTTCTCACTTTCTGCTTCCTTAATACTGTTGCGATTACCTACAGTTCTACTGCAGCATTGCCGTTTGGGACAATTATTGTCATACTTCTCATATGGACACTAGTAACATCGCCCTTGCTAGTTTTGGGTGGCATTGCGGGAAAAAATAGCAAAACTGAGTTCCAAGCTCCTTGCCGCACCACAAAGTATCCTAGGGAGATTCCAGAATTACCTTGGTTCAGGAGTACTCTTCCTCAAATGGCTATGGCAGGGTTTTTGCCTTTCAGTGCCATCTACATTGAACTTTACTACATATTTGCTAGTGTGTGGGGTCACAGAATTTACACCATATACAGCATTCTGTTTATTGTCTTCATTATCCTTCTGATTGTCACTGCTTTTATTACTGTGGCATTGACATATTTTCAGCTTGCTGCTGAAGATCACGAATGGTGGTGGAGGTATATAAGTGGTCTTATATTCTTCGTTTTCATTATTGATTTCTTGCCTGACAATGATTTGCCTTTTATCTTGTTATGTTTTCTTTCTCTTATGAATAGATTTGTTCTTTGTTGTAACTGAATAGTTGTTGATTGTAGAAGCTGGTAAATGGTACTTACTCCTTGTTTGGGGAAACATGAATTCTCTTTTCCTCCTACTAACTCAGATTGCTGGCAGAAAAATTTAAATTCTATGCTTTTAGATAGCTTTTTTTATCCCTTACATTGACAAGTCTGCTTCTTTTAAGATTTATAGCCCAGAAGCTGTGGTCTATTTGGCAATTTTCCTTTCTCACTCTCTCTCGATTTTATTTTGCATAACTTTTTTGATTGTATCATTAGAAATGCACACATCCATTCTACAAGAAGCATGGTATCATGCAATTTCTTGGGATCTAGTTTAGGAAACTGTGGATAAGCTTTAGTTAAGGACTCTATGTGCCCATGTGGACTAATTGTGTGCTTGATTTTGCTACAGGTCTTTTCTTTGTGGTGGATCAACTGGCTTGTTTATCTATGCCTACTGCTTGTACTACTACTATGCAAGATCAGATATGTCTGGCTTCATGCAAACTTCATTTTTCTTTGGGTACATGGCTTGTATCTGCTATGGTTTCTTTCTCATGCTCGGTGCTGTTGGTTTTCGTGCTGCTTTGCTCTTTGTTCGCCACATTTATCGGTCTATTAAGTGCGAGTAGTTGTTGCCCCTGAGGTATACTCTGCCTTCTTTCATTTTTGTCAAAGAGGAAGATTTTTTTGTTTAGTTAGCGGGTAGCGTTGAAAGCGCCTCCGACTATGAGAAATCTCTCTGGATGGGGTCTTATTTTTGATAGGATCCACACAGTTCTTATTTCTGCAGGGCATTACACCAACATGGTTACACTGAAAGAAGCTTCTTTTTTTGCATAGAACGCTCTGTTTTTGAAAAATGACTTCCTTTGGTAGTGTTACGCCTCGTATCAAATGAAATCCATTTTGCTTGTTGATTTAACCAACAAACATTTTCTTCCATTGCCGCCCACTCTTGTTGCTAACTTGCTACACCAACTTTTTGGCTATAGTGTTTTTATTAACTACTGATGGTGTGCTATGGCATTATAAGGTTGCTTAAGAAGACAAATGCCAGCTCTGGCGGAGAGGCTTCTATATTTGAATAGAAAAATCACCATAGGGTTTTTGAGAGCTAATCTAAGAATCTATTTCAGGATTAGATACATAAAAGATTTGTAGCTTGCCATGAAGCCAGAAACTGCACACCTGTGAGCCATCCTCCTTTATTATTATAAATGCTACGGATAGTAAATCAATAATGCGATTATGCCACTGTTTAATGTTTATATCTCTGCATCAGGGTAAATCACATCAAATGTTACAAAACTTTGGCATCCTTTTTAATTTGATCACTAAACTTCAATTCCTTGCAAAGTGATAACAAAACTTTAAAATGTTTTGCAATATAGTCACTAAAGTGATTTTTGGATAATTTCTCACCAAAATTGCTGATGTGGCAATGGCCACATCATCGCCGATGTGGCAATGGCCACATCAGCGCCACATCATCGCCACGTTAGCAATTTCGACTATGAACCATCAAAAAATCACTTTAGTGACTACATTGTAAAATATTTTAAAGTTTTGTTATTATTTTGTAAGGAATTGAAGTTTAGTGATCAAATTAAAAAAGACGCCAAAATTTTGTGACATTTGGTGTGATTTACCCCTCTGCATCAAATGTCCCTTACCAAAGCATGAGGCCCCAAGAAAGTGGCTATGAAGATTCCTTTTGATTTTTGGACCGAAGAAAGGAAATCCTACTTAAAAACTAAATTGAAACAAAAATAGAAATATTTTTTATACGAAATGAAAATGTGAAAATAAATATTTTTTTTAAAAAATAAACATAAATAGGATTTGAAACGAGAATAAAAAAATATTTCTAAAACGTTTCGAAAACGAGGAAATGACTCTTCTGAGCTGTTTCCATAGAACATAGTTTAAAACTCCTCCTCAATTAAAGACTTAGCTAAATCCTTGTGACACTCCAGTGGAATAAATTTGTTCTGAGTGTAGCTAATTCCCTTTTGACATGCGAAATACCAAAGATAATAATACCATATCAGAAATAATTATTGCTTAGCAATCCGTCTACCAAACCAGCTCTCAAGGTTTTCTTTTAATCCTCTTCTTGTTGAAGCTCTAAGCAACCATGCTCATCCCTTGCTCATAAATCCATCTCCGAGAAACCGGCAAAATCTACCATTGTCTTTGTAAACATCATTCCATATGTATTTTTGTATTCTGTATATTATAAAAATATAATAATAGCACCAAAAAAATAAATATTGATTAATACTATATGAGTTTTCCGTTCCCAATCTGTATTACCAGAGTTTTTTTTTTTTTTTTGTCAACCTATACTCATTTTTTAGATAAAATTTTGAGTTCATAGACTAAATTTTTCAAATACCCATCAATTGAATAAAAATTATAATCGTTCATATTGACTGACTCAACCCATTAAAAGCTTGTTTCGTCTTGAGATGTGGTGAATGAGTTGGAGTGAATTCGTAATCAAAATAAAAAAGGTATATTTTTAATTATTTTACAAATATTAAAATTAAAAATACCCCAACTAGGTGAGTTAAGAAGATATTTCAAAATACCTCAACAGCTACGTTGGCTAAATATAGAAGTGAAAAACTCTCTCATTGAAGAGTAAGACAGACTGCCGCTTTATACAAAGTCTGCCATTCCTTCCTCCACCAAGGTATTCAAATCCTCACTCTTTGACCCCCTTGCCATTTGTCATCCTCTGGACCTCTCAACTCCCCAACTTGGCTGCCAATTTCAAAACCAACAACGTCTTGGGCTGGCCAGCCACTAATAATGTTATGAAAATTAAAAAAAGAAAAGAAAAAGAATAACGTAATAATTTAGAAATAAGCCATTATTAAAATATTTTATATTTTAAAAATATTATGCTTATCATGTAATAATATAATACAATTTTCTTAGTTAACTTTGATAATAACTACTTGTTTTTGACAGTTTTCTACATAATGAGACCTTAATCGATTCTCCATTCACTACTTGTATTTATTAACCTGAGAGAGTAAACTAACGAATGGGACACTATTTCTATCTGGCTGGTTGTTGGATATCACGTTCTATCAGTACAATTGAATTGAGACAGATCATATGTCCCAATCTTTTCTCCTTCCTCCTCCTCTTGGTCTTGGACTGATAAGCACTCCATTTTAGAATTCACTTTCGTCTCATCCAACAGATTTGACTCAGAAAAATTAAACAAATTATAATTTCTTTAGATTTAGAATACGACTACTCTCCTCCGTAGCAAAGTTAAGATAATATCTATGTGAATTGTAAAACCTAAATAAAATGTCACATCTAAACAACAAATTATGTCCCAACTCTCAGGATTCTATGCCTTGCTTGCAATCCCTCTTTTACTTTTTGTTCTTCTTTTTGTTGCTATGAGATGATAATATTTGGTAGTTTTAGGTACGAAAGTAAGAGACAGATTAAAATTGTTTTCTTAATTGACAACTTCTTAATTTGTTTTCTCACAGTAGTATTGGCTCCTTCACTTGTATTTGTCCTCCTCACAGCATTGAATATGGGGGTTGCATGTCGCACTCCATCAGTGCAAAATAGTTGAATCTAAGCTCATCATATTTAATTTGATAGCACTCCATTTTAGACTTTGTTTAGTACCTTCGCATCCAACAGATTTGACTAAGAAATATCTGAAACAAAATTAAACTAATTTATCTTTATAAAGAATGCAAGCTTTTATAATTTGCCACAAAAAAAAAAAAAAGTGAGTTTTGCTAACAACATATATATGATTCAAATTATAGAAATAGGATGTTTTATAAAAAAAAATAGTAAATTGCACTCAATTATTTTATAATTTGGGTCATTTACTTTGTTGTTCATTTATAAATTATAAGTCAGTGAAGAAATTAACAAGAAACAGCTGTACATAGATTCCCCCTCTTAGAGATAACTGATAAAAGTACTTAATTTTTTTGGCAAATTTATTTTTACCTTTTTTTTGTATTTTCATTCTTGTGTGGTCTCTCGTCATTCATAGTCTTAATTTCGATAGAGCAAGTAAATTGCAAGTGAAGGTTTTACTTTACTGCGCAAGATAAGGAATAGAACTCACAACGTACTGGTGCGAATCTTAACTTATCATGGTCCAATCACTTAACTTGTGCGTTGAGGACTATTTCTACGATTTTTAAGTGATGGAAATGTTATATCTGCTGATAAATTTGATAAATAGCCTTTAAAAGTTGATAAAATCATAATAATTTTATTTAAAATTAATAATAATAATTCATAAAAATGAGTAGATCTATTGTTAATTTTGAATAAAAATTGTTATAAATTTTATGTGTGGTACTTCAATTCATAAAAATTATTTATAAAACCTATATATTTGTGAATATAACATTTTTGTTTAAGTGATGGACAATAGGTGAAAGCATTCACATAATTTTTAGGTGTAAACCCTAAAGCACGCACTCCTTGCTTGTATTTATTTATTTGCTATTAATTAGTTAATTTTTTATTGGGAGATAATTAAATGATTTGAGTTTAGGTGGTAAGTTTAGAGAACTTACGGAGTACTTCAGTGAGTCAGTCCATTTGCAATTTATCCTAATATATATAGGCAACACGGCACGACATTGAAACTGGATTCAAGTAAAACGTGGTTCATAACTATATAATGCTATGTGTTATCTTCCTTTATATATGTATAAATGTATTCTTGGTGGTTGGTTTCAACTAATAATACAATTAAGTAATGTGACAACCCATCACTACAAGCAAATTAATCAGCCCATCAAACCACAAACACCCCCTTACTTAATCGATCCTTCATTCCAGATCCATGCATTATTTATTTTTATGCCATATGTTATAATAGGGTGTCTATCATGGATAATAGAACACATGAATTTTATGATCTTACAAGAAGTGTGATTATTGATAAATATGTCACGTAACTAAAACTTCTAAAATTTATGTAATCGAGTGAATCTAATAAAATTAAAATTTGTGATTGCTATTATTATTATTATTTGGCCGAATAGACTCTTCTATCATGAATTTATGGTCAATTTTTAATTTTATCTAGTTTTGACTTTTATTTCAATTTTGATCATCAAAATTTAATTTTTGTTTTAATTTTATTCTTGATCAAGTTAGTATGTGCCCCACCTTGTGTAGCAGTTGATGTGATAATCTATAAGATAAAATGACATCATTTTGGTTAAATTAATAATTAAATCAGGGGTAAGTGAAATGGCAGATTAGGTTAATCGAGATTTGGATTAACTGAAGTTTCTTATTAACGGTAGAAAACGAGGGAGTTTCAACGAAGGGCGATGGCAAAGTGGTAGGAAAAGATGACAAGGCGAGGGCAAATAGTGACGGGGCTTTCAGAATTGACAACGGAGGGAGCGAGATTGGTCGATCGAACTTGGAGGCCAATGATGAAGGCTTGGCTAAATAGATTAGAGGCGACTAAGGAGTTGATGGCGACGATGTACGTGCATGAGCAGTTAGTGAAGGCGTGTGAGAGCCAACGATCACATTGGCAAAGCGGTCGACATCTATCGACAATCGGAGGAGGCGGACTTGGGCTGTTGTTGACCACGTTGTAGAAAGAAAACAAGGTGACAGTCAGTATAGAGATGGTCGAGATGGTGTCGCTCACCCATGGGTGGCCGATTTGTACGCTTCACCATCTTTTTCATTTTGGTTGACTAATGGTTGAAGTGTGCAAATCGGCCATTGTGGAAGGCAAAAACGAAAGATGGGTGGCTGATATGTTAGAGTGTACAAATCGGTCACTATACAGATTGACCTATTTGTTGAAGTTTATAGATGGGTGGTCGTCGTTAATGGAAGTAAGCCGACGACTCGATGAAAAGAGAGGAAGAAATAGGCGACTGATGACAATAAAGGTAGAAACGAGGTAACAAAAGGTAGAAGGCAAAAATCCTAGGTGATTTGAAAAGAAAGATGGATTTTGACCCATTAAGTGTTGGGTCAACTCACTAGGTTAAATTTGGATTAGAGTCAATCTGACCCATTACTTGGATTTTAAAACACACAAGGCAAAATGATGTCATTTTGTCTTGTGCATTGTAACAATATCACAACAAAATGACACCGTTTTGCTGATGTGTTTATTATTGAACCTATCAGCACACCACCTCAGTCGCCACGTATGTTAGGGCACATGTCTGATCAATTGAGAATAAAATTGAAATAAAAGTTAAAGTTGTATGACTAAATTGAATTATAGGCCAAAACTGGATAAAATTAAAAATTTATTCTAAATTTAAGATATATTAGTATAGTCTTATTATTTTAGGTTGGGGAAAAAGAGACAAAAGCCTAAATGAACCTAATAAATTTTTAATTACAAATATAGTATCATTACATTTTTTGTACTATATATACATTAAGATGCATTATATTCTCTTTCTCCCTATCTTGTATTGCTTTAATTAACACAAACTTTAAATTAGTTATTATGCTGACTATCTCCTCTAATCTCAAAACCCTATTATTGGCCATGTAAAATCCTTGAACCAAAATTAAACGATCACCAAATTCCATTATAGCCGATCACCAATATCGAACTAATCCAAATCAAGTTCATTATTATGAAATATCAATTCTACAGATTACACAGAGCGCATTATTAATTACTTATAAAAATGAAAGGACTGAGATCTAAATCTCAGCATCAATCTCCAGAACCAAATCATGGGGTCCCAAAATGGAAGCCATGGTGGTGCCTTTGCGCTGGGGAAGCAGGCTGATCTGCTTGGACTCCTCCTCACTGAGTGACCAATCAAATATATCAAGGTTTTCTCTCATCCTTTGCTTGTTGAAGCTCTTTGCCACGACGCTGGCTCCTTGCTCGTACACCCATCTCAGTGACACCTGAAAATTCCCCACCATCCATCAACCATCAATTCAACTCATCAAGGAAATGCCCTTTCTTCTTTTTTTTTTTTAATTTAAGAAAAGTTCAATTTGAACCCATAAAATTTTGAAAATTACACTGAAATCTCTTTTATTAAATACAGAAATTAAGTTGTAGAAATTAACCTGGGCAGTGGTTTTCCCTCTGGCCTTGGCAATCTTCTGAAGGACATCACTCTCCACAATTCTGCTGTCTCCCCATTTGGTACCGTTGGCTCCCAGTGGAGAGTAAGCTGTGATGTGAATTTTCTTTGCCTTGCAGAACTCTATCAGTTTCTTCTGATGCCAAAGCGGGTTCAGCTCCACCTTAATAACCCACAACCATGAAATCAACACAGAATTTTATATGAATTGAACTACTATATATTTTTGAACGGAACCGTCACGATAACAATAACGTAGTATATATGATGGTAGCATATTCAATGACTGATCATAATTAATCTGCAAATGATAAGGCCAAGTCAACCCATTTTATATGAATTTTGGGTACAAATAAGTTGTGTATATATATATATATATATATATAGAGAGAGAGAGAGAGAGAGAGAGAAATGATTTAAGGATAGGACCCCGATTCATATATACGGTGTGGCTCATTTTTACCGACACCTCCATAAGATTTGGGCCCTATAGTTTAATTAATACAAAATCTTCTTCAAAAATAACACAAATCATATGGCAATTAATTAGAAGTGAGCAAGTTTTAGGAGAGAGTAGAATTAATTACTTGGCAATGATAACTCTACTTTTCACATTTCTATTAAATAGGACTCCTACCTGACATTCTTAGACAGGTAAGGTGAGAGGTGAATCTTCACATTTTTTATTAGTTTTTATAGTCTCATCTTGATAACTCATCAAAGTGATTTTATTTTAAGTTTGAGCTCTCATTAGCTTGTCTTTGTGATATCCTTAAAACTTATCTTTCATTTATGCACCACTTAGTCATAGATGTGATTGTTTATGTGAAAAAACTAACCATCTGTCTAACATACCTTTAATTATTGCACTTAGCAATATGCACGAATCATTATATATATATATATATGTGTAGGCATTATAAATTTGTGTATTAAACACAATTGACATTAATAAAAAAAAAATATGAATCATTTATTAACATAAATTGGAGAAATAATAATATTATATATCAATGTTCACAAAAAAATATATATATTCAAGATCTACGCATTCCCAAGGATTTAACATGACTCTGGAATAAATCTCTTGGAATAAGTTTTGTGAACGGATATGCTATTATTTTGTGTGTAGAGATATACTCCAAGCACACCACTTTTGTGCAATAATATCTTTAACAAAATTATATCTTGTGTCAATATGTTTAGTTTTCGGATGATATTTGAAATCCCTAGTGAATGCTATTATAGCTTGACTGTCGTAATTCACAATAACAGAATTCGACAAATCATTGACAATTCCAAGTGGTTAGAAACATCTTCAACCAAACAACTTCTTGTATTGCAACTGATAATGTTACAAACTCAGTTTCCATGGTAGACAAAGCTACACAAGTTTGTTCCTTGCTACTTTAAGAGATAGCTCCATTCTCAAGTAGAAAAATATATTCAGAGGTAGATTTCCTTTTATCTAAATTTCCTCCCTAGTCAGCATTAGTATGTCCCCCAAGATGCAGATCTTTTTCTTGATAACAAATGGAATAATCCGCTATACCATTCAGGTACCTCATTATCCTTTTTACGACTTTTCAATGGGGTGGACCTGAGTTTGATTGATATCTACTCACCATGCTAGTTGCATAACAAATATCTGGTATTGTACACATCATATCATACACAAGACTACCCACGATATTGATATTATGTGATTCAAAATGTTTTTTTTTTATCAGATTTTTGGCATGCTGTTACATGTTGCTGAGATGCATTTTATATTTGTTTCATTTAAATATAAATGTCTCATTATATGTTGTTATATATATATTTTGTTAATATATATCTGCTGCATGTTATTTGGGCTGTTGTGTTATATGGGCCGAGCCCATATTATTTTCGTGTTGCCTCGTGTGCTGCTGGCCAAGCCCATTCCTGTTTAGCCCATGATTGGTGTTGCTATAAAAAGGCAGCTCGATGACCTAATCTCCAGAACTCTCTGATATTTTTCTTGTGCTCTCTCTCTGAAAACCCTAAGTCGGCGATTCTTGAAGTGAGACACTTTTCGTGAATCCTTCGTTCTGATCTATGTTTCAATCGATTCTTTGGTTGCTTCCATGGTAAGATCTGACGGTAAGAACGGTTATTACTGAATCTCTATTTGGTTTTAAATGCCTGAGGCGTGAGAGGTTGTTGACTAATAGAACAGATTTTTGTCTTGATCGTGAGATCGGTATAGAACAGATCTACCTTGATCTTGTTGTTTTCGTTTCTATTTTTCAGTTGTATTGCAATTCTATTTCTATTTTACTGTTCATGGTCTTGTAATCGTTTGTAAACTTGAGATGTAGAGGATTGACTAGAGGCGGAGCCTCTGCCGTGAGTAGGATCTATTGACCCGAACACGTATATCGTTGTGTCTTGCTTTTATACTTTTCTGTTTAAAGTATTGGTTTACTATGTATCGCGCTTAATCTGTGTTTGGCCGAGAAATCAGGTTGTATAAAACCTACAAATGGTATCAGAGCCACGAGGTTCTAAGATCCCGGTCAGACTGTCACAGATCCGAAAGGTAAAATCTCAGATCTGGTAAGAACTTCAAAACTTAGGATTTTCAAATCTCGTATTCTTTTTACCCTAACTCTATATGTAACAAAACTGGTCGAATCTTAGTCTGTTAAACCTGTACTGCATGCTCTAATCCAAGCTATACTTTCTTGATCTTGAATAAGTAATCTATCGTTTACTTTATTCTGTAACATTCTCTGCTTTGTGTTCTTGTCTGAATTTGAAAAACCAAACTCTGGTTTATTTAATTTTCTGGAAAATTAGATTCCAAATTTTATATCTAATACTTGAATAAGATTTATATCTTATCTGTCTCTCATACCTGCTTGTTCCTATTTCTGTTTTATTCCTGTTTGATTAAGTATCAGTTAATCTCAAATATCATCTGTAATTACCATTCTATTTTTACTGTCCATAAAATGGCTCCATCTGAGTATGAATTAGATAAATTTGATGGTAGTGGTGATTTCTCGTTATGGAAAAAGAAAATGATTGCAGTATTGGTTCAAAACCAGTGCTCTGAAGCACTGGATGAACCTTCTGCAGTTGAGAAGGATAAAATAGAATCTCCACCTACTCCTGAAATGCGGAAAATGGATAGGTTAGCTTACAGTCTAATAATCTTAAATCTTTCCGATAAAGTCCTTAGACAAGTAAATAAGGAAAAGACTGTTTTAAAAGTGTGGAATAAGTTAGAATCTCTATATATGACTAAGTCTTTAACAAGTAAGATTTTCTTAAAAGGAAGACTGTTTGGTTTTAAAATGAATACCTCTAAAACTCTAGAAGAAAACCTAGATGACTTTAATGTCATTGTAATAGGTCTAGAAAACATAGATGAGTGTATCTCAGAAGAAAATCAAGCTGTAATTCTTCTAAATGCCTTACCTAAATCATATAGAGATTTAAGAACTGCAATACTGTATGGTAGAACTTCTTTATCCTTAGAGGATGTAGTATCTGCTTTAAGATCTAGGGATCTCGAAGATGAGAAGAAAGACAAGAAAATAAATAGTGCAGAAAGCTTAAATGTAAAGGGTAATTGGGAACAGAAATCTAAGAACAAAGGCAAAGAGAATTCAAGGGGTAGAAGTACAACAAGGTCAAATTCTAAATCAAGAGGAACAAGTAGAGAATCCTCAAAAACAAGAACCTGTTGGTATTGTAAGAAAGAGGGTCATGTAAGAAAGAACTGTTATAAGAGAAAGAAAGATTTAGAAAATGAAAACTCAAATAATCAGGATGCAGCAAATATTTCTGATGGATATGATAGTGCAGAAGGCCTAATTATAACAGAACATACCATAGGTAATGAGTGGATTTTAGATTCAGGTTGCACTTTTCACATGACACTTAGGAGAGACTGGTTGCTTAACTTCCAGCATATAGAAGGTGGCAAAGTCCTAATGGGTAACAATCAATCCTACAATGTAACCAGTTTAGGGTCAGTTAGGTTTAAAATGTGAGATGAAGCATATAGGACTTTAGACAATGTGATGTATGTGTCAAACCTTAGAAGAAATCTTATTGCTCTAGGTATGTTAGATTCAAATGAAGGGTCTTATAAGTCTGAAAATGGGGTTCTTAAGGTATTTAAAGGATCCATGGTAGTGCTTAAGGGAATCCGCAAGCAAGGACTGTATGTCTTTCAATGAGAGTCCATCTCTAGGTGTGCTGCAATTTCATCCTCTGAAATAGATGACACTGTGTTGTGGCATAGGAGGTTAGGTCATATAGGAATTAAAGGATTACTAGAATTAAGTAAACAAGGAATCTTAGATTCCAGGAAGATTGGAAACCTAGACTTTTGTGAGACATGTGCCTTGGGCAAGTCTCACAGGTTGCAGTTTGCTTCTGCAACTCATAAGTCCAAAGATGTCCTAGAGTATATTCATTTTGATCTTTGGGGATCTCCCCAAGTCCCTAACTCCCTTTCAGGTGCCCAATATTTCCTTTCCTTTATAGATGACTATTCTAGGAAGGTTTGGGTCTATTTCCTTAAGTATAAGAGTGAAGCCTTCGCTAAGCTTAAGGAGTGGAAGACTTATGTAGAATTGCAATCAAGCAAGAAAATAAAGACCCTTAGAACAGATAATGGCCTGGAATTCTGTAATCAAGAATTCTCTAATTTCTGCTCACAAGTAGGCATTGCAAGGCATAGAACTTGCAGTGAAACACCTTAGCAAAATGGAGTTGCTGAACGCATGAATAGAACCATCCTAAACAAAGTTAGATGTTTCTTGAAAGACTCAAACTTGCCCAAGAAATTTTGGGCTGAAGCAGTTTCAACTGCTTGTTACCTCATAAACAGATCTCCTTCCTCTACCATAGAATTTAGAACTCCTGAGCAGCTATGGAGTGGGAAAATCCAATCTCTAAACCATTTTAGACCGTTTGGATGTATAGCTTATGTCTATAAGAAAGAAGGGAAGTTAGACCCTAGAGCCAAAAAGGTTGTATTCCTAGGATACTCTTAAGGGGTAAAAGGATACAAATTATGGCTGATTGATGAGAAGAAAATTATTATCATCCGGGATGTAGTATTCAAAGAATCAGAATACTGTACCTCAAATAAGGTGGAAAATGCTAAGGAAGATCAAGCTGATAAATTTCAGCTTGAGGTGGAAAGGGATAAAATTAATGAGAATATAGTAGAGACTAACCATGATAGTCATCAAGAGTCTAGCTCACAAGACTTTACCAAAACTGAAATAGAGAGTGAGGATAATGAAAACTCAGCTGAAACCATTCCAGAATTGGATGATTATGTCCTATCTAGGGATAGGGTAAGAAGGGAGATTAAACTTCCTACTAGGTATGTCCATGCTGATGTGATTGCCTATGCTCTTAACATTGGAGACTCAATAGAGCATGAAGAGCCTCTTAGTTATCAAGAAGCTTGTTCCGGTAAGTATAAAACCAACTGGTTAAAGGCAATGAAGGAAGAGATGGAATCTCTTCAAAAGAATAAAACCTGGATTCTTGTAAATAAACCTAAAGACCAGCAAGTTATAGGTTGTAAATAGATATTTAAAAGAAAACTAGGTATCCCAGGTGTAAAACCAGCCAGATTTAAGGCTAGGATAGTTGCCAAGGGTTTCTCTCAAAGAGAAGGCATTGACTACCATGAAGTATTCTCACCTGTTGTGAAGCATACTTCTATAAGATTAGTCTTAGCTTTAGTAGCCTTAAATAATCTAGAGCTTGAGCAATTAGATGTTAAGACTGCTTTCCTTCATGGAAACCTAGAAGAGAAAATATATATGGACCAACCTATAGGTTTCATAGAAAAAGGTAGGGAGAATAAGGTCTCCTTGTTACAAAAATCCTTATATGGTTTAAAACAATCTCCTAGACAATGGTATAGGAGATTTGATGAGTTTATGCTCAAAGAAAATTATACTAGGTGTAACTTTGACCACTATGTCTATTATAAACAGCTTAAAGAAAAATTGTTTATATATCTCCTTATATATGTTGATGATATGCTTGTTGCATGTAAAGAGAAGAGAGAAATAGATAGATTGACTCAAGCATTAAAATCAGAATTTGAATGAAAATCCTAGGAGCAACCAGACGTATCTTAGGGATAGATATCACTAGAGATAGAAAAAAGGGTACGTTAACTTTGTCCCAATCTGGTTATTTAAGAAAAGTGATAAGCCTCTTTGATATGGAAGGCTGAAACCAGTTTCAACCCCCATACCTCCTCATTTTAAGCTCCAAGCTGTAAAAAGAAACTTACCTGAAGAAGAAGTTGACTACATGAAGAAGGTTCCCTACTCCAATGCAGTGGGAAGCCTCATGTATGCCATGATAAACACCAGGCCTGATATAGCCTATGGGGTTAGCTTAGTAAGTAGATTCATGTGCAATCCATCTAAGGAACATTGGTCAGCTGTTAAGTGGGTCCTTAGGTATTTAATGGGGTCAATGAATAAGGGCTTAGTGTTTAGATCAAATGCTGAAAATTCCAGTAGCATTAAGGGTTACTGCGATTCTAATTTTGCAGCTGATTTGGATAAGAGAAGATCCTTATCAGGATATGTTTTCACTTTGGGTGAAAATGTGATAAGTTGGAAAGCAAATCTCCAACACATAGTGGCATTATCAACCACTGAGGCTGAATATGTAGCATTAACAGAAGCTATGAAAGAAGTCATCTAGTTGCAGGGAATATTTAGAGAATTAGGTTTAGGTAATCAAATCTCTAAAATATATTGTGATTCCCAAAGTACAATTTATCTCTCAAAGAACAGTGCCTTCCATGAGAGAACCAAGCACATAGATGTGCGTCTTCATTTTGTTAGAGATATTATAGCTAAAGGTCAGGTAAAAATAGAAAAAATTTCTACTTTAATAAATCCTGCAGATATCCTAACTAAATCAGTTCCTATAGTTAAGTTTGAGCAGGCTTTGGACTGGCTCAATATTCTTCCAACGTAGCTGTGGAAGATTTGCAGGGGTCTCTAGTCATTATCCACTATTTTTAATCCATTCTTGAATCAAGGTGGAATTTGTTGATATTATGTGATTCAAAATGTTTTTTTTTTATCAAATTTCTGACGTGTTGTTACATGTTGCTGAGATGCATTTTATATTTGTTTCATTTAAATATAAATGTCTCACTATATGCTGTTATATATATATGTTGTTAATATATATCTACTGCATGTTATTTGGGCTGTTGTGTTATATGGGCTGAGCCCATATTATTTTTGTGTTACCTCGTGTACTGCTGGCCAAGCCCATTCCTGTTTAGCCCATGATTGGCGTTGCTATAAAAGGGCAGCTCGATGCCCTAATTTCCAGAACTCTCTGATATTTTTCTTGTGCTCTCTCTCTGAAAACCCTAAGTCGGCGATTCTTGAAGTGAGACACTTTTCGTGAATCCTTCATTCTAATCTATGTTTCAATCGATTCTTTGGTTGCTTCCATGGTAAGATCTGACGGTAAGAACGATTATTGCTTAATCTCTATTTGGTTTTAAGCGCTTGAGACGTGAGAGGTTGTTGACTGATAGAACGGATTTTTGCCTTGATCGTGAGATCGGTATAGAACATATCTACCTTGATCTTGTTGTTTTCGTTTCTGTTTTTCAGTTGTATTGCAATTCTGTTTCTATTTTACTGTTCATGGTCTTGTAATCGTTTGTAAACTTGAGATGTAGTGGATTGACTAGAGGCGGAGCCTCTGCCGTGAGTAGGATCTATTGATCCGAACACTTATATCGTTGTGTCTTGCTTTTATACTTTTCTGTTTAAAGTATTGGTTTACTGTGTATCGCGCTTAATCTGTGTTTAGCCGAGAAATCAGGTTGTATAAAACCTACACACGACATTAGAATAAGAAACTCTAGCCATCTATTCATTTTCTTGTGGATCTTAGGACATATTTTTCTAGTTAAGTCTTCGCCTTTAGCAATTGGAGTATCTACAGGCATGCAGTCTTGCATGTGAAATCGTTCAAGAATTTTTCAAATATATGGCTCTTGAGAAAGTGCTAACATTTTTTTTGAACAATCTTTCTTGATTTTAACACCAATAATATATGTTGCTTCACCTAAGTCATTCATCTCAAAATTAGAGGACAACCACTTTTTAATACTCAAAAGATACTCCTTATCATTCCTAGTCAAAAGTTTGTAATCAACATAAAAAGATAAGATTACAAACTTATCGTTAGATCTTTTGACATACACACAGTGGTCCTTGTCAATCATTTGAAAATCACATGAGATAATCGATTGATGAAACCATAAGTACCACTGTCTGAAAGATTGTTTCAATCCATAAATGGATCTCATGAGTCTGCAAACTTTGTGTTCTTCACCCTCTTTTATGAAACCTTTGAATTGTTCTATATAAATTTTCTCTTTCATTTCGCCATTTAAAAATGTCGTTTTTACATCTATTTGATGTAATTCCAAATCTAAACTGACCACTATTACTAGGATAAGATGTATAGAGGTAAATCTACCATTGTCTTTGTAAACATCATTGCATATGTATTTTTGTATTCTGTATATTATAAAAATATAATAATAGCACCAAAAAAATAAATATTGATTAATACTATATGAGTTTTCCATTCCCAATCTATATGAGTGAAAATGTATATGTTATTTCTCATGCATTTTTTAAGTATGACTTTGAACAACTCAAGCCTTAAAGATCCATTTGACTATGTTCAAAAGAAAACTATTAAAATGAGAAATAGAATATAAATAGTATTAAAATGAATCATCACAATAAAAATTTAAAATTTTTCTATTAACTAATTTTATTTTTTGTCCACAAAAGGGGTGCTATAACTATTAATTAATTAATTTATAGGTTTTTCTACCATTGGTTGGAGAGGTCCCATGGCACAAAATATTGCATAATTAGATCTTCCATTTTGTCCAAATAGGATTAGTACCCCAAGTGAATAAAAAAGTATAAAACAATTACTGTAAAATACAAAATAAAAAAAAAAACTCCCAAGGGGCCATGTCCGAATGCTCTATTTTGGGGTCTTGAAACAAACCATAAGTAGCCAACACCCGACAGTATAAAAAAAATGGATTGATGCCATAATGCCAAGAATAAATCATTTAATTAAAACCAAAACGAAAAAACCCAAAATTGATTGGGACAAACAGTGTACAGTACACAAAGACAAAGTTGAGTAGCATATATAGCCATATCAAAAGATTCAAAACAAACAAAAAAACAAAAAAGAAAAAAGAAAAAATACCTAGGCGTGCTGTGGTGGATGCAGAGTTGCGGACAGAGGAGACGATGGATAGACAGCGGCTGGTCGGCGACTCAGCGTCGGCTCTGAGCATAACCAAAAACAAAGTTAACTACCACAGAGAGAAAGAGAGAAAGAAAGAGAGAGAGAGAGGGAGAGGCGATGGCCGATCAGAGACTCACCTGTGGCTGTGGTTGTGCGAGGCGACGGATGGGTCGGGAGTCTAGGACAACGGAGGCGACGAAGGAATTGACTATCGAGGGCAACAGACGACGGCAACGATGACGCGTCGACGACGATCGGGGTTCGAAATGGGTTATCTGGGTTAGGGTTAGGGTTTCGCTCTCTAGCTCTCGCCTCTCTGAAATTGGGTTAGGGCGAGCGGACAAACCGACTAAAGGCTGGGTTGGGGGGGATTGACGCAAAACGACGTCGTTTCTAAATATACAAAACGACGTCGTTTAATATATCGGTCGGTTTGGTTTCTTCGGGTAAATGGCTGAGAAAACTGAACCTCTAAACTGAACCGCTCAATTTCGCCCCTTTAAACCGAACCGGTCACTTCCAACATAAATAACCGAACCGAACCGGCCGGTTCGATCGATTCGGTTAAACCGAAATACTGCTCACCCCTAGCTGCAAACAGTGAGCAAAATTCCAAATAAAGAAGCAGTGCGCGCGACGTGAATTTGAGAGATTTTGGGCTTCAAATCAGGATTAAATTAAGTTTAATCAGCGATTTAATTCTCTAGGTATGTAAACAAGCTAGTAATAAATATTCTATACGGTCAAAATTTTATTTATGGTCCAATTTTATTAATTTTGGCAAATAACTGAGATATTGCAGTTTGTATAATTTTTACTGCTTTTGGATCAAACGAGCCTAAGGATATCTCTGATAAGGCAAGTTCTTTATGCCCTCTACATCGTCCCTTTCATTATCAATTTATTTGACTTCCCTTCGCTTATTCGGCTGTTAATTAATTATGGAGTTTAAATGGTTAGTTTTAAAATTTAAATTTATTAAACGAGTCTCGTGGGTTTTATTCGTTGGTTGCCTACGGGGGTTTGTGCTACCCCCTTGCCTATTGGGAATGATGTTGTACTCACCCGGGGCTAGGTTCTTAGCGGTTCGGGTATTACTATTGGATTCTTGGTTGTTTATAGGCTAGAGTGGTTGTGCAGTGAGGCAAGGATCGACAGTTCGGTGACGGAGTGACTGTCGTATAGTCTATCTTAGGCCGTCGGCTAGCCTTTCCTACCCACTGACCGTTGACCGGTGCCAAGCACTGTTGATTAGCTCTGCCGTTACGTGATTATAACATGACTGGTATCATTTATTTCTTGTTGCATGTTTTGGTGTGCACATGGGTACGAGCTGCATGTGGGGTTTTCATGATTTGGTTATGCTTGGTCACGGACATCCTAGCTTGGTTATGATGCATCCAGCACGGGCATATGCATCGCGTGTGGTTTACTATGTAGGCAGAGCATGGCCTGATGCCTGGATGTATGGGCGCCAGTGTATCACGTTGATGCTCATTATGCCATTGCATTTTATGTGCATTGCATGGCTACTGGTAGTATTTAGTTCTTGGACGAGAGTACCATTCCGAAGGAGCCTATGGCTCGGGTGTCGGGAGTACCAACGTGGTTACGGATGATGGGAGTACCGACCTGGGACAGTGCGCACAGGTTTGTTGAGGATATTCGTTGCCTTTCAGGGCAGCGGCAGGTTAGTATGGGACTTGGGTGCCAGGTGTCTTGTGTGGGCCCGAAGGACCAGTATGTGTTTTATTATGCTGCGTTGTTGTGTTGTAGCGTCTCATGGCCTGTGTGTACGTGCAGGATGGTGTTGGGGTGATCTCTTCTTTTATTTACAGTCTTTCATTCTTATAAACTTGTTGAGTCTTGCGACTCACCTTGCTTTTCATCATTCCAGGTAAGGGTAAAGCGAGGGCCGAGGGTGAGGATCGTTCCACTTAGCAGCCGGCCGCATGGTTTAGTGTACAGTTAGTCGTCCCCATTACCTCTGCTATTTTGTCGGTATTTTTGTCTTTCATTTTTTACTATGTCGGATTATTCCCTATATCTTTTATTTGTTGGCACATGTGTCTGTATATTTTCATATACTCCTTGACTGCTATTCCGGCATGGTACCTGTGGGCATGCATGTTTACTGTTTTTGCTTCCGCTGTCGTATTTCTTATGTATGCAAGCTAGGGTATTTTTGTCTTGTGTTTGTTTCTCTTCCTTATGTAAGCGCTTTCGTTCGGATAGACCGGGTGGTTGGGATATCCGGGCGGGGGTGCTTACAATATTGGTATCAGAGCGTCATTAAGTCAATTTGGGAGATAAGCAACTGTACACCAAGGCTATTAGGTAGAGTTAAAGTGTTAGGTCGTGTCCTTAATTTCGAAATGTGTTCTAATTAATCTTGGTTATGCAGATATCATGGACGCACGTCATGGGCAGGGTCGCGGTAGACCGCCGGCGCGAGGTAGAGGACAACTTATCCCTACTCCTGAGGTCTAGGCGGCAGATGCTGGGGAGGAGACACAACCAGGGCCCCCAAACATGCAAGAGACCTTGGCGGGTATTCTACGGGCCGTAGATGTGCTGGCAGCATCTCAGTTATGACAGGAGCACAGTCATGATGATAGGACTGCTACGACACAAGCGTCACATTCAGGTACGCCGAGAATAGGGGACAGTTCTGGCTCTGCATTACTTAAAGATTTTATGGCCCTACGTCCACCAGAGTTTAGTGGAGGCGCCGACGCGACAGAGGCCGAGGAGTTGCTATTGGCAGTGGGGACATTTCTGTTACGAAGAGATGCCGAGCGATGGTTGGAGACCACCAGACAGCGATATGGTGATGAGGGCCCAACATGGGCACCGTTTGTTGCGGCGTTCAATGAGACTTATGTACCTGCTTGGATCAGAGAGTAGAAGGTGTTTGAGTTTATTGAGTTACAGCAGGGGAGCAAGACAGTCACACAGTACGAGACTGAGTTCATGGCGTTATCTTGTTATGCTCCAGAGTTAGTGACCCTTGAGCCTCGTAGAGTCAGCAAGTTCCAGAGGGGGTTGCAACCAGAGATTCGCCACGCCATGGCTGGTATCGAGGCACCCGACTTTCCTACGGCTGTTCAGCGGGCCCACGCAGTGGAGCAAGATCTATTGGAGGCTCGATCAGATCAGTTAGCTATGAAGGGTATAGGGAGCAGCAGTAAGAAGAGGAAATGGGATGCGGGCAGTAAGAGTTCAAGATTTCCACCATGCCGACAGTACGGACAGAGACACCAGGGGCAGTGTCGGGATGTACGTTGGGACGTGTGTTATCGCTGTGGTCAGCCAGGACACTTGAGGAGGGATTGTCCCCAGGGACCGAGACCAGTCACACCATCCACACCACCTACAAGGCAGGATATTATTTGTTTTCGCTGTGGACAGATGAGTCATTGAGCGAACGTGTGTACTCAGCCAGCTCAGATTGGAGGGTTACGGACTGGCGGAGTATGACCCAGACCAGCATAGAGACATTCTACGCCTAGGGCACAGGGTCTAGGAGCACCATTACCTCTTCCAGCGGCACAATGCCCAGGGCCCACAGAGAAAGCGCAGATACAAGGGAAGGCGTTCGCTGTGATAGTCGCCCAGGCAGCTAAGGGCAGTGATACAGTATAAGCTATACTTTCTCTCCATGGTCATAACGTACGTGCCTTATTTGATACAGGTTCTACCCACTCTTTCATAGCACCCCATATGTTATATAAGATCTCAATCCCTTGTAACCCCTTACCATATGATTTGTCTGTTTCGACACTGGGAGGGATGGTATTGCTGGGAAATGTGATGGTTAGGGACTGCGAGATAGGGATTCACGATCAGATATTTTTGGGGGATCTCATTGTTTTGGCGATCCAGGATTTTGATTTATTGTTGGGTATGGATTGGCTCTCATGGCACTATGCTCGAGTTGATTGTCGGTGGAAGGTGATTTCGTTTGAGTACCCAGGGAGACCAGTTGTTACATACTGGGGTGTGAAGCCAGTGGTGACTATGCCGATGATATCAGTTCTGCACGCTGAGAGGCTTATACGACGTGGGTGTGAAGCCTATTTTGCATTTGTGACCTTTATAGCTAGGGAGAAGAAGGAGTTGGCTTCCTATCCTGTGGTGCGAGACTTTTCAGATGTGTTCCCTGATGAGTTAGGGAACACATCAGGTGTGTTCCCTGGGAAATGTGATGGTTAGGGACTGCGAGATAGGGATTCACAATCAGATATTTTTGGGGGATCTCATTGTTTTGGCGATCCAGGATTTTGATTTATTGTTGGGTATGGATTGGCTCTCATGGCACTATGCTCGAGTTGATTGTCGGTGGAAGGTGATTTCGTTTGAGTACCCAGGGAGACCAGTTGTTACATACTGGGGTGTGAAGCCAGTGGTGACTATGCCGATGATATCAGTTCTACACGCTGAGAGGCTTATACGACGTGGGTGTGAAGCTTATTTTGCATTTGTGACCTTGATAGCTGGGGAGAAGAAGGAGTTGGCTGCCTATCCTGTGGTGCGAGACTTTTCAGATGTGTTCCCTGATGAGTTGCCGAAACTACCACCGCACCGGGAGATTGATTTTGCAGTTGATCTGATACCAGATACGTAGCCCATTTCCAAGACTCTTTATCGTATGGCTGCTAATGAACTGAAAGAACTCAAGGTACAGTTGCAAGATCTTTTGGAGAGGGGTTTCATTTGACCGAGCACCTCGCCATGGGGGTCTCCAGTATTATTTGTGTGTAAGAAAGACGGGTCTATGCTACTGTGTATCGATTACAGACAGCTCAATCAGGTGACAGTTAAGAATAAGTACCCCCTACCCCGTGTGGATGATTTACTAGACCAGTTGAGTGGTGCATCGATGTTCTCCAAGATAGATTTGCGGTCAGGTTATCATCAGGTGCGAGTCAGAGATGAGGATATTGCAAAGACCGCATTTCGTACATGTTACGGGCACTACGAATTTGTGGTCATGCCATTTGGGCTAACCAATGCCCCGCAATGTTTATGGACCTGATGAATAGGGTGTTTAAGGAGTATCTAGATTCTTTTGTAATAGTTTTTATTGATAACATCCTAGTCTACTCACCGAGCCCTGAGATACACGAGGTGCATCTGAGCATGGTTCTGCAGAAGCTCAGGGAGGAGCAGTTGTATGCAAAATTTTCTAAATGTGAGTTCTGGCAGACCCGAGTTTTATTTTTGGGACACGTGGTCTCAGGTGAGGGTATCTCAGTAGATCCAGAGAAGACCAGAGCCGTGATGGATTGGCCGAGACCGATGACAGTGACAGAGATCTGGAGTTTTCTTGGCCTCGCCGAGTATTATCGACGGTTCATAGAGGGCTTTGCACGGCTAGCATCACCTATGACGAAGTTGACAAGGAAAGGTGTCAGATTTATTTGGGACGAGTCTTGTGAATGATCTTTCCAGGAGTTGAAGCGGCATTTGACTTTGGCACCAGTACTGACGATACCCAGTAGTGGTGAGTTATTTACTGTATACAGTGATGCCTCATATGCAGGGTTAGGATGTGTTTTGATGTAGGACAGCCGAGTGAACGCTTATGCGTCCAGACAGTTGAAGAAGCATGAAGTGAATTATCCTAGCCATGATTTGGAGTTAGCGGCTGTAGTATTTGCTTTGAAGATCTGGAGGCATTATCTTTTCGGTGAGAGAGTCCAGATATACACCGATCACAAGAGTCTCAAGTACCTCTTTTCCCAGAAGAAACTCAATATGAGATAACGCCGTTGGTTAGAGCTACTCAAGGATTATGACTGTGAGATCCTCTATCACCCAGGTAAAGCTAATGTGGTAGCAAATGCATTGAGTCGCCGTGGAGCATCAGTTGCAGCTATGTTGGTGCAGTAGTGGTTCTTACTGTAGCAGATAAGTAACCGCACCATCTTAGTGGCACCAGACAATCCTACCCTCTATTGTGCTGCCATGAGTATCCATTCAGATCTGGAGGGTCAGATTCGCAATCGACAGCGACAGGATGTGGAGTTTGGCGAGATCAGGACGGATATGGAGAGATTTGGGCCATTGGGGTACAATCAGAGGGATGATGACTTGCTATTGTTCCGTGGATAGATCTGTGTGCCGAGTGACAGTGATATCAGGCAGAGGATCCTAGAGGAGGCTCATCGTTCTCCCTATACTATCCATCCTGGAGCGACGAAGATGTAACAGGGCTTACGACTCAATACTGGTGGAGCGGCATGAAGAGGGGCGTAGCAGATTTTGTATCATGGTGTTTGATGTGCCAACAGGTCAAGGTTGAGCACCAGAGGCCAGCAGGATTATTACGACCTTTGTCTGTGCCAAAGTGGAAGTGGGAGCGCATAGCTATGGATTTCGTCTCGGGATTGCTGCGATCCAGTCGGGGATTCGACTCGATATGGGTGATTATTGACCGTTTGACTAAATCGGCATATTTCCTACCTGTCAAGAAAACCTATCCTATTCATCGACTGGCCAAGTTATACATTGATGAGGTGGTAAGACTACACAGAGTACCAACTAGTATTGTGTCAGACAGGGATCCTCGGTTTACCTCACGATTTTGAGAGGTGTTGCAAAGTGCTATGGGGACCCAGTTGACTTTCAGTACAGCCTTCCATCCTCAGACTAACAGGCAGTCAGAGCGGACCATACGGACTTTGGAGGACATGCTCCGTCCCTGTGTACTGGACTTCCATAGGAGCTGGGATGATCATCTGTCGCTAGTGGAGTTTGTCTACAATAATAGCTTCCAAGCCAGTATTGGGATGACACCTTTTGAGGCGTTGTACGGGCGACCGTGTAGATCACCGCTTTGCTGGACTGAGATTGGGGAGCGAGCACTGCTTGGACCGAAGTTGGTAGAGAAGACGACAGAGAAGATCCAATTGATTCGGGCTAGGATGAATGCAGCTCAGGACTGTCAGAAGAGTTACGTGAATAGACGGCGTTGGGATTTGGAGTTTGATATGGGTGATCACATTTTCCTTCAAGTCATGCCAATGAGAGGTGTTTGACGTTTTGGGGTATCTGGCAAGCTGAGTCCTCGCTATGTGGGACCATTTGAGATTCTGGAGCGAGTCAGACCGTTGGCATACCGGTTAGCTTTACCCCCTTAGTTAGCCCACGTACACGATGTCTTTCATGTCTCTATGCTTCGCAACTACGTGGCAGATCCCAGGCATGTCATTGATTATCATCCGCTCGTGGTGCAAGAGGACGCGTCATACGTCGAGTTGCCTGCTAGCATTGTGGATCGAAAAAAGAAAGTACTCCGTAGCCGCACGATCCCCTATGTGAAGGTCCAGTGGCAGCGACATACCTCTGAGAAGGCTACTTGGGAGCTAGAAGAGGACATGAGGTGACTTCACCCGCAGTTGTTTGCCTAGCTAGGTACGAATTTCGAGGACGAAATTCTTTAAAGGGGGGAGGATTTGTAATGCCCCATAAATGGTAAATTAATTTAATTATTGATTTATTGAGTTAATCTAAATTAAAAGAAATATTAAAATTAACTTCTTGTTGAATAAAATAATAAATTAAGTGATTTTAAGAAAATAAGAAATTAAGGTAATTGATTAATTATTTTAAGAATATTCTGGAATAAGAAAAAAATTAAAATAAATCGAATTGTGTGAATTCTGGAAGTTCTGGGTGTTAGTGTAATTAATATAGGGGGGTTAGAGTGTAAATAATGGAAGTTTGGGGGGTGTTGATGCGAATTGCGAAAAAAGGCCGAAAGTCACCTTAAATATAACTTAAGTCGTATATAGGTTAAACGCGAGCGTGGGCACGAGCGGTCGCAAGCGAGGGCAGTCATGGGCGAGGCGAGGGATCGAATTCGCGGGCAGGCGTGCGCGAGGTAGGGAAATTCAGCTGATTTTAATCAGCCAAAGGCGTCCGAAACGACGTCGTTTCGGTTAGAGGTGGTGGCCTCCCCAGCGACCGCTCCCGCGCTACCACGTGGCCGCATCCCCTTCGCCCCTTTTTGCACAAATTTAAGCCCAATTTCGAGCGTTTTTAATGCTGCGAACAGTGAGCAAAATTCCAGATAAAGGAGCAGTGCGCGCGACGTGAATTTGAGAGATTTTGGGCTTCAAATCAGGATTAAATTAAGTTTAATCAGCGATTTAATTATCCAGGTATGTAAACAATCTAGTAATAAATATTCTGTAGTTTGTATAATTTTTATGGTCCAGTTTTATTAATTTTGGCAAATAACTAGGATATTGCAGTTTGTATAATTTTTACCGCTTTTGGACCAAACGAGCCTAAAGATATCTCTGATAAGGCAAGTTCTTTATGCCCTCTACATCGTCCCTTTCGTTATCAATTTATTTGACCTCCCTTCACTTATTTCGGCTGTTAATTAATTATAGAGTTTAAATGGTTAGTTTTAAAATTTAAATTTATTAAACTGGTCTCGTAGGTTTTATTCGTTGGTTGCCTACGGGGGTTTGTGCCACCTTCTTGCCTGTTGGGAATGATGTTGTACTCACCCGGGGCTAGGTTCTTAGCGGTTCGAATATTACTATTGGATTCTTGATTGTTTGTAGGTTAGAGTAGTTGTGCAGTGGGGCAAGGATCGGCGGTTCGGTGACGGAGTGATTGCCTTATGGTCTATCTTAGGCCGCCGGCTAGCCTCTCCTACTTATTGACCATTAACCGGTGCCAAGCACTGTTGATTAGCTCTGTCGTTACGTGATTATAGCATGACTGGTATCATTTATTTCTTGTTGCATGTTTTGTTGTGCACATGGGTACGGGCTGCATATGGGGTTTTCATGATCTGGTTATGCTTGGTCACGGACATCCTAGCTTGGTTATAATGCATCCAGCACGGGCATATGCATCGCGTGTGGTTTACTATATGGGCGGAGCATGGCTTGATGCCTGGATGTATGGACACCAGTGTATCACGTTGATGTTTACTACGCTATTGCATTTTATGTGCATTGCATGGCTACTGGTAGTATTTGTTGAGCCAAATTGCTCCAATCAACCTATTGTGTGTTTTGATGATTAACAAAATATAATTTTAGTAAAACTATTTTTGGTATATTTAAAACCCCTAATGTATTTTTGATATGTCTTAAGTATTATATTATTTTGTGTATCAAAATGAACAAAGTAATGTTTTTTTTCTAAGTCTGAAATATTAGCACGCTATAAGGGAACATATTAGAAAATGTTTTCATTTTGAAAAACTAACTCCCGGTATTTTCATATCTAATATTCAATAGTGTTAAAATGATTTTTAACGAATTTTTTAAGAAATAGAAGGTATCTATTTTGGGGATGGTAAAATTGTTAAATTCTGATTTTGTACTAAAACCCAAAATCTACTTTCTTATCTATTTGGATTTTGATTTTTTAGATATTTTTATTGAATCCAAATAGGGGTACTTTATTATTTACATTTATGTATTAAAGTAAATGGAAAGTAAAATATAAATAAAATAAAATGAGGACATTTACTTAAATTAAAAAAATAGAAATAACTTGTAGTGTATTCATGCTATATGGATTATGCCTTCAAACATTTGCTATATGTTTAAAATCCATTTTCTACAAAATCTGGCCCAAAAGTCGACTCTTATATATCTAAAGTTGACTCCCCTTCAGCTGGAGTCGACTCTTGCAAAGTGAGAGGCGACCTAGCCGAGGGCAGTTGATGCAGAGTCGACTCCCCTTCAGCTGGAGTCGACTCTTGCAAAGTGAGAGGCGACCTAGCCGAGAGCAGTTGATGCAGAGTCGACTCCCCTTCAGCTGGAGTCGACTCTTGCAAAGTGAGAGGCGACCCAGTCGAGAGCAGTTGATGCAGAGTCGACCTAGCAGCAGTGATGTTTTTCGAAGAGTCGACTCTAGCATTAGAGAAGTCGACTCTTGTATAACTAGAGCCGACTCCTACTTCAAATAGGAGTCGACTCCTGTTTTAGAGAAGTCGACTCTCGGCTCCAACGGTCGAATTTTTCCTAGCCGTTACAGATCTGTTGGAAGCTCTACTATAAATATCAAGGTGAGATTTTTGGAGAAAGCTAATACACAATCAAGATCTATCATCCTAAAGCACTTCCAAGCTCTCAAGCATTCATTTCAAAGCAATCCAAGCCTCAAGTTCAAAGATACATCCATTGGAGCCCAAGGCAAAGGAGAAGAAGATATTCTCTCCAAGTTGGTAAAAATTGTATCATTGTATTTACATATTTGCCTTGTATATTGTTCTTATATTGGTATCCATTTTAGTCCAAGTGTGTTGGACATAGGATTGATTATTTGTATTTATTGTGGATTGTGGGTGGCCTCCTAGAGCTCAAGTAATCTAGGTGTATTTTGTTGTATTAGTTTTCGGGGTGAGCTAAGGGAAAAACCTCGGTATTGTGTAAAAGTTCCCTATGTGAGCTTGTTGAAAACCTAGGTGTGGTTTTAGTGGAACCTCAAGTGTCGGGTTGACCTTGAGAGAGTGGAGTAGGTGTTGGAGACATCGAACCACTATATTTCTTGTGTCGATCATTGTGGTTGTTTGTGTATTTATATTGTTATCATTTTCAAATAACATATATATATATATATTTATAACAAGGGTATTTTGTTTATAAGAAAATCTCAAGAGTTTTAAAAGGGAATAATTTGATTCAATTAATTTTAGTCGCTCAATTCACCCCATCTTGAGTGGCCATTGTGTGTGTCAAGGAACCAACAGTATTTAGTTCTCGAAACGGAGTACCGTTCCGAGGGAGCCTATGACTCAGGTGTCGGGAGTACCGACGTGATTACGGGTGACGGGAGTACCAACCCGGGATAGTGCGCACAGGTTTGTTGAGGATATTCGTTACCTTTCAGGGCAGCAGCAGGTTGGTATGAGACTTGGGTGCCAGGTGTCTTGTGTGGGCCCCAATGACCGGTATGTGTTTTATTATGCTGTGCTGTTGTGTTGTAGTATCTCATGACTTGTGTGTACGTGCGGAATGGTGTTAGGGTGATCTCTTCTTTTATTTACAACCTTTCATTCTTATAAACTTGCTGAGTCTTGCGAGTCACCTTGTTTTTTATCATTCCAGGTAAGGGTAAAGCGAGGGCCGAGGGCGAGGATCGTTCCACTTAGTAGCCGGCCGTATGGTTCAGTGTACAGTTAGCCGCCCCCATTACCTCTGCTATTTTGTCGGTATTTTTGTTTTTTATTTTTGACTGTGCCGGATTATTCCTTATATCTTTTATTTGTTGGCACAGGTGTCTGTATATTTTTACATACTCCTTGACCGCTGTTCCGATGGGGTACCTGTGGGCATACATGTTTACTGTTTTTGCTTCTGTTGTCGTATTTCTTATGTATGTATGCTAAGGTATTTTCGTCTTATATTTGTTTCTCTTTTTTATGTAAGTGCTTTCGTTCAGATAGATCGAATGATTGAGATATCCGGATGGGAGTTCTTATAGGGACACTGTTTGTTTGTATCTGGCTGGTTGTTGGATATCATCCGTACAATTGAATTGAGACAGATCATATCTCCCAATCTTTCCTCCTTCCTCCTCCTCTTGGTCTTGGACTGATAAAGCACTCCATTTTAGAATTCACTTTCGTCTCATCCAACAGATTTGACTCAGAAAAATCTAACAAATTATAATTTCTTTAGATTTAGAATACGACTACTCTCCTCCGTAGCAAAGTTAAGATAATATCTATGTGAATTGTCAAACCTAAATAAAATGTCACATCTAAACAACAAATTATGTCCCAACTCTCAGGATTCTATGCCTTGCTTGCAATCCCCCTTTTACTTTTTGTTCTTCTTTTTGTTGCTGTGAGATCATGATAATATTTGGTAGTTTTAGGTACAAAAGTAAGAGACAGATTAAATTTGTTTTCTTAATTGACAACTTCTTAATTTGTTTTCTCACAGTAGTATTGGCTCCTTCACTTGTATTTATCCTCCTGACAGCATTGAATATGGGGGTTGCATGTCGCACTCCATCAGTGCAAAATAGTTGAATCTAAGCTCATCATATTTAATTTGATAGCACTCCATTTTAGACTTCATGTAGTACCTTCGCATCCAACAGATTTGACTAAGAAATATCTGAAACAAAATTAAACTAATTTATCTTTATTAAGAAAGCAAGCTTTTATAATTTGCCAAAAAAATAAAAATAAAAATAAAGTGAGTTTTGCTAACAACATATATATTATTCAAATTATAGAAATAGGATGTTTTATAAAAAAAAAAAGTAAATTGCATTCAATTATTTTATAATTTGGGTCATTTACTTTATTGTTCACTTATAAATTATAAGTCAATGAAGAAATTAACAAGAAATAGCTGCACATAGAATCCCTCTCTTAGTAGTAACTGATAAAAGTACTTAATTTCTTTGGCAAATTTATTCCTACCTTTTTTGGGATTCATAAAAATGAGTAGATCTATTGTTAATTTTGAATAAAAATTGTTATAAATTTTATGTGTGGTACTTCAATTCATAAAAATTATTTATAAAACCTATATATTTGTGAATATAACATTTTTGTTTAAGTGATGGACAATAGGTGAAAGCATTCACATAATTTTTAGGTGTAAACCCTAAAGCACGCACTCCTTGCTTGTATTTATTTATTTGCTATTAATTAGTTAATTTTTTATTGAGAGATAATTAAATGATTTGAGTTTAGGTGGTAAGTTTAGAGAACTTACGGAGTACTTCAGTGAGTCAGTCCATTTGCAATTTATCCTAATATATATAGGCAACACGGCACGACATTGAAACTGGATTCAAGTAAAACGTGGTTCATAACTATATAATGCTATGTGTTATCTTCCTTTATATATATATATAAATGTATTCTTGGTGGTTGGTTTCAACTAATAATACAATTAAGTAATGTGACAACCCATCACTACAAGCAAATTAATCAGCCCATCAAACCACAAACACCCCCTTACTTAATCGATCCTTCATTCCAGATCCATGCATTAGTTATTTTTATGCCATATGTTATTGTTATGTATAAATAAAAACAAAAAATAATATAAAAAATAGAACGCCACGTGGCACCTCGAGAAGGCACCACGTGGCATCCTCTTAGGGGTGCCACGTGGCAGCCCCCTGGGTGACCAAAGGAGGCCACCCAGGGGGGCGCCACCCCCGAGTGAGGTCACTCGGGGGTGGCATGCGCGCACCCCCCATGGCAGCCGCGGGCTGCCAGGCAGCACACGGCTGCCCGGTGGGGGCCGCGCCCCCTGCCAGCTGGGGGGGACGCCCCCCCTCTCCCCCGAGTGGAGGTCACTCGGGGGAATAGTACCCCCGAGTGACCCCACTCGGGGGGAGAGCAGCCGCGTGCGCGGCTGCTCACGCAACCCTCTCCCCCGAGTGGAGGTCACTCGGGGGAATAGTACCCCCGAGTGACCCCACTCGGGGGGAGAGCAGCCGCGTGCGCGGCTGCTCACGCAAAGCCGCGCACGCGGCTGATTGTTCAAGGCCGCGTGCGCGGCCAAAGCCGCGCACGCGGCTGGTCATTCAAGGCCGCGCGCGCGGCTGCTCGCGCATGACCGCGCGCGCGGCTGGCAGCACGTGGCTGCCCGCGCGTGCGACGGCTAGCACGGGGCCGCCCGTGCATACCTTCGGGCGCAACTTTTCACACATGCAATTACTTCGCACCCGGCCTCGTGCATCCGCGAGCACGGCCCCTCGTGCTCTTTCTCCCCGTGCACACAGGTACCCCCGAGTGAGGGTCACCCAGGGATCCGCACTCGCCTCTGCGGACCTCCTATTCTTACGCCACCGCCTCCAAGGAAATCGGCCTGAGGTTATTCCCGCGAGACTTGGTCAAAGCTTCTCCGAGATTCTTGCCACAAAACTCGGAACACGCGACACATGGATGCCCCTCTCGCTGCTATAAATAGGAGGTCACTTTCCCTCATTCGGTATGCAATCTCTGGCTCTCGCATTTACTCTCTTACTTTCGAATACTTAATTTCTACGGTGATCTAACTTAAGCATCGGAGGGTCCGCGCGGGGACTTCCGCCCGCGCTCCTAACCGATTCTTTCTCTAGTAGGTCATCCATCGCTCAGAAACGCCTCCGGAGACTCATCCATCGCTCGGAAACGCCTCTGGAGACTCATCCATCGCTCGGAAACGCCTCACGAGACTCACCCATTGCTGCCGCATTGCCCCGGGAGACTCACTCATCGCTCAGATACGCCATACGAGGGTCATACATAGGTGGTTTCCCATTTTATAAATTCATTGTTGTAATCTCGTAACAACAATTGGCGCCGTCTGTGGGAAACGCAAACAAAAAGCTGCAACACTCTTTCCTCATCATGGCACAAACTCGAAACAATCGCCAGACCCTCTCCCGTGGGGCCCAATCACCTAGACGAGAAACCCTCCCTCGAGTGGAAGATCAACATCAGTCTGCTCGCGAGAGCCCGTTACCCCTCATCCATGGGGGGCATCCGCCCCTCACCCATGAGGGACAACCTCCCCTCACCCATGGGGGCCAACCGTCCTTCACCCATCAATCCCCTCGTGAGGGTCACCCATCCCTCACACACCAGCAGCCGCCCCTTCCAGCGCCCCCTCACCCACTGGGGGCCTAACTTCAGGTGCCTCCTCTTACTGCCCCACATATTTTCTCAGGACCCTACTCAGGTATGCAGGTCCCATCCGTCGTTCCTTGGGCTGAGTACGAGGCCCTGCGACAGCAACACGCTGAAGGAATACAAGCTCTGAAGGAAATGGCTGGTATTTTGCAAAGTTTGGTCCCCCACGGGACAATCCCAGTTGCGTTGAGAAAGTTCATCCCAGAAATAGTTACATCTCACAGGACTCGTCAGGAGATACCAGGGAACGACTCCTATCGAGACGCAAGCCCTAAAACCCACGCTCAACAGGTCCCAACTAGAAACAATCAACCAAGGTCTCCTTTAAGGGAAGATCACAGCCAAACATCTCCCCCTCGAGGAGATCATGGAACTGACCGTCGAAAAAAAGAAAGACGAAGCCCACAACGAGGAAGATATTCGGAAACAGTAGCCAGCACTCCGATAGAAAGAGGCCGGGATGCCAAGCCCATAACCAAGCAAAATGATGGGCCTGAGAATAACCCTACTACATTTAGTGCACGAGAGGCCGTCGATATGAAAAAGATGATTGAGCGGGTCCTACAACAGAATAAGTTATTACCTACTTCTGAGGAACAACCTAGAGGAAAGCTACCATTCGCGGCCAAAGTAATGGAGAAACCTTTGCCGAGGAAGTTCAAGATGCCTCAAATAAATCCTTATTCAGGAAGGGACGACCCTTACGATCACGTGCAAAACTATGAATCTCTAATGATGCTTCATGGATGGGACGACGAGATAATGTGCAGGGCATTTCCTTTAACCCTAACTGGGCATGCTCGAGCCTGGTTTAACGGCTTACCCGAGGCATCTATCTCTTCATTCGGGCAGCTAAAAACAGAATTTATCAAAGCATTCATTATTAACAATCAAAGAAAGAAAGATGCGACATATCTGCTTAGCATTCGACAAGGGAATAAAGAGACCCTACGACACTACGTGGACAAATTTCGAAATGCCACACTTGAGATCTGTAATTTACCGATTGAAATGGCAGTGTCTGCCATGTTCCAAGGGATACGACTAACCCCTTTGCAAGAATCATTGTCCCTGGACCCTCCGAAATCTCTGGCAGACCTGTTCGTTAGGGCTAACAGGTACATACTCCATACGGAGATGATGAGAATGGTAGGAGGAAGTGAAGACGGAGAGAGAAAGAGAAAAGGTCGAGAAAGTGAAGAGGACTTAAACAAGCGACATGAAAGAGCACGGAGGTCGGATCCACCTAGGCCCCAATTCAATTATTACACCCACCTCACTCAGCCACAGTCTGCTATATTATCGGCAGTGGAAGGATCGGGGCTTATCAAGCCCCCAAAGAGAACTGATCATCCTATGGGAAGGGATCATGATGAATACTGCAGATATCATAGGACTCATGGACACTCCACTGATCAATGCAAGGAACTAAAAAATCAAATTGAAATGCTTATCCGGGAAGGACATTTGAAAAGATATGTACAAAAAAAAGAGAGAGACAACCGAGAGTCACAAAAAAAAAAAAGGGAAGAGAGGCCTGAGGGGCACGAGACCCATGATCGAAGACGACAAAAGAAAGGGAGGGACTATAGATAAAATCCATCTCCCGACAATAAGCCAATTTTACGGTGATTAAAGCCACTTCGGCTGCATACAATGTGATCTTGGGCCGCCCCCTACTCAATGACATGAAAGCTATTGTCTCATCATACTATCTAATGATGAAGTTTCTGACACCTCAAGGCATGGGACAAATTCGAAGAGATCAGCGAGAGACGCGTTTGGGAAGAAGAATAAATGAACTCTACTTGTTGCCAAACAAACTGCGTAAGAATAACTTTGAATTGTATTGTCTCTTTTTCATCTGAATTATCTGCATTTGCGAGCGCAACACTAGACTGTGGACAAGTGCACTTTTGGTTGAACCACACTAGTACTATTTTCTCGTGCGAATGAATTATTATTATTATTGTGTCCGTTATTATTTGTCTACCTTATTGCTCGAGATGAAAGGAAAAGATCAACTGAAAGCTCTTTCCCCATAATAAGTCTCGTCCCGCTTACATCCCAACGACACAATATACAAGATTGGCCTATTGTCCCACTTAAAGGCCCGACAATGTGGTTCGCACAATCGGTCTGTCTACAAGATTGACCCATTGTCCCGTCTAACGGCCCGGCAATGTGGTTCGCATAATCCTTCCATTTACACAATTGGCCTATTGCCCCGCTTAAAGGCCCGACAATGTGGTTTGCACAATCGGTCTGTCTACAAGATTGACCCATTGTCCCGTCTAACGGCCCGGCAATGTGGTTCATATAATCTTTCCATTTACACAATTGGTCCATTGTCCTGCTTAACGGCCCGACAATGTGGTTTGTACAATTGTCCTGTTTGAACGATTAGTCGTTGTCTCGCTTAACAACCCGACAACATGAGTCGAACAATCATTCCGTCAACGATATCGGGTCCCCCAAACGCGGACGTAGGGTTACACCGAACCGTGAAAACAAAATATAATGCGGACGTAGGCTCATGCTGAACCGCGAAAACAAAACGCGGACGTAGGGTTACACCGAACCGCGAAAATAAAATGTAATGCGGACATAGGCTCATGCTGAACCGCGAAAACAAAATATAATGCGGACGTAGGTTTACGCCGAACCGCGAAAACAAAATATACCACAGACGCATCATTATGGTAAAAAGAAAAACTCTCACCCCTTCGGGAGCCGAGAACGCAAGGATGAGGCTAATGACCAGTCCCATGGGTGAGGGTCAGGTAAGGTAGCCACTGACAACAATTGGACCCATGGGTGAGGGTCACTCGGGGGAGAACATGCCTAAAAGTCCCCATGGGTGAGGCTCTCTCAAGGGAAATCAAGACCATGGGTGAGGCGGATATACCGTATAGAAAGTCTGGAATGCTGAGAGAATTTCCACGGAAGAGTGGCTGAGCAATGAAGAAATGGAAGGCCAAGTCTCCCTTTTATAGTGACCCTGGGAGACATTGTGGAAGGGATAAAGCACGGAAGACCTGAAGATGGAGGAGATGGATACAAAAAAAAAAAAAAAAAAAAAATCCTTTCAAGGCGAAAACGTCCCCAAGAAAATGGAGGTACAGCATAAGCAAGATACTCTTCCTCCCGGTACTCCCGATAGAAAGAGTAGGGAGCAATTGTTATGTATAAATAAAAACAAAAAATAATATAAAAAATAGAACGCCACGTGGCACCTCGAGAAGGCACCACGTGGCATCCTCTTAGGGGTGCCACGTGGCAGCCCCCCTGGGTGACCAAAGGAGGCCACCCAGGGGGGCGCCACCCCCGAGTGAGGTCACTCGGGGGTGGCATGCGCGCACCCCCCCATGGCAGCCGCGGGCTGCCAGGCAGCACACGGCTGCCCGGTGGGGGCCGCGCCCCCTGCCAGCTGGGGGGGGACGCCCCCCCTCTCCCCCGAGTGGAGGTCACTCGGGGGAATAGTACCCCCGAGTGACCCCACTCGGGGGGAGAGCAGCCGCGTGCGCGGCTGCTCACGCAACCCTCTCCCCCGAGTGGAGGTCACTCGGGGGAATAGTACCCCCGAGTGACCCCACTCGGGGGGAGAGCAGCCGCGTGCGCGGCTGCTCACGCAAAGCCGCGCACGCGGCTGATTGTTCAAGGCCGCGTGCGCGGCCAAAGCCGCGCACGCGGCTGGTCATTCAAGGCCGCGCGCGCGGCTGCTCGCGCATGACCGCGCGCGCGGCTGGCAGCACGTGGCTGCCCGCGCGTGCGACGGCTAGCACGGGGCCGCCCGTGCATACCTTCGGGCGCAACTTTTCACACATGCAATTACTTCGCACCCGGCCTCGTGCATCCGCGAGCACGGCCCCTCGTGCTCTTTCTCCCCGTGCACACAGGTACCCCCGAGTGAGGGTCACCCAGGGATCCGCACTCGCCTCTGCGGACCTCCTATTCTTACGCCACCGCCTCCAAGAAAATCGGCCTGAGGTTATTCCCGCGAGACTTGGTCAAAGCTTCTCCGAGATTCTTGCCACAAAACTCGGAACACGCGACACATGGATGCCCCTCTCGCTGCTATAAATAGGAGGTCACTTTCCCTCATTCGGTATGCAATCTCTGGCTCTCGCATTTACTCTCTTACTTTCGAATACTTAATTTCTACGGTGATCTAACTTAAGCATCGGAGGGTCCGCGCGGGGACTTCCGCCCGCGCTCCTAACCGATTCTTTCTCTAGTAGGTCATCCATCGCTCGGAAACGCCTCCGGAGACTCATCCATCGCTCGGAAACGCCTCTGGAGACTCATCCATCGCTCGGAAACGCCTCACGAGACTCACCCATTGCTGCCGCATTGCCCCGGGAGACTCACTCATCGCTCAGATACGCCATACGAGGGTCATACATCGGTGGTTTCCCATTTTATAAATTCATTGTTGTAATCTCGTAACAACAGTTATAATAGGGTGTCTATCATGGATAATAGAACACATGAATTTTATGATCTTACAAGAAGTGTGATTATTGATAATTATGTCACGTAACTAAAACTTCTAAAATTTATGTAATCGAGTGAATCTAATAAAATTAAAATTTGTGATTGCTATTATTATTATTTGACCGAATAAACTGTTCTATCATGAATTTATGGTTAATTTTTATAATTTTATCTAATTTTGACTTTTGTTTCAATTAAATCATTAAATTTTAACTTTTATTTCAATTTTATACTTAGTCGAGCAACCATCTGCCCCCACCTTATAGGTGGCTGATGTGATAAATCATAAGATAAAACTATGTCATTTTGGTGAAATTAATAAAAAAAATATGGGTGGGCGAAATGGCAGGTTGGATCAACCTAGATCTGGGTTGAGATTTGGGTTGGCTGAAACTTCTTATTAATGGTAGAAAATGAGGGAGCTTTAACAAAGGCCGACGACAGGTGATGATCGGCGATGGCAAAGTGGTCGGAGAAGATGACAAAGCAAGGGGCAGATAGTGATGGGGCTTCCAGAATTGACAACGGCGGGAACGAGATTGGTCGATCGAATTTGGAGGCCAATGCTGAAGGCTCGGCCGAATAGATCAAAGATGACCGAGGAGTTGATGGTGACGACGTGCGTAAGCCATCGGTGAAGGTGTGCGAGAGCCAGTGGTCGCGATGGTAAGGTGGTCGGTGTCTAATGGTTGTCGGAAGAGGCAGATCTGGGCTACTATCGGTTGCATTGTAGGAGAAAGATAAGGTGATGGTCAGTGTAGAGGCGATTGAGATGGTGTTGCTTTCCCATGGGTGGCCGATTTGTACACTTCATCAAGCCATCAGCTTGCTTCCATCTTTCGTTTTGGCTGACCGATGGTTGAAGCATACAAATCGACCACTGTGAAAGGCAAAAACGGAAGATGGATAACTGATCTGTTAAAGCGTACAAATCGACCACTGTACAAATAAGTTGGTCTGTTGAAGTGTACAGATGAGTGGCCGCCGTTAATGGAAGCAAGCTGATGGCTTGATGAAGAGTGAGGAAGAAGTAGGAGACTAGTAGTGGTAAAGGCAAAAACGGCAGTGACAGAAGATAGAAGGTAAAAACCCTAAGTGATTTGAGAAAAAAAAGATGACTTTTGACTTATTAAGTGTTGGGTCAACTCATTGAGTTGAATTTGAATTAGGGTCAACCTGACCCATTACTTGGATTTCAAAATATTAATGTCGTTTTGTTTTGTACATTGCAACAATATCACGACAAAATGATATTGTTTTGTTGATGTGTCTATTATTGGACACATTAACATGCTATCTTAGTTGCCACATATATCAGGGTACACGTCTGATTGATTGAAAATAAAATTAAAATAAAAGTTAAAATTTGATGAATAAATTGAATTATAGGTCAAAATTGAATAATATTAAAGATAGAACAAAATATTCCGCATAATTATTAATTTAGGTTGGGGAAAAGAGAGACAAGAGGCTACATAAATCTAATAAATTTTTAATTACAAATATAGTATATCATTGCATTTTTTGTACTATATATTAAGATGCATTATATTCTCTTTCTCCCTATCTTTTATTGCTTTAATTAACAAAAACTTTAAATTAGTTATTATGCTGAGTATCGTCTCTATCTCCTCTAAGCTGAAAACCCCATTATTGCCCATGTAAAATCCTTGAACCAAAATTAAACTATCACAAAATTCCATCATTTCCGATCACCAATATCAAACAAATCCAAATTAAGTTCATTATTATGAATTATCAATTCTACAGATTACACACAGCGCATTATTACTCATAAAAATGAAAGGACAGAGATCTAAATCTCTGCATCAATCTCCAGAAGCAAATCATGGGGTCCCAAAATGGAAGCCATGGTGGTGCCTTTGCGCTGGGGAAGCAGGCTGATCTGCTTGGACTCCTCCTCAGTGAGTGACCAATCAAATATATCAAGGTTTTCTCTCATCCTTTGCTTGTTGAAGCTCTTTGCCACGACGCTGGCTCCTTGCTCGTACACCCATCTCAGTGACACCTGAAAATTCCCCACCATCAATTCAACTCATCAAGGAAATGCCCTTTCTTTTTTTTTTTTTTTTTTAATTTAAGAAAAGTTCAATTTGAACCCATAAAATTTTGAAAATTACACTGAAATCTCTTTTATTAAATACAGAAATTAAGTTGTAGAAATTAACCTGGGCAGTGGTTTTCCCTCTGGCCTTGGCAATCTTCTCAAGGACATCACTCTCCACAATTCTGTTGTCTCCCCATTTGGTGCCGTTGGCTCCCAGTGGAGAGTAAGCTGTGATGTGAATTTTCTTTGCCTTGCAGAACTCTATCAGTTTCTTCTGATGCCAAAGCGGGTTCAGCTCCACCTTAATAACCCACAACCATGAAATCAACACAGAATTTTATATGAATTGAACTACTATATATTTTTGAACGGAACCGTCACGATAACAATAATGTAGTATATATGATGGTAGCATATTCAATGACTGATCATAATTAATCTGCAAATGATAAGGCCAAGTCAACCCATTTTATATGAATTTTGGGTACAATTAAGTTGTGTGTATATATATATATATATAGAGAGAGAGAGAGAGAGAGAGAGAGAGAGAGAAATGATTTAAGGATAGGACCCCGATTCATATATATGGTGTGGCTCATTTTTACCGACACCTCCATAAGATTTGGGCCCTATAGTTTAATTAATACAAAATCTTCTTCAAAAATAACACAAATCATATGGCAATTAATTAGAAGTGAGCAAGTTTTAGGAGAGAGTAGAATTAATTACTTGGTTGATGGCCGGAGGGATTTTGGCAAGGGAGAGGAGCTCCTCAAGCTTCTTGCAGGAGAAGTTGCTGACGCCAATGCCTTTGGTGAGGCCAAGCTTCTGGCACTCTTCCATGGCTTCCCAAACCGACTTCATATCCAGGGGGACTATAAGTTCTTTTGGAACTGGGGTTTTGGTTACGTGTTCAGTCAGCCTCACTGGCAAATGTATCAGATACAAATCAACATATTCCAACTGCAGATTCCTGTTCACAAACAAATTCTTTTTAACAATTGAAAATTATATTCGATCTCTCCCAATTTTAAGACTCATAAATCAGATGCAGTGATTAAGGCCCCGTTTAATCCTATTGTTAATCCCAAAAGTAAAAATATATTTTGAATCTGGTTCAATATTGTTAATGATTTAAGTTCACTTCAGAGTTCGAAAGCGACTAGAACGATCACGAATCCAGATAATTACTCACTTGAGGCTCATTTTGATGGCGGGAATGACCTGGTCGCCATGCGCGAAGCTGCTCCACAGCTTTGTGGTAATGAAGAGCTCATCACGGGACTTGATGAGGCCGAGCAGGAGGGCCTCGGCGACAGCCTCGCCGAGAGCCTGCTCCGACCGGTAGGCGAAGGCCGTGTCGAAATGGCGGTAGCCCGCTCTGATGGCTTCGAGGGTGGCCTGCTTCGTGACTTCCAGGTCTGGCAGCGGATACGCCACCGTTCCCATGCCGATGGCCGGCATGGTCTGGCCGGAAAAACTCAGAGTCACCTCCGGAACAACTCCCATTTTTGTCACTTAATTCCACCCTGCAAGTGCACTGAGACTCGGAAGAATTTATTTATAAACATGCAAGGGCGTTGAACAATTCTCTGCAGCGTGGGGCCCACTTGTTGACGATTTTAAGATTTGTTTTCTTAGGATACTTTTATATCCATCTATCTATCTATCTATCTATCTCCAAAATGAAAATAAAAATGGTATTCGTATAGTAGATGACTGATGTGGCATGTGTGCTGGCCGCTTGTTAATTATCATAATTCCAAAATTATAGAATCTAACTATATTATACCAAATTTTACTTTATGTCCAATAATAATAATAATAATAATAATAATATAAAAATATGCTTAATCAATATACCCAGGGTTAGTGACTTCGACACCTTATTAATAACCCTAATTAAGAAAGAAAAAAATAGTCATATATTTGGTGAAAATAAAGGTGGGTTTCATATTGAGATAGCTATGAAATATCTTAAAAATAATAAGATATTTATTTATTAAAAATCTTCAAAAATGGCAGGACCAGAGACAACTATTCAAAAATGGCAGAACCAGAGACAACTACCGAAAATGGCCGCCTTCTGGAAGGGTAATTTATAAAAAGATTTTGAGTCATAAAATATAGTTTACTTTTCAAACATGTGAAAGAAATTCATTTTTTTTTAACTTAAATCAAAATATTTATTTTTGTTGATTTCAAATACGAAGGGTTGATTAGTTGAAGTGGAAGTGCCCAGTCAACATGGACGGCTTCCAAATGTCCCGCGAGCTTGACGGTTCGCTAATGTATTGTACGACACGTAAATTATTATTAAATTTTAATATACAACGTTTACATAAATATGTGAAAATAAAAATTTAAAATAGGCCCCTAAAATTACTGACGGATAATGTCATTTTTATTTTCGACCTAAGACTGTCTAGAGCTTTGGGCCAGGAAGCCGGGGCCAGTTTCTGAACCCAGGTTCGGCCCGTTGATCAAAACTGGGCCGCAACTGAAAAAGAAAAAGAAAAAAAAATGATGCATCTACACATATATTTATAGATTAGCTAATTAATTATGCTCCCTAAACGTTGCCTACCTTCTACTATTGTTATTGTTTTCTAGGGTGCACGTTTGATTCCCACGGGAATATTGAGGGTTTAAGGTTGTTATGGGTATTTTTTGGACCACTTCTTATAGGTTGGATTCGATCTAGTAGGTTGGTCCAATCTCCTGAACCTCAATAGGTCCAAAGTCGAGATCGTCAAAGCAATGTCGCACATTGCCAAAACCCGATCTCAGACCACGGAATCAAGCGAACTCCCAGCAATACTTCCAGCTCGTTAGCTTAAGCGTTTAGCTCGCATAACAACAAGACCGTTGAATAAACGAAGACGGAACCCACCTACCTTGCTTGAGCCAAACGAGATCCTTGGTAATATGAAATTCACTCTTGATTTTATGGAATTGATAAGGACATCATGTCTCCATGATATCATCATATTATTTTGGATTTTATATAAATTGTAAACTCCCCATACTAAAAATAAGAGCCAAAAAACCATTGTAAAAAAAGAAAAAATGAACAATAATATTGTTGTTGCCAAAATACAACAATTAGAATTTGTGATGTGTGGGGTCCACTCGAGCTTGATGTTGGGTGAAGTTAGGTTGCCGTTAGAGATGCTGTCACGAGGGAGTTTGCTGTTAGGATGCTCGCCACAAGGATTTGTTTCAAGTCTTCGCCGCTAGCTCTTGCCACTGGCCTTGGCCACAAGCTCTTTCCACTAGCCTTGGCCACAAGCCCTTGCCACAAGTTCTTGCCACAAGCTCTTGCCACTAGCCCTTGCCACAAGCTCTTGCCACAAGCTCTTGATCACAAGCTCTTGCCGTTAGCCCTTGCAACAAGCTCTTGGTCACAAGCTCTTGCCGCTAGCTCTTGCCACTAGCCCTTGCCACAAGCTCTTACCACAAGCTCTTGGTCACAAGCTTTTGCCACTAGCACTTGCCACTAGCCTTGGCCACAAGCCCTTGCCACAAGCTCTTACCACAAGTTCTTGGTCACAAGCTCTTGCCGCTAGCTCTTGCCACAAGCTCTTGGTCACAAGCTCTTACCGCTAGCCCTTGCCACTAGCTCTTGCCACTAGCCCTTGCCACAAGCTCTTGCCACTAGCTCTTGCCACTAGCCTCGGCCACAAGCCCTTGCCACAAGCTCTTGGTCACAAGCTCTTGCCGCTAGCCCTTGCCACTAGCCTTGGCCACAAGCCCTTGCCACAAGCTCTTGCCACAAGCTCTTGGTCACAAGCTCTTGCCGCTAGCCCTTGCCACAAGCTCTTGGTCACAAGCTCTTGCCGCTAACTCTTGGTCACAAGCTCTTGCCGCTAGCCCTTGCCACAAGCTCTTGCTGCAAGCCCTTGCCACTAGCTCTTGCCACTAGCCCTTGCCACAAGCTCTTGCCACTAGCTCTTTCCATTAGCCTCGGCCACAAGCCCTTGCCACAAGCTCTTGGTCACAAGCTCTTGCCGCTAGCCCTTGTCACTAGCCTTAGCCACAAGCCCTTGCCACAAGCTCTTGCCACAAGCTCTTGCCGCTTGCCCTTGCCACAAGCCCTTGCCACTAGCTCTTGCCACTAGCCTCCGCCGCTAGCTTTTAGCCCTGTTAGCACTGAGAAAATAGGTTAGAAGGCTCGCGGGAATCTTCCCCGCGAAGACCCTCCGATGCCAAAGTCAGTCCTCAATGCCAATGACTATTCACCAGAAACAGTAAATGTGCAAGCAAAGTGTAAATTTTTACCAGAATCTGAAGTCCTCATTAATGTCCTGTAGCTGGGTATTTATAGGGCACGGATCTCAAGGGTGTCTGGAGCCAACACGTGGCGATTTATTAAATGAGTTGAATTTAACTAAAAGAGGGGAATTATTACGAAACTGCAGCGGGACAGAAAGAGGCCGCGAGGACGAGTGGCCGCAAGGCTTGAACCTTGCGGCCACCCAATGGCCGCAAGGAACGCTAGTGGCCGCAAGGCTGAGCCTTGCGGCCAGCCAGAACGTTGGTGGCCGCAAGGCTCAAGCCTTGTGGCCAGCCCCTGCGGGGGCCACGACGCTTGCGATAATTAGTCGCAAGCGTGCTCGCGGCATGCAGCCGCGAGCTACTTCTGTCGAGTAGCCGCAAGGCTGGCCTCGCGGCTAGCCCATGCCGCGAGGCTAGCAGCATTTTGCCGCAAGGCTGGCGGCAATTCTGCCGCCAGCTTTGTTTTTTATTATTTTATTTTTTTCTTTTAAATTTTCATTTCTCATTTCTTTTTTGATGGCACAACAATTGCCCCCCACTCTTCTGTTTTGTCTTTAGACAAAATTGAAGAGTAGAATATCAGCCAAAGAGCTGAGCCTAACACCGGAATTTAATCAAAGGTTCCGGGATGCCCGAAGATCTAACGTTAGCCAAGGGCTTTAGGTCCCAAATTATATTTTGGGCAACCATGCCCTTGAGAGACAATTTCCACTGAGGAGTTCTTGTCGGGGGTCCGAGCTTGCCGGGAGGCCTAGGCGCTGGATCAACCAAGGAGTCGGGTCTAACTTGGAGTATAGCACCGGACTCAGTCAAGGGGTCCAGCGTGCCTGCAGGCACAATCTCCGGAGCATCTGATGATCCTATAATGGATCATAATGCTCGGGCTATTGTGTTTTCCATGTCCGTCTTTTCGGGGTTAGCCTATTTCAGGGAATCTGGGTTTGGCCAATAGTCTAGCGCGGGATTCCTACCAGACATCCGAGTTTGCCGGGAGACCTAGGCACCGGATCAACCAAGGAGTTGGGTCTAACAAAAAGGCATAGCACCGAACTCAAACGAGGGATCCGGGTGAGTCTGCGGGCATAGGCATCGGATGTTCTGGCAATCCCGGGCCGACTTGTGGTCATAGGCACCAGATCGCAACTGAATGACCCAATTTCGATAAGCAGGGTCATGGCAGAGTTGTCATAGGGTTGTTGTCTTTTCATGCCTTCCTTGGGCCAGTCTACCTCAGGGGATCTGGGTTTGGCCAATAGGCTGGCGCGAGATTCCTACCAGGGATCCGAGTTTTTCGGGAGACCTAGGCACCGGATCAACCAGGAAGTCGGGTCTAACCAAAAAGGCATAGCACCGAACTCAAACGAGGGATCCGGGTGAGTCTGCGGGCATCGGCATCGGATTCTCTGGTGATCCCAGGCCAACTCGTGGTCATCGGCACCAGATTACCACTAGGCGACTTGACTTTCGGGAGCGGTCTTGTGCTTGAGCTATCAGGTGATCATTGTGCTCTTTTTTTTTTTTTTTTGTGCCTTCCTAGGGCCAGTCTACCTCAGGGAATCTGGGTTTGGCCAGTGGTCCAACACGGGATTCCTACCAGACATCAGAGTTTGCCGGGAGACCTAGGCACCAGATCATCCAGGGAGTTGGGTCTAGCCAAAAAGCATAGCACCGAACTCAAACAAGGGATCCGGGTGAGTCTGAGGGCATAGGCATCGGATGTTCTGGTGATCCCGGGCCAACCTGTGGTCATCGACACCAGATTGCAGCTAGGCGACTTGACCTGTTGGAAGCGAGCTGTGCTTAAGCCGCCATACCTGCATGACACATACAAATAATCTGGGCCCATGGAGATTTTACGTGGTTCGGCTTATAGTTTTGCCTACTTCCACGGGAATACAGGGGGTATATTTTTTTATTTATCGGGGGACGTTATTACAATGGAAAATTAAGGACAATTCCGGTCTTCAGCTGGGTTGAGTAACGCTTCAGATGATAGGCTCGACTCTGCGTCTCATACCTGGTCCGTTCCCCTGGGGCTAAAGTTGGGAAGTACTTCTTGCGGTGCACGGTGTTCCAAGCTTTCCCTACCGTCTCGCCTTATCGTGTCGGCGGTAAGTACCTGTTGGGTCCTTCGCACTTCGTGCTGAGTTTCCCTCCCTTTTCTATTACTTTCCCTTGCGTCCAAAATTTCCATTTGGGTGACAAACTGTTCTGCTCAGTCGAACAACTCCGTCAAAGAGTTTGGCTCGGAGAAGGCTAAGGATCTTCTAAGCGGGGTGTATGTAGTTCCGTTTAGTAAGGCTGACGCCGCCAATCCGGCTGGGAGATCCCTGACTTCTTGCGTTCCGGCTCTAAATCACTCGATGTATTGCTTTAGGGATTCATTTGGCTTCTGCTGCAAGCTCATTAGATATATTGCACTCTTCTTTTTTGGGAGATAGATGGAGAATGCATTTAGGAATTCTATCTTCAATTGCTCGAACGATCGTATATGTCCAGCTGGTATTTCAGTGAACCACTACTGAGCTTGTCCTGCTAAAGAGAGTGGGAAGGCCCTGCACCTGGTGACCTCATTCCACCCATGTAATACGGCCACTGCGACAAAACGTTGTAAGTGCTTCTCGGGGTCTTCCCTTCCGGAGTACACCGAAAGCTGTGGCAGTTCAAACCCTAGTTGCACTGGTTGTCTTTGGAGTTCATCGGATAGAGGAAACACTTTCAGAGGAGTTACCTTTGGCACCATCATTACCTGCTTCTGTTCTAGCACTTCTTCTATGAGGTGTTTGATGTCAGACGTGCTGAGTGTTTCTGGTTTCGCTTCATATTGGCAAGGAGATGGGTCATAATGGATTCCCGAGTAGGTGTTTTCTGTTGTCTCTCTATACGTGGGAGCTCTTCTTGCCCTCCTGCTATTTTTCCTTCTCGAGTCTATTACTTCCAAGACTTGGCTATTCAGCTCTGGAGTTCTGATTCTTATCCCTTGGCATGGGTCCCTTGGAGGGTTGTCCTAGGATCTCTAATGTTCCCTCCTCGTACCGATTTGTCCCATGTGGGGGACGTGAATGTCCGGCATTAGCTCACGTAACAATGTAGTGACTCCCTGTAGCCTCCTCATATTCTCTTCATTGTTCATCCTGAGTTCATCGTTTTGTTGCTTCAGCTCCTCAAAATTCTTCCGCAATAGTTCATAATCTGAGAGTAAGACTGTGGGTGGAGCTATTCTTGAAGTCCCTACAAGGTTTCCATTTGGAATTGAAGATTGTCTAAAGGAGTGTTGTCCCTGACTAGCAGGCGCTGCATGTGGGACTTGTTTCTCTTGCCTTGTCGTATATCTCCTCAATCCAACCACATGTGCTTCTCCTTGCTCGGAACGCTCCATGCCCCCGGTCTAGTGGTATGGTTGTATTCGAGCATCGGGAAGTTTCCTGAACGCGCTTCATTGTTAGGGTGTTCTACTGAAAATTCTGGCGCTGTAGAGTGCGCTTGATGAGGATCCTTCATGGCTCCCGCTCGGGTACGAGCATTTCTAGGGGTAGGGTCAGGCGGGTTCGCCCAACTGGCTGATCTTGTCCCTCTCGACATCTCGTGTTAAAAATTGGCTTTTTATTGCGTTTCCCACAGACGACGCCAAATTGTTGTTGCCAAAATAAAACAATTAGAATTTGTGATGTGTGGGGTCTACTCGAGCTTGATGTTGGGTGAAGTTAGGTTGCCGTTAGAGATGCTGTCACGAGGGAGTTTGCTGTTAGGATGCTCGCCACAAGGATTTGTTTCAAGTCTTCGCCGCTAGCTCTTGCCACTACCCTTAGCCACAAGCTCTTGCCACTAGCCTTGGCCACAAGCCCTTGCCACAAGCTCTTGCCGTTAGCCCTTGCCACAAGCTCTTGGTCACAAGCTCTTGCCGCTAGCTCTTGCCACTAGCCCTTGCCACAAGCTCTTGCCACAAGCTCTTGGTCACAAGCTCTTGCCGCTAGCCCTTGCCACTAGCCTTGGCCACAAGCCCTTGCCACAAGCTCTTGGTCACAAGCTCTTGCCGCTAACCCTTGCCACAAGCTCTTGGTCACAAGCTCTTGCCGCTAGCCCTTGCCACAAGCTCTTGCTGCAAGCCCTTGCCACTAGCTCTTGCCACTAGCCCTTGCCACAAGCTCTTGCCACAAGCTCTTGGTCACAAGCTCTTGCCGTTAGCCCTTGCCACAAGCTCTTGGTCACAAGCTCTTGCCACTAGCTCTTTCCACTAGCCCTTGCCACAAGCTCTTGCCACAAGCTCTTTGTCACAAGCTCTTGCCGCTAGCCCTTGCCGCTAGCCTTGGCCACAAGCCCTTGCCACAAGCTCTTGCCACAAGCTCTTGGTCACAAGCTCTTGCCGCTAGCCCTTGGTCACAAGCTCTTGCCGCTAGCTCTTGGTCACAAGCTCTTGCCGCTACCCCTTGCCACAAGCTCTTGCTGCAAGCCCTTGCCACTAGCCCTTGCCACAAGCTCTTGGTCACAAGCTCTTGCCGCTAGCCCTTGCCACTAGCCTTGGTCACAAGCTCTTGCCACAAGCTCTTGGTCACAAGCTCTTGCCGCTAGCCCTTGCCACAAGCTCTTGCCGCAAGCCCTTGCCACAAGCTCTTGCTGCAAGCCCTTGCCACTAGCTCTTGCCACTAGCCTCCGCCGCTAGCTTTTAGCCCTGTTAGCACTGAGAAAATAGGTTAGAAGGCTCGCGGGAATCTTCCCCGCGAAGACCCTCCATGCCAAAGTCAGTCCCCAATGCCAATGACTATTCACCAGAAGCAGTAAATGTGCAAGCAAAGTGTAAATTTTTACCAGAATCTGAAGTCCTCATTAATGTCCTGTAGCTGGGTATTTATAGGGCACGGATCTCAAGGGTGTCTGGAGCCAACACGTGGCGATTTATTAAATGAGTTGAATTTAACAAAAAGAGGGGAATTATTACGAAACTGCAGCGGGACAGAAAGAGGCCGCGAGGACGAGTGGCCGCAAGGCTTGAACCTTGCGGCCACCAAATGGCCGTAAGGAACGCTGGTGGCCGCAAGGCTGAGCCTTGCGGCCAGCCAGAATGCTGGTGGCCGCAAGGCTCAAGCCTTACGGCCAGCCCCTGCGGGGGCCACGGCGCTTGCGGCAATTAGCCGCAAGCGTGCTCGCGGCATGCAGCCGCGAGCTGCTTCTATCGAGCAGCCGCAAGGCTGGCCTCGCGGCTAGCCCATGCCGCGAGGCTAGCGGCATTTTCCCCGTGTGTCATTTATCATTCGATCTATTTGTTTCTCCTCTTTGCATTTGTGCTTATTTTCTCATTGTGGGTTTACAAATCACAATTGACCCCTTTCGAACGTCGACAAGGGTTTAATATATAATGATTTTGATATTTTTATATAAATTGAGTTGAATTTGTATGTAGACTTGAGGTGTAACATAAATAAGGCTTGATGTCAATTAAATCTGAAAAAAAAATAAAAATCAAATCAAATCCAATTAAAAAAAAACTTTTAAATTTTTTTTATATACCCTAAACTTTTAAAATTTTTGTATTTGACATAATTAAATTTATGTCCTAAATGCATGAGTTAAAAATATTAACTACAATATAACTAGATATTAAATGTATATTTATAGGAATATATTAAATAATTCATACATATTCCTAATTTTTTATTTATATAATAGTTCTTTAGGTCCCTAATAATACATTTCACCTTTTCCCTTTATTGTGTAATTCTATGCATCTTTATGTTCGATCATTTTTTCTATATAAAAATATTATTTAGACATAGAATAATAATATTTTGTCCTAAATTTTTACAAATTTTCTATATACCCCCAAACTTCTAAAATTATACTATATGCCTTCAAACCTTTTAAAATTAATTTTCTTGCATTTGACGTAATGAAATTAAATATCCGCGTGCTCTAAAATGTTTATACCTTAGTGCATAAATTAAAAATGTTAACTACAACATAATAGGATATTAAATGTATATTTTTAAAAATATATTAAATAATTTATACGTATCTTTAATTTTTTTATTTATATATTAACTCTTTGCCTTCAACAATACATGTTGCTTTGAGCTGCTCTTAACATCGGAGATTTGTACTTTTACAGTGAACACTTTTACTATTTTTAAAAATTATTATTATATTATATATTTTTCTGTTAGAAATAATAAAACAAATGAATCATTAAATTAAATCGGACTTACCTAGCTGCACAGTGGAAATAGGATTAAACTGTTGAATTACTCGTATAAACAAATAGATTTTATTTGTATCCACAACCTAAGTGTCTTTCACTCACAGAAAGTCTTTCAAAAAAAGTTTTTTTCAGGCATTCATTTTATATTGTTTGTTGAAGTAAACAGATACACTTAGACCCCATCTATCCACTTTCTCCATGAATAAAGGAAGCGGGTTCAACTGTTATTGGCAGTTTTCTTTGGCAATCGCTGTGTGAGGTTGCGAATCTAGGTTTTATATTTGGATTTGAATTTGGTACTAGATTTAAACCCATTATGAGCGGATCTACCCGAATACACAATCTAAATTTACTTCATCTCTCACTTGCACATAATGGGTTCATATACCTATATACTCTAATTTCTCTGTGAGTTCCATACTGATAAATAAGTCGTGCGACCAGCATATTCTTTTTCAAGAGATTGTTGCTATACAATTGTTAGGTATATATAAAAGCTCTATAATTCAAGTAGAGTCTGTATGCTATACCCCAGAACTATCAAATCACATTTATTCATATTTAGATCTCAATTTGATTTATCACTTTTTCAATAAAATATATATTCACAATTATAATTAAACGAATGGTTATAATTAGTTAACCTGTGAATGCATCCAAATGTGACACTCAAATAGATCTTTCCTTCTTCCTGTAATTTTTCCATCATAATTCAATCGTTTTTTCAGATATGTTCAATCCAATCGAATCATACATGGTATTTGGTAGCATTCCAAGATAGCTGCACCAAATTATAACTTCAAGAAACAATTAAAGTTCAAAGGGTATTTTACAAGATTCTCTTGACCTCAAGGGTCTCACACAACTAAAAGAAGATATTCATATCTTTTGTTACCCTATTTTGGTCGAACTTTGCACATATGGTATGAAACATGTGCTACAGTATTATTCTCCTTTCCCCATGGAACGTATGTCTCATTTTATATAAATATAGTACAGGTGATACACTCAGTATCTAACTTGAATCCATAACTCTACTTTTCACATTTCTATTGCATAGGACTCTTACCTGACATTCTTAGACAGGTAAGGTGAGAGACGAATCTTCACATTTTTTACTATTTTTTATAGTCTCATCTTGATAACTCATCAAAGTGATTTTGTTTTAAATTTGAGTTCTCATTAGCTTGTCTTTGTGATATCTTTAAAATTTATCTTTCATTTATGCACCACTTAGTCATAGATGTGATTGCTTATGTGAAAAAACCAATCATCTGTCTAACATACCTTTAATTATTACACTTAGCAATATGCACGAATTATTATATATATATGTGTGTAGGCATTATAAATTTGTGTATTAAACACAATTGACATTAATAAAAAAAAATATGAATCATTTGTTGACATAAATTGGGGAAATAATAATATTATATATCAATGTTCACAAAAAAAAATATATATTCAAGATCTACGCATTCCCAAGGATTTAACATGACTCTGGAATAAATCTCTTAGAATAAGTTTTGTGAACAGATATGCTATTATTTTGTGTGTAGAGATATACTCCAAGCACACCACTTTTGTGCAATAATATCTCTAAGAAAATTATATCTTGTGTCAATATGTTTAGTTTTCGAATGATATTTGGAATCCCTAGTGAATGCTATTACAGCTTGATTGTCGTAATTCACAATAATAAAATTCGACAAATCATTGACAATTTCCAAGTGGTTAGAAACATCTTCAACCAAACAACTTCTTGTACTGCAACTGATAATGTACAAACTTAGTTTCCATGGTAGACAAAGCTACACAAGTTTGTTCTTTGCTACTTTAAGAGATAGCTCCATTGCCAAGTAGAAAAGCATATCCAGAGGTAGATTTTCTTTTATCTAAATTTCCTCCCTAGTCAGCATTAGTATGTCTCCCAAGGTGCAGATCTTTTTCTTGAGAACAAATGGAATAATCCGCTATACCATTCAGGTACCTCATTATTCTTTTTACGACTTTTCAATGGGGTGGACCTGAGTTTGATTGATATCTACTCACCATGCTAATTGCATAACAAATATCTGGTATTGTACACATCATATCATACACATGACTACCCACAATATTAGAATAAGAAACTCTAGCCATCTATTCATTTTCTTATGAATTTTAGGACATATCTTTCTAGTTAAGTCTTCGCCTTTAGCAATTGGAGTATCTACAGGCTTGCAGTCTTGCATGTGAAATCGTTCAAGAATTTTTCAAATATATGGCTCTTGAGAAAGTGCTAACAATTTCTTTGAACAATCTTTCTTGATTTTAACACCAATAATATATGTTGCTTCACCTAAGTCATTCATCTCAAAATTGGAGGACAACCACTTTTTAATACTCAAAAGATACTCCTTATCATTCCTAGTCAAAAGTATGTTATCAACATTAAAAGATAAGATTACAAATTTATCGTTAGATCTTTTGACATACACACAGTGGTACTTGTCAATCATTTGAAAATCACATGAGATAATCGATTGATGAAACCTTAAGTACCACTGTCTAGAAGATTGTTTCAATCCATAAATAAATCTCATGAGTCTACAAACTTTGTTTTCTTCACCCTCTTTTATGAAACATTTGGATTGTTTCATATAAATTTTCTCTTTCATTTCGCCATTTAAAAATGTCATTTTTACATCTATTTGATATAATTTCAAATCTAAACTGGCAACTATTGCTAGGATAAGATGTATAGAGGTAAATCTACCATTGTCTTTGTAAACATCATTCCAGATGTATTTTTGTATTTTATATATTATAAAAAATATAATAATAGCACCAAAAAAAATAAATATTGATTAATACTATATGAGTTTTTCGTTCCCAATCTATATTACCAGAGTTTTTTTTTTTTTTGTCAACCTATACTCATTTTGTTAGATAAAATCTTGAGTCCACAGATTAAATTTTTCAAATACACATTAATTGAATAAAAATTATAATTATTTATGTTGACCGATTCAACCCATTAAAAGCTTGTTTCATCTCATTAAAAATTTAAAAGCTTGTTTCGTCCTGAGATGTGATGAATGAGGTGGAGTTAATTTGATTACAGTGCCAAAATTATAAAATAATTAAAAAATAAAAAAGGTATATTTTTAATTATTTTACAAATATTAAAATTAAAAATACCCCAACTAGGTGAATTAAGAAGATATTTCCAATTACCTCAACAGCTACGTTGCCTAAATATAGAAGTGAAAAACTCTCTCATTGAAGAGTAAGACAGACTGCCGCTTTATAGAAAATCTGCCATTCCTTCCTCCACTGGGGTATTCAAATCCTCACTTTTGACCGCCTTGCCATTTGTCATCCTCTGGACCTCTCAACTCCCCAACTTCGCTGCCAATTTCAAAGCCAATAACGCCTTGGGCTGGCCAGCCACTAATAATGTTATGAAAATTTAAAAAAAAAAGAAAAAGAATAACGTAATAATTTAGAAATAAGCCATTATTAAAATATTTTATATTTTAAAAATATTATGCTTATCATGTAATAATATAATACAATTTTCTTAGTTAACTTTGATAATAACTAAAGGTGTGTTTGATTGTACATATTTTTCATAGAAAATATGTAATTATTACACTTTTTTTATGGAAAATAATCAAACACTCTTAAATTTTCTATGGAAAAATATGTATGGTACAAGTATTTAAAGTTTATTTCCATGGAATTCATTTTTCAAGGGAGTGAGGTGGTTTTTATTTTCTAGGCAATATTACCTAGAATTAAATTCTAGGTAATTCAATCAAACACACCCTAATTATTTTTGACAATTTTCTACATAATGAGACCATAATCGATACTCCCACATTCACTACTTGTATTTATTAGCCTGAGAGAGTAAACTAACGAATGGGACTGTAATGCCACATAAATGGTAAATTAATTTAATTATTGATTTATTGAGTTAATTTAAATTAAAAAAATATTAAAATTAACTTGTTGTTGAATAAAATAATAAATTAAGTGATTTTAAGAAAATTAAAAATTAAGGTAATTGATTAATTATTTTAAGAATATTTTGGAATAAGAAAAAAATTAAAATAAATCGAATTGTGTGATTTCTGGAAGTTTCGGGTGTTAGTGTAATTAATATAGGGGGTTAGAGTGTAAATAATGGAAGTTTTGGGGGGGGGGCTGATGCGAATTGTGGAAAAGATCGAAAGTCACCTTAAAAATAACTTAAGTCGTATATAGGTTAAACGCGAGCGTCGGCGAGAGTGGTGGCGCGCGAGGGCAGCCATGGGCGAGGCGCGAGATCGAATCTGCGGGCAGGCGTGCACGAGGAAGGGAAATTCGACTGATTTTAATCAGCCAAAGGCGTCCAAAACGACGCCGTTTCGATTAGAGGCGGTGGCCTCCCTAGCGGCCGCTACCATGTGGCCGCGTCCCCTCCACCCATTTTTGCATGAATTTAAGCTCGATTTCGAGCGTTTTTAATGCTGTGAACAGTGAGAAAAATTCCAAATAAAAGAGCAGTACGGGCGACGTGAATTTGACAGATTTTGGGCTTCAAATCAAGATTAAATTAAGTTTAATCAGTGATTTAATTATCCAAGTATGTAAACAAGCTAGTAATAAATATTTTGTACGATCAAAATTTTATTTAGGGTCCAATTTTATTAATTTTGGCAAATAACTGAGATATTGCAGTTTGTATAATTTTTACCGCTTTTGGACCAAACAAGCCTAAGGATATCTCTGATAAGGTAAGTTCTTTATGCCCTCTACATCGTCCATTTCGTTATCAATTTATTTGACTTCCCTTCGCTTATTTCGGCTGTTAATTAATTATGGAGTTTAAATGGTTAGTTTTAAAATTTAAATTTATTAAACTAATCTCGTGGGTTTTATTCCTTGGTTGCCTAGGGGGGTTTTTGCCACCCCCTTGCCTGTTGGGAATGATGTTGTACTCACTCAAGGCTAGGTTCTTAGCAGTTCGGGTATTACTATTGGATTCTTGGTTGTTTATAGGCTAGAGTGGTTGTGTAGTGGGGCAAGGATCGGCGGTTCAGTGACGAAGTGACTGCCGTATGGTCTATCTTAGGCTGCCGGCTAGCCTCTCCTACCCACCAACCGTTGGCCGGTGCCAAGCACTGTTGATTAGCTCTTCTGTTATGTGATTATAGCATGACTGATATAATTTATTTCTTGTTGCATGTTTTGGTGTGCACATGCGTACGGGCTGCATGTGGGGTTTTTAATGATCTGGTTATGCTTGGTCACGGACATCCTAGCTTGGTTATGATGCATCCAGCACGGGCATATGCATCGCGTGTGGTTTACTATGTGGGCGGAGCATGGCCTGATGCCTGGATGTATGGGCGCCAGTGTATCAGGTTGATGCTCACTACGTCATTGCATTTTATGTGTATTGCATGGCTACTGGTAGTATTTAGTTCTCAGACGGGAGTATCATTTCGAGGGAGCCTATGGTTCGGGTGTCGGGAGTATCGACGTGGTTACGGGTGACGGGAGTACCGATCCGGGACAGTACGCACAGGTTTGTTAAGGATATTCATTGCCTTTTACGGCAGCGGCAAGTTGGTATAGGACTTGGGTGCCAGGTGTCTTGTGTGGGCCCCAAGTACAGGTATGTGTTTTATTATGCTGCGCTATTGTGTTGTAGCGTTTCATGGTCTGTGTGTACATGCGAGATGGTGTTGGGGTGATCTCTTCTTTTATTTACGGCCTTTCATTCTTATAAACTTGTTGAATCTTGCGACTCACCTTACTTTTCATCATTCTAGGTAAGGGTAAAGCGAAGGCCGAGGGCTAGGATCGTTCCACTTAGCAGCCGGCCGCATGGTTCAGTGTACAGTTAGCCGCCCCATTACCTCTGGTATTTTGTCGGTATTTTTGTCTTTCATTTTTGACTGTGCCGGATTATTCCCTATATCTTTTATTTGTTAGCACAAGTGTCTGTATATTTTTATATACTCCTTGACCGCTGTTCCGACGGGGTACCTGTGGGCATGCATGTTTACTGTTTTTGCTTTCGCTGTCGTATTTCTTATGTATGCTTGCCAGGGTATTTTTTTCTTGCGTTTGTTTCTCTTCCTTATGTAAGTGCTTTCGTTCGGATAGACCGAGTGGTTGGGATATCCGAGCGGGGTGCTTACAATGTTGGTATCAGAGCGTCATTGAGTCAATTTGGGAGACAAGCAACCGTACACTAAGGCTGTTAGGTAGAGTTAGAGTGTTAGGTCGTGTCCTTAATTTCGAAATGCGTTCTAATTAATCTTGGTTATGCAGGTATCATGGACGCACGTCGTGAGCGGGGTCGCGGTAGACTGCCGGCACGAGGTAGAGGACACCTTGTCCCTACTCCTGAGGTCCAGGTGGTAGATGTTGGGGAAGAGAGACAACCAGGGCCCCCAGACATGCAAGAGACCTTGGCGGGTATTCCACGGGCCGTAGATGTGCTGGCAACATCTCAGTTATGACAGGAGCGCATTCATGATAATAGGACTGCTACGACACAGGCGTCACATTCAGGTACACCGGGAGCAGGGGACAGTTCTGGCTCTGCATTACTTAAAGATTTTATGGCCCTACGTTCACTAGAGTTTAGTAGAGGTGCCGACGCGACAGAGGCCAAGGACTTGCTATTGGCAATGGAGAAGCATTTACGATTTATAGGCTGTGTAGAGGCCCACAGGGTTCGACTGGGGACATTTCTGTTATGAGGAGATGTCGAGCGATGGTGGGAGACCACCAGACAGCGATATGGTGATGAGGGCCCGACATGGGCATAGTTTGTTGCGGCGTTCAATGAGACTTATGTACCTGCTTGGATCAGAGAGTAGAAGGTGTTTGAGTTTGTTGAGTTACAAAAGGGGAGCAAGACAGTCACGCAGTACGAGACTAAGTTCGTAGCGTTATCTTGTTATGCTCCAGAGTTAGTGACCCCTGAGCCTCGCAGAGTCAGCAAGTTTCAGAGGGGGTTGGGACCAGAGATTCGCCACGCCATGGCTGGTATCGAGGCACCCAACTTTCCTACGGCTGTTCAGGGGGCCCATGCAGTGGAGCGAGATTGATTGGAGGCTCGATCAGATCAGTTAGTTATGAAGAGAACAGGGAGCAGCAGTAAGAAGAGGAAATGGGATGCGAGCAGTAAGAGTTCAGGATTTCCACCATGCCGACAGTGCGGGCAGAGACACCAGGGGTAGTGCCGGGATGTACGTCGGGACTTGTGTTATCGCTGTGGTCAGCCGGGACACTTGAGGAGGGATTGTCCCCAAGGACCGAGACCAGCCACACTAGTCACACCAGCCACACCAGCTACAGGGCAGGATATTATTTGTTTTCGGTGTGGACAAAGGGGTCATCGAGCGAACGTGTGTACTCAGCCAACCCAGATTAGAGGGTTACGGACTGGCGAAGTAAGACCTAGACTAGCACAGAGACAGTCTACGCCTAGTGCGCAGGGTCCAGGAGCACCATTACCTCTTCTAGCAGCATAACACTCGAGGCCCACAGAGAGAGCGTAGATGCAGGGGAGGGCGTTCACGGTGACAGCAGCCGAGGCAGCTAAGGGCAGTGATACAGTACAAGGTATACTTTCTCTCCATGGTCATAACGTATGTGCCTTATTTGATACAGGTTCTACCTACTCTTTCATAGCACCCCATCTGTTACATAAGATCCCAATCCCTTGTAACCCCTTACCATATGATTTGTCTGTTTCGACACTAGGAGGGACGATATTGCTGGGAAATGTGATGGTTAGGGACTGCGAGATAGGGATTCACGATCAGATATTTTTAGGGGATCTCATTGTTTTGGCGATCCAGGATTTTGATTTATTGTTGGGTATGGATTGGCTCTCACGGCACTATGCTCGAGTTGATTATTGGTGGAAGGTGATTTCGTTTGAGTACCCAGGGAGACCAGTTGTTACATACCGGGGTGTGAAGTCAGTGGTGACTACGCCAATGATATCAGTTCTGCACGTTGAGAGGCTTATACGACATGGGTGTGAAGCCTATTTTGCATTTGTGACCGTGATAGCTGGGGAGAAGAAGGAGTTGGCTGCCTATCCTGTGGTGCAAGACTTTTCAGATGTGTTCCCTGATGAGTTTCTGGGACTACCACCGCACCGGGAGATTGATTTTGCAGTTGATCTGATACCAGGTACGTAGCCCATTTCCAAGACTCCTTATCGTATGGCTGCTAATGAACTGAATGAACTCAAGGTACAGTTGCAAGATCTTTTGGAGAGGGATTTCATTCAACCGAGTACCTCGCCATGGGGGGCTCCAGTATTATTTGTGCGTAAGAAGAACGGGTCTATGCTACTGTGTATCGATTACAGACAACTCAATCAGGTGACAGTTAAGAATAAGTACCCCCTACCCTATGTGGATGATTTACTAGACCAGTTGCGTGGTGCATCGATGTTTTCCAAGATAGATTTGTGGTCAGGTTATCATCAGGTGCGAGTCAGAGATTAGGATATTGCGAAGACTGCATTTTGTACATGTTACGGGCACTACGAGTTTGTGGTCATGCCATTTAGGTTAACCAATGCCCCTGCAGTGTTTATGGACCTGATGAATAGGGTGTTCAAGGAGTATCTGGATTCTTTTGTGATAGTTTTTATTGATGACATCCTAGTCTACTCACCGAGCCCTGAGATACACGAGGTGCATCTTAGCATGGTTCTGCAGAAGCTCAGGGAGGAGCAGTTGTATGCAAAATTTTCTAAATGTGAGTTCTGGCAGACCCGAGTTGTATTTTTGGGACACGTGGTCTCAGGTGAGGGTATCTCAGTAGATCCAGAGAAGACCAGAGCCGTGATAGATTGGCCGAGACCAATGACAGTAACAAAGATCTGGAGTTTTCTTGGCCTCGCCGGGTATTATCGACGGTTCATAGAGGGCATTGCGCGACTAGCATCACCTATGACAAAGTTGACAAGGAAAGGTGTCAGATTTATTTAGGACGAGTCTTGTGAGAGATCTTTCCAGGAGTTAAAGCGGCGTTTGACTTCGGCACCAGTACTGACGATACCAAGGAGTGGTGAGTTATTTACTGTATACAGTGATGCCTCATATATAGGGTTAGGATGTGTTTTGATGCAGGACGGTCGAGTGAACGCTTATACGTCCAGACAGTTGAAGAAGCATGAAGTGAATTATCCTACCCATGATCTAGAGTTAGCAGCTGTAGTATTTTCTTTGAAGATCTGGAGGCATTATCTTTTCGGTGAGAGAGTCTAGATATACACTGATCACAAGAGTCTCAAGTACCTATTTTCGCAGAAGGAACTCAATATGAGACAGCGTCGTTGGTTAGAGCTACTAAATGATTATGACTGTGAGATTCTCTATCACCCAGGTAAAGCTAATGTGGTAGCAGATGCACTGAGTCGCCGTGGAGCATCAGTTGCAGCTATGATGGTGCAAGAGTGGTTCTTACTGGAGTAGATGAGTAACCTCACCATTTTAGTGGCACCAGACAATCCTACCCTCTATTGTGCTGCCATGAGTATCCATTTAGATCTAGAGGGTCAGATTCGCGATCGACAGCGACAAGATGTGGAGCTTGGCGAGATCATGGCGGATATGGAGAGATTTGGGCCATTGGGGTACAATCAGATGGATGATGGCTTGCTATTGTTCCGTGGAAAGATCTGTGTGCTGAGTGACAGTGATATCAGGTAGAGGATCCTAGAGAAGGCTCATCGTTCTCCCTAAACTATCCATCCGGGAACGACGAAGATGTATCTGGGCTTACAACGTAAATACTGGTGGAGCGGCATGAAGAGGGGCGTAGCAGAGTTTGTATCACGATGTTTAGTGTGCCAGCAGGTCAAGGCTGAGCACTAGAGGCCCGCAAGATTATTACGACCTTTGTCTATGCCAGAGTGGAAGTGTGAGCGCATAGCTATGGATTTCGTCTCGGGATTACTGCGATCCAGTCGGGGATTCGACTCGATATGGGTGATTATTGACCGATTGACTAAATCGGCATATTTCCTACCTGTCAAGAAAACCTATCCTATACATCGACTGGCTAAGTTATACATTGATAAGGTGGTGAGACTGCACGGAGTACCAGCTAGTATTGTGTCAGACAGGAATCCTCGGTTTACCTCACGATTTTGGGAGGCGTTGCAGAGTGTTATGGGGACCCAGTTGACTTTCAGTATAGCCTTCCACCCTCAGACTGACAGGCAGTCGGAGCGGACCATACGAATTATGGAGGACATGCTTCGTGCCTGTGTACTGGACTTCCATGGGAGCTGGGATGATCATCTGTTGCTAGTGGAGTTTACCTACAATAATAAATTCCAGGCCAGTATTGGGATGGCACCTTTTGAGGCGTTGTACGGGCGACCGTGTAGATCACCGCTTTGCTGGACTGAGATTGGGGAGCGACCACTGCTTAGACCGGAGTTGGTAGAGCAGACGACAGAGAAGATCCAATTGATTCGGGCTAGGATGAAGGCAACTCAGGACCGTCAGAAGAGTTACGCGGACAGACGGTGTTGGGATTTGGAGTTTGATGTGGGTGATCACGTTTTCCTTCGAGTTATGCCGATGAGAGGTGTTTGACGTTTTGGGGTATCTGGCAAGCTGAGTCCTTGCTATGTGGGACCGTTCGAGATTCTGGAGCGAGTCGGACCGTTGGCATACCGGTTAGCTTTACGCCCTCAGTTAGCCCATGTACACGATGTCTTTCATGTCTCTATGCTTCGCAAGTACGTGGCAGATTCCGGGCATGTCATTGATTATCATCCGCTCGTGGTGTAAGAGGACGCGTCATACGTCGAGTTGCCTGCTAGCATTGTGGATCGGAAAGAGAAAGTACTCCGTAGCCGCACGATCCCCTATGTGAAGGTCCAGTGGCAACGACATATCCCTGAGAAGGCTACTTAGGAGCTAGAGGAGGACATGAGGCGACTTCACCCGCAATTGTTTACCTAGCCAGGTACGAATTTCGAGGAAGAAATTCTTTTAAGGGGGGAGGATTTGTAATGCCCCATAAATGGTAAATTAATTTAATTATTGATTTATTGAGTTAATCTAAATTAAAAGAAATATTAAAATTAACTTGTTGTTGAATAAAATAATAAATTAAGTGATTTTAAGAAAATAAAAAATTAAGGTAATTGATTAATTATTTTAAGAATATTCTGGAATAAGAAAAAAATTAAAATAAATCGAATTGTGTGATTTCTGGAAGTTCCGGGTGTTAGTGTAATTAATATAGGGGGGTTAGAGTGTAAATAATGGAAGTATGGGGGGGTGCTGATGCGAATTGCGGAAAAAGGATGAAAGTCACCTTAAATATAACTTAAGTCGTATATAGGTTAAACGCAAGCGTGGGCACGAGCGGTCGCGCGCGAGGGCAGCCGTGGGCGAGGCGCGGGATCGAATCCGCGGGCAAGCGTGCGCGAGGCAGGGAAATTTGGCTGATTTTAATCAGCCAAAGGCGTCCGAAATGACACCGTTTCGGTTAGAGGCGGTGGCCTCGCCAGCAGCCGCTCCCGCGCTGCCACGTGGCTGCGTCCCCTTCGCCCCCTTTTGCACAAATTTAAGCCCGATTTCAGGCGTTTTTAATGCTACGAACAGTGAGTAAAATTCCAGATAAAGGAGCAGTGCGCGTGACTTGAATTTGAGAGATTTTGGGCTTCAAATCAAGATTAAATTAAGTTTAATCAGCGATTTAATTATCCAGGTATGTAAACAAGCTAGTAATAAATATTCTGTACAGTCAAAATTTTATTTAGGGTCCAATTTTATTAATTTTGGCAAATAACTGGGATATTGCAGTTTGAATAATTTTTACCGCTTTTTGACCAAACGAGTCTAAGGATATCTCTGATAAGGCAAGTTCTTTATGCCCTCTACATCGTCCCTTTCATTATCAATTTATTTGACATTCCTTCGCTTATTTCGACTGTTAATTAATTATGGAGTTTCAATGGTTAGTTTTAAAATTTAAATTTATTAAAATGGTCTCGGGGGTTTTATTCGTTGGTTGCCTACGGGGGTTTTTGCCACCCATTTGCCTGTTGGGAATGATGTTGTACTCTTCTGGGGCTAGGTTCTTAGCGGTTCGGGTATTACTATTGGATTCTTGGTTGTTTATAGGCTAGAGTGGTTGTGCAGTGAGGCAAGGATCGACGGTTCAGTGACGGAGTGACTGCCGTATGATCTATCTTAGGCTGCCGGCTAGCATCTCCTACCCACTAATCGTTGACCGGTGCCAAGTACTGTTGATTAGTTCTGTCATTACGTGATTATAGCATGACTGGTATCATTTATTTCTTGTTGCATGTTTTGGTGTGCACATGGGTACGGGCTGCATGTGGGGTTTTCATGATCTGGTTATGCTTGGTCACGGACATCCTAACTTGGTTATGATGCATCCAGCACGGGCATATGCATCACGTGTGGTTTACTATGTGGGCGGAGCATGACCTGATGCCTGGATGTATGGGCGCTATTGTATCACGTTGATGCTCACTACATCATTGCATTTTATGTGCATTGCATGGCTACTGGTAGTATTTAGTTCTTGGACGGGAGTACTGTTTCAAGGGAGCCTATGGCTTGGGTGTCGGGAGTACCGACGTGGTTACAGGAGAAGGGAGTACCGACCCGGGACAGTGCGCACAGGTTTGTTGAGGATATTCATTGCCTTTCAGGGAAGTGGCAGGTTAATATAGGACTTGGGTGCCAAGTGTCTTGTGTGGGCCCCAAGGACCGGTATGTATTTTATTATGCTGCGATGTTGTGTTGTAGCATCTCATGGCTTGTGTGTATGTGCGGGATGGTGTTGGGGTGATCTATTATTTTATTTACAGCCTTTCATTCTTATAAATTTGCTGAGTCTTGCGACTCACCTTACTTTTCATCATTCTAGGTAAGGGTAAAGCGAGGGCCGAGGGCGAAGATCGTTCCACTTAGCAGTCGGTCGCGTGGTTCAGTGTACAGTTAGCCACCCCCATTACCTTTGCTATTTTGTCGGTATTTTTGTCTTTCATTTTTGATTGTGCCGGATTATTCCCTACATCTTTTATTTGTTGGCACATGTGTCTGTATATTTTTATATACTCGTTGACCGCTGTTCTGGCGGGATATCTGTAGGCATGCATGTTTACTGTTTTTGCTTCCGCTATCGTATTTTTTATATATGCATGTCAGGGTATTTTTGTCTTATGTTTATTAATCTTCCTTATGTAAGCACTTTCGTTCGAATAGACCACGTGGTTGAAATATCCAAACATGTGTGCTTAGAGGGACACTGTTTGTTTGTACCTGGCTGGTTATTGGATATCACATTCTATCAGTACAATTGAATTGAGACAGATCATATGTCCCAATCTTTTCTCCTTCCTCCTCCTCTTGGTCTTGGACTGATAAGCACTCCATTTTAGAATTCACTCTCGTCTCATCCAACAGATTTGACTCAGAAAAATCAAACAAATTATAATTTCTTTAGATTTAGAATACGACTACTCTCCCCCGTAGCAAAGTTAAGATAATATCTATGTGAATTGTCAAACCTAAATAAAATGTCACATCTAAACAACAAATTATGTCCCAACTCTCAGGATTCTATGCCTTGCTTGCAATCCCCCTTTTACTTTTTGTTCTTCTTTTTGTTGCTATGAGATGATAATATTTGGTAGTTTTAGGTACAAAAGTAAGAGACAGATTAAATTTGTTTTCTTAATTGACAACTTCTTAATTTGTTTTCTCACAGTAGTATTGGCTCCTTCACTTGTATTTATCCTCCTTACAGCATTGAATATGGGGGTTCCATGTCGCACTCCATCAGTGCAATATAGTTGAATATAAGCTCATCATGTTTAATTTGATAGAACTCCATTTTAGACTTCATGTAGTACCTTCGCATCCAACAGATTTGACTAAGAAATATCTGAAACAAAATTAAACTAATTTATCTTTATTAAGAAAGCAAGCTTTTATAATTTGCCAAAAAAATAAAAATAAAAATAAAGTGAGTTTTGCTAACAACATATATATTATTCAAATTATAGAAATAGGATGTTTTATAAAAAAAAAAGTAAATTGCATTCAATTATTTTATAATTTGGGTCATTTACTTTATTGTTCACTTATAAATTATAAGTCAATGAAGAAATTAACAAGAAATAGCTGCACATAGAATCCCTCTCTTAGTAGTAACTGATAAAAGTACTTAATTTCTTTGGCAAATTTATTCCTACCTTTTTTGGGATTATAGTTTTTATGCGGTCCCTCGCTGTTTGTACTCTCAATTTCGACAGAAAAAGTAAATTGCAGATGAAGATTTTGGCGCACTGCACAGGGTAAGGAATCAAACTCACGACCTATTAGTGTGAATCTCAGTTTATCATGACCCAATCACTTGACATGTGCCTTAGAGGCTATTTCTATCCTTTTTAAGTGATGAAAATGTTATATCTGCTAATAAATTTGATAAATAACCTTTAAAAATTGATAAAAATCATAATAATTTTATTTAAAATTAATAATGATAATAATAATTCATAAAAATGAGTATATCTATTGTTAATTTTAAATAAAATTATTATAAATTTTATGTGTGATACGTTAATTCATAAAAATTATTTATAAAAACTATTTGTGAATGTAACATTTTTGTTTAAGTGATGGACAATAGGTGAAGGCATTCACATAATTTTTAGATGTAAACCCTAAAGCACGCACTCCTTGCTTGTATTTATTTATTTGCTATTAATTAGTTAATTTTTTATTGGGAGATAATTAAATGATTTGAGTTTAGGTGGTAAGTTTAGAGAACTTACGGATTACTTCAGTGAGTCAGTCCAATTGCAATTTATCTTAATATATATAGGCAACACGGCACGTCATTGAAACTGGATTCAGGTAAAACGTGGTTCATAACTGTATAATGCTATGTGTTATCTTCCTTTATATATGTATAAATGTATTCTTGGTGGTTGGTTTCAACTAATACAATAAAGTAATGTGACAACCCATCACTACAAGCAAATTAATCAGCCCATCAAACCACAAACACCCCCTTACTTAATCGATCCTTCATTCCAGATCCATGCATTAGTCATTTTTATGCCACAAGTTATAATAGGGTGTCTATCATGGATAATAGAACACGTGAATTTTATGATTTTACAAGAAGTGTGGTTAATGATAAATATGTCACGTAATTAAAACTTCTAAAATTTATGTAATCGAGTGAATCTAATAAAATTAAAATTTGTGATTGCTATATATTATTATTATTTGGCCGACTAGACTCTTCTATCATGAATTTATGGTCGATTTTTAATTTTATCTAGTTTTAACTTTTATTTCAATTTTGATCATCAAAATTTAACTTTTGTTTTAATTTTATTCTTGATCGAGTTAGCGTGTGCCCCACCTTGCATAGCAGTTGATGTGATAATCTATAAGATAAAATGACATCATTTTGGTTAAATTAATAATCAAATCAAGGGTAAGTGAAATGGCAAATTAGGTTAATTGAGATTTGAATTAACTGAAGTTTCCTAATAATGGTAGAAAACGATGGAGCTTCAACGAAGGGCAATGACAAAGTGGTTGCAAAAGATGACAAGGCAAGGACAGACGGTGACAGGGCTTTCAGAATTGACAACGGCGAGAGCAAGATTGGTTGATTGAACTTGGAGGCCGACTATGAAGGCTTGGCCAAATAGATTAGAAGCGACTGAGGAGTTGATGGCGATGACGTGCGTGAGCAGTTAGTGAAGGCGTGTGAGAGCCAGCGGTTGCAATGGCAAAGTGGTCGACATTTATCGACAATCGGAAGAGGCAGACTTGGGCTGTTTTTAACCACGTTGTAGGAGGAAGACAAGGTGACGATCGGTGTAGAGATGGTCAAGATGGTGTCGCTCGCCCATGGGTGGCCGATTTGTACACTTCACCGTCTTTTTCATTTTGGCTGACCGACGATTGAAGCGTACTAATCGGCCACTGTGGAAGGCAAAAACGAAAGATAGGTGGCCGATATGTTAAAGTGTACAAATCGGTCACTATACAGATTGACCTATCTATTGAAGTGTACAAATTGGTGGCCGTTGTTAATGGAAGCAAGCTGATGGCTCAATGAAAAGAGAGGAAACAGGAGGCGACCGACGACAATAAAGGTAGAGACGACGGTGACAAAAGGTAGAAGACAAAACCCCAGGTGATTTGGAAAAGAATATGGGTTTTGACACATTAAGTGTTGGGTCAACTCACTAGGTCAAATTTAGATTAGAGTCAATCTGACCCATTACTTGGATTTTAAAATACACAAGACAAAATGACGTCAATTTGTCTTGTGCATTGTAACAATATCACGATAAAACAACGTCGTTTTGCTGATGTGTTCATTATTGAACCTATCAATACACCACCTAAGTCGCTACATATGTTAGGGCACACGTTTGATCAATTGAGAATAAAATTAAAATAAAAGTTAAAGCTCGATGACTAAATTGAATTATAAGTCAAAATTGAATAAAATTAAAAATTTATCCTAAATTTATGATATATTGGTATAGTCTTATTAATTTAGGTTGGGGAAAAAGAGACAAAAGGCTACATGAACCTAATAAATTTTTAATTACAAATATAGTATCATTACATTTTTTGTACTATATATACATTAAGATGCATTATATTCTCTTTTTCCCTATCTTTTATTGCTTTAATTAACAAAAACTTTAAATTAGTTATTATGCTGACTATCACCTCTAATCTCAAAGCCCCATTATTGGCCATGTAAAATCCTTGAACCAAAATTAAACGATCACCAAATTCCATTATAGCCGATCACCAATATCAAACAAATCCAAATTAAGTTCATTATTATGAAATATTAATTCTACAGATTACACAGAGCGCATTATTACTCATAAAAATGAAAGGACAGAGATCTAAATCTCAGCATCAATCTCCAGAACCAAATCATGGGGTCCCAAAATGGAAGCCATGGTGGTGCCTTTGCGCTGGGGAAGCAGGCTGATCTGCTTGGACTCCTCCTCACTGAGTGACCAATCAAATATATCAAGGTTTTCTCTCATCCTTTGCTTGTTGAAGCTCTTTGCCACGACGCTGGCTCCTTGCTCGTACACCCATCTCAGTGACACCTGAAAATTCCCCACCATCAATTCAACTCATCAAGGAAATGCCCTTTCTTTTTTTTTTTTTTTTTAATTTAAGAAAAGTTCAATTTGAACCCATAAAATTTTGAAAATTACACTGAAATCTCTTTTATTAATTACAGAAATTAAGTTGTAGAAACCTGGGCAGTGGTTTTCCCTCTGGCCTTGGCAATCTTCTCAAGGACATCACTCTCCACAATTCTGTTGTCTCCCCATTTGGTGCCGTTGGCTCCCAGTGGAGAGTAAGCTGTGATGTGAATTTTCTTTGCCTTGCAGAACTCCATCAGTTTCTTCTGATGCCAAAGCGGGTTCAGCTCCACCTTAATAACCCACAACCATGAAATCAACACAGAATTTTATATGAATTGAACTACTATATATTTTTGAACGGAACCGTCACGATAACAATAACGTAGTATATATGATGGTAGCATATTCAATGACTGATCATAATTAATCTGCAATTGATAAGGCCAAGTCAACCCATTTTATATGAATTTTGGGTACAAATAAGTTTTGTGTATATATATATATATATATATATAGAGAGAGAGAGAGAGAGAGAGAGAGAGAGAGAGAGAGAGAGAGAGAGAGAGAGAGAGAGAGAGAGAAATGATTTAAGGATAGGACCCCGATTCATATATATGGTGTGGCTCATTTTTACCGACACCTCCATAAGATTTGGGCCCTATAGTTTAATTAATACAAAATCTTCTTCAAAAATAACACAAATCATATGGCAATTAATTAGAAGTGAGCAAGTTTTAGGAGAGAGTAGAATTAATTACTTGGTTGATGGCCGGAGGGATTTTGGCAACCGAGAGGAGCTCCTCAAGCTTCTTGCAGGAGAAGTTGCTGACGCCAATGCCTTTGGTGAGGCCAAGCTTCTGGCACTCTTCCATGGCTTCCCAAACCGACTTCGTATCCAGGGGGACTATAAGTTCTTTTGGAACTGGGGTTTTGGTTACGTGTTCAGTCAGCCTCACTGGCCAATGTATCAGATACATATCAACATATTCCAACTGCAGATTCCTGTTCACAAACAAATTCTTTTTAACAATTGAAAATTATATTCGATCTCTCCCAATTTCAAGACTCACAAATCAGATGCAGTGATTAAGGCCCCGTTTAATCCTATTGTTAATCCCAAAAGTAAAAATATATTTTGAATCTGGTTCAATGTTAATGATTTAAGTTCACTAATTCAGAGTTCGAAAGCGAATAGAACGATCACGAATCCAGATAATTACTCACTTGAGGCTCATTTTGATGGCGGGAATGATCTGGTCACCGTGCGCGAAGCTCATCCACAGCTTTGTGGTGATGAAGAGCTCGTCACGGGACTTGATGAGGCCGAGCAGGAGGGCCTCGGCGACAGCCTCGCCGAGAGCCTGCTCCGACCGGTAGGCGAAGGCCGTGTCGAAATGGCGGTAGCCCGCTCTGATGGCTTCGAGGGTGGCCTGCTTCGTGACTTCCAGGTCTGGCAGCGGATACGCCACCGTTCCCATGCCGATGGCCGGCATGGTCTGGCCGGAAAAACTCAGAGTCACCTCCGGAACATTAACTCCCATTTTTGTCACTTAATTCCACCCTGCAAGTGCACTGAGACTCGGAAGAATTTATTTATAAACATGCAAGGGCGTTGAACAATTCTCTGCAGCGTGGGGCCCACTTGTTGACGATTTTAAGATTTGTTTTCTTAGGATACTTTTATATCCATCTATCTATCTATCTATCTATCTCCAAAATGAAAATAAAAATGGTATTCGTATAGTAGATGACTGATGTGGCATGTGTGCTGGCCGCTTGTTAATTATCATAATTCCAAAATTATAGAATCTAACTATATTATACCAAATTTTACTTTATGTCCAATAATAATAATAATAATAATAATAATAATATAAAAATATGCTTAATCAATATACCCAGGGTTAGTGACTTCGACACCTTATTAATAACCCTAATTAAGAAAGAAAAAAATAGTCATATATTTGGTGAAAATAAAGGTGGGTTTCATATTGAGATAGCTATGAAATATCTTAAAAATAATAAGATATTTATTTATTAAAAATCTTCAAAAATGGCAGGACCAGAGACAACTATTCAAAAATGGGCAGAACCAGAGACAACTACCGAAAATGGCCGCCTTCTGGAAGGGTAATTTATAAAAAGATTTTGAGTCATAAAATATAGTTTACTTTTCAAACATGTGAAAGAAATTCATTTTTTTTTAACTTAAATCAAAATATTTATTTTTGTTGATTTCAAATACGAAGGGTTGATTAGTTGAAGTGGAAGTGCCCAGTCAACATGGACGGCTTCCAAATGTCCCGCGAGCTTGACGGTTCGCTAATGTATTGTACGACACGTAAATTATTATTAAATTTTAATATACAACGTTTACATAAATATGTGAAAATAAAAATTTAAAATAGGCCCCTAAAATTACTGACGAATAATGTCATTTTTATTTTCGACCTTTTCTGTAAGACTGTCTAGAGCTTTGGGCCAGGAAGCCGGGGCCAGTTTCTGAACCCAGGTTCGGCCCGTTGATCAAAATTGGGCCGCAACTGAAAAAGAAAAAGAAAAAAAAATGATGCATCTACACATATATTTATAGATTAGCTAATTAATTATGCTCCCTAAACGTTGCCTACCTTCTACTATTGTTATTGTTTTCTAGGGTGCACGTTTGATTCCCACGGGAATATTGAGGGTTTAAGGTTGTTATGGGTATTTTTTGGACCACTTCTTATAGGTTGGATTCGATCTAGTAGGTTGGTCCAATCTCCTGAACCTCAATAGGTCCAAAGTCGAGATCGTCAAAGCAATGTCGCACATTGCCAAAACCCGATCTCAGACCACGGAATCAAGCGAACTCCCAGCAATACTTCCAGCTCGTTAGCTTAAGCGTTTAGCTCGCATAACAACAAGACCGTTGAATAAACGAAGACGGAACCCACCTACCTTGCTTGAGCCAAACGAGATCCTTGGTAATATGAAATTCACTCTTGATTTTATGGAATTGATAAGGACATCATGTCTCCATGATATCATCATATTATTTTGGATTTTATATAAATTGTAAACTCCCCATACTAAAAATAAGAGCCAAAAAACCATTGTAAAAAAAGAAAAAATGAACAATAATATTGTTGTTGCCAAAATACAACAATTAGAATTTGTGATGTGTGGGGTCCACTCGAGCTTGATGTTGGGTGAAGTTAGGTTGCCGTTAGAGATGCTGTCACGAGGGAGTTTACTGTTAGGATGCTCGCCACAAGGATTTGTTTCAAGTCTTCGCCGCTAGCTCTTGCCACTGGCCTTGACCACAAGCTCTTGCCACTAGCCTTGGCCACAAGCCCTTGCCACAAGTTCTTGCCACAAGCTCTTGCCACTAGCCCTTGCCACAAGCTCTTGCCACAAGCTCTTGATCACAAGCTCTTGCCGTTAGCCCTTGCAACAAGCTCTTGGTCACAAGCTCTTGCCGCTAGCTCTTGCCACTAGCCCTTGCCACAAGCTCTTACCACAAGCTCTTGGTCACAAGCTTTTGCCACTAGCACTTGCCACTAGCCTTGGCCACAAGCCCTTGCCACAAGCTCTTACCACAAGTTCTTGGTCACAAGCTCTTGCCGCTAGCTCTTGCCACAAGCTCTTGGTCACAAGCTCTTACCGCTAGCCCTTGCCACAAGCTCTTGCTGCAAGCCCTTGCCACTAGCTCTTGCCACTAGCCCTTGCCACAAGCTCTTGCCACTAGCTCTTGCCACTAGCCTCGGCCACAAGCCCTTGCCACAAGCTCTTGGTCACAAGCTCTTGCCGCTAGCCCTTGCCACTAGCCTTGGCCACAAGCCCTTGCCACAAGCTCTTGGTCACAAGCTCTTGCCGCTAGCCCTTGCCACAAGCTCTTGGTCACAAGCTCTTGCCGCTAGCTCTTGGTCACAAGCTCTTGCCGTTAGCCCTTGCCACAAGCTCTTGCTGCAAGCCCTTGCCACTAGCTCTTGCCACTAGCCCTTGCCACAAGCTCTTGCCACTAGCTCTTGCCATTAGCCTCGGCCACAAGCCCTTGCCACAAGCTCTTGGTCACAAGCTCTTGCCGCTAGCCCTTGTCACTAGCCTTGGCCACAAGCCCTTGCCACAAGCTCTTGCCACAAGCTCTTGCCGCTTGCCCTTGCCACAAGCTCTTGCCGCAAGCCCTTGCCACTAGCTCTTGCCACTAGCCTCCGCCGCTAGCTTTTAGCCCTGTTAGCACTGAGAAAATAGGTTAGAAGGCTCGCGGGAATCTTCCCCGCGAAGACCCTCCGATGCCAAAGTCAGTCCCCAATGCCAATGACTATTCACCAGAAACAGTAAATGTGCAAGCAAAGTGTAAATTTTTACCAGAATCTGAAGTCCTCATTAATGTCCTGTAGCTGGGTATTTATAGGGCACGAATCTGAAGGGTGTCTGGAGCCAACACGTGGCGATTTATTAAATGAGTTGAATTTAACAAAAAGAGGGGAATTATTACGAAACTGCAGCGGGACAAAAAGAGGCCGCGAGGACGAGTGGCCGCAAGGCTTGAACCTTGCGGCCACCCAATGGCCGCAAGGAACGCTAGTGGCCGCAAGGCTGAGCCTTGCGGCCAGCCAGAACGTTGGTGGCCGCAAGGCTCAAGCCTTGTGGCCAGCCCCTGCGGGGGCCACGACGCTTGCGATAATTAGCCGCAAGCGTGCTCGCGCCATGCAGCCGCGAGCTACTTCTGTCGAGTAGCCGCAAGGCTGGCCTCGCGACTAGCCCATGCCGCGAGGCTAGCGGCATTTTGCCGCAAGGCTGGCGGCAATTCTGCCGCCAGCTTTGCTTTTTATTATTTTATTTTTTTCTTTTAAATTTTCCTTTCTCATTTCTTTTTTGATGGCACAACAATTGCCCCCCACTCTTCTGTTTTGTCTTTAGACAAAATTGAAGAGTAGAATATCAGCCAAAGAGCTGAGCCTAACACCGGAATTTAATCAAAGGTTCCGGGATGCCCGAAGATCTAACGTTAGCCAAGGGCTTTAGGTCCCAAATTATATTTTGGGCAACCATGCCCTTGAGAGACAATTTCCACTGAGGAGTTCTTGTCGGGGGTCCGAGCTTGCCGGGAGGCCTAGGCACTGGATCAACCAAGGAGTCGGGTCTAACTTGGAGTATAGCACCGGACTCAGTCAAGGGGTCCAGCGTGCCTGCAGGCACAATCTCCGGAGCATCTGATGATCCTATAATGGATCATAATGCTCGGGCTATTGTGTTTTCCATGTCCGTCTTTTCGGGGTTAGCCTATTTCAGGGAATCTGGGTTTGGCCAATAGTCTAGCGCGGGATTCCTACCAGACATCCGAGTTTGCCGGGAGACCTAGGCACCGGATCAACCAAGGAGTTGGGTCTAACAAAAAGGCATAGCACCGAACTCAAACGAGGGATCCGGGTGAGTCTGCGGGCATAGGCATCGGATGTTCTGGCAATCCCGGGCCGACTTGTGGTCATAGGCACCAGATCGCAACTGAATGACCCAATTTCGATAAGCAGGGTCATGGCAGAGTTGTCATAGGGTTGTTGTCTTTTCATGCCTTCCTTGGGCCAGTCTACCTCAGGGGATCTGGGTTTGGCCAATAGGCTGGCGCGAGATTCCTACCAGGGATCCGAGTTTTTCGGGAGACCTAGGCACCGGATCAACCAGGAAGTCGGGTCTAACCAAAAAGGCATAGCACCGAACTCAAACGAGGGATCCGGGTGAGTCTGCGGGCATCGGCATCGGATTCTCTGGTGATCCCAGGCCAACTCGTGGTCATCGGCACCAGATTACCACTAGGCGACTTGACTTTCGGGAGCGGTCTTGTGCTTGAGCTATCAGGTGATCATTGTGCTCTTTTTTTTTTTTTTTGTGCCTTCTTAGGGCCAGTCTACCTCAGGGAATCTGGGTTTGGCCAGTGGTCCAACACGGGATTCCTACCAGACATCAGAGTTTGCCGGGAGACCTAGGCACCAGATCATCCAGGGAGTTGGGTCTAGCCAAAAAGCATAGCACCGAACTCAAACAAGGGATCCGGGTGAGTCTGAGGGCATAGGCATCGGATGTTCTGGTGATCCCGGGCCAACCTGTGGTCATCGACACCAGATTGCAGCTAGGCGACTTGACCTGTTGGAAGCGAGCTGTGCTTAAGCCGCCATACCTGCATGACACATACAAATAATCTGGGCCCATGGAGATTTTACGTGGTTCGGCTTATAGTTTTGCCTACTTCCACGGGAATACAGGGGGTATATTTTTTTATTTATCGGGGGACGTTATTACAATGGAAAATTAAGGACAATTCCGGTCTTCAGCTGGGTTGAGTAACGCTTCAGATGATAGGCTCGACTCTGCGTCTCATACCTGGTCCGTTCCCCTGGGGCTAAAGTTGGGAAGTACTTCTTGCGGTGCACGGTGTTCCAAGCTTTCCCTACCGTCTCGCCTTATCGTGTCGGCGGTAAGTACCTGTTGGGTCCTTCGCACTTCGTGCTGAGTTTCCCTCCCTTTTCTATTACTTTCCCTTGCGTCCAAAATTTCCATTTGGGTGACAAACTGTTCTGCTCAGTCGAACAACTCCGTCAAAGAGTTTGGCTCGGAGAAGGCTAAGGATCTTCTAAGCGGGGTGTATGTAGTTCCGTTTAGTAAGGCTGACGCCGCCAATCCGGCTGGGAGATCCCTGACTTCTTGCGTTCCGGCTCTAAATCGCTCGATGTATTGCTTTAGGGATTCATTTGGCTTCTGCTGCAAGCTCATTAGATATATTGCACTCTTCTTTTTTGGGAGATAGATGGAGAATGCATTTAGGAATTCTATCTTCAATTGCTCGAACGATCGTATATGTCCAGCTGGTATTTCAGTGAACCACTGCTGAGCTTGTCCTGCCAAAGAGAGTGGGAAGGCCCTGCACCTGGTGACCTCATTCCACCCATGTAATACGGCCACTGCGACAAAACGTTGTAAGTGCTTCTCGGGGTCTTCCCTTCCGGAGTAGACCGAAAGCTGTGGCAGTTCAAACCCTAGTTGCACTGGTTGTCTTTGGAGTTCATCGGATAGAGGAAACACTTTCAGAGGAGTTACCTTTGGCACCATCATTACCTGCTTCTGTTCTAGCACTTCTTCTATGAGGTGTTTGATGTCAGACGTGCTGAGTGTTTCTGGTTTCGCTTCATATTGGCAAGGAGATGGGTCATAATGGATTCCCGAGTAGGTGTTTTCTGTTGTCTCTCTATACGTGGGAGCTCTTCTTGCCCTCCTGCTATTTTTCCTTCTCGAGTCTATTACTTCCAAGACTTGGCTATTCAGCTCTGGAGTTCTGATTCTTATCCCTTGGCATGGGTCCCTTGGAGGGTTGTCCTAGGATCTCTAATGTTCCCTCCTCGTACCGATTTGTCCCATGTGGGGGACGTGAATGTCCGGCATTAGCTCACGTAACAATGTAGTGACTCCCTGTAGCCTCCTCATATTCTCTTCATTGTTCATCCTGAGTTCATCGTTTTGTTGCTTCAGCTCCTCAAAATTCTTCCGCAATAGTTCATAATCTGAGAGTAAGACTGTGGGTGGAGCTATTCTTGAAGTCCCTACAAGGTTTCCATTTGGAATTGAAGATTGTCTAAAGGAGTGTTGTCCCTGACTAGCAGGCGCTGCATGTGGGACTTGTTTCTCTTGCCTTGTCGTATATCTCCTCAATCCAACCACATGTGCTTCTCCTTGCTCGGAACGCTCCATGCCCCCCGGTCTAGTGGTATGGTTGTATTCGAGCATCGGGAAGTTTCCTGAACGCGCTTCATTGTTAGGGTGTTCTACTGAAAATTCTGACGCTGTAGAGTGCGCTTGATGAGGATCCTTCATGGCTCCCGCTCGGGTACGAGCATTTCTAGGGGTAAGGTCAGGCGGGTTCGCCCAACTGGCTGATCTTGTCCCTCTCGACATCTCGTGTTAAAAATTGGCTTTTTATTGCGTTTCCCACAGACGACGCCAAATTGTTGTTGCCAAAATAAAACAATTAGAATTTGTGATGTGTGGGGTCTACTCGAGCTTGATGTTGGGTGAAGTTAGGTTGCCGTTAGAGATGCTGTCACGAGGGAGTTTGCTGTTAGGATGCTCGCCACAAGGATTTGTTTCAAGTCTTCGCCGCTAGCTCTTGCCACTACCCTTAGCCACAAGCTCTTGCCACTAGCCTTGGCCACAAGCCCTTGCCACAAGCTCTTGCCACAAGCTCTTGGTCACAAGCTCTTGCCGTTAGCCCTTGCCACAAGCTCTTGGTCACAAGCTCTTGCCGCTAGCTCTTGCCACTAGCCCTTGCCACAAGCTCTTGCCACAAGCTCTTGGTCACAAGCTCTTACCGCTAGCCCTTGCCACTAGCCTTGGCCACAAGCCCTTGCCACAAGCTCTTGCCACAAGCTCTTGGTCACAAGCTCTTGCCGCTAACCCTTGCCACAAGCTCTTGGTCACAAGCTCTTGCCGCTAGCTCTTGCCGCTAGCCCTTGCCACAAGCTCTTGCTGCAAGCCCTTGCCACTAGCTCTTGCCACTAGCCCTTGCCACAAGCTCTTGCCACAAGCTCTTGGTCACAAGCTCTTGCCGTTAGCCCTTGCCACAAGCTCTTGGTCACAAGCTCTTGCCACTAGCTCTTGCCACTAGCCCTTGCCACAAGCTCTTGCCACAAGCTCTTGGTCACAAGCTCTTGCCGCTAGACCTTGCCGCTAGCCTTGGCCACAAGCCCTTGCTACAAGCTCTTGGTCACAAGCTCTTGCCGCTAGCCCTTGGTCACAAGCTCTTTCCGCTAGCTCTTGGTCACAAGCTCTTGCCGCTACCCCTTGCCACAAGCTCTTGCTGCAAGCCCTTGCCACTAGCCCTTGCCACAAGCTCTTGGTCACAAGCTCTTGCCGCTAGCCCTTGCCACTAGCCTTGGTCACAAGCTCTTGCCACAAGCTCTTGGTCACAAGCTCTTGCCGCTAGCCCTTGCCACAAGCTCTTGCCGCAAGCCCTTGCCACAAGCTCTTGCCGCAAGCCCTTGCCACAAGCTCTTGCCGCAAGCCCTTGCCACTAGCTCTTGCCACTAGCCTCCGCCGTTAGCTTTTTGCCCTGTTAGCACTGAGAAAATAGGTTAGAAGGCTCGTGGGAATCTTCCCCGCGAAGACCCTCCGATGCCAAAGTCAGTCCCCAATGCCAATGACTATTCACCAGAAGCAGTAAATGTGCAAGCAAAGTGTAAATTTTTACCAGAATCTGAAGTCCTCATTAATGTCCTGTAGCTGGGTATTTATAGGGCACGGATCTCAAGGGTGTCTGGAGCCAACACGTGGCGATTTATTAAATGAGTTGAATTTAACAAAAAGAGGGGAATTATTACGAAACTGCAGCGGGACAGAAAGAGGCCGCGAGGACGAGTGGCCGCAAGGCTTGAACCTTGCGGCCACCAAATGGCTGTAAGGAACGCTGGTGGCCGCAAGGCTGAGCCTTGCGGCCAGCCAGAATGCTGGTGGCCGCAAGGCTCAAGCCTTACGGCCAGCCCCTGCGGGGGCCACGGCGCTTGCGGCAATTAGCCGCAAGCGTGCTCGCGGCACGCAGCCGCGAGCTGCTTCTATCGAGCAGCCGCAAGGCTGGCCTCGCGGCTAGCCCATGCCGCGAGGCTAGCGGCATTTTCCCCGTGTGTCATTTATCATTCGATCTATTTGTTTCTCCTCTTTGCATTTGTGCTTATTTTCTCATTGTGGGTTTACAAATCACAATTGACCCCTTTCGAACGTCGACAAGGGTTTAATATATAATGATTTTGATATTTTTATATAAATTGAGTTGAATTTGTATGTAGACTTGAGGTGTAACATAAATAAGGCTTGATGTCAATTAAATCTGAAAAAAAAATAAAAATCAAATCAAATCCAATTAAAAAAAAACTTTTAAATTTTTTTTATATACCCTAAACTTTTAAAATTTTTGTATTTGACATAATTAAATTTATGTCCTAAATGCATGAGTTAAAAATATTAACTACAATATAACTAGATATTAAATGTATATTTATAGGAATATATTAAATAATTCATACATATTCCTAATTTTTTATTTATATAATAGTTCTTTAGGTCCCCTAATAATACATTTCACCTTTTCCCTTTATTGTGTAATTCTATGCATCTTTATGTTCGATCATTTTTTCTATATAAAAATATTATTTAGACATAGAATAATAATATTTTGTCCTAAATTTTTACAAATTTTCTATATACCCCCAAACTTCTAAAATTATACTATATGCCTTCAAACCTTTTAAAATTAATTTTCTTGCATTTGACGTAATGAAATTAAATATCCGCGTGCTCTAAAATGTTTATACCTTAGTGCATAAATTAAAAATGTTAACTACAACATAATAGGATATTAAATGTATATTTTTAAAAATATATTAAATAATTTATACGTATCTTTAATTTTTTTATTTATATATTAACTCTTTGCCTTCAACAATACATGTTGCTTTGAGCTGCTCTTAACATCGGAGATTTGTACTTTTACAGTGAACACTTTTACTATTTTTAAAAATTATTATTATATTATATATTTTTCTGTTAGAAATAATAAAACAAATGAATCATTAAATTAAATCGGACTTACCTAGCTGCACAGTGGAAATAGGATTAAACTGTTGAATTACTCGTATAAACAAATAGATTTTATTTGTATTCACAACCTAAGTGTCTTTCACTCACAGAAAGTCTTTCAAAAAAAGTTTTTTTCAGGCATTCATTTTATATTGTTTGTTGAAGTAAACAGATACACTTAGACCCCATCTATCCACTTTCTCCATGAATAAAGGAAGCGGGTTCAACTGTTATTGGCAGTTTTCTTTGGCAATCGCTTTGTGAGGTTGCGAATCTAGATTTAGATTTGGATTTGAATTTGGTACTAGATTTAAACCCATTATGAGCGGATCTACCCGAATACACAATCTAAATTTACTTCATCTCTCACTTGCACATAATGGGTTCATATACCTATATACTCTAATTTCTCTGTGAGTTCCATACTGATAAATAAGTCGTGCGACCAGCATATTCTTTTTCAAGAGATTGTTGCTATACAATTGTTAGGTATATATAAAAGCTCTATAATTCAAGTAGAGTCTGTATGCTATACCCCAGAACTATCAAATCACATTTATTCATATTTAGATCTCAATTTGATTTATCACTTTTTCAATAAAATATATATTCACAATTATAATTAAACGAATGGTTATAATTAGTTAACCTGTGAATGCATCCAAATGTGACACTCAAATAGATCTTTCCTTCTTCCTGTAATTTTTCCATCATAATTCAATCGTTTTTTCAGATATGCTCAATCCAATCGAATCATACATGGTATTTGGTAGCATTCCAAGATAGCTGCACCAAATTATAACTTCAAGAAACAATTAAAGTTCAAAGGGTATTTTACAAGATTCTCTTGACCTCAAGGGTCTCACACAACTAAAAGAAGATATTCATATCTTTTGTTACCCTATTTTGGTCGAACTTTGCACATATGGTATGAAACATGTGCTACAGTATTATTCTCCTTTCCCCATGGAACGTATGTCTCATTTTATATAAATATAGTACAGGTGATACACTCAGTATCTAACTTGAATCCATAACTCTACTTTTCACATTTCTATTGCATAGGACTCTTACCTGACATTCTTAGACAGGTAAGGTGAGAGACGAATCTTCACATTTTTTACTATTTTTTATAGTCTCATCTTGATAACTCATCAAAGTGATTTTGTTTTAAATTTGAGTTCTCATTAGCTTGTCTTTGTGATATCTTTAAAATTTATCTTTCATTTATGCACCACTTAGTCATAGATGTGATTGCTTATGTGAAAAAACCAATCATCTGTCTAACATACCTTTAATTATTACACTTAGCAATATGCACGAATTATTATATATATATATGTGTAGGCATTATAAATTTGTGTATTAAACACAATTGACATTAATAAAAAAAAAATATGAATCATTTGTTGACATAAATTGGGGAAATAATAATATTATATATCAATGTTCACAAAAAAAAATATATATTCAAGATCTACGCATTCCCAAGGATTTAACATGACTCTGGAATAAATCTCTTAGAATAAGTTTTGTGAACAGATATGCTATTATTTTGTGTGTAGAGATATACTCCAAGCACACCACTTTTGTGCAATAATATCTCTAAGAAAATTATATCTTGTGTCAATATGTTTAGTTTTCGGATGATATTTGGAATCCCTAGTAAATGCTATTACAGCTTGATTGTCGTAATTCACAATAATAAAATTCGACAAATCATTGACAATTTCCAAGTGGTTAGAAACATCTTCAACCAAACAACTTCTTGTACTGCAACTGATAATGTACAAACTTAGTTTCCATGGTAGACAAAGCTACACAAGTTTGTTCTTTGCTACTTTAAGAGATAGCTCCATTGCCAAGTAGAAAAGCATATCCAGAGGTAGATTTTCTTTTATCTAAATTTCCTCCCTAGTCAGCATTAGTATGTCTCCCAAGGTGCAGATCTTTTTCTTGAGAACAAATGGAATAATCCGCTATACCATTCAGGTACCTCATTATTCTTTTTATGACTTTTCAATGGGGTGGACCTGAGTTTGATTGATATCTACTCACCATGCTAATTGCATAACAAATATCTGGTATTGTACACATCATATCATACACATGACTACCCACAATATTAGAATAAGAAACTCTAGCCATCTATTCATTTTCTTGTGAATTTTAGGACATATCTTTCTAGTTAAGTCTTCGCCTTTAGCAATTGGAGTATCTACAGGCTTGCAGTCTTGCATGTGAAATCGTTCAAGAATTTTTCAAATATATGGCTCTTGAGAAAGTGCTAACAATTTCTTTGAACAATCTTTCTTGATTTTAACACCAATAATATATGTTGCTTCACCTAAGTCATTCATCTCAAAATTGGAGGACAACCACTTTTTAATACTCAAAAGATACTCCTTATCATTCCTAGTCAAAAGTATGTTATCAACATTAAAAGATAAGATTACAAACTTATCGTTAGATCTTTTGACATACACACAGTGGTACTTGTCAATCATTTGAAAATCACATGAGATAATCGATTGATGAAACCTTAAGTACCACTGTCTAGAAGATTGTTTCAATCCATAAATAAATCTCATGAGTCTACAAACTTTGTTTTCTTCACCCTCTTTTATGAAACATTTGGATTGTTTCATATAAATTTTCTCTTTCATTTCGCCATTTAAAAATGTCATTTTTACATCTATTTGATATAATTTCAAATCTAAACTGGCAACTATTGCTAGGATAAGATGTATAGAGGTAAATCTACCATTGTCTTTGTAAACATCATTCCAGATGTATTTTTGTATTTTATATATTATAAAAAATATAATAATAGCACCAAAAAAAATAAATATTGATTAATACTATATGAGTTTTTCGTTCCCAATCTATATTACCAGAGTTTTTTTTTTTTTTGTCAACCTATACTCATTTTGTTAGATAAAATCTTGAGTCCACAGATTAAATTTTTCAAATACACATTAATTGAATAAAAATTATAATTATTTATGTTGACCGATTCAACCCATTAAAAGCTTGTTTCATCTCATTAAAAATTTAAAAGCTTGTTTCGTCCTGAGATGTGATGAATGAGGTGGAGTTAATTTGATTACAGTGCCAAAATTATAAAATAATTAAAAAATAAAAAAGGTATATTTTTAATTATTTTACAAATATTAAAATTAAAAATACCCCAACTAGGTGAATTAAGAAGATATTTCCAATTACCTCAACAGCTACGTTGCCTAAATATAGAAGTGAAAAACTCTCTCATTGAAGAGTAAGACAGACTGCCGCTTTATAGAAAATCTGCCATTCCTTCCTCCACTGGGGTATTCAAATCCTCACTTTTGACCGCCTTGCCATTTGTCATCCTCTGGACCTCTCAACTCCCCAACTTCGCTGCCAATTTCAAAGCCAATAACGCCTTGGGCTGGCCAGCCACTAATAATGTTATGAAAATTTAAAAAAAAAAGAAAAAGAATAACGTAATAATTTAGAAATAAGCCATTATTAAAATATTTTATATTTTAAAAATATTATGCTTATCATGTAATAATATAATACAATTTTCTTAGTTAACTTTGATAATAACTAAAGGTGTGTTTGATTGTACATATTTTTCATAGAAAATATGTAATTATTACACTTTTTTTATGGAAAATAATCAAACACTCTTAAATTTTCTATGGAAAAATATGTATGGTACAAGTATTTAAAGTTTATTTCCATGGAATTCATTTTTCAAGGGAGTGAGGTGGTTTTTATTTTCTAGGCAATATTACCTAGAATTAAATTCTAGGTAATTCAATCAAACACACCCTAATTATTTTTGACAATTTTCTACATAATGAGACCATAATCGATACTCCCACATTCACTACTTGTATTTATTAGCCTGAGAGAGTAAACTAACGAATGGGACTGTAATGCCACATAAATGGTAAATTAATTTAATTATTGATTTATTGAGTTAATTTAAATTAAAAAAATATTAAAATTAACTTGTTGTTGAATAAAATAATAAATTAAGTGATTTTAAGAAAATTAAAAATTAAGGTAATTGATTAATTATTTTAAGAATATTCTGGAATAAGAAAAAAATTAAAATAAATCGAATTGTGTGATTTCTGGAAGTTTCGGGTGTTAGTGTAATTAATATAGGGGGGTTAGAGTGTAAATAATGGAAGTTGGGGGGGGGGCTGATGCGAATTGTGGAAAAGATCGAAAGTCACCTTAAATATAACTTAAGTCGTATATAGGTTAAACGCGAGCGTCGGCGAGAGCGGTGGCGCGCGAGGGCAGCCATGGGCGAGGCGCGAGATCGAATCTGCGGGCAGGCGTGCACGAGGAAGGGAAATTCGACTGATTTTAATCAGCCAAAGGCGTCCAAAACGACGCCGTTTCGATTAGAGGCGGTGGCCTCCCTAGCGGCCGCTACCATGTGGCCGCGTCCCCTCCACCCATTTTTGCATGAATTTAAGCTCGATTTCGAGCGTTTTTAATGCTGTGAACAGTGAGAAAAATTCCAAATAAAAGAGCAGTACGGGCGACGTGAATTTGACAGATTTTGGGCTTCAAATCAAGATTAAATTAAGTTTAATCAGTGATTTAATTATCCAAGTATGTAAACAAGCTAGTAATAAATATTTTGTACGATCAAAATTTTATTTAGGGTCCAATTTTATTAATTTTGGCAAATAACTGAGATATTGCAGTTTGTATAATTTTTACCGCTTTTGGACCAAACAAGCCTAAGGATATCTCTGATAAGGTAAGTTCTTTATGCCCTCTACATCGTCCATTTCGTTATCAATTTATTTGACTTCCCTTCGCTTATTTCGGCTGTTAATTAATTATGGAGTTTAAATGGTTAGTTTTAAAATTTAAATTTATTAAACTAATCTCGTGGGTTTTATTCCTTGGTTGCCTAGGGGGGTTTTTGCCACCCCCTTGCCTGTTGGGAATGATGTTGTACTCACTCAAGGCTAGGTTCTTAGCAGTTCGGGTATTACTATTGGATTCTTGGTTGTTTATAGGCTAGAGTGGTTGTGTAGTGGGGCAAGGATCGGCGGTTCAGTGACGAAGTGACTGCCGTATGGTCTATCTTAGGCTGCCGGCTAGCCTCTCCTACCCACCAACCGTTGGCCGGTGCCAAGCACTGTTGATTAGCTCTTCTGTTATGTGATTATAGCATGACTGATATAATTTATTTCTTGTTGCATGTTTTGGTGTGCACATGCGTACGGGCTGCATGTGGGGTTTTTAATGATCTGGTTATGCTTGGTCACGGACATCCTAGCTTGGTTATGATGCATCCAGCACGGGCATATGCATCGCGTGTGGTTTACTATGTGGGCGGAGCATGGCCTGATGCCTGGATGTATGGGCGCCAGTGTATCAGGTTGATGCTCACTACGTCATTGCATTTTATGTGTATTGCATGGCTACTGGTAGTATTTAGTTCTCAGACGGGAGTATCATTTCGAGGGAGCCTATGGTTCGGGTGTCGGGAGTATCGACGTGGTTACGGGTGACGGGAGTACCGATCCGGGACAGTACGCACAGGTTTGTTAAGGATATTCATTGCCTTTTACGGCAGCGGCAGGTTGGTATAGGACTTGGGTGCCAGGTGTCTTGTGTGGGCCCCAAGTACAGGTATGTGTTTTATTATGCTGCGCTATTGTGTTGTAGCGTTTCATGGTCTGTGTGTACGTGCGAGATGGTGTTGGGGTGATCTCTTCTTTTATTTACGGCCTTTCATTCTTATAAACTTGTTGAATCTTGCGACTCACCTTACTTTTCATCATTCTAGGTAAGGGTAAAGCGAAGGCCGAGGGCTAGGATCGTTCCACTTAGCAGCCGGCCGCATGGTTCAGTGTACAGTTAGCCGCCCCATTACCTCTGGTATTTTGTCGGTATTTTTGTCTTTCATTTTTGACTGTGCCGGATTATTCCCTATATCTTTTATTTGTTAGCACAAGTGTCTGTATATTTTTATATACTCCTTGACCGCTGTTCCGACGGGGTACCTGTGGGCATGCATGTTTACTGTTTTTGCTTTCGCTGTCGTATTTCTTATGTATGCTTGCCAGGGTATTTTTTTCTTGCGTTTGTTTCTCTTCCTTATGTAAGTGCTTTCGTTCGGATAGACCGAGTGGTTGGGATATCCGAGCGGGGTGCTTACAATGTTGGTATCAGAGCGTCATTGAGTCAATTTGGGAGACAAGCAACCGTACACTAAGGCTGTTAGGTAGAGTTAGAGTGTTAGGTCGTGTCCTTAATTTCGAAATGCGTTCTAATTAATCTTGGTTATGCAGGTATCATGGACGCACGTCGTGAGCGGGGTCGCGGTAGACTGCCGGCACGAGGTAGAGGACACCTTGTCCCTACTCCTGAGGTCCAGGCGGTAGATGTTGGGGAAGAGAGACAACCAGGGCCCCCAGACATGCAAGAGACCTTGGCGGGTATTCCACGGGCCGTAGATGTGCTGGCAACATCTCAGTTATGACAGGAGCGCATTCATGATAATAGGACTGCTACGACACAGGCGTCACATTCAGGTACACCGGGAGCAGGGGACAGTTCTGGCTCTGCATTACTTAAAGATTTTATGGCCCTACGTTCACTAGAGTTTAGTAGAGGTGCCGACGCGACAGAGGCCGAGGACTTGCTATTGGCAATGGAGAAGCATTTACGATTTATAGGCTGTGTAGAGGCCCACAGGGTTCGACTGGGGACATTTCTGTTATGAGGAGATGTCGAGCGATGGTGGGAGACCACCAGACAGCGATATGGTGATGAGGGCCCGACATGGGCATAGTTTGTTGCGGCGTTCAATGAGACTTATGTACCTGCTTGGATCAGAGAGTAGAAGGTGTTTGAGTTTGTTGAGTTACAACAGGGGAGCAAGACAGTCACGCAGTACGAGACTGAGTTCGTAGCGTTATCTTGTTATGCTCCAGAGTTAGTGACCCCTGAGCCTCGCAGAGTCAGCAAGTTTCAGAGGGGGTTGGGACCAGAGATTCGCCACGCCATGGCTGGTATCGAGGCACCCAACTTTCCTACGGCTGTTCAGGGGGCCCATGCAGTGGAGCGAGATTGATTGGAGGCTCGATTAGATCAGTTAGTTATGAAGAGAACAGGGAGCAGCAGTAAGAAGAGGAAATGGGATGCGAGCAGTAAGAGTTCAGGATTTCCACCATGCCGACAGTGCGGGCAGAGACACCAGGGGTAGTGCCGGGATGTACGTCGGGACGTGTGTTATTGCTGTGGTCAGCCGGGACACTTGAGGAGGGATTGTCCCCAAGGACCGAGACCAGCCACACTAGTCACACCAGCCACACCAGCTACAGGGCAGGATATTATTTATTTTCGGTGTGGACAGAGGAGTCATCGAGCGAACGTGTGTACTCAGCCAGCCCAGATTAGAGGGTTACGGACTGGCGAAGTAAGACCTAGACTAGCACAGAGACAGTCTACGCCTAGTGCGCAGGGTCCAGGAGCACCATTACCTCTTCCAGCAGCATAACACTCGAGGCCCACAGAGAGAGCGTAGATGCAGAGGAGGGCGTTCACGGTGACAGCAGCCGAGGCAGCTAAGGGCAGTGATACAGTACAAGGTATACTTTCTCTCCATGGTCATAACGTATGTGCCTTATTTGATACAGGTTCTACCTACTCTTTCATAGCACCCCATCTGTTACATAAGATCCCAATCCCTTGTAACCCCTTACCATATGATTTGTCTGTTTCGACACTAGGAGGGACGATATTGCTGGGAAATGTGATGGTTAGGGACTGCGAGATAGGGATTCACGATCAGATATTTTTAGGGGATCTCATTGTTTTGGCGATCCAGGATTTTGATTTATTGTTGGGTATGGATTGGCTCTCACGACACTATGCTCGAGTTGATTGTTGGTGGAAGGTGATTTCGTTTGAGTACCCAGGGAGACCAGTTGTTACATACCGGGGTGTGAAGTCAGTGGTGACTACGCCAATGATATCAGTTCTGCACGTTGAGAGGATTATACGACATGGGTGTGAAGCCTATTTTGCATTTGTGACCATGATAGCTGGGGAGAAGAAGGAGTTGGCTGCCTATCCTGTGGTGCAAGACTTTCCAGATGTGTTCCCTGATGAGTTTCCGGGACTACCACCGCACCGGGAGATTGATTTTGCAGTTGATCTGATACCAGGTACGTAGCCCATTTCCAAGACTCCTTATCGTATGGCTGCTAATGAACTGAATGAACTCAAGGTACAGTTGCAAGATCTTTTGGAGAGGGATTTCATTCAACCGAGTACCTCGCCATGGGGGCTCCAGTATTATTTGTGCGTAAGAAGAACGGGTCTATGCTACTGTGTATCGATTACAGACAACTCAATCAGGTGACAGTTAAGAATAAGTACCCCCTACCCTATGTGGATGATTTACTAGACCAGTTGCGTGGTGCATCGATGTTTTCCAAGATAGATTTGTGGTCAGGTTATCATCAGGTGCGAGTCAGAGATTAGGATATTGCGAAGACTGCATTTTGTACATGTTACGGGCACTACGAGTTTGTGGTCATGCCATTTAGGTTAACCAATGCCCCTGCAGTGTTTATGGACCTGATGAATAGGGTGTTCAAGGAGTATCTGGATTCTTTTGTGATAGTTTTTATTGATGACATCCTAGTCTACTCACCGAGCCCTGAGATACACGAGGTGCATCTTAGCATGGTTCTGCAGAAGCTCAGGGAGGAGCAGTTGTATGCAAAATTTTCTAAATGTGAGTTCTGGCAGACCCGAGTTGTATTTTTGGGACACGTGGTCTCAGGTGAGGGTATCTCAGTAGATCCAGAGAAGACCAGAGCCGTGATAGATTGGCCGAGACCAATGACAGTAACAAAGATCCGGAGTTTTCTTGGCCTCGCCGGGTATTATCGACGGTTCATAGAGGGCATTGCGCGACTAGCATCACCTATGACAAAGTTGACAAGGAAAGGTGTCAGATTTATTTAGGACGAGTCTTGTGAGAGATCTTTCCAGGAGTTAAAGCGGCGTTTGACTTCGGCACCAGTACTGACGATACCAAGGAGTGGTGAGTTATTTACTGTATACAGTGATGCCTCATATACAGGGTTAGGATGTGTTTTGATGCAGGACGGTCGAGTGAACGCTTATACGTCCAGACAGTTGAAGAAGCATGAAGTGAATTATCCTACCCATGATTTGGAGTTAGCAGCTGTAGTATTTGCTTTGAAGATCTGGAGGCATTATCTTTTCGGTGAGAGAGTCTAGATATACACTGATCACAAGAGTCTCAAGTACCTATTTTCGCAGAAGGAACTCAATATGAGACAGCGTCGTTGGTTAGAGCTACTAAATGATTATGACTGTGAGATTCTCTATCACCCAGGTAAAGCTAATGTGGTAGCAGATGCACTGAGTCGCCGTGGAGCATCAGTTGCAGCTATGATGGTGCAAGAGTGGTTCTTACTGGAGTAGATGAGTAACCTCACCATTTTAGTGGCACCAGACAATCCTACCCTCTATTGTGCTGTCATGAGTATCCATTTAGATCTGGAGGGTCAGATTCGCGATCGACAGCGACAAGATGTGGAGCTTGGCGAGATCATGGCGGATATGGAGAGATTTGGGCCATTGGGGTACAATCAGATGGATGATGGCTTGCTATTGTTCCGTGGACAGATCTGTGTGCCGAGTGACAGTGATATCAGGTAGAGGATCCTAGAGAAGGCTCATCATTCTCCCTAAACTATCCATCAGGGAACGACGAAGATGTATCTGGGCTTACAACGTAAATACTGGTGGAGCGGCATGAAGAGGGGCGTAGCAGAGTTTGTATCACGATGTTTAGTGTGCCAGCAGGTCAAGGCTGAGCACTAGAGGCCCGCAAGATTATTACGACCTTTGTCTATGCCAGAGTGGAAGTGTGAGCGCATAGCTATGGATTTCGTCTCGGGATTACTGCGATCCAGTCGGGGATTCGACTCGATATGGGTGATTATTGACCGATTGACTAAATCGGCATATTTCCTACCTGTCAAGAAAACCTATCCTATTCATCGACTGGCTAAGTTATACATTGATAAGGTGGTGAGACTGCACGGAGTACCAGCTAGTATTGTGTCAGACAGGAATCCTCGGTTTACCTCACGATTTTGGGAGGCGTTGCAGAGTGTTATGGGGACCCAGTTGACTTTCAGTATAGCCTTCCACCCTCAGACTGACAGGCAGTCGGAGCGGACCATACGAATTATGGAGGACATGCTTCGTGCCTGTGTACTGGACTTCCATGGGAGCTGGGATGATCATCTGTTGCTAGTGGAGTTTACCTACAATAATAAATTCCAGGCCAGTATTGGGATGGCACCTTTTGAGGCGTTGTACGGGCGACCGTGTAGATCACCGCTTTGCTGGGCTGAGATTGGGGAGCGACCACTGCTTAGACCGGAGTTGGTAGAGCAGACGACAGAGAAGATCCAATTGATTCGGGCTAGGATGAAGGCAGCTCAGGACCGTCAGAAGAGTTACGCGGACAGACGGTGTTGGGATTTGGAGTTTGATGTGGGTGATCACGTTTTCCTTCGAGTTATGCCGATGAGAGGTGTTTGACGTTTTGGGGTATCTGGCAAGCTGAGTCCTTGCTATGTGGGACCGTTCGAGATTCTGGAGCGAGTCGGACCGTTGGCATACCGGTTAGCTTTACGCCCTCAGTTAGCCCATGTACACGATGTCTTTCATGTCTCTATGCTTCGCAAGTACGTGGCAGATTCCGGGCATGTCATTGATTATCATCCGCTCGTGGTGTAAGAGGACGCGTCATACGTCGAGTTGCCTGCTAGCATTGTGGATCGGAAAGAGAAAGTACTCCGTAGCCGCACGATCCCCTATGTGAAGGTCCAGTGGCAACGACATATCCCTGAGAAGGCTACTTAGGAGCTAGAGGAGGACATGAGGCGACTTCACCCGCAATTGTTTACCTAGCCAGGTACGAATTTCGAGGAAGAAATTCTTTTAAGGGGGGAGGATTTGTAATGCCCCATAAATGGTAAATTAATTTAATTATTGATTTATTGAGTTAATCTAAATTAAAAGAAATATTAAAATTAACTTGTTGTTGAATAAAATAATAAATTAAGTGATTTTAAGAAAATAAAAAATTAAGGTAATTGATTAATTATTTTAAGAATATTCTGGAATAAGAAAAAAATTAAAATAAATCGAATTGTGTGATTTCTGGAAGTTCCGGGTGTTAGTGTAATTAATATAGGGGGGTTAGAGTGTAAATAATGGAAGTCTGGGGGGGGTGCTGATGCAAATTGCGGAAAAAGGATGAAAGTCACCTTAAATATAACTTAAGTCGTATATAGGTTAAACGCAAGTGTGGGCACGAGCGGTCGCGCGCGAGGGCAGCCGTGGGCGAGGCGCGGGATCGAATCCACGGGCAAGCGTGCGCGAGGCAGGGAAATTTGGCTGATTTTAATCAGCCAAAGGCGTCCGAAATGACACCGTTTCGGTTAGAGGCGGTGGCCTCGCCAGCAGCCGCTCCCGCGCTGCCACGTGGCTGCGTCCCCTTCGCCCCCTTTTGCACAAATTTAAGCCCGATTTCAGGCGTTTTTAATGCTACGAACAGTGAGTAAAATTCCAGATAAAGGAGCAGTGCGCGTGACTTGAATTTGAGAGATTTTGGGCTTCAAATCAAGATTAAATTAAGTTTAATCAGCGATTTAATTATCCAGGTATGTAAACAAGCTAGTAATAAATATTCTGTACAGTCAAAATTTTATTTAGGGTCCAATTTTATTAATTTTGGCAAATAACTGGGATATTGCAGTTTGAATAATTTTTACCGCTTTTTGACCAAACGAGTCTAAGGATATCTCTGATAAGGCAAGTTCTTTATGCCCTCTACATCGTCCCTTTCATTATCAATTTATTTGACATTCCTTCGCTTATTTCGACTGTTAATTAATTATGGAGTTTCAATGGTTAGTTTTAAAATTTAAATTTATTAAAATGGTCTCGGGGGTTTTATTCGTTGGTTGCCTACGGGGGTTTTTGCCACCCATTTGCCTGTTGGGAATGATGTTGTACTCTTCTGGGGCTAGGTTCTTAGCGGTTCGGGTATTACTATTAGATTCTTGGTTGTTTATAGGCTAGAGTGGTTGTGCAGTGAGGCAAGGATCGACGGTTCAGTGACGGAGTGACTGCCGTATGATCTATCTTAGGCTGCCGGCTAGCATCTCCTACCCACTAATCGTTGACCGATGCCAAGTACTGTTGATTAGCTCTGTCATTACGTGATTATAGCATGACTGGTATCATTTATTTCTTGTTGCATGTTTTGGTGTGCACATGGGTACGGGCTGCATGTGGGGTTTTCATGATCTGGTTATGCTTGGTCACGGACATCCTAACTTGGTTATGATGCATCCAGCACGGGCATATGCATCACGTGTGGTTTACTATGTGGACGGAGCATGACCTGATGCCTGGATGTATGGGCGCTATTGTATCACGTTGATGCTCACTACATCATTGCATTTTATGTGCATTGCATGGCTACTGGTAGTATTTAGTTCTTGGACGGGAGTACTGTTCCAAGGGAGACTATGGCTTGGGTGTCGGGAGTACCGACGTGATTACAGGAGAAGGGAGTACCGACCCGGGACAGTGCGCACAGGTTTGTTGAGGATATTCATTGCCTTTCAGGGAAGCGGCAGGTTAATATAGGACTTGGGTGCCAAGTGTCTTGTTTGGGCCCCAAGGACCGGTATGTATTTTATTATGCTGCGATGTTGTGTTGTAGCATCTCATGGCTTGTGTGTATGTGCGGGATGGTGTTGGGGTGATCTATTATTTTATTTACAGCCTTTCATTCTTATAAATTTGCTGAGTCTTGCGACTCACCTTGCTTTTCATCATTCTAGGTAAGGGTAAAGCGAGGGCCGAGGGCGAAGATCGTTCCACTTAGCAGTCGGTCGCGTGGTTCAGTGTACAGTTAGCCACCCCCATTACCTTTGCTATTTTGTCGGTATTTTTGTCTTTCATTTTTTATTGTGCCGGATTATTCCCTACATCTTTTATTTGTTAGCACATGTGTCTGTATATTTTTATATACTCGTTGACCGCTGTTCTGGCGGGGTATCTGTAGGCATGCATGTTTACTGTTTTTGCTTCTGCTATCGTATTTTTTATATATGCATGTCAGGGTATTTTTGTCTTATGTTTATTAATCTTCCTTATGTAAGCACTTTCGTTCGAATAGACCACGTGGTTGAAATATCCAAACAGGTGTGCTTAGAGGGACACTGTTTGTTTGTACCTGGCTGGTTATTGGATATCACATTCTATCAGTACAATTGAATTGAGACAGATCATATGTCCCAATCTTTTCTCCTTCCTCCTCCTCTTGGTCTTGGACTGATAAGCACTCCATTTTAGAATTCACTCTCGTCTCATCCAACAGATTTGACTCAGAAAAATCAAACAAATTATAATTTCTTTAGATTTAGAATACGACTACTCTCCCCCGTAGCAAAGTTAAGATAATATCTATGTGAATTGTCAAACCTAAATAAAATGTCACATCTAAACAACAAATTATGTCCCAACTCTCAGGATTCTATGCCTTGCTTGCAATCCCCCTTTTACTTTTTGTTCTTCTTTTTGTTGCTATGAGATGATAATATTTGGTAGTTTTAGGTACAAAAGTAAGAGACAGATTAAATTTGTTTTCTTAATTGACAACTTCTTAATTTGTTTTCTCACAGTAGTATTGGCTCCTTCACTTGTATTTATCCTCCTTACAGCATTGAATATGGGGGTTCCATGTCGCACTCCATCAGTGCAATATAGTTGAATATAAGCTCATCATGTTTAATTTGATAGAACTCCATTTTAGACTTCATGTAGTACCTTCGCATCCAACAGATTTGACTAAGAAATATCTGAAACAAAATTAAACTAATTTATCTTTATTAAGAAAGCAAGCTTTTATAATTTGCCAAAAAAATAAAAATAAAAATAAAGTGAGTTTTGCTAACAACATATATATTATTCAAATTATAGAAATAGGATGTTTTATAAAAAAAAAAAGTAAATTGCATTCAATTATTTTATAATTTGGGTCATTTACTTTATTGTTCACTTATAAATTATAAGTCAATGAAGAAATTAACAAGAAATAGCTGCACATAGAATCCCTCTCTTAGTAGTAACTGATAAAAGTACTTAATTTCTTTGGCAAATTTATTCCTACCTTTTTTGGGATTATAGTTTTTATGCGGTCCCTCGCTGTTTGTACTCTCAATTTCGACAGAAAAAGTAAATTGCAGATGAAGATTTTGGCGCACTGCACAGGGTAAGGAATCAAACTCACGACCTATTAGTGTGAATCTCAGTTTATCATGACCCAATCACTTGACATGTGCCTTAGAGGCTATTTCTATCCTTTTTAAGTGATGAAAATGTTATATCTGCTAATAAATTTGATAAATAACCTTTAAAAATTGATAAAAATCATAATAATTTTATTTAAAATTAATAATGATAATAATAATTCATAAAAATGAGTATATCTATTGTTAATTTTAAATAAAATTATTATAAATTTTATGTGTGATACGTTAATTCATAAAAATTATTTATAAAAACTATTTGTGAATGTAACATTTTTGTTTAAGTGATGGACAATAGGTGAAGGCATTCACATAATTTTTAGATGTAAACCCTAAAGCACGCACTCCTTGCTTGTATTTATTTATTTGCTATTAATTAGTTAATTTTTTATTGGGAGATAATTAAATGATTTGAGTTTAGGTGGTAAGTTTAGAGAACTTACGGATTACTTCAGTGAGTCAGTCCAATTGCAATTTATCTTAATATATATAGGCAACACGGCACGTCATTGAAACTGGATTCAGGTAAAACGTGGTTCATAACTGTATAATGCTATGTGTTATCTTCCTTTATATATGTATAAATGTATTCTTGGTGGTTGGTTTCAACTAATACAATAAAGTAATGTGACAACCCATCACTACAAGCAAATTAATCAGCCCATCAAACCACAAACACCCCCTTACTTAATCGATCCTTCATTCCAGATCCATGCATTAGTCATTTTTATGCCACAAGTTATAATAGGGTGTCTATCATGGATAATAGAACACGTGAATTTTATGATTTTACAAGAAGTGTGGTTAATGATAAATATGTCACGTAATTAAAACTTCTAAAATTTATGTAATCGAGTGAATCTAATAAAATTAAAATTTGTGATTGCTATATATTATTATTATTTGGCCGACTAGACTCTTCTATCATGAATTTATGGTCGATTTTTAATTTTATCTAATTTTGACCTTTGTTTTAATTAAATCATTAAATTTTAACTTTTATTTCAATTTTATACTTAATCGAGCAAGCATCTGCCCCCACCTTACAGGTGGCTGATGTGACAAATCATAAGATAAAATTATGTCATTTTGGTGAAATTAATAAAAAAATCTGGGTGGGCGAAATGGCGAGTTGGACCAACTTAGATCTGGATTGGCTGAAGCTTCTTATTAATGGTAGAAAATGAGGGAGCTTTAACGAAGGCCGACGACGGGTGATGATCGGCGATGGCAAAGTGGTCGGAGAAGATGACAAAGCAAGGGGCAGACAGTGATAGGGCTTCCAGAATTGACAACGGCGAGAGCGAGATTGGTCGATCGAATTTGGAGGCCAGTGCTGAAGGCTCGGCCGAATAGATCAAAGATGACCGAGGAGTCGATGGTGACGACGTGCGTAAGCCATCGATGAAGGTGTGCGAGAGCCAGTGGTCGCGATGGTAAGGTGGCCGGTGTCTAATGGTTGTCGGAGGAGGCGGATCTGGGCTACTATCGACTGCATTGTAGGAGAAAGATAAGGTGATGGTCAGTATAGAGGTGATTGAGATGGTGTTGCTCTCCCATGGGTGGCCGATTTGAACACTTCACCATCTCTTTCGTTTTGGCTGATCGATGGTTGAAGCATACAAATCGGCCACTATGAAAGGCAAAAACGGAAGATGGATAACTGATCTGTTAAAGCGTACAAATCGACCACTGTACAAATAAGTTGATCTGTTGAAGTTTACAGATGAGTGGCCGCCGTTAATGGAAGCAAACTAATGGCTTGATGAAGAGTGAGGAAGAAGAAGGAGACTGGTAGTGGTAAAGGCAAAAACGGATAGAAGGTAAAAACTCTAAGTGATTTGAGAAAAAAAAGATGGCTTTTGATTCATTAAGTGTTGGGTCAACTCCTTGAGTTGGATTTGAATTAGGGTCAACCTGACCCATTACTTGGATTTCAAAATACTGACCTCGTTTTGTTTTGTGCATTGCAACAATATCACGACAAAATGATATTGTTTTTTTGATGTGTCTATTATTGATTGAAAATAAAATTAAAATAAAAGTTAAAATTTGATGAATAAATTGAATTATAGGTCAAAATTGAATACTATTAAAGATAGAACAGTATATTCTGCATAATTATTAATTTAGGTTGAGGGAAAGAGAGACAAGAGGCTACATAAATCTAATAAATTTTTAATTACAAATATTCCGCATAATTATTAATTTAGGTTGGGGGAAAGAGAGACAAGAGGCTACATAAATCTAATAAATTTTTAATTACAAATATAGTATATCATTGCATTTTTTGTACTGTATATTAAGATGCATTATATTCTCTTTCTCCCTATCTTTTATTGCTTTAATTAACAAAAACTTTAAATTAGTTATTATGCTGAGTATCGTCTCTATCTCCTCTAAGCTCAAAACCCCATTATTGTCCATGTAAAATCCTTGAACCAAAATTAAACTATCACAAAATTCCATCATTTCCGATCACCAATATCAAACAAATCCAAATTAAGTTCATTATTATGAAATATTAATTCTACAGATTACACACAGCGCATTATTACTCATAAAAATGAAAGGACAGAGATCTAAATCTCAGCATCAATCTCCAGAACCAAATCATGGGGTCCCAAAATGGAAGCCATGGTGGTGCCTTTGCGCTGGGGAAGCAGGCTGATCTGCTTGGACTCCTCCTCAGTGAGTGACCAATCAAATATATCAAGGTTTTCTCTCATCCTTTGCTTGTTGAAGCTCTTTGCCACGACGCTGGCTCCTTGCTCGTACACCCATCTCAGTGACACCTGAAAATTCCCCACCATCAATTCAACTCATCAAGGAAATGCCCTTTCTTTTTTTTTTTTTTTTAATTTAAGAAAAGTTCAATTTGAACCCATAAAATTTTGAAAATTACACTGAAATCTCTTTTATTAATTACAGAAATTAAGTTGTAGAAACCTGGGCAGTGGTTTTCCCTCTGGCCTTGGCAATCTTCTCAAGGACATCACTCTCCACAATTCTGTTGTCTCCCCATTTGGTGCCGTTGGCTCCCAGTGGAGAGTAAGCTGTGATGTGAATTTTCTTTGCCTTGCAGAACTCTATCAGTTTCTTCTGATGCCAAAGCGGGTTCAGCTCCACCTTAATAACCCACAACCATGAAATCAACACAGAATTTTATATGAATTGAACTACTATATATTTTTGAACGGAACCGTCACGATAACAATAACGTAGTATATATGATGGTAGCATATTCAATGACTGATCATAATTAATCTGCAAATGATAAGGCCAAGTCAACCCATTTTATATGAATTTTGGGTACAAATAAGTTTTGTGTATATATATATATATAGAGAGAGAGAGAGAGAGAGAGAGAAATGATTTAAGGATAGGACCCCGATTCATATATATGGTGTGGCTCATTTTTACCGACACCTCCATAAGATTTGGGCCTTATAGTTTAATTAATACAAAATCTTCTTCAAAAATAACACAAATCATATGGCAATTAATTAGAAGTGAGCAAGTTTTAGGAGAGAGTAGAATTAATTACTTGGTTGATGGCCGGAGGGATTTTGGCAACGGAGAGGAGCTCCTCAAGCTTCTTGCAGGAGAAGTTGCTGACGCCAATGCCTTTGGTGAGGCCAAGCTTCTGGCACTCTTCCATGGCTTCCCAAACCGACTTCAAATCCAGGGGGACTATAAGTTCTTTTGGAACTGGGGTTTTGGTTATGTGTTCAGTCAGCCTCACTGGCCAATGTATCAGATACATATCAACATATTCCAACTGCAGATTCCTGTTCACAAACAAATTCTTTTTAACAATTGAAAATTATATTCGATCTCTCCCAATTTTAAGACTCACAAATCAGATGCAGTGATTAAGGCCCCGTTTAATCTTATTGTTAATCCCAAAAGTAAAAATATATTTTGAATCTGGTTCAATGTTAATGATTTAAGTTCACTAATTCAGAGTTCGAAAGCGACTAGAACGATCACGAATCCAGATAATTACTCACTTGAGGCTCATTTTGATGGCGGGAATGATCTGGTCACCGTGAGCGAAGCTCATCCACAGCTTTGTGGTGATGAAGAGCTCGTCACGGGACTTGATGAGGCCGAGCAGGAGGGCCTCGGCGACAGCCTCGCCGAGAGCCTGCTCCGACCGGTAGGCGAAGGCCGTGTCGAAATGGCGGTAGCCCGCTCTGATGGCTTCGAGGGTGGCCTGCTTCGTGACTTCCAGGTCTGGCAGCGGATACGCCACCGTTCCCATGCCGATGGCCGGCATGGTCTGGCCGGAAAAACTCAGAGTCACCTCCGGAACATTAACTCCCATTTTTGTCACTTAATTCCACCCTGCAAGTGCACTGAGACTCGGAAGAATTTATTTATAAACATGCAAGGGCGTTGAACAATTCTCCGCAGCGTGGGGCCCACTTGTTGACGATTTTAAGATTTGTTTTCTTAGGATACTTTTATATCTACCTATCTATCTCCAAAATGAAAATAAAAATGGTATTCGTATAGTAGATGACTGATGTGGCATGTGTGCTGGCCGCTTGTTAATTATCATAATTCCAAAATTATAGAATCTAACTATATTATACCAAATTTTACTTTATGTCCAATAATAATAATAATAATAATAATAATATAAAAATATGCTTAATCAATATACCCCAGGGTTAGTGACTTCGACACCTTATTAATAACCCTAATTAAGAAAGAAAAAAATAGTCATATATTTGGTGAAAATAAAGGTGGGTTTCATATTGCGATAGTTATGAAATATCTTAAAAATAATAAGATATTTATTTATTAAAAATCTTCAAAAATGGTTCAATGTCGACTGTTTTTTTTTATTTAGTTATTTATTTATTTATCAATAGACAGGACCAGAGACAACTATTCAAAAATGGGCAGAACCCAGAGACAACTACCGAAAATGGCCGCCTTCTGGAAGCGTAATTTATAAAAAGATTTTGAGTCATAAAATATAGTTCACTTTTCAAACATGTGAAAGAAATTCATTTTTTTTAACTTAAATCAAAATATTTATTTTTGTTGATTTCAAATACGAAGGGCTGATTAGTTGAAGTGGAAGTGCCCAGTCAACATGGACGGCTTCCAAATGTCCCACGAGCTTGACGGTTCACTAATGTATTGTACGACACGTAAATCATTATTAAATTTTAATATACAACGTTTACATAATTATATGTGAAAATAAAAATTTAAAATAGGCGCCTAAAATATTACTGACAGTTAATGTCATTTTTATTTTTAGCCTTTTCTGTAAGACTATCTGGAGCTTTGGGCCAGGAAGCCGGGCCCAGTTTCTGAACCCAGGTTTGGCCCGTTGATCAAAATTGGGCTGCAACTAAAAAAAAAAAGAAAAAAAAAAGAGAAATAGAAAAAAATGACCTATTTACACATATATTTATAGATTAGCTAATTAATTATGCTCCCTAAACGTTGCGTACCTTCTACTATTGTTATTGTTTTCCAGGGTGCACGTTTGATTCCCATGGGAATGTAGAGGGTTTAGGGTTATTATGGGTATTTTTCGAATCGCTTCTTATAGGTTGGATTCGATCTAGCAGACTGGTCTAATCTCCTGAACCTCAATATATAATACCCGAGAAATTCTAAAGGACTCAAGGGTAATTTATCTTGGGGTAAAAATAGAATTTAAGGATAAATGAAGGGTAAAACGGTAATTTATTAACGTATAGGATGACAGAATCGACTGCCGGGAGTACCCTGGAGCCGAGATGTCAAAGGAAATTTATATGGCATTAATGAGCACCCCGAGATAGGATTTATGGTGCCGAAAGAAATCGAAACGGGAACGGTTTTCGGTACAACTAAAAAGGCAGCTGCCAAATAGGCTACAATACCGAATTTTCATAGACGACTTTTCGGAAGTCAACGGAAGCTTGAGGGAGCTTCGGTTTTTCATTAGGAACAACCCTTCAGAGGTTTCAGGAAGGAACGAATGGGTTTAAGGCCAAAACGAAGATTCGGGCCTAAGTGCAGTTTTTAGAAATTGCTAGAGGGAGGCCGAAACAAGGTTGTTTTGGAATCTTCGAGGGTCAAAATGATGTTTTAGGACTTTTTGGACCTAAGTGCAATATTGAAAAGTTGAGGGGTTAAGTGGAAAGGGCCAAAATGAGATAGCCCAAAAGTTGAGGGGCTAAACTGCAATTTCTCAAACTTTGGCCAATGGTAATCGAGCATGGGGTCTCTGGTCGCCGATTTCGGCCGTTCCAGCCATTGGGCAAGCACGAGGGATGGTCGGGGAGCATTGTTTGTAAAGGTAAGAGGCGTCATCGACCACTCAAGTGGTCGAATTTTGAAGACAAATCCGACCAGAAAACTGGTCGGATTGTCGCGACCTGCAAGTCGCAATTTTGGTCTCCTCAAGCTCGCCCAAGGTCGATCCAAGGTAGGTTTATGCTCTTAAGCTTATGGGCTATCCGATTCTGGCCGTTTGGAGCATCGAAGATGCCTATAAATAGGCATAGAAAGAGGCCGAAAATTGGAAGGATTTTAGCTTCAAATCGGCCGCTTAAACGAACGAATTGATGCTCCATTTTAAGGGGCTTTTGAAGCCCATGAAGATTAGAAGCGATCTGGAGAATTTCAGCCATTTTCGTGAAGGTTTGATGGGCATACGAAGGGTCGCCGGAAAACGAGGCGGACGGCCAAGCCGAGGCTTTGGCCGTCCGGTTGAGGGCTTTCGGGACCTCCTTTCGAGCTCAAAATTGGCCACGAGGATCGACTGGACAAGGGCTTGAATATGGCGGAGAAAACCAGAAACTCCGGCGACCGGAGCGCCGGAGAAGACGACCGGCGCGTGCCGGTCACGCGCCCCACTTCACGCGCCACCACTCGCCCTAGCATGTTGGGGCGCGTACGGGCGCGTGTGAAGCTAGAAAAATCTGAAAAAAATACTGAAAAATAGAGAAAAATATTTTATGGAGGGTTGTGCAAAAAGATTGGGATTTGGGATTCCCGATGCCTCGGTTTCCGCACCAAAGTGCCTCGTTTTGCGTGAAAACGCAATATCTGGGTAAGTTCAGTATTTTTCCTTGAAAGTTCATAGCTTATAATGAATTGTTGTGAAGTTAGATTTGAGAAAATAGTCTCGGTATATTTATTGAGATTTTTAGAAGGAAAAATGAAGGAAAATGAAAGGAAATAGGAAATAAAATAGAATATTGAGGATATTTAGTAATTAAATATTATTTTATGTTTGAGGATATCGAGATGATAAGATCGGTGCAACTTTTGAGAGTTGGCACGAGAATCGAGGCGGGGCACGCATATCGAGGCGATGCACGCTTTTCGAGATGTCTTTGTCTTTGGGCAAAGGTGAGTGGTATTCTCACAAGAAGTTATATTCATGATATATTTGTTGTATATGCATGTTATTATGATTGCAATATTCATTTGTCATATTGCATTGAAAGTCGTGATATTTCCATTGCACGATATTATTGTCATATTGAAACTTGTGCATGGGGATGGGATGATACCCTCAGAGTGTAGCCGTAATTCCCCTAGGGCGTTGAGGGAATAACGTTAGGCCTATCCCGTAGACGTTCGGGATTTGCCTAGGATTCCTAGCCGGGTTGGGGATACCTGGGAAGTTACATTATGGGTATATGTGTTGTTCATGTATTTGCATCATGCATCATATATATGTTTTTGGACCCTCACTAGAAGTTTCATCTTCTAATGGGTTATACCCCTGGAACATTCAACGTTCCAGTTGAGACTTGCAGTTAGCAAGGAGCAGGTTGAGATATGACGGCACGTGATGGCGTGGCCGATGGATTCAGCAGGAGATTTTCAGTATTTAATTTATTGAGAAATGTATCTGATGTATGCTCGAGGTTTCATATGATTTGCACTTAGGGTGTTAGATGTTATCTCGGGAGACGTGTATCAAAGTATTTTTATATTTGAAGATATCATGGTAATATATGGTACGAATTCTTGTATTGTTTTTAAATATAGTGAATTCAAGTATGTACCGTATCAGGTTTCGATTATTGCTTCCGCATTGTTAATGATTTGCTGGGGTTTCCCTTTGAAATACGACATTTGATGTATGAGGAAAGGGATTATGTATGTATCTGATGGACCCCAGCATAGTGGCACGCCCCTCGATGGGACGGGGTGTTACAGTTGGTATCAGAGCGAATTTTTGGAAAATAAGTTCGATGAAGGAGTCTTAAGTGACTAGGATGTAGATGATATTAGAGCGAACCTAAGGAAAAGGGTCGCGTGTGGCTAGATAAGCAAAGCCACCGTAAGATTTGGGTATTGACGGTTACTGGATAAGTGCGTTGTTGTGGAAGTGCATGTCTAGGCTAGTTCTGGCTAAGGAAAGACTTGGTACTTAAGTGCGTCCATTGTGACCCACCACTCTTTCCTGGGAACTTACCTGGTGTACTCTTCACGACAGACATTATTTCAGTAGACGACTACTATTCCCGGTGAATAGTAGAATACCTGATAGAAGTTAGATCGAGCAGAATGATCTAGCTATTGGAATAAGGATCCGATGTTATGATTGGAATGTAAGGAAGACTCGGTAACCATGATTAGGGATCCGAGAGATTTTGGAGACTAATAATTTGAGGACGTTAGTCAAAATCATTGAAAGGAAAGATTAGATAACTGGTAGTTATCGAGGATGATCGGATCAGGAATGATAAGTCTGATGTGTCAGAGCCTAGCTGATGAGTTAGGATCAAAGGGTAAGTATTTTCGAGGATTATTTAGTATCCCGAAAATAAGATATGGGATCCCACGGATTGGGACAAACGAGAGGCCGAGAATGGCCAAATGATGGCGCACGAGTGCGTCTATTGATGAGGCGAAAGTGGTACAATCGATGAGACTCGCAAAGGCGGGATAGGGAACCCTGGCAGGGAGACAGGACTACTGGTCGGTGTTCGCAGTGACAGATCTGGATCTAGGGACCGAGGTAGAAGGCTTGTGATGAGCTTATGATCAACGTACCGGGGAAGCTAGTTAGCTGTCTCGCGGTATGAGTCGAGGACTCAGGATCTAAGTTGTTTAGTGTACTGCCGAGGAGGTGATCAGATGCTGAATATCTGGGGCAACACAGTAGGGTCTGTACCTTGTAGGGGAGATCTAAGTCCCAATGGGTGCGAGGTGTGCCACTAGCTATGATCGATCGAGGCCGGAAGCCTCAAGAATCGAATTGAAATGGATTAAATATGGACTGTGTGTCCTATTTAAATATTGCAATGAGATCATGAGATGGTCATGTTGGGTGGCTGAAAGGAAAGCTACCTAACGTATGAAATGGAAAAGGAAAGATGCATGCTCGTGAGCCGTGTAGGCGCTACCTATGAGGTGATGGAAATCACCAGGCCATGATGAGGGCCTAGAAAGAAGGTTCTTACAGAAGGAGTTAGACTCAGGGCAACGACGACGAATGATAGTTCTTAGAGGACTACGACGAGACCGTGCAGTTTTCACCCAAAATGCACCCGAGTTAGGGTTGACGTATGACGTAGGAGTAAGCCTACCATATGATGGGGGTGATGATGACAGCTGTGTGCTGGCTGACGGAAAGAGTAGTGCCTAGGAAGAACTAATTTAATGGTCGTGTGCCGATAGTCAACTGGATCTGAAGAACGAAAGGCGAGAGTCAGTTGATTCTCGGTAAATGAGATTTCAGGTAGTGGAGCATGACCGATCCAAAGGCTTGACCGATGAAAAAAAAAAAAAAAAATGGTAGTCTCAACTCAAGGTAGAGTTCGGTGACTAAAAAGGAAAGATGTGCTTGAAGGTCGTATCGACCGTAGATGAATGATAAGGAGACCTAGTCAACAGAGGTTGTGACTACGTTTCAGTGAGCCAAGTGAACCTGCAGAATCAGGTAAAGTGGTCGGTAGTCAATCCGACGAAGAGAGCTTAAGGGCACCATGACAAATGATGGATAGAAAGCCATGAAGGTAAAGGAATCAAATTCTTGGAAGATAAATGGAACCAGATATCGTGATCTGATTCAGGATTTCCGAGGATTGATCGGTTTGAGATTTTTGAGGAATTTCTTAAAGAAATGATTGAGGATCTAGAGGTTCGTAATAGAACTTTAGAGTTTTCAAAGGAAGAAATCCAGTAAGGATGAGAGTATTGTAGGTGACATAAGTACCTGCCTACTCTAATTGGTAGTAAGGTTATGATTGTCGTCTTAAAGATTGTGCAAATCTTGGACGTGATTGAGAGGATCAAGTGATGGCAAAGGTGCCAAGATGATAGGTCGCAGTAAGAGAAACTGTAGACCCAAGTTGATTGAGGATTGGAGATTTTCGATTTGAGAGATTGGAACTCTCGTATGGCTAGACAGTTAGTCTAGGTAGCCTTGGTGGCAGATTGGGAAAAGTATAGCTGAGTGATGTCAGCAAGTTATGGAAATAAAGAGTCTGTCGAGTTATGGTTCAGGCACTTGCGGTTAATGAAAAACCGTAAGATGAATTGGAAGATGATAGGATATATTCTCGGAGGTATTAACGAGATTATTTCTTAATAATGATTGCCAATGATAGCTTGAGGTTATAGGATGATTAGCCGTGTTCGGCTTGTTTGAGGATGTAAATTATCAGGTTTTGAAAGAGATGATAATTAAGAAACGATATCTTTTATCTCGAATATGATGAATAATGAAACAGCCGCAAGAGGCTGGGATATTTATGATTGATATATGATCGAGGTTAAGATAAGGAAATAAGGTATTTTGAAATCGATGTTTCGATGATAAGGATATTGAGATGATAATCTCGGAATTGATGATTTGACCAATTTACCATTAGCATTGATGTTGCGTTGGCAATTGTGTCTATTGATGATATGATGGTGTACTCCTCGGATAGGGAGACACATGAGAAACATTGAGGATCTCAGAATTAATGATACGATGGTTTACTCCTCGGACAGGGAGACGCACAAGGAACATTGAGGATAACGCTAAGGAACATCACGATAGATGTTATGATGAGATTGGCTTGCTAGGTAGTAAGCAGATCATGAAAGAATTGATGAGAGCATGAGGCTCTATATTGGTGAATGTGAAATCAAAGTTGATTGTCATAAGCACCATAAGGATCAGAAGTTTCTGAAAGGTAAGATGTCCTGATAGATATCGGGAGACGAGCCAAATGTTTTGAATAGAGGATGGTTCGAGGAAAGGTTGGAAACCTTAGTGAATGTAAATCTGAATATGATTGAGGATCCATAAGATTTGGAGATTTAGACTGGTATTGAAAAGTATCAGAAGTGACGGGAGTCGGGTCAATTACAACTCTCGGAGACGGGACAAGGAGGCTCTAGAAAAATAATAGCACCATGGGTGTGTGGCCTATAATAGCGGATCTGAGCCCAAGGACCAAGGTATGAAGGCTAGTAAAGAGCTTATGATCAACGTACCGGGGAAGCTAGGTAGCTGTCTCGCGGTATGAGTCAGGTGACTCAGGGTCTAAGTTGCTTAGCGTACTGCCAAGGAGACGGTCAGATTCCAAAGTTTAGGTACCACCATGACTGTTATGGTTTGACTAAGATCCAAGTTCCAATGGACCGGAGCGTTGTGATAGGATCCCTACCTGTCTATGAAATGATGGAAAGTTTTTGAGGTTGACAAGCTGTCGTCAGGAGTTCGAGAGGGAACACTCTGAAATAGTTGTGTCCATGATAGGACTCGTGAAAGAGTCGAATGAGAATGAACTGCCGGGGGCAGTAGAGCTTATGATAGCTCCAAAGGATCGGGTTGCATGATAGTGCAACAGAACTGAATGATGGCATGTGAATCATGCCAAGGCACAGAAATGACTACCCGATGTATGACTTGGAACTGGAAAATGTGGTACGTGCTCTCGAGATTATGGGACACTACCAAAATGATGGGGCATTGATGTGCTCACGAACCACGAGGAGCCTGAAGTATGAGTTCTCGCAGAAGGAGCTGAACGAGAGGTAGCAACGTTTGATAGAGTTCCTTAAGGACTACGACTGCACTACTTCGTATCACCAGGCGCGTGGCAGAGAGGTGCCCAACACAGGACTTGGTGGATAGCTGTGAGTGTCAGATGAAGTTGGAGGCTAGTTAGCCTGCCAACTATGATGGTAGTGCCGAAGGGATCGTCTATTTTTATGGCTAGCCTAGTTGTTTAGCTGGATCTGGTGAACGAGATACGAAGGCAAGGGTGGTTGACAAGTGTACTTGTCTATGATTAATGATTATGACCAGTCCAAGAAGTTATGATTTTTGAAATGCAAGAGGGCATTCTCAAAGTTTCAGGGTAGAAAGTGCGTGCCTAGAATGATGAATGATGTGTGGTCATCTGATAAGAGCCACAAAAAGGAAATGTTATGAATGAACACGGTATGCTTGTAAGCATTGCTCGTGTAAGGAATGCAAACCGAGAGGTGTTTGCCAAAGGATCAAATAGATGTTTGATTCGAGGTGTTCAGGTAATGAGCTATGTTGTGTCTTAGTTACCTGACTGTCAGATGAAAATTTCGAGGCCGAAATTTCTTTAAGGAGGGGTGAATATAATACCCGAGAAATTCTAAAGGACTCAAGGGTAATTTATCTTGGGGTAAAAATAGAATTTAAGGATAAATGAAGGGTAAAACGGTAATTTATTAACGTATAGGATGACAGAATCGACTGCCGGGAGTACCCTGGAGCCGAGATGTCAAAGGAAATTTATATGGCATTAATGAGCACCCCGAGATAGGATTTATGGTGCCGAAAGAAATCGAAACGGGAACGGTTTTCGGTACAACTAAAAAGGCAGCTGCCAAATAGGCTACAATACCGAATTTTCATAGACGACTTTTCGGAAGTCAACGGAAGCTTGAGGGAGCTTCGGTTTTTCATTAGGAACAACCCTTCAGAGGTTTCAGGAAGGAACGAATGGGTTTAAGGCCAAAACGAAGATTCGGGCCTAAGTGCAGTTTTTAGAAATTGCTAGAGGGAGGCCGAAACAAGGTTGTTTTGGAATCTTCGAGGGTCAAAATGATGTTTTAGGACTTTTTGGACCTAAGTGCAATATTGAAAAGTTGAGGGGTTAAGTGAAAAGGGCCAAAATGAGATAGCCCAAAAGTTGAGGGGCTAAACTGCAATTTCTCAAACTTTGGCCAATGGTAATCGAGCATGGGGTCTCTGGTCGCCGATTTCGGCCGTTCCAGCCATTGGGCAAGCACGAGGGATGGTCGGGGAGCATTGTTTGTAAAGGTAAGAGGCGTCATCGACCACTCAAGTGGTCGAATTTTGAAGACAAATCCGACCAGAAAACTGGTCGGATTGTCGCGACCTGCAAGTCGCAATTTTGGTCTCCTCAAGCTCGCCCAAGGTCGATCCAAGGTAGGTTTATGCTCTTAAGCTTATGGGCTATCCGATTCTGGCCGTTTGGAGCATCGAAGATGCCTATAAATAGGCATAGAAAGAGGCCGAAAATTGGAAGGATTTTAGCTTCAAATCGGCCGCTTAAACGAACGAATTGATGCTCCATTTTAAGGGGCTTTTGAAGCCCATGAAGATTAGAAGCGATCTGGAGAATTTCAGCCATTTTCGTGAAGGTTTGATGGGCATACGAAGGGTCGCCGGAAAACGAGGCGGACGGCCAAGCCGAGGCTTTGGCCGTCCGGTTGAGGGCCTTCGGGACCTTCTTTCGAGCTCAAAATTGGCCACGAGGATCGACTGGACAAGGGCTTGAATATGGCGGAGAAAACCAGAAACTCCGGCGACCGGAGCGCCGGAGAAGACGACCGGCGCGTGCCGGTCACGCGCCCCACTTCACGCGCCACCACTCGCCCTAGCATGTTGGGGCGCGTACGGGCGCGTGTGAAGCTAGAAAAATCTGAAAAAAATACTGAAAAATAGAGAAAAATATTTTATGGAGGGTTGTGCAAAAAGATTGGGATTTGGGATTCCCGATGCCTCGGTTTCCGCACCAAAGTGCCTCGTTTTGCGTGAAAACGCAATATCTGGGTAAGTTCAGTATTTTTCCTTGAAAGTTCATAGCTTATAATGAATTGTTGTGAAGTTAGATTTGAGAAAATAGTCTCGGTATATTTATTGAGATTTTTAGAAGGAAAAATGAAGGAAAATGAAAGGAAATAGGAAATAAAATAGAATATTGAGGATATTTAGTAATTAAATATTATTTTATGTTTGAGGATATCGAGATGATAAGATCGGTGCAACTTTTGAGAGTTGGCACGAGAATCGAGGCGGGGCACGCATATCGAGGCGATGCACGCTTTTCGAGATGTCTTTGTCTTTGGGCAAAGGTGAGTGGTATTCTCACAAGAAGTTATATTCATGATATATTTGTTGTATATGCATGTTATTATGATTGCAATATTCATTTGTCATATTGCATTGAAAGTCGTGATATTTCCATTGCACGATATTATTGTCATATTGAAACTTGTGCATGGGGATGGGATGATACCCTCAGAGTGTAGCCGTAATTCCCCTAGGGCGTTGAGGGAATAACGTTAGGCCTATCCCGTAGACGTTCGGGATTTGCCTAGGATTCCTAGCCGGGTTGGGGATACCTGGGAAGTTACATTATGGGTATATGTGTTGTTCATGTATTTGCATCATGCATCATATATATGTTTTTGGACCCTCACTAGAAGTTTCATCTTCTAATGGGTTATACCCCTGGAACATTCAACGTTCCAGTTGAGACTTGCAGTTAGCAAGGAGCAGGTTGAGATATGACGGCACGTGATGGCGTGGCCGATGGATTCAGCAGGAGATTTTCAGTATTTAATTTATTGAGAAATGTATCTGATGTATGCTCGAGGTTTCATATGATTTGCACTTAGGGTGTTAGATGTTATCTCGGGAGACGTGTATCAAAGTATTTTTATATTTGAAGATATCATGGTAATATATGGTACGAATTCTTGTATTGTTTTTAAATATAGTGAATTCAAGTATGTACCGTATCATGTTTCGATTATTGCTTCCGCATTGTTAATTATTTGCTGGGGTTTCCCTTTGAAATACGACATTTGATGTATGAGGAAAGGGATTATGTATGTATCTGATGGACCCCAGCATAGTGGCACGCCCCTCGATGGGACGGGGTGTTACACAATAGGCCCATGGTCGAGGTCGTCAGAGCAATGTCGCACATCGCCAAAACTCGATCTCAGACCACAGAATCAAGCAAACTTCCAGCAATACTTCCAGCTCGTTAGCTTAAGTGTTCGGCTCGCATAACAACAAGACCGTTGAATAAACGGAGGCGGAACCCACCCACCTTGCTTGATCCAAACGAGATACTTGGTAATATGGAATTCACTCTTGATTTTATAGAATTGATAAAGACATCTTGTTTCCATGATATCATTCTATTATTTTGAATTTTATATAAATTGTAAACTCTCCATACTAAAAATAAGAGCCAAAAAACCATTGTAAAAAAAGAAGAAATGAACAATAATATACTGTTACTCTGCTGGAATAACCAAAGAACAATCGTGAACTAAGTATCATTCTGGTCAAATCACGTAAAAACTTTCCCGTGTGTCATTTATCATTCGATCTATTTGTTCCTCCTCTTTGTATTTGTGCTTATTTTCTCATTGTGGGCCTACAAATCACGATTGACCCCTTTCGAACGTCGATAAGGGTTTAATATATAATGACTCTGATATTTTTAGATAAATTGAATTGAATTTGTATGTTAGACTTGAGGTGTAACATAAATAAGGTTTGATGTCAATTAAATCTGAAAAAAAAATGAAAATCAAATCAAATCCAATTAAAAAGAAACTTTTAAATTTTTTTATATACCCTAAACTTTTAAAATTTTTGTATTTGACATAATTAAATTTATGTCCTAAATGCATGAGTTAAAAATATTAACTACAATATAAGTAGATATTAAATGTATATTTATAGGAATATATTAAATAATTCATACATCTTCCTAATTTTTTATTTATATAATAGTTCTTTAGGTCCCTAATAATACATTTCACCTTTTCCCTTTATTGTGTAATTCTATGCATCTTTATGTTCGATCATTTTTTCTATATAAAAATATTATTTAGACATAGAATAATAATATTTTGTCCTAAATTTTTACAAATTTTCTATATACCCCCAAACTTCTAAAATTATACTATATGCCTCCAAACCTTTTAAAATTAATTTTCTTGCATTTGACGTAATGAAATTAAATTTCCGCGTGCTCTAAAATGTTTATACCTTAGTGCATAAATTAAAAATGTTAACTACAACATAATTGGATATTAAATGTATACTTTTAAAAATATATTAAATAATTTATACGTATCTTTAATTTTTTTATTTATATATTAACTCTTTGCCTTCAACAATACATGTTGCTTTGAGCTGCTCTTAACATCGGAGATTTGTACTTTTACAGTGAATACTTTTACTATTTTTAAAAATTATTATTATATTATATATTTTTCTGTTAGAAATAATGAAACAAATGAATTATTAAATTAAATCGGACTTACCTAGCTGCATAGTAAAAATAGGATTAAACTGTTGAATTACTCGTATAAACAAATAGATTTTATTTGTATCCGCAATCTAAGTGTCTTTCACTCACAGAAAGTCTTTCAAAAAAAAGTTATTTTCAGGCATTCATTTTATATTGTTTGGTTAAGTAAACAGATACACTCATACCCCATCTATCCACTTTCTCTATGAATGAAGGAAGTGGGTTCAAATGTTATCGACAATTTTCTTTGGCAATCGCTGTGTGAGGTTGCAAATCTAGATTTAGGTTTGGATTTGAATTTGGTACTAGATTTGAACCCGTTATGAGTGGATCTACCCAAGTACACAACCTGAATTTACTTCATCTCTCACTTGCACATAATGGGTTCACATACCTATATACTCTCATTTCTCTGTAAGTTCCATACTGTTAAATAGGTCGTGTGACCAGCATATTCTTTTTCAAGAGATTGTTGCTATACAATTGTTAGGTATATATAAAAGTTCTATAATTCAAGTAGAGTCTGTATGCTATACCCCAGAACTATCAAATCACATTTATTCATATTTAGATCTCAATTTGATTTATCACTTTTCAATAAAATATGTATTCACAATTATAATTAAAGGAATGATTATAATTAGTTAACCTGTGAATGCATCCAAATGTGACACTCAAATAGATTTTTCCTTCTTCCTGTAATCTTTCCATCATAATTCAATCGCTTTTTCAGATATTCTCAATACAATCGAATCATACATGGTATTTGGTAGCATTCCAAGATAGCTGCACTGAATTATAACTTCAAGAAACAGTTAAAGTTCAAAGGGTATTTTACGAGATCCTCTTGACCTCGAGGGTCTCACACAACTAAAATAAGATATTCATATATTTTGTTACCCTATTTTGGTCGAACTTTGCACACATGGTATGAAACATGTGGTACAGTATTATTCTCATTTCCCTATAGAACGTATGTCTCATTTTATATAAATATAGTACAGGTGATACACTCAGTATCTAATTTGAATCCATAACTCTACTTTTCACATTTCTATTAAATAGGACTCCCACCTGGCATTCTTGGACAGGTAAGGCGAGAGGCGAATCTTCACATTTTTTACTATTTTTTATAGTCTCATCTTGATAACTCATCAAAGTGATTTTGTTTTAATTTTGAGCTCTCATTAGCATGTCTTTGTGATATCCTTAAAATTATCTTTCATTTATGCACCACTTAGTCATAAATGTGATTGCTTATGTGAAAAAACCAACCATCTGTCTAACATACCTTTAATTATTGCACTTAGCAATATGCACGAATCATTATATATATATATGCGTGTAGGCATTATAAATTTGTGTATTAAACACAATTGACATTAAAAAAAAATATGAATCATTTATTGACATAAATTGGGGAAAGAATAATATTATATATCAATGTTCACAAAAAAATATATATATTCAAGATTTACGCATTCCCAAGGATTTAACATAACTCTGGAATAAAACTCTTGGAATAAGTTTTGTGAACGGATATGCTATTATTTTGTGTGTAGAGATATACTCCAAGCACACCATTTTTGTGCAATAATATCTCTAACAAAATTATATCTTGTGTCAATATGTTTAGTTTTCAGATGATATTTTGAATCCCTAGTGAATGCTATTACATCTTGGCTGTCGTAATTCACAATAACAGAATTCGATCATTGACAATTTCCAAGTGGTTAGAAACATCTTCAACCAAACAACTTCTTGTACTGCAACTGATAATGTTACAAACTCAGTTTCCATGCTAGACAAAGGTACACAAGTTTGTTCCTTGCTACTTTAAGAGATAGCTCCATTGCCAAGTAAAAAAGCATATCCAGAGGTAGATTTCCTTTTATCTAAATTTCCTCCCTAGTCAGCATTAGTATGTCCCCCAAGGTGTAGATCTTTTTCTTGATAACAAATGGAATAATCTGCTGTACCATTTAGGTACCTCATTATCCTTTTTATGACTTTTCAATGGGGTGGATCTGAGTTTGATTGATATCTACTCACCATGCTAATTGCATAACAAATATCTAGTATTGTACACATCATATCATACACAAGACTACCCATGACATTAGAATAAGGAACTCCTGCCATTTATTCATTTTCTTGTGGATTTTAGGACATATCTTTCTAGTTAAGTCTTTGCCTTTAGCAATTGGAGTATCTACAGGCTTACAGTCTTGTATGTGAAATCGTTCAAGAATTTTTCAAATATATGGCTCTTGAGAAAGTGCTAACAATTTCTTTGAACAATCTTTCTTGATTTTAATACCAATAATATATGTTACTTCACCTAAGTCATTCATCTCAAAATTGGAGGACAACCACTTTTTAATACTTAAAAGATACTCCTTATCATTCCTAGTCAAAAGTATGTCATCAACATAAAAAGATAAGATTACAAACTTATCGTTAAATCTTTTGACATACACACAGTGGTTCTTGTCAATCATTTGAAAATCATATGAGATAATCGATTGATGAAACCTTAAGTACCACTGTTTTGAAGATTGTTTCAATCTATAAATGGATCTCATGAGTCTGCAAACTTTGTGTTCTTCACCCTCTTTTATGAAACCTTTGGATTATTCCATATAAATTTTCTCTTTCATTTTGTCATTTAAAAATGCCGTTTGGATATGGATTTAGTACTAGATCCAAACTCGTTATGGGTGAATCTACCCGAGTACACAACTCGGATTTATTTCATCTCTTACTCGCACATTTGTTCACATACCCAAATACTCTCATTTTTCTATGAGTTTCATACTGACAAATAGGTCGTGCGACCAGCATATTCTTTTTCGAGAGCTTGTTGCTATACAATTGTTAAGTATATATAGTAGTTCCATAATTCAAGTAGAGTCTGTATGCTATACCCCAGAACTATCAAATCACATTTATTCATATTTAGATTTCAATTTAATTTATCATTTTTCAATAAAATATGTATTTACAATTATAATTCAACAAATGATTATAATTGGTCGACCTGTGAATACATCCAAATGTAACACTCAAATAGATCTTTTCTTTTTCCTGTAATCTTTCCATCATAATTCAATCTTTTTTTCAGATACACTTAATCCAATCGAATCATACATGATTTTTGGTAGCATTCCAAGGTAGTTGCACCGAATCATAACTTCAAGAAACAGATAAAGGTCAAAGTATTTTATGAGATCCTTGTGACCTCAAGGGCCTTAAAAGAAGAGATCCGTATATTTTGTTACTCTGTTTTGGTTGAACTTTGCACACAAAAGTATGTCAGCAACATAAAGAGATAAGATTACAAACTTATTGTTAGATATTTTGAAATATACATAGTGGTCCTCATCAATCATTTGAAAATCGCATGAGATAATCGATTGATGAAACCTTAATTACCATTGTCTGAAAGATTGTTTCAATCCATGAATGGATCTCATGAGTCTACACACTTTGTGCTCTTCACCTTCTTTTATGAAACATTTGGGTTGTTCCATATAAATTTCCTATTCCATTTCGCCATTTAAAAATAACATTTTTACATCCATTTGATGTAATTCTAAATCTAAACTGGCCACTATTGCTAAGATAAGACGTATAGAAGTAAATCTTACAATAGGAGAAAAAGTTTCCTCATAGTCAATTCATTCATGTTGATTATACCCCTTGGCTACCAAACATCCCATATATCTCTCAATGGATCTATCAACTTTGTACTTGATTTTCAAAACTCATTTATTTCTAATAGCTTTGCGATCCCTCAAAAGGTCAACCAATGATCAAACTTGATTTGATTTCATTGAGTCAATTTCTTCTTCTATTACCTTTTGCCATTTTTCTTTACTAGGTCCAGAAAGAGCTTCTTGGATAGTGCTAGGTTATTTCTCATCTTATGGGGCAATTAGAAAAGCTTCACCCTCAACATCAAAACAACACCGAGATATGTGTCCTCGACTATTTTTTCTAATTTGAGGTTCACGTGAAATCAATTTAGGAACTCTCGTCTCGCTCCTATTTGAATCAGATTCCCTAGGTACATTTTCAAGTAAATATACTAGACGATTTTAAACAATGAAATCGTCATGATCCTCAATTTCACAAGGAGACAAATTCTTATTTATCTGTCTCCTGCTAGGAAACTCATTTTCCAAGAAAAAAACATCTTGAGATTCAAACTCAGTAATACTCCTACTTACCTGATCACTAATAAAAACATATCCTTTTGAGTGTGCTGAGTATCTTATAAATATACTATTTTTGCTTCTTGGACCCAACTTTTCATGTTTGTGAGAAAGACCATGAACATAAACAGCACATCCCCAGGGTCTCAAATGACTTAGATTAGGTTTCCTATTAGTTCATAACTCATATGTGTAATACCCTATATCTGTGTGAGGTCATCGCGTAATTTGGGCAAGTTTAAAATACTGAAAAATGGGTTTGATAGTAAAATAGATCACGGGATTGACCGAAGGGAGTGACTTGGACCCTAAATAATTAAGAAAAATGGTATAGCATCATCAAGCAATATAGGTTATGATTTTTGGTGATGAAAGAAATTGGATCAGGAACAGTTTTCGATACAGCTGTCAACCGGACTGAGAAAATTGAATCGACATAAGAGACGTCCAAAAAGTCAACGGAGTGTGTCAAGGACTAGTATTTTATGTATAGAACAACGTTTAAGTGATTTCAGGTTGAATAAAGTGGATTTAAGGTCAAAACGATCAATCGGGCCTAAGTGTAATTTTCTAAATTTGCTCGAGGGAGGTCAAGACAGTAATTTTTTGGAAGTTTCAAAGGAGAAATGAGAACTACTAATCTTGAGGGTCTTAGTGATGGTGTTGGGAAGATCAGGGGCTTGAGAATAAGGGCCAAAATGCAAAAAAAAATCTCAAGAGGGCTAAAATGTAATTTTCAGAAATCTGCCAAAGCATGGCAGATCTGGCCACGATTGTTGGCCAAAAAATCTAGAGATTTGGGCAGAAAATCTCGTCAGGGCATGGCCAAGGGTAGTCTAGGAGGCGTGTTGGAGAAGACATGGCCGGGAATTTGCCACGTGGGTGTCAGTTTTGGCCTATAAATAGCAAGGGTTCTTGGCTGAATTTGGAGCATCAAATTGCTTGGTTTTGATGGCGAATCGAGGGAAGCCAATAAGGGGCTTTGATCCTTGAGGCGAGAGGAGAATTTCTAGTAAGTTTCGTGAGCTTTCGATGTGATTTGAAGGTGTTTTGAGGATGGCCGGAAAGTCGCGCACAGTGGTTGGATCGAGCCTGATTTTGCTCGATTTGGAGGCCCTCCGGTGGTTGTTTCAAGCACCTAAGGATGCCATCGTGTTCAACTTGAAGAAGGCTTTCAGGTGGTGTGATAGGGGAAGAATTCCGGCGCCGGCCAGCGAACTGCTCGCTGGAGAAGACGATGCGCGTGCAGTGCACGCGCTGTCTTCACTCGCAGAGACGCGCCTAGGCGCGTGTAGGGTGCCTTACGGCTTAAGGTGAAGTGACTCGTGCAAAGTTCAAGATGGGCACACAAATCAAGACGTACCGCACTTTTGGAGGAAATCAAGTTGCATCTAAAGGTGAGTGATTCTACCCGAAAAGACTTATAGTAGCTTATGAATGGTTTACTGAGAGTGTTCATCCCTATGGCTTGGTTTATTGTGATGGTTTGTCCAAATAATTATTTACACATGCATTGAATTTCGTACTGTAAATTGCATACATTAAAATGTTGATTTTATATGCATGTTATGATTTTTGGCATTAGTATGTTATGTGTTGTCCATGTGGGACGTGGGTGACGTAGCCCTCAGTGATAGTACTCGGGATGCGTACCAAGGATTAATGCTAGGTGACCCACTTAGGACGGGGCTAAGACGGACTTCACCCTACATGTAATATCCGAGAAATTTGGATTAATTAAGAATAAACAATTTATTAGAAAAATGGGATTTCAGAGAAGATTAGTATCTGAATACCCCAAAAAATTGACTGAATTGACTGCAGGGAGTGCCCTGGAGCCAAGATGCCAAAGAAAATTATGTGGCATTAACGAGCATCCCGAGATAGGATTTATAGCTTCAAAAGAAATTGGATCGAGAACGATTTTCGGTACAACTAAAATGCAGTTGCCAATTAAGGCTGCAATACCGAATTGTTATAGACGATTTTCGGGAAGTCAACGGAAGCTTGAGGGGACTTCGATTTTTCATAAGAAATAATTCTTCAGTGGTTTCAGGAAGAAACGAAGAATTTAGGGCAAAAACGAAGATTCGGGCCTAAGTGTAATTTCTTAATTTTGCCGGAGGGAGGTCGAAATGATATTTTTTTCAGAATCTTCGGGGATGCAATGAAAATTATAGAACTTATAGGTCGCAATGGTAGTATTGGGAAGCTCAAGGGCTTCAAGAAAAGGACCAAAAGTTCAAAATGAGAAAAAATAAGGGTCAAAGTGCAATTTTCAAAAGTTGAAGATGGAGCAAATCTGCCATGGCTGACCAAGCTTCCTCCACCACCTCCCATCACCGAATTCGGTGGTGAGAGACTCAAGGAAAGTGGCCTAGGATGCTCCTAGGTCGAACTTAGGCCGACATTGGCCAAGATGATAACCAATTTTGCATGATTTTCAGCCATTTTGTGGCTGAAATTTCAATACGTTGAATCCGTGTTGGTGGCGTTTTTGGACTAATCTGGGGTAGGTAGAAGCCTTAGGGACGTTGGATCGACCAACCATGGGCATTTGGAGGCTTGGGGTTGCCTATAAATAAAGGTTTTTGAATTGACCGAATGAAGTGAAAAATTAAACTCTCATATCCGAGAGTTTGGACAAAAATTGAGAGTAGCGGATAAGGGGCTTTTTTTGCCCATATCCTAATCTTCATTTCTGAACAATTTGAACCATTTTGGTTGAGAGATGAGTGAGATTCGAAAGCTTGTTGGAAAAATGAGTTTCGGCGAAAAACGTGCTTGAGCAGTCTGAAAATGGCTTCATTTGTGGGATTTTTTGGTGTCATCTTGTAGAGGACAAAAATACAAAATCATAGGTTCAAACGGGGGGTCAATTGGAGGTCGGATGAAGGAGATATAGCCATTAAACCAGAATGCGTCGGAGCTGGTTGGAATCTGGAGGTTGAAGATGACCGGCGTGTGCAGCACACTCTCCAGCTGGGCCCCGTGAGTGGGCGCGCGTGAGCTAACTTGTTTGGGTGAGTGAGCGCGCGTCCAGACTCAAAAAAATTCTGAATTTTTTTTCTAAATTCCTCTAAAATCGAGATCTAGGTCCTGTAAAAAAAGATTTGGATTTGGAGTTCTTTGTGTCTCTATTCTAGCACCAAAGAGCCTCGTTTTGCGTGAAAATGCACCATCCGGGTAAGTCTAGTATTTTTTCTTTGAAATTCATAGTATATTATGAATTGTTGTGGAGTTGGATTTAAGAAAATAGTCTCGATGGTATTTATTGGGATTTATAGAAGGAAAAATAGAAGAAAATGAAGGAAAAATGAAATAAATGGAGTTTTGAGATATTTAGTGATAAAATATCATTTTTATGATTGAGGTGATCGAGATGATATAATTGGTGCAACTTTTGAGAGTGGGCACGAGAATTGAGGTCAGACACGTATATCGAGGCGATGCACGCTTTTCGAGAAAATGCAAGTTTATCTCAAAAATGTGTGTTGTCCTATCCCATATGGTATGATTGTTTATTATGCACGATATTTATGAAAGATATGATTCACTTTGTCATATTGCATGGAAAGTCGTAATAATTGCATGACACGATATTATTGTCATGTTAATATTTGTGCATGGGAATTGGATGTCGCCCCAAAGTGTAGCCGTAATTCTCCTAGAGTAATGATGGAATAACGTTAGGCTTATTCTACAGAGATTTGGGATTTGCCTAGAATTCCGTGCCAGGCTGGTGGGCCTGGAAAGTTACATTAAGGACAAATGTTATTCATGTTATTGCATCATGCATCCATATAGATGTTTTGGACCCTCACTAGAAGTTTCATCTTTTAATGGTTATGCCCCTGGAACATTCAACGTTCCAGTTGAGACTTGTAGTTTAGGTAAGGAGCAGGTTGAGATATGATGGCACGTGACACGGTGGCCAATGGATTCAGCAGGAGGTTCCAAAATTTTTTTTATCCGGATATGTTTTAGCTTATGCTTTAATGAGTTGAGATATAACAATGTATTTATGTATTTCTGTATTGAGAATATGATGTTAATGTATGGTACATATTTTTATACTATCATAAAGTGAAATTGATTATGTACCATATCAGGTTTCGATTTTTAGCTTCCGCATTTATGATGATTACCTGTCTTAGCTTATTGATTCTTATTTAGTATGTTGGGAAGGTAAAACAGAATTGTTGGGAAACGGTTTATATTAAAAGAAAATATTTCTGAAATTCCTAAGTTATTTAACGCTTGGAAAAGCAGGGCGTTACACTACGGTACTCAAGTGACGGGGCTGAGAGTGGACACCACCCCGATTGTTGGCTCAGGTGGCGGGGCTGAGAGTGGACACCACCCCAGGTTCCTTTGAGCAATAGCATTAATACCGAGGTGTCGTTGATTCGAGGATAGTGCTGATGTGATATTCTTAGGGCTAGGGTTACGTTGGGTTTGAAATGCTTTTGAGTATGAGTGTAATGCCTAACAATGACAATGAGGTGATTCCTGAGTTCATATGTCAAGGATGTCCCTCTTAAACAAGATTGTGTTTGCCAATGGGTCGATGTGGTCGTGTTACCTTTAGAGAGATTGCATTTTTCCCGGTTAGGGCTAAGTGTTATGTGGGATTCTCTTAGGCTGGGGCATGTCAGGATTTGTCGTTTTATATATGATTTTACATATATTCATGAAAATATTTTTGAACTCTCATTTAGATGATTCAGCATCTAATTTGGACTATATCCCTGGAATATTCAAACGTTCCAGGTGAAAGCAGTGGCGCCAAGGGAAAGAATGTCATCGAGATGTAGCTGCTATGTTTAGTTTTCGTAGGTTTTTTCTATGATTACGATATTCAGAAGTTATGTAATATTTTGATATTTTCATGTGAAACATCGATCTGGATATTTAATTGTAAGAGGAATTGGTCGATTATATATCATTGAGGTTTCGATTCTACTTCCGCTGCTGTGATTGATATTACCTGTCTTAGTCTATTAATTTTAATATGCTGAGAAGGTATAATCGGGATTGTCGGATGATGATTATGTTGAGGGTATGTATATCGAGAAATTTATGTTGTGTGTATGATGTTAAAAAAAAAAATATTCTCGAAATCTCGAGTTAACGCACGCTTGGAAAAAGTGAGGCGTTACAATATGGGGTAGAAGATACAGATTTGGAGGGCACTAAATTGAGTAGATAGATAGCTGTCAACAATGCATCACCCTAAAAAGTGATTGACAATTTTGTCACTGTCATCATTAACCTAACCATTTCTAGAAGAGTTTTATTTCTTATTTTCGCAACACCATTTTGTTGTGGAGTATATGGAATGGTCAATTGTTTCTCAATTCATTTTTCATCACACAACAATTTAAATTGTTCAGACAAATACTCACGACCTCTATTAGTTCTTAATGCTTTAACTTTTCTGTCTAATTGATTCTCAACTAAGTTCAAATATCTTTTGAAGCACTCTAAAGCTTCTGACTTATGAGAAATCAAATAGACAAAGCCAAAGCGAGTATAGTCATCAATGAAAGTAATAAAATAAACGCCTCTATTCCTAGCCCTAACATTCATTGGACCACATATGTCGGAGTGAATTAATTGCAATGAATTTTCAATTCTTATTGCTTTGCCAAATAGTTTTCTTGTCATTTTTTCTGCCAGACAACCTTTACAAGTTGGTAGATTTACTTTTGTAACTTGGCCCAATAAGTCTTCTTTTGCTAATCTATCGAATCTATGTTGTCCTATATGGCCTAATCTTACATGCCATATATTATCTTCCTCATGTGAATTTATAGAAGAAGTAATGAAGGAAAAATTGATACTTTGTAATATATCACATGAAGTATAATCTACATCAAGTACAATTAAACCATTTTGCAAATTACCATAACTATAGTATATTGAATTTAAAAATAGTTCAACCATCGTGTCATGGAAATACATAGCAAAGCCATAATTAAGAAGAACATGTACAAAAACAAAATTTTATCGAATTCTTGGAGCAAACAATACATCATATAAATACAAGGTTTGACCACCACGTATACACAACTTGTAAGTGCCGATGCCTTTAACTTCAACTCTTGTATTGTTTCCCACATAGATTTACTTAGTTCTACATGGTATTCGACTATATTTCACGAAGAAACTTATGTCTCTTGCTATATGGTCTGTGGCTCCTGAATCAACAGTCCATGAAAGATTAAATTCAGTTAAGCGTACAGAACTCAAAACATAAATAGCATTTGAATATGCATTTAAGGCATGTACCTTTCTTGATTCAGTGCAATCACATGCAAAGTGCCCCCTTATTGCCACAATTATAGCACTTTACATTCATTATTTTTTTCTTTTTCGAGAGATTACGAGCTAGTTTCTTACCCTTGCCATGGTGATTCTTAAATTTTTTAAAACGAACACCTTTACTTTTCTTTGGGACATAATTCCCTTTCTTTCTTTTGTAAGAAAATTTACACTTAAACTTGGGAGTGCCTTTGAAGCTATATGCCATCATATAGACATCAGTATTAGGTCTAGAAGTCTTAATACGGTCCTCCTCCAACTCCAAATGTTGTGAAGAATTGACCATTGTCTTTATGTTCACGTTGTGGGTAAAAAAAAATTTCTTGTGCTCCCAATTGTGAGGTAAGGATTAGATAACAACTTGCACTTGTTGTTCGTCAGTGAGGTTCACATTAGCATCTTTGAGTTCATTGACCATATTGGTCATCTTTTAAAGATGCTGCCTCATGTTGTGGTTTGAGCACTTTTTATAGGTATTAAACTTGATAGTTGCCTTACATTTGCAATTGAAGTCGCCTCAAATTGCTCTTTAAGAGCATTCCACATTTCATGTGTCAGCTCATACTTTCTGAATTCTTACATAATATCATTCTCCATACTGCTAAGCAACGTAATGCGAGCAGTAAAGTTATTTTTCTTCTAGGAGTTGTAAGCCTCTCTATCCCTTTTATGTTGCGCAGTGGTTCCTTCAGCAGGTTCCACCATTGCTTGATTTAGAGCTTCTATTAACTCTTGTTCCTCAAGAATATACTGGATTTTCATATTCCAAATTTCATAATTATCTCCATTCAATTTTTCACCTCTTATCAATTCAACAATTATATTATTTGAAGAAGTCATTCTCAAAGATAATCTACACAAGATTTATTTCATTAATGTCATTCCTTACACACATTTATCAAATAAATTTAACAATAAATATCCAACTGGATATAGAGTCGAAAGTTCAATATGTTTTCAATCATTGCCCATATTCCAATTGTCCAACTATTGTAAATTTTATTTTTCTTTACCTCAAAAAAAAATATTGGAGAACATTTAATTCCACTTAATAAAGAATTATTGAAAAATATTTGATCACATAGATTAAATAACTAATAATAGAGCATGCATATTTAATCACAAAGATTAAATAATTAATCATAATTCATTTCATAAAATAAAATAATAAACATATAGTTTAAAAATTTACTACAAAAGCAAAATAAACTAGATACATGGATTGAATAATACATTACTCAATAATTCTAGTTGACATCATAAAAAATTACTTTAGGAGTCATTTGACCAATATCCACTAACAATATCAATTGATAAGCTACTTGGATATATGACCATTATAATTTCTCTTATTCTGTATGCATTTAAAAAGAAACACAACGTCTCACAAAAACTTAGATGACTAAATTTTTAAATACTAACTATTAATTTCTTGTCATGTGACAACAACGTGATAAATAAAGATTGATACTATGCTTCTTTAGTCCATAATCCCTTATAACTGATAAATATAAGTTTTTTGTATCATAACACTCGCAGTGATGATATGCACACGTATATTTTTTCCTTTCATCATTCGATAATCATCTAACTGTCTTTTTATTTCAATAACTTGGACTCTTTGGGTAGCAGTTCGAATGATTTTTAGGGTTCGTACTCGTGTCATTTTCCTAAAAAAACAAATTAAAAGAAAAATGACAGAGTAAGAATTTGACAAACAATTTTTTTAAATAATTTTGTATAAAACAAAATATATGTTATGGACACATCCACTTGTGGTTAACTAATAACCTCAAAATATGTCACAATAAAATATTTATGATTAACTAATAATAATATTTATTTTATTATTAACTAATAATAATAAATATTTTATTATTAACTAATAATAATAAATATTTTTTATTTAATTTAAATTAAAAATCAACCAAACAAAGCCTTAAATCATAAAACCCACTTTTAAACATTTTAAGGCCACCTGCTTACAAGTTTAATTTTTTTTATTTCAATTTTAATTTTAATTTATATTTCAAAATTGATTTAAAACTTGCCAAACATGCCATTAAATTGATTAGGGGAATCGACAGAGTTTCTGCCACCGATCAATTTCAAATTGACTTCATGCATCCGTTTCGATTTTACTCGAGGACAAAAGTGAACAGTAAATTAAGTACATAATCTTTAAATCAAGGCCACCTTTTTTAGACTATCAAGGAGGCTTTTTCTGCGCAGCCACAAGAGTTTGACTATTCAATTCAATCACTTGACTTTGCATATAAATTTATTTTCATTCCAATTTCCTTTGCAAAATTCACTGGCCACTAGCGATGGACCAGCAACCACCAGCAATGTCTCTATTTTTTTTTTTAAAAAAATACTATTAGTATATTATTATGTATATTTTGAGTTACATAATGATATACTAATATCTAAAATCTTCTCACTTATAGTAGTAAGACGCAATGAAAAGATAGATATTTATTTCATTTATGTGTCTGATATAACTCAAAATGTACATAAATAATGTATAAATAACATAATCTATTTTTTTCTGTCAAAAATCTTCATTTGCAGCTACGAAGTTGGTTGGAAAAGATAAAGAGAGACAAGTTGTTGGCGGTCATTGCAATCACCAAAGAAGAGGTGGATGCAGAGCAACAACGGTTATCCTCACAAAGAAAATGATTGACGAACTCTCTTTGTCGAATCTTTGACATTTCTTTTCTCTGGTTGCGTATAAATATACATACATAGCAAGATCTTTGTACAAAAAATATATATTTTGTGTATACTAATGCATCCATTTAGTGTGTATACATAAAAATAATATTATATGTATGTGTATGTTATGTATATGTTACATTCAACACAAAAATGACACTGATATCTCAACTGGAAAATAACCTTAGATGTTCTGATACCAATGTTAGAAATAATAAAATAAATGAATCATTAAATTAAATCAAACTTACTTGTCAAATTACTGACATAAATAAAATTACAATAGATCTTATTTGTATCCACAACTTAAGTGTCTTTCACTTACAATAAATTTATTTTAAGATTGCATTGTAAACAGATACACCCACACCCCATCTATCCACTTCCTCTATGAGTGAAGGAAGTGGGTTCAATTGTTATTGACAGTTTTCTTCGGCAGCCGCTGTAAGAGGGTGCAGATCCAGATATTTGAATCTAGATTTAATACTAGATCTGAACCCATTATAAACGAATCTACCTGACTAGACAACCCGGATTTACTTCATTCCTCATATTCTATATATATCCTGTCCTACAGTTACAGTACTGCGTAACTGCTTTCCCCATTCCAAACCACAAACCCACATCGCTCTCTACTCAGCAGATACTTGCGAGCTTCGTGTTTCGTCTGACATGGAAATCATTTCAGAAGCGCCCCTGCCCGATGGCAACAATGGAACCATTCCAGTGCTTGGCTTCGGCACCGCTGTCTGGCCTCTCGGAGGCTCCGAGACCATGCAAGAGGCCATCGTCCAAGCAATCAAACTCGGCTATCGCCACTTCGACACTGCGGCGATTTACCGGTCCGAGCGGTGCCTCGGCGAAGCCATAGCCGAGGCTCTGCGGCTCGGCCTCATCCAGTCCCGGGGCGAGCTGTTCGTCACGTCGAAGCTAGGTTATTGATTTTCTGTAAAATTCTGTACGCATATATGACATTGTTCATCTGATTCATCACTAGCTAGGTTAATTTGTTTTTGTTTTTCAGGTTTTGTCGATGAAAATATCAAAGTTTAAATCATCGAAATTATAGCTTAGTAGTATAGGTGGTAACATTGGTGAATCTGGAGACCCGAAGTTGGAATCTTGTGAGGCTTGATTATTCCCCCATTAAGTCCCGAGTAGCTAGTGTGATTAAGAAAATAAAATGGCAAAGTTTATTATTATTATTCTTTAATTTCTTGTGGTTTAGGAGGCTTGGAATGGAGTATGTTGATCTGTACCTTATACACAATCCAGTGAGCTTGAAGGCAGAGGCAGGCTTAGATATGCATTTCAACAAGAAGGATCTTGTTCCCATGGATTTCAAGCGTGTTTGGGAAGGCATGGAGGAGTGTTACAGACTTGGCCTTGCCAAAAATATTGGAGTAAGCAATTTCTCTTGCAAGAAGCTTCACCATCTTCTTCTCACTGCAAGCATCCCTCCTGTTGTGAATCAGGTATTTAATCTTCTATTTCCAGATATCACCCGTTGCTAGGTCCAAGCGTTTGGGCTTGTTTTAATATTCCAAGGTCTTCAATATTGTTTTTAATTCCAAAACCAGGGGGAGAGAGAGAGAGAGAGAGAACAATATCAAAATATATTGGTACATTGATTCTTTTTTCCAAAATGAGCCCCACATTTGTGCGTGTTCATTGTTGTGATTGTGATTTCTTGACAAGACTTTGAATTGTATTATGGGTTGAAATTGAATCCAAGGTGGAGATGAACCCGCTCTGGCAGCAAGCAAAGCTGAGGGAGTTTTGTAGAGAAAAGGGCATTCATATTACAGCATACAGTGTCTTAGGAGGCATCGGAACAGCTTGGGGAAGCAACAAAGTCCTTGATTGTGAGGTTCTCAGAGAGATTGCTCAAGCCAAGGGAAAGTCGGTTGCTCAGGTAAGGCTTCTCTCTCTCTCTCTCTCTCTCTCTCGGGAATGAAGCCGCAACTGCTATTCTATAGGCGTGGATTGGGTAACACTTACTTTTGAGCAGTTCTACACTGCCCGAATTTCTCGTACCGACGTCTTACCGAAGCCAACTTGCTCTGACAAAATTATCCCTCACCCCTCAACAATATTACAAATCTGCCATTGAAGCAAGCGTCTCGTCTCTGCCCCGCATCATATAAGCCTTTCTCTTTCTCATTCTCTTCAGTTTCTGGGGGGTGTTTGGTCTGTTTGGTTGCTGGGAAAATGTTGGGTCTGGCTCTTGTACTGGCTTAAAGCTTCTGTTCTTGTTTAATTAGAAAGCAAAATGCCATCGCCGTTTTCAATGTTGCCGGCCAAAACCCATCGCCGGCCAGCTATAAAAGGAAGCTCATTTTTCATCGCTTTGCAACTACACGTACAGCATTAGCCCTAATCATATAAATTTTTATTTGGAGAACTGACTGAAACTTAGATAAAAGAATATAATATTTTCTGATCTCTAGAATAAGCATAAGATCTGAGAGATTCTTTAAACTAAAGAGAGGCTCCAACCTAAAGAAATTCTAAGAATAAGCAGCAGAATTTGAAGAATCCTTTGACTGTTGTTATTATATATATATATATATATTTGTGTAACATATACACTCAAAGCTGTCAAATAGCATTTACATTTCCATTTAGCTGCCAAGCAATCCCAAAGTCACCAGTGAGTTTATTAGCAGTGATTCTTAATCAAGATATAAACTAAAAGAAATAAGGAGGAGGAAGGAGGAAGAAGGACGGGGCTTGCCGTGCTGGCGGCGAGAGGCTGTCGGTGAGGAAGAAGGAGGAAGAAGGTTGTGTGAAGAAGGAAGAAAGAGGGGGTTTGCTGTGCTCTGCTCGAAGGAGGAGGAAGAACGAGGGCGCTTCTATCGATAAAACCTGGTTGTTGCTGACATGAATTAAAATGATGATATTGACAGTCAAAATATCTCACAAATTCGCTTCGGTAAGATATCGGTATGAGATATTCGGGCAATGTAGAATTCCTCCTTACTTTTTTCTTTTTCTCCTTGAAATCTTCACATTTTCATCCAGTTTTGTGCTATAAATGTGCAATCTTAGTTTCCACAGAATGGCACTTAAAAAGTGTATACAACAGAACGTTGCAGACTAAGCTAAAAGTTAAAAAGGGAAGGGAAGGTCAGTGTATATATATGCAGTTGTAGAATTATGATAAGGATTCAAAATTTTGTGTACAAGTATTGTGTTCAAATAATATTAAAAGGGATAGAAGTCTATCAAACTACATAAATACATCCATATGGGTTTTAGCCATGTAGGCCTTGGGCTTTCCTCTTTCCTTCAGAGAGGAGGAAAACCCAACCCAACCCAACATTGACATGATTTTGAAATGAAAAGAAGACCAAAGAATGGCTCTTTCTTTGAGGCTAATGCATAATTGCATATCTAGAATTAATCCTTATGGTAGGAACATTACTGAAACTAGCTGATTAATGCGCTGGTTACTGGTTACATGAAAACATTAAGGTTTGCCTGAGATGGGTATATGAGCAAAGGGGTGAGCATGGTGGTGAAGAGCATTAACAAGCAGAGACTGAAGGAAAATATTGGCATATTTGACTGGATGCTAAGCCCTGAAGACTGTCGAAAAATCGACCAAATTCCACAGCAAAGAATTGTTCCTGGAGATGTATACATATCGGATGATGGCCCTTTTACATCTTATGAGGTGCTCTGGGATGGCGAGGTCTGATTTTTTTTTTTTTTTTTTTGAGACTGGAAATGTATTTGGAGCTCTTCTACCTACTCTATTTTCATCAGAAACATGTTTTTCTGTTCTTTGATCTTTGTTTTTGATTCTCATTCAGTTTATCATTTGAGCATCGATTCAATCTGTTAATTATATAGTTGTCAGAAACTGATTTGTCACGCAGCAGCCTTTAAGTGGACTAGGGATGAACGGGTTGGTGTGGTGGCATCATTTCTCCACCCATTTTTGATCACTGAGGTCTTCTAAACAATTCCTGTGCATTGTACATTTTATATGGCAAATTAATGTTCATTCACTTGAGGAGAATGATATTTGATCCGGTTCAAGATATGGTTATTTTGTACTCAATATTTGTATATTTCAATTTTAAAATATATAAGTGAGGTCACAGAATTTTGTCTCCCTTATGACATGAAAAGAAGTGACACATCTATATAGTAAGAGAGAATGGTTTTTGAAATTGGGAGACAAATGTGAGGGGGATATTTTTTAATGGTTGAGATCAATGAATACTTGAGATAAATGGCTGGGATCAATTCTTTTTCCCCCCCCAAAACCATCCCCTCCTCCCTCATTTCACGCACACGCTCTGCCCAGCCCACTAACACATGCACACACGCCCAACCCGTTAACACACCCATTCACTGCCTCTCTCTCCCTCTCTCTTTCTCTCCCTCAGTCACCCATCCACGCCATCGCCGCCCCCCTGTCGCCCCCCACTTGCAGCCGCTCACTCGCCATCGCCCCCCACCGCGCCGCCGCTCAACCCCATCGCCGTCGCCCTTGATCAGCCATACTGCCTTTCCCAATTTGAGATCTGTTTGCTGTGAAGTCTTCACAGCAAACCGCTGTAAGCAATCGACGGAGGCTTGCAGCGATGGACGACGAGGAGGGCCTAACGGAGAAGAAGAACGGAAGACGGACGGCAGCTGGATATCTGCCATGGTCGTGGGCCTGCACCTTGCCGCTTCCAGTCTGTAACCTTCCATTAAAGCTTCCTTCTCCAAGAAGCTTATGCCGACAACACTCATATCTCATCCTCTGAAATATATATATCACGTATGCCCAGCGCAGAAGAAGAAGAAGTGAAGAAGAAGAAGAAGACGCACAGGGGCTGAATCGGAACACGCATGCCCAACGCACGGACCAAAGAAGAAATCAGGAATGAAGAGAGAGAGATACAGAGAAAGAGAGAGAGCTGGAGCAAGGGCTTCCCATGCTAGGCGTTGAACGCACTGAAGAAGACGGGAGGAAGGAACCCATTGGCTGAAGTTCGCACTGCTGTGATTTGTAGGGAGAATCCGTACAGAGAACTGAAAAAACTGCATTTCAGATGAGAGATTGACAGGAGTTTGTTTTGTTTTTGGAGGAGGATAATCTATAGAGAGAGAGAGAGAGAAAGAGAGTGGGAGAGAGAGGAGTTTGTTTTGTTTTCATAATTCCAGTCAAGTCCTTCCCCTGCCTTCCTGTTCAATTTGTAAGTTTACTGTATCATTACTCCTTTTGATGTTTGTTGGGTTTTCTTTTCTTTTTTTTTTGGTATTGGAAAAATAAAATTGGTGAGGATGTTCATGAGTTCTTCGAACAGATCTAATCTAATTATTGTTGTTGAATCCCTTGAGATTAATTTTTTTCTATTTCAAAAAAAATACCAATTGATATGTATAATCTAAGAGCCCTTATAATATTGAAAATGTTGAAATGTTGATAATTTTTAAAATAAAAAAACACTGATGGTGTAATTTTTAATTTTTTTTAAATGTATAAAATTTAAGAATTTGATTCAATTCTATTTGTTTTAATTTTTTAAATATTTGATTCATTAAAAAAACCATCAACAGTGTATTCTATCACGTTGAATCTTTCATTTTCATTGATCTTTTTCCTTTTTCCTATATGCTATTTTTATTTTCTAAAATCTTTTTTTTAATTTTTAAAATCATTTTCATTTTCACTGACCTATTTTTATTTTTATTTTTATCCTCCATTAGGCCTAACTGATAGGATAATCTATAGATTATTTTTGTTTATTATAATGTTATTTGGGAAATCATAGTAAACTGTCAACTAAATTTTTGTATGGATTATTTTTTTATTAATTAAATGTTATTATAATGTTTTGTGTGTAAGTAAAATGAGCTATCATTGACAGAGGTGCTAAATTTTTTTATATTTAATTTATAATTTTAATGTAATATAGCTTTAGTTTTAATGTTCTTAATATAGATATAATTTTAATGTTCTTAATTAAATTTAGGTTTAATTAATTTTAAATAAATTTACATGCTGATGTTCTTAATTGTAAACAAGTAAAAATAGTCTTTTCATAAAATAAAAATAAAATAAAATTTATATAATAAAAGCAAGATGGTTTTTGAAAATTATTAGTAAACATTTGATTTCAATGGCTAAGATTAATTTTTAGTGTATATGAATGGTTGAGATGAGTGGATCTTCTCGCCCACTCGCTCTTTTTGTCTCTCTCCCCATGTCCTTCACTCTCTCATAGACCTATCCTTCACTCATTGTCCCTCTCTCTCTCAGACCCACCCACCTATGCCAATAGTGGGTGGGGCAACCTGTGGGGGGTGACAATAGGCGGTGTGAATGACGGGGGCCAAAGGGTAGTGGCGATTGGCTGGAGGGGCGAGGTGGAGGGAAGAGTGCGAACCCGGAGAGGGGGCTGTTGACGGCCCACGATACTAGCAGAAGTGGTAGGGCGTGGGGGTGATGGTGGTACTTTTTGCGGTGGTGAGGACGAGGCAGTGCGAGCACAGAATAAGAGGCGACAGGCCGGTGCTCGCGGCAAGGGTGCGACGACCGACGATACTCGCGGCGGTGGCGGGGTGAGGGGAGCGACGATTAGCGAATGCTACTCTTTGGGCGGTGGGTTGTTTTAGAGAGAGAGAGAGAAAGTGGAAGATGGCGGAGGAGATGAAAAGACATGCGCGATGGCGGATCTGGTCTGGTGGTGTGGCGATGGGGTGCAACAGTAGGCAATGCGAATGGCGGCAGGTCGACGGGTGGGAGCGGCCGGTGGGGGGGAAAGGGGGGGCGACAATAGACGACAGTGCTATTTGCGATAGAGAGGTACGAATCTGAGTTCAGTGCTTGATTAGTTTACATTCAAATTCAATGTTTGATTTCTTTTAGTTGTATCGTGTCTTCAGGCACGAGTTATCCCTAGTCCTTTTATAAACTACAATTCACTATTGACTTATAATTAATATAAAATGATTTTTTCTTTAATATAATTTTTTAATTAATTGTGAACTATGCATACAAAAGATATCATGTAAATGTAATATAATTATATCTTGAACGAGATATTATCTATTTCAACTCAAACTCATAGGCATATAAAAATATTGGTTGGTCTAATTGCTTCTATCACAACTCGCCTTTTCTTAACATTATGTGCAATATGGTGTGTTGTGAGCTTGAGTTAGCAGGCCAATTGAACATAGGATGCACAGATGTGGGCATTGATTTGAAAAGCCCCATTGGCCATGGCAACTGAGATTCAGTTGACAGTTGACACTGGTCATGCCAGTCCCCTTAGTTTTTGTTCAAAGAGAGGGCACAGAAGTCGGAAGCAAGGCAAACATGGGCTTCAAAAATATACTAATTAAAGCTTGCATGGTAATGATTCTATTTCCATGCTTTGCTTAGGAGGCAGTGGCTGAGGCATTATGTATATGCACTGTGACTGAAGCACTCTCCACCCACTTTTTATTAGACTGTCAAAAAGGGTTTTCAATTTCTAGGCTCAGCAAGAATACACTGCAATCTAGCTAGCTAGCTTATCTCTGTTTCGCCCTTTGGGAGAAATATCACCTTTCATTTGGTCAACCATTGAGGTTGATGAATCCGTGACTTCACATCTATCCGAAACAAAAAATTATGCTTTTATAAAGCATATACACAGTCATCAGAGTTTTGTAATTATTATAATATATTATAATTAGACTCAGATTTTTAATGAACCAATATTAATGAAATAAGATTTGGTTTCTATTCAAAAGATAAAAACTTAGACATGCATGTTTGATAATTTTGATTTGTTTTTAGTTTTATTTATGATTTTTTCTTTTCTTACGTTGCCAAACTCTAACTATGGTTTTGAAATTGAAATTAAGCAATTAAACTCCATCGGTTTTTGTTTTGGAAATACTTAAAAAAAAACTGAAAATAGAAACCTACGAAAATTGCTTCATATAGTAGTTTTGAATTTCTATATATAGCTAGAAAAAGAAGTATGTTATGGACACATCCACTTATGGTTAAATTAATAATTTTAAAATATGTCATAATAAAATATTTATGATTAATTAATAATAATATTTATTTTATTATTAACTAATAACAATAAATATATTTTTTATTTAATTTAAATTGAAAATCAACCAAACAAAACCTTAAATCATAAACTCCACTTTTGAAGATTTTAAGGCCACCTGTTTAGACTTCAATTTTTTTTTTAATTCTAATTTTAATTTGTATTTCAATATTAATTTAAAACCTGCCAAACATGCCCTTAAATTGGTTAGCAGAATCGAGAAAGCTTTTGCCACCTGTCAATTTCAAATTAACTTGATGCATGCATTTCAATTTTACTCATAAGAGGACAAAAGTGAATAATAAATTAAGTACATAATCTTTAAATCAATGCTACTTTTTTTAGACAATCAATGAGGCCTTTTTTGCACAGCTATGAGAGTTCGACAATTTAATTCAATCACTTGATTTTTCACAAAAATCTTGTAGGAACCCATTTTTATTTCAATTTCTTTTGCAGAAGTCACTCGCCACCAACGACGGATTAGCAGCCACCAGCAATGTCTACTTCTTTTTGTCAAAAATTTTTGTTTATAGTTAGAGGTGTGTAATCAGTTATAAATGAATCAAATTGTTCAAAAAATACTAATCAAACTGAATTGACCAACATATAATAATTGAACCGAACTGATCGACTAACCCCACTAATCAAACTAATCAAAACCTGAATCATGGTAATTGAACTGAACCGAAAACCGAACTAACTTAGAATACCAAAGAGACTGAACATCTGTTGTCGCTAGCCACTCGGCTGACTGGTGATTCCAATAATCAGAATCGATGATTGGATTCTCTCAACCACAATGATTCATATATCTAAAAATGAGTTTGATCAGATAGTTGATTTTTTGTATATCTAAAAATTAATTCTATAGTTAAAAAACTTGACATGTTTCTAGAAAAATAGAAGTTGTCGAAAATTTATCGAAAGGCAAGCACGGTGGTGCAAATCAAAGGAGAGAAAGATGCACTCGTCATAGGCGTTGCTGTATCAGAGGTCCAAGTCGGCGTCGACATTAGAGCAGAAGCATCGGAGGTAGAAAGGAAGCATCGCATCGGCGTTAACGACGGCATCGGAGGGGGCGATGGTGCCGTCGTGTAGGAGAGTCGAAGACGATGAGGGCCGAGCAAACGAAAGGACCAAGGATTGGTTCGATCTTTTTGCCTTTTAGGTTTTCTCTTTGATCTACGAAGGCTCGAAGAGCCTTCGTTTTCGTCTTCGTCTTCATCTTCATCTTCACCATCGGCGATGACGAAGGATGGTGGAGGGAGAGAGAAGGAACAAACCAGCCATATTTGGGATGAAAATGAAATGGCGATAGAGAGAGAAGGACAAAGAGAAAATGAAATGACAGTACAAACATGGGGTGCTGCGCCCATGTGTGGGGGTTCGCGGTTCAGTTAGGGGAAGGGGTGGCTTATTCCTCCACAGTTCGGTTCGATTTTCAGTTATTTTTATCAAAATAATCGAACCGAATAACCGATTTTTTGCTAAATGAATAATTGAAATCGAATCGATCATTATGACTAACTAACCAAACCGACTGAATTGGTCGGTTCGATTTTGTTAAATCAATTTACCCGATTTTTTGTACACCCCTATTTGCAGCTATGAAGTTGGTTGGAGAAGATGAAGAGAGACAAGTTGTTGGCAATCGTTGCAATCATCGGAGAAGAGGCAGACCAGAGTAGCGACAGTTATCCTTACAAAGAAAATGACCGACAAACTCTCTTCACCAGATCTCCAATATTTCCCTTCTCTTGTTGTGTATGGAAATATATACACAGTAAGATCTTTGTATAAAAATACACATTTTGTGTATACTAATGCATCCATTCAGTGTATATACATAAAAATAGTACTTTGTATATATGTATGTTATGTATATGTTACATTCAACACAAAAGGGACATTGATATCTCAATCAGAAAACAATCTTAGATGCTTTAATACTAATATTGAAAATAATGAAACAAATAAATTATTAAATTAAACCAGACTTATCTGGTTGTACAACGAAAATATGATCAAACGATTGAATTATTAGTATAAACAAAATCACAGTAAATCTTGTTTGTATTCACAATTTAAGTGTCTTTTATTTTCAGAGAGTTTTTTTCAAATTGCATTCATTCTATTCTATCTGACGACGTAAACTGATATACTCACACCCCATCTATCTACTTCCTCCATGAATGAAGAAAGTTGGTTCAACTGTCGTTGCCAGTTTTCTTCAGCAACCGTGTGTGAGGTTATAGATCCAGATTTGGATCTGAATCTGGATCTCGTACTAGACTAAACCCGTATAGGCGGATCTACCTTGGCACACGAGCTGGATATATACCTCATTCCTCATATTCTATATATATCCCGTCCTACAGTTACAGAACTGCGTAACTGCTTTCCCCATTCCAAACCACAAACCCACATCGCTCTCTACTCAGCAGATACTCTCGAGCTTCGTGTTTCGTCTGACATGGAAATCATTTCAGAAGCGCCCCTGCCCGATGGCAACAACGGAACCATTCCAGTGCTTGGCTTCGGCACCGCTGTCTGGCCTCTCGGAGGCTCCGACACCATGCAAGAGGCCGTCGTCCAAGCAATCAAACTCGGCTATCGCCACTTCGACACTGCGGCGATTTACTGGTCCGAGCGGTGCCTCGGCGAAGCCATAGCCGAGGCTCTGCGGCTCGGCCTCATCCAGTCCCGGGGCGAGCTGTTCGTCACTTCGAAGCTCTGGTGCAGTGAAGCTCACCCCGGCCGCGTCCTGCCCGCGCTGCGAAATTCTCTCGAGTAAGGAAGATAATCAACATATAATTAAATATTAATCCTTCTTTTTATCGGATTCTTGTAAATAGAAAATAAAAAATTCTTATAAAACAAAATAAATTACACTATTAGTCTCTGAATCATTTTAATTTTTGTTATAATTCAGTATCTTTTTTTTTTAATTTTTTTATTAAATTCTGTTAACAAAAATTGAAGTGATATATATTGATTCATATAAACCTTTACGATTCATTTAGTTTATTTTTTATTTTAAAAAATGCCTTAATCCTCGTTTAAGTCCCTGTAGGTTTAGGTTTACTTTTGATATTTTAGGTTTACACAATCCAGTGAGCTTGAAGGCAGAGGCAGGCTTAGATATGCATTTCAAGAAGAAGGATCTTGTTCCCATTGCAGTTCAAGAAGTATCTTAGTAAGGCTGAAATTCATCATTAATTAACAGTCACTTATTCTCCACAATAAAATGGAGTGACTAAAAGAAAGAACATATCTATTATGGAGATGGACAGATGTTTATTGTTTGACAAAAATCTTTTTAAAAACTTCTGGATTGAGGCAGTAAAAACTTTAGTGTATCTCCTCAATAGGCTATCAACCAACGTCTTAACAAGAAAGACTATTTAAAGCATGGTTTGGAGCCAAGCTTTTAGTAGCATATCTCAAGGTTTTTGGGAGTGTATGCTACATTTATGTGCTAGAAACAAAAAGAGATGAGCTAGAGCAAAGAGCTGTAAGAAGGGTGTTCTTGGGGTATAGTAGCAATAGCAAAACATATAGAGTATTTGATTTGCAAACAAAAAATGTGGTAATTGCAAGAGATGTTAAGTTCGATGAAGCTGACACTTGGAATTGGATCAGAGAAATGGTTAAGTTTAACAAAAAAAGTGTAATTGAGGGGAATATTTCCCATGACCAAGATATAGCTGAAGCAGAATCAAACTCTGATACTACAATCAGAGGGACAGAATATTTGGCAAAGATATATGAGAGATACAATGCAGCCTCTTTGATGGAACCTGTCACTTATGAAGAAGCAACAAGCTTACATGGTTGGGTAAAGGCAATGCGAGAGAAGTTGTACATGATCAATAAGAATGAAACTTGGAGACTGTTTAACAGACCAAATGACAGGAAGGTAATTGGTTTGAAGTGTGTTTATGTAACCAAATTGAATCCAAATGGTTCTGTAAACAAGCTGAAGGCTAGGCTGGTTGTGAAAGGATATTCACAACAAGAAGGAATTGATTTCTCAGATACCTTTGTTCCGGTAGTAAGGTACGATACCATCAGACTTCTCTTGGCACTTGCAACACAACAATCCTAGAAAGTATTCCAGCTTGATGTGAAGTCTGCATTTCTTAGTGGTTATCTGAATGATGAAATTTATGTTGAACAGCCTGAAGGCTTCATTGTAGAAGGGCAGAAGGACAAAATTTGTTTACTCAAGAAGGCTCTTTATGGCCTGAAACAGGCACCAAGAGCCTGATACAGCAGAATAGATGGGCATTTGAGCAATTTGGGATTTGATAGGAGCAAGAGTAAGCATACTCTTTATGTGAAGCTGAATGAAAGAGATGTTTTGATAGTGTCAATTTATGTTGATGACTTGCTGATAACTGCAAGCAGTGACAAAATGATAAAGGAATTCAAGACTAAAATGAAGATAGAGTTTGAGATGATTGATTTAGGTGAGATGTCTTGTTTTCTTGGCACGAAGATTTTACAAATAGATCAAGGAATTTTCATTTGCCAAAGAAAGTATGCACAAGAGATTTTGAAAAAGTTTGGAGAATAGCAAGTGTGTTAGCACACCTGTAGCTTAGAATGAAAAACTGAGGAAAGATAGTGGTGTTCAAATGATAGATGGAAAAGTTTTTTGAAGTCTAGTTGGTTGTTTGTTGTACTTTACAACAAGACTTAGTCTCATGTTTGCAACAAGTCTTCTTTCAAGATTTATGGTAAGTCCAATTGAATTGCATTATAAGGTTTCTAAAAGGGTGATGAGATATATCAAAGGGTCTAAGGATTTGGGAATGTGGTTCAAGAAGGGTCAAGGTTCAAAGTTGATCAGTTAACTAACAGTGATTGGGCTGGTTCTGAAGATGACATGAGAAGCACATCAGGCTATTTGTTTACAATTGGTTCAGGTGTGTTTAGCTGGAATTCTAGGAAATAATATATTGTGGCTCAATCAACTGTAGAAGCTGAATATGCGACTGCATCAGTTTCTATTAATCAAGCCATTTGGTTGAGGAAGATCATGCATGATCTCTCATAGTTGTAGGAAGGTCCAACAGAAATCCTATGTGACAACCAATCAGCAATTGCAATTGCAATTGCTAAGAACCCTCTCTTCCATGAAAAGACAAAGCATATGAAGAGTTTTTTTTTTTAAAAAAAAATAACAAAAGCTTAGATATTAAAAATAAACCACATAATATTTGCATAAAAATGTCATTGATTTTCTGTAAAATTCTGTACGCATATATGACATTGTTCATCTGATTCATCACTAGCTAGGTTTGTTTAATTTGTTTTTGTTTTTCAGGTTTTGTAGATGAAAATATCAAAGTTTAAATCATCGATCGAAATAATAGCTTAGTAGTATAGGTGGTAACATTGGTGAATCTGGAGACCTGAAGTTGGAATCTTGTGAGGCTTGATTATTCCCCCATTAAGTCCCGAGTAGCTAGTGTGATCAATAAAAGAAAATGGCAAAGTTTATTATTATTATTTTTTAATTTCTTGTGGTTTAGGAGGCTTGGAATGGAGTACGTTGATCTGTACCTTATACACAGTCCAGTGAGCTTGAAGGCAGAGGCAGGCTTAGATTTGCATTTCAACAAGAAGGATCTTGTTCCCATGGATTTCAAGCGTGTTTGGGAAGGCATGGAGGAGTGTTACAGACTTGGCCTTGCCAAAAATATTGGAGTAAGCAATTTCTCTTGCAAGAAGCTTCACCATCTTCTTCTCACTGCAAGCATCCCTCCTGTTGTGAATCAGGTATTTAATCTTCTATTTCCAGATATCACCCGTTGCTAGGTCCAAGCGCTTGGGCTTGTTTTAATATTCCAATGTCTTCAATATTGTTTTTAATTCCAAAACCAGGGGGAGAGAGAGAGAACAATATCAAAATATATTCGTACATTGATTCTTTTTACCAAAATGAGCCCCACATTTGTGCGTGTTCATTGTTGTGATTGTGATATCTTGACAAAACTTTGAATTGTATTATGGGTTGAAATTGAATCCAAGGTGGAGATGAACCCACTTTGGCAGCAAGCAAAGCTGAGGGAGTTTTGTAGAGAAAAGGGCATTCATATTACAGCATACAGTGTCTTAGGAGGCATCGGAACAGCTTGGGGAAGCAGCAAAGTCCTTGATTGTGAGGTTCTCAGAGAGATTGCTCAAGCCAAGGGAAAGACGGTTGCTCAGGTAAGGCTTCGTTCTCTCTCTCTCTCTCTCTCATGAAGCCGCAACTGCTATTCTATAGGCGTGGATTGGGTAACACTTAGTTTTTTCTTTCTCTCCTTGAAATCTTCACATTTTCATCCAGTTTTGTGCTATAAATGTGCAATCTTAGTTTCCACAGAATGACACTTAAGAAGTGTATACAACAGAACGTTGCAGACTAAGCTAAAAGCTAAAAGTTAAAAAGGGAAGGGAAGGTCAGTGTATATATATGCAGTTGTAGAATTATGATAAGGATTCAAAATTTTGTGTACAAGTATTGTGTTCAAATAATATTAAAACGGATAGAAGTCTATCAAACTACATAAATACATCCATATGGGTTTTAGCCATGTAGGCCTTGGGCTTTCCTCTTTCCTTCACATAGGTGGAAAACCCAACCCAACCCAACATTGACATGATTTGAAATGAAAAGAAGACCAAAGAATGGCTCTTTCTTTGAGGCCAAGGCATAATTGCATATCTAGAATTAATCGTTATGGTAGAGACATTACTGAAACTAGCTGATTAATGCGCTGGTTACTGGTACATGAAAACATTAAGGTTTGCCTGAGATGGGTATATGAGCAAGGGGTGAGCATGGTGGTGAAGAGCTTTAACAAGCACAGACTGAAGGAAAATATTGGCATATTTGACTGGATGCTAAGCCCTGAAGACTGTCGAAAAATCAACCAAATTCCACAGCAAAGAATTGTTCCTGGAGATATATACATATCGGATGATGGCCCTTTTACATCTTATGAGGAGCTCTGGGATGGCGAGGTCTGATTTTTTTTTTTTTTTTTTGAGACTGGAAATGTATTTGGAGCTCTTCTACCTACTCTATTTTCATCAGAAAGATGTTTTTCTGTTCTTTGATCTTTGTTTTTGATTCTCATTCAGTTTATCATTTGAGCATCGATTCAATCTGTTAATTATATAGTTGTCAGAAACTGATTTGTCACGCCGCAGCCTTTAAGTGGACTAGGGATGAACAGGTTGGTGTGGTGGCATCATTTCTCCACCCATTTTTGATCACTGGGGTCTTCTAAACAATCCCTGTGCATTGTACATTTTATATGGCAAATTAATGTTCATTCACTTGAGGAGAATGATATTTGATCCGGTCAAGATATGGTTATTTTGTACTCAATATTTGTATATTTCAATTTTAAAATATATAAGTGAGGTCACATAATTTTGTCTCCCTTATGACATGAAAAGAAGTGACACATCCTTTTATAAACTACAATTCACTATTGACTTATAATTAATATAAAATTATTTTTTCTTTAATATAAAATTTTAATTAATTGTTAACTATGCATGCAAAAAATATCATGTAAATATAATATAATTATATCTTGAACGAGATATTGTCTATTTCAACTCAAACACATAGACATATATAAATATCGGTTGGTCTAATTGCTTCTATCACAACTCGCCTTTGTTAACATTATGTGCAATATGGTGTGTTGTGAGCTTGAGTTAGCAGGCCAATTGAACATAGGATGCACAGATGTGGGCATTGATTTGAAAAGCCCCATTGGCCATGGCAACTGAGATTCAGTTGACAGTTGACACTGGTCATGCCAGTCCCCCTTAGTTTTTGTTCAAAGAGAGGGCACAGAAGTCAGAAGAAAGGCAAACATGGGCTTCAAAAATATACTAATTAAAGCATGCATGGTAATGATTCTATTTGGCTTCATATATTATTTAGTCCCTAAACTAATTAAAAAAATAATTTTAAAGATATCAACTAAATTGTGTTCACTATTTATCTCTGAATAAAATAATTTTACTAATTTTTAGTTCCTGGGTTAACTGACGTTAACTGAGGCGTTAACTTTGCCATGTCACGTCCACGTCAATTATAATTTCACATTATTATTTTTATAAAAATTAAAAAAAAAATAACAAACCCTAACCTAACATCCCCATAGTCGTGACCCAACCCTAACATTCCAAAGCTTCTGTATGTCGTCTACGAGGACAACGTCGGAATCTAGGTAGATGACCCAGGTCACGCTTGGATCAAGTATGTTGCCCAGGCAGTTTCGGGCGTAATTCAACGGGTTCTCCAGGGCTTGTCGAATCGAGGAAGAGATGAGAGAAGGGAAAACGGACTGGACTAGTCGGGTCAGGACCCGAGGATTAACTGGATCGAACTCCGCCACGACGAAATGGAAGAAGACGTTTTCCAAGCAGGAGGTGTGGCGGAGCACGGAGTGCATCGCCACCATTGACCCCCCGGAGATACTCTGAGTCGAGCGTCATCGCGATGTGAATGACTGAGTCGCTGTCGTAACTAGCCAGACACTCGACACAGTTACGATATTGCGGCGCTTCGGTGAACCAGAGCAAACTCTCAATCCCATCGGACCCCATCGACGCATCAACGGTGGGGAAAACAAGAAAGGCAAGAAAAGCAACGACGGAGGTCGATCGTAGTCGGGCCATCGCGATGAAACTCCCTGCTTGGAGAATGAATCAATCAATCGTCGGCTATGGCTGAAAAATCTTGTCCACTACACTGCTATCGCATTGGAGTGAAATGGAAATAGAAAGGAGAAGACAAAAGAAATGGATTGTGGAGATGGCTGCAGTGGTGGGTCACGACCGTGGAGATGGGTGCAGAGGTGGGTCACGACTATGGGGATGTTAGGGTTAGGGTTTGTTGTTTTTTTTTTTAATTTTTATAAAAATAGTGATGTGAAATTATAATTGACGTGATAATAACGTGACAGTGAGATGATAACGTGACAAAGCAAAGTTAACGCTTCAATTAACGTCGGTTAACCCAGGGATTAAAAATGAGTAATATTATTTTATTCAAAAATAAATAGTAAACATAATTTAGTTGATATTCTTAAAATTATTTTTTTTATTAGTCTAAAGACTAAATAATGTATTAAGTCATTCTATTTCCATGCTTTGCTTAGGAGGCACTGGCTGAGGCATTATGTATATGCACGCAACTCTCCACCCACTTTTTATTAGACTGTCAAAAAGGGTTTTCAATTTCTAGGCTCAGCAAGAATACAGTGCAAGCTTGCTAGCTAGCTTATCTCTGTTTCGCCCTTTGGGAGAAGTATCACCTTTCATTTGGTCAACCATGGAGGTTGATGAATCCGTGGCTTCACATCTATCCGAAACAAAAAATTATGCTTTTATAAAGCATATACACAGTCATCAGAGTTTTGTAATTATTATAATATATCATAATCAGACTTAGATTTTTAATGAACCAATATTAATGAAATAAGATTTGGTTTCTATTCAAAAGATAAAAACTTAGACATGCATGTTTGATAATTTTGATTTGTTTTTAGTTTTATTTATGATTTTTCTTTTCTTACGTTGCCAAACTCTAACGATGGTTTTGAAAATGAAATTAAGCAATTAAACTCCATCGTCGATTTTTGTTTTAGAAATACTTAAAAAAAAATTGAAAATAGAAATCTACCAAAATTACTTTGTGTAGTAGTTTTGAATTTCTATATATAGCTAGAAAAAGAAGTATGTTATGGACACATTCACTTATGATTAAACTAATAATTTTAAAATATGTCACAATAAAATATTTATGATTAATTAATAATAATATTTATTTTATTATTAACTAATAACAATAAATATATTTTTTATTTAATTTAAATTAAAAATTAACCAAACAAAGCCTTAAATCATAAACCCCACTTTTGAAGATTTTAAGGCCACCTGTTTACGACTTTAATTTTTTTTTTTCAATTCTAATTTTAATTTGTATTTCAATATTAATTTAAAATCTGCCAAACATGCCCTTAAATTGATTAGCAGAATCGAGAAAGCTTTTGCCACCTGTCAATTTCAAATTAACTTGATGCATGCATTTGAATTTTACTCACAAGAGGACAAAAGTGAATAGTTAATTAAGTACATAATCTTTAAATCAATGCTACTTTTTTAGACTATCAATGAGGCCTTTTTTGCACAGCTATAAGAGTTTGACAATTTAATTCAATTACTTGATTTTGCACAGAAATCCTGTAGGAACCCATTTTTATTTCAATTTCTTTTGCAGAAGTCACTCGCCACCAACGACGGATTAGCAGCCACAAGCAATGTCTCTATTCTTTTTTGTCAAAAATTTTTGTTTGTTGCTAGGGATGTATAATCAGTTATAATTGAATTAAATCGTTTAAAAAATATGAATTAAATCGAACTGACTAACATATAATAATTGAACCAAATCGATTGACTAACCTTACTAATCGAAACATGAATCATGGTAACTAAACTAAATCAAAAACCGAACTAACTTAGAATACCAAAGAGACTGAACATCTGTTGTCGCTATCCACTTGGCTGGCTGGTGATTCCAATAATCGGAACCGATGATTGGATTCCCTCAACCACGATGATTCATATATCCAAAAATGAGTTTGATCAGATAGTTGATTTTTTGTATATCTAAAAATTAATTCTATAGTTAAAAAACTTGACACGTTTATAGAAAAATAAAAGTTGTCGAAAATTTATCGAAGGGGCGAGCATGGTGGTGCAAATCGAATGAGAGAAAGATGCACTCGTCGTAGGCGTTGTTGTATCAGAGGTCCAGGTCGGCGTCGACATTAGAGGCGAAGCGTCGAAGGTAGAAAGGAAGCATCGCATCGGCGTTAACGACGGCATCGGAAGGGGCGATGGTGCCGCTATGTAGGAGAGTCGGAGACGATGGGGGCCGAGCAAACGGAAGGACCAAGGATTGGTTCGATCTTTTCGCCTTCTAGGTTTTCTCTCTTATCTACGAAGGCTTTCGAGCCTTCGTTTTCGTCTTTGTCTTCGTTTTCGCCATCAGCGACGACGAGGGATGATGGAGGGAAAGAGAAGGAACAAACCAGCCAGATCTGGGATGAAAATGAAATGGCGAGAGAGAGAGAAGGACGAAGAGAAAATGAAATAACAGTATGGACATGGGGTGTCGCGCCCACATAGGGGGGTTCACGGTTCGGTTCAATTTTCAGTTATTTTTACCAAAATAACCGAACCGAATAACTGACGCTAAATGAATAACTGAAATCGAATCGAACATTATGACTAACTAACCAAACCAAATGAACCGATCGGTTCGGTTTTGTTAAATCAGTTTACCCAATTTTTTGCACACCCCTATTTGCAGCTACGAAGTTGGTTGGAGAAGATGAATGTTAATTGTGAAGCTACAAACGGTGTCGTTCCACTTTGCTGACTGGAAGGCCACGTGCAGCAACCGCTTGCTGCCATTTGGCAGCTGCTGGATGGCTGCACGTGGCAACCATCAGCTGACCCTCAGCTGGCGCCTGATCATGCCCCTTGCCCGATCATCTCCTACTCTCCTGCTCCTCTGCCGTTTTCTGTTGGGATTATAATCGTGCTCGCACGACTTGATCTGATCCATCCATCCTCACTTTATTGAGACGCAATCACAGCCGCTCTTGATCGCTTTTAATTGCTGCCTCGAGATGTGAACGTTGAGAGGCTGAAAAGACAAAAGAAAATCAGAAAGGGGTTCCATCGGGTTTTGGTTTTGCGGGTTGGAGGCTCTCGCCTCTTTTGGGCTAGGGTTCTTCCTGGTTTGCTCCCGATTCCTTTTCTGTATATGTTTGTATAGTTTTGTGGTTCGATAGGTTTGCCTTTAATCTGTATTAAGTGATTGATTGGCAATTTTGAGTTCTCGAACCATTGATCATTTTTGAGGATTTTGTTTGCGAAGGTTTAAGAGTGTGTAATCCGATTTTCATCTCATAGTGCAGTGAGCTCTTCTTTCTGGAGCTCAACGTGGATGTAGCCTCGATTTGAGGTGAACCACGGTAAAAACCCTTGTGCCTTCGTTTTTTATTTTTGCTTCTCTCTGTTTATATTTTTGATTCCAGCATTGTGAATGTTTGTTTCATTTAGTACATCAAATATTGCTTTGTGATTGCTTAAGTAAAACCCTAAAGGTCTCTGTCGAGTCTCAACAGTGGTATCAGAGTCGCTTTAAGTTCGGCTTCTAGGGTTTACTGTAAGGTCAAATCATTCTTCAAAATTAGGGTTCTCTGATAGAGCCAGTATCAGCGGGTGTTTGCTGTATTGATCTTCTTCAGTGAATAGAGCCCTTTAGGTTACCTTCGTGCAATACGAAGATGAACTCTACCCGATTTGAGATCGGTATATTTGATAGAAAATGAGACTTTGGAAGCTGGAAGAAAAAGTTGAGAGTATTACTCTCTCATCATAAAGTGCTTATAGCACTTGAGACAGACGATCGCAAATGGTCAGCAGACCAGCTTACAAGAACAGAGGAAATCAGGGAGGAAGCCTTTAATCTGATCTTCCTCCATCTAGGAGACAGTGTGATCCGCAAAGTGGATGGTATGACTGCTCCCTTAGAACTATGGAATAAATTAGATACTTTATTTTCTGTCATTACTGCACCTAATTTAGTATATCTGAAAGGCATGTTGTTTAATTATAAAATGAGTACATCTAAGACAATGGATGAGAATATAGATGAATTCACTAAGCTTGCATTGCTACTTAGGGGTACTGATCAAGCTTTAGGAGACTCGAGTGAAGCTATGATTTTATTAAATGCATTGCCTGATGATTATGATGTTGTTAAACATGCATTAAGATATACTGGCATAGTACCTACATTAGATCTTGTTATTTCAGGCATTAAGGCTAGAGAACTAGAATTGGGAACATCTAAGAAATCTAGAAACAACCTATTTGTAAAGAGTAAGAATGAGAAAAAACACTTTGCAAATAACAATGATCAAACCATTGGGTCAGGGCAAAAGGGTAAGAAGAAAGATAAAAAGGGTAAACAAAAATGGAAATGTTATCACTGTGGGAAAGAAGGACACATCAAGAAATACTGTTATGACTTTATTAAGAAACAAAAGCAAGGGGAAAACATGAATGCTAATCCAAATAATTCAAATTGCTTAGCTGAGGTTCTTACTGTTTCAAATGTTTCTATTGATAATGAATGGATCATGGATTTTGGGTGTTCTTTTCATATGTGTCCTAACATTGATTGGTTTCAAAAATTTGAGAAAACAGAATCAGGAACTGTGTTTATGGGCAATAATCAATCTTGTAGAATTAGAGGTATAGGAAACATATATCTCAGATTGCATGACAACAAAATTAGAACATTAACTGATGTAAGATATGTTCCTGATCTAAAAAGGAATTTAATATCTCTTGGCACATTAGATGAACTAGGGTTCTCCTATAAGGCAGAAAATGGATACATGCATGTGTTTAAGGGAGATGATCTAATACTAACTGGAGCTAAGAAAAATGGATTATATGTGTTGGATGGCTGTTATTTCCCTTCTGATATTATTAATTCTGCATGCATAGTAAAATCTGATAAGACAGAATTATGGCACTTGAGACTTGGCCATATGAGCCTAAAAGGTCTTAAGGCACTGTCTAACCAAGGCTACCTTGGTTCAATGTCAGTGGGGTCCCTTGACTTTTGTGAGCCATGTGTCCTAGGCAAGCAACACAGGCTGGGTTTCCATAAAGGAACCCACCTGGCGAATGTATGCCTAGAGTATATACATGCTGATTTATGGGGGCCTTCTCAGGTCCCTACTCATGGTGGTAACAGATGCTTTCTCTCTATTATTGATGATTTCACTATGAAGGTTTGGGTTTTTCTTTTAAAATCTAAAGACCAGACCTTAGAGAAATTCAAGACTTGGAAGAACTTAATTGAAAATCAAATAGATAGAAATATTAAAACCTTAAGGACAGACAATGGACTAGAATTCTGTAACAAAGAATTTGATGAATTCTGTAATACCCAAGGTATTCTTAGGCATAGGACTGTGAGGTATACACCCCAACAAAATGGGGTAGCTGAGAGGATGAACCGAACTCTTCTTGAAAAAGTTAGATGCCTCTTGTTCACTTCTAATATGCCAAAGTCTTTTTGGGGAGAGGCCTTGTCTACAGCAGCCTATTTGGTAAATAGAAGCCCTTCCACTGCCTTAAATCTAAGATGCCTTGAAGAAAAATGGACAAATAGAAAATTAAATTTAGATTACCTAAGGGTGTTTGGTTGTGAAGCATATGCTCACAAAACAGAAGGTAAGTTAGATCCTAGGTCCATTAAGTGTGTGTTTGTTGGTTACCAAGAAGGGACCAAAGGCTTTAGATTATGGGAAAGACAATCTGGTGGGATAAAAATTATTATCAGTAGAGATGTCATATTTAATGAAGCCATTTTCCCCTGTAAAATTACAAATTCTGAAGAAACCAACAACAATAGTAATCCAGATGATTTTATCATTCTAGGAGGATCCCAAATTGAGGTGGAGCAAGCAGAAGGTTCCCTTCCAGCTGCTCCAACTGAATCCAACCTAGAAGATGTTCCAAATCCTCATGAAATTCAAACCTCTGATCATGATGATGATCAAGAGGAACAAGAAAGAGAATCTGAGATTGAGGTGGAGCATTACAGCCCCACCCAAGATCTCAGTGATTATCATCTAGCCCGAGATAGAAGTAGGAGGGTTTCAAGACCCCCTGCCAGGTATGCCTATTCAGATTTAGTGTTTTGTGCCTTAGTGGCGGGTCTGGAATTAAAGAGTAGTGAGCCTTTTACATATGAGGAGGTTGTCAGCTCTAAGGGAAGTGTTAAGTGGAAGCAAGCCATGGATGAGGAAATGGCCTCACTTAAAATTAATGGCACATGGGAGTTAGTGCCTAGACCTCAAAAACAGAAGTTAATCCAGTGTAAATGGTTATATAAGTTAAAGGAAGGCATAACTCTCACTGACCCTATTAGGTATAAAGCAAGATTAGTGGCTAAGGGGTTTACTCAGAGAGAAGGAATAGACTACACTGAAATTTTCTCCCCTGTAGTAAAATTCAAAACCATTCGCATGATGCTATCTGTGGTTGTTCAATTTGATCTTGAATTATAACAAGTAGATGTTAAAACAGCTTTTTTACATGGAGATTTAGAGGAAAAAATTTATATGATACAACCTGCTGGATATATTAACTCAAACAAACCTGAGCATGTCTGTTTACTAAAGAAATCCCTTTATGGCTTAAAACAATCCCCAAGACAATGGTATAAAAAGTTTGATGATTTTGTCCTAGGAATTGGGTTTGTAAGGAGTAAATATGATAACTGTTTCTATTTTATTCTCTCAAATGATCCCATTTATCTATTGTTATATGTTGATGACATTTTGTTAATCAGCAAATCTAAGTCAAAGATAAATGAATTAAAACAGATGCTCAACACAAGTTTTGACATGAAAGACTTAGGTTCAGCTAAGAAAATTATAGGAATGACAATAGAAAGGGATAGAAAAAATTTCAGCCTAAAGGTTCATCAAAATGACTACTTGATGAAATCTGTGAAAAGGTTTGGCATGCAAAATTGCAAGCCAGTGAGTGTCCCATTAGCTGGACACTTTGTCTTAACTAAATCTCAATGCCCTTCGTCCAACTTTGAAATCATTAAAATGGAAAGTGTTCCATATGCTAATGCTATTGGAACCATCATGTATGCTATGATTAGCACAAGGCCTGATTTAGCCTATGCTATTTCAACCCTCAGCCGATTCATGTCCAACCCAGGTAAACCTCACTGGGATGCTCTTAAATACTTATTGAGATATATACATGGATCAGTTATTGTTGGATTAAGTTACAAGAAAAGATTTAATTCTCTTGATCTTGTTGGGTATGTAGATTCTGACTTTGCAGGGGACAGAGACTCTCGTAAGTCCACTACTGCTTTATACTTCACCCTAGGTGGGAATTGCATCAGCTGGAAATCACAGCTGCAGCCTCTGGTTGCTCTGTCCTCCATTGAGGCTGAATACGTAGCAGTAACTGATGCTGTTAAAGAGGCAGTGTGGCTTCAAGGTATCCTCCTGGAAATCCAACTGCTGCAAGGTAAGGCTGTGAGTCAAAGTGCAATTCACTTGACCAAAAATCCAGTCTATCATGAACGCACCAAGCACGTGGATGTCAGGTATCATTATATTAGAGATTTGGTTTCTAATAACACTTATCTATACTTAAAGTGCCTATAGAAAATAACCCTGCTAATATGGGTACAAAGTTGCTAAATGCAACTAAGTTAAAGCATTGCTTGAACTTGTTGCATGTGGGTGTTGGTTGATCATATCAACCAGAGCCATGAAAGAGAGAATTGTAGCATGCTGCATTTTTTGTTATGATGTTTTGGATTACACTTTTCTGTTTGGTGCTTCAAGGTGGAGATTGTTAATTGTGAAGCTCCAAACAGTGCCGTTCCACTTTGCTGACTGGAAGGCCACATGCAGCAACCGCGTGCTGCCATTTGGCAGCCGTTGGATGGATGCACGTGGCAACCATCAGCTGACCCTCAGCTGGCGCCTGATCATGCCCCTTGCCCGATCATCTCCTACTCTCCTGCTCTCCTGCTCCTCTGCCATTTTCTGTTGGGATTATAATCGTGCTCGCACGACTTGATCTGATCCATCCATCCTCACTTTATTGAGACGCAATCACAGCCGCTCTTGATCCCTTTTAATTGCTGCCTCGAGATGTGAACGTTGAGAGGCTGAAAAGACAAAAGAAAATCAGAAAGGGGTTCCATCGGGTTTTGGTTTTGCGGGTTAGAGGTTCTCGCCTCTTTTGGGCTAGGGTTCTTCCTGGTTTATTCCCGATTCCTTTTCTGTATATGTTTGTATAGTTTTGTGGTTCGATAGGTTTGCCTTTAATCTGTATTAAGTGATTGATTGGCAGTTTTGAGTTCTCGAACCATTGATCGTTTTTGAGGGTTTTGTTTGCGAAGGTTTAAGAGTGTGTAATCCGATTTTCATCTCATAGTGCAGTGAGTTCTTCTCTCTCGAGCTCAACGTGGATGTAGCCTCGATTTGAGGTGAACCACGGTAAAAACCCTTGTGCCTCCGTTTTTTATTTTTGCTTCTCTCTGTTTATATTTTTGATTCCAGCACTGTGAATGTTTGTTTCATTCAGTACATCAAATATTGCTTTGTGATTGCTTAAGTAAAACCCTAAAGGTCTCTGTCGAGTCTCAACAATGAAGAGAGACAAGTTGTTGGTAGTCGTTGCAATCATCGAAGAAGAGGCGGACCGGAGTAGCGACGATTATCCTCACGAAGAAAATGACCGACAAACTCTCTTTGTCGGATCTCTAGTATTTCCCTTCTCATGTTGCGTATAAACATACATACACAATAAGATCTTTGTATAAAAATACACATTTTGTGTATACTAATGCATCCATTCATTCAGTGTATATACATAAAAATAATACTTTGTGTATGTGTATGTTATGTATATGTTACATTCAACACAAAAGGGACATTAATATCTCAACCAGAAAACAATCTCAGATGCTTTAATATTAATATTGAAAATAATGAAACAAATGAATCATTAAATTAAATCGGACTTATCTGATTGTACAACGGAGATATGATCAAACGATTGAATTACTAGTATAAACAAAATCACACTCAATCTTGTTTGTATTCACAGCCTAAGTGTCTTTCATTTACAGAGAATTTTTTTCAAGTTGCATTCATTCTATTTTGTCTGCCGACGTAAACTGATATACTCACACCCCATCTATCTACTTCCTCCATGAATGAAGAAAGTGGGTTCAACTGTCGTTGCCAGTTTTCTTCGGCAGCCGTGTGTGAGGTTATAGATCCAGATTTGGATTTGAATCTGGATCTCGTACCAGACCAAACCCGTTATAGGCGGATCTATCTTGGCACACGAGCCGGATATACCTCATTCCTCATATTCTATATATATCCCGTCCTACAGTTACAGTACTGCGTAACTGCTTTCCCCATTCCAAACCACAAACCCACATCGCTCTCTACTCAGCAGATACTTGCGAGCTTCGTGTTTCGTCTGACATGGAAATCATTTCAGAAGCGCCCCTGCCCGATGGCAACAACGGAACCATTCCAGTGCTTGGCTTCGGCACCGCTGTCTGGCCTCTCGGAGGCTCCGACACCATGCAAGAGGCCGTCGTCCAAGCAATCAAACTCGGCTATCGCCACTTCGACACCGCGGCGATTTACTGGTCCGAGCGGTGCCTCGGCGAGGCCATAGCCGAGGCTCTGCGGCTCGGCCTCATCCAGTCCCGGGGCGAGCTGTTCGTCACTTCGAAGCTCTGGTGCAGTGAAGCTCACCCCGGCCGCGTCCTGCCCGCGCTGCGAAATTCTCTCGAGTAAGGAAGATAATCAACATATAATTAAATATTAATCCTTCTTTTTATCGGATTCTTGTAAATAGAAAATAAAAAATTCTTATAAAACTAAATAAATTACACTATTAGTCTCTGAATCATTTTAATTTTTGTTATAATTCAGTATCTTTTTTTTAATTTTTTATTAAATTCTGTTAACAAATATTGAAGTGATATATATTGATTCATTTAGTTTATTTTTTATTTTAAAAAATGCCTTAATCCTCGTTTACGTCCCTGTAGGTTTAGGTTTACTTTTGATATTTTAGATTTACACAATCCAGTGAGCTTGAAGGCAGAGGCAGGCTTAGATATGCATTTCAACAAGAGGGATCTTGTTCCCATTGCAGTTCAAGAAGTATCTTAGTAAGGCTGAAATTCATCATTAGTTAACAGTCACTTATTCTCCACAATAAAATGGAGTGGCTAAAAGAAAGAACATATCTATTATGGAGATGGACAGATGTTTAGGTTGCGTTCTCTTTGTTATTTTCAAGTCATTTTTAGTTTTCAATTTTCTAAAATAATGAAAACGCGTTCTCTTTACTGTTTTTAAAAAAGTATTTTTGAAAACAAAAAAAATTTATAAAAAAAGCTCAAAACAATAAAAAGTTGTTTTGAGTGTTTTTATTCAAAATAAACTCTAAACTTAAAACACATTTATTTATGTATTTATTCATATTTTACTATTATAATGAAAAAAAATATTACAAAATTCATTAACTTTAAAATGTATATATTTTTTTAATAATATATTAACATTACATATTTCTAATTTACTGAATAATCAATTTTTTTGTATAAAATATTATTAAAAAATTATTTTCAAAATTTCAAAGAGAACGCGTTTTCAATTTTCTAAAAACAGACTACCAAAATAGAAAATTAAAAATGAATTCAAAACTCAAAACAAAAAATTGAAAAGTAAAGAGAACGCAGCCTTATTGTTTGACAAAAATCTTTTTAAAAACTTCTGGATTGAGGCAGTAAACACTTTAGTGTATCTCCTCAATAGGCTATCAACCAACGTCTTAACAAGAAAGACTATTTAAAGCATGGTTTGGAGCCAAGCTTTTAGTAGCACATCTCAAGGTTTTTGGGAGTGTATGCTACATTTATGTGCTAGAAACAAAAAAAGATGAGCTAGAGCAAAGAGCTGTAAGAAGGGTGTTCTTGGGGTATAGTAGCAATAGCAAAACATATAGAGTATTTGATTTGCAAACAAAAAATGTGGTAATTGCAAGAGATGTTAAGTTCGATGAAGCTGACACTTGGAATTGGATCAGAGAAATGGTTAAGTTTAACAAAAAGAGTGTAATTGAGGGGAATATTTCCCATGACCAAGATATAGCTGAAGCAGAATCAAACTCTGATACTACAATCAGAGGGACAGGATATTTGGCAAAGATATATGAGAGATACAATGCAGCCTCTTTGATGGAACCTGTCACTTATGAAGAAGCAACAAGCTTACATGGTTGGGTAAAGGCAATGCGAGAGAAGTTGTACATGATCAATAAGAATGAAACTTGGAGACTGTTTAACAGACCAAATGACAGGAAGGTAATTGGTTTGAAGTGTGTTTATAGAACCAAATTGAATCCAAATGGTTCTGCAAACAAGCTGAAGGCTAGGCTGGTTGTGAAAGGATATTCACAACAAGAAGGAATTGATTTCTCAGATACCTTTGTTCCGGTAGTAAGGTACGATACCATCAGACTTCTCTTGGCACTTGTAACACAACAATCCTAGAAAGTATTCCAGCTTGATGTGAAGTCTGCATTTCTTAGTGGTTATCTGAATGATGAAATTTATGTTGAACAGCCTGAAGGCTTCATTGTAGAAGGGCAAAAGGACAAATTTATTTACTCAAGAAGGCTCTTTATGGCATGAAACAGGCACCAAGAGCCTGATACAGCAGAATAGATGGGCATTTGAGCAATTTGGGATTTGATAGGAGCAAGAGTAAGCATACTCTTTATGTGAAGCTGAATGAAAGAGATGTTTTGATAGTGTCAATTTATGTTGATGATTTGCTGATAACTGCAAGCAGTGACAAAATGATAAAGGAATTCAAGACTAAAATGAAGATAGAGTTTGAGATGATTGATTTAGGTGAGATGTCTTGTTTTCTTGGCACGAAGATTTTACAAATAGATCAAGGAATTTTCATTTGCCAAAGAAAGTATGCACAAGAGATTTTGAAAAAGTTTGGAGAATAGCAAGTGTGTTAGCACACCTGTAGCTTAGAATGAAAAACTGAGGAAAGATAGTGGTGTTCAAATGATAGATGGAAAAGTTTTTTGAAGTCTAGTTGGTTGTTTGTTGTACTTTACAACAACAAGACTTAGTCTCATGTTTGCAACAAGTCTTCTTTCAAGATTTATGGTAAGTCCAATTGAATTGCATTATAAGGTTTCTAAAAGGGTGATGAGATATATCGAAGGGTCTAAGGATTTGGGAATGTGGTTCAAGAAGGGTCAAGGTTCAAGGTTGATCGGTTAACTAACAGTGATTGGGCTGGTTCTGAAGATGAAATGAGAAGCACATCAGGCTATTTGTTTACAACTGGTTCAGGTGTGTTTAGCTGGAATTCTAGGAAATAATATATTGTGGCTCAATCAACTGTAGAAGCTGAATATGCGACTGCATCAGTTTCTATTAATCAAGCCATTTGGTTGAGGAAGATCATGTATGATCTCTCATAGTTGTAGGAAGGTCCAACAGAAATCCTATGTGACAACCAATCAGCAATTGCAATTGCAATTGCTAAGAACCCTCTCTTCCATGAAAAGACAAAGCATATGAAGAGTTTTTTTTTTAAAAAAAAAAAATAACAAAAGCTTAGATATTAAAAATAAACCACATAATATTTGCATAAAAATGCCATTGATTTTCTGTAAAATTCTGTACGCATATATGACATTGTTCATCTGATTCATCACTAGCTAGGTTTGTTTAATTTGTTTTTGATTTTCAGGTTTTGTAGATGAAAATATCAAAGTTTAAATCATCGATCGAAATAATAGCTTAGTAGTATAGGTGGTAACATTGGTGAATCTGGAGACCTCAAGTTGGAATCTTGTGAGGCTTGATTATTCCCCCATTAAGTCCCGAGTAGCTAGTGTGATCAAGAAAAGAAAATGGCAAAGTTTATTATTATTTTTTTTTAATTTCTTGTGGTTTAGGAGGCTTGGAATGGAGTATGTTGATCTGTACCTTATACACAGTCCAGTGAGCTTGAAGGCAGAGGCAGGCTTAGATTTGCATTTCAACAAGAAGGATCTTGTTCCCATGGATTTCAAGCGTGTTTGGGAAGGCATGGAGGAGTGTTACAGACTTGGCCTTGCCAAAAATATTGGAGTAAGCAATTTCTCTTGCAAGAAGCTTCACCATCTTCTTCTCACTGCAAGCATCCCTCCTCTTGTGAATCAGGTATTTAATCTTCTATTTCCAGATATCACCCGTTGCTAGGTCCAAGCGCTTGGGCTTGTTTTAATATTCCAATGTCTTCAATATTGTTTTTAATTCCAAAACCTGGGGGAGAGAGAGAGAACAATATCAAAATATATTCGTACATTGATTCTTTTTACCAAAATGAGCCCCACATTTGTGCGTGTTCATTGTTGTGATTGTGATATCTTGACAAAGCTTTGAATTGTATTATGGGTTGAAATTGAATCCAAGGTGGAGATGAACCCACTTTGGCAGCAAGCAAAGCTGAGGGAGTTTTGTAGAGAAAAGGGCATTCATATTACGGCATACAGTGTCTTAGGAGGCATTGGAACAGCTTGGGGAAGCAGCAAAGTCCTTGATTGTGAGGTTCTCAGAGAGATTGCTCAAGCCAAGGGAAAGACGGTTGCTCAGGTAAGGCTTCTCTCTCTCTCTCTCGCGAATGAAGCCGCAACTGCTATTCTATAGGCGTGGATTGGGTAACACTTACTTTTTTCTTTCTCTCCTTGAAATCTTCACATTTTCATCCAGTTTTGTGCTATAAATGTGCAATCTTAGTTTCCACAGAATGACACTTAAGAAGTGTATACAACAGAACGTTGCAGACTAAGCTAAAAGTTAAAAAGGGAAGGGAAGGTCAGTGTATATATATGCAGTTGTAGAATTATGATAAGGATTCAAAATTTTGTGTACAAGTATTGTGTTCAAATAATATTAAAACGGATAGATGTCTTTCAAACTACATAAATTAATACATCCATTTGGGTTTTAGCCATGTAGGCCTTGGGCTTTCCTCTTTCCTTCACATAGGAGGAAAACCCAACCCAACCCAACCCAGCATTGACATGATTTTGAAATGAAAAGAAGACCAAAGAATGGCTCTTTCTTTGAGGCTAATGCATAATTGCTATCTAGAATTAATCCTTATGGTAGGAACATTACTGAAACTAGCTGATTAATGCGCTGGTTACTGGTTACATGAAAACATTAAGGTTTGCCTGAGATGGGTATATGAGCAAGGGGTGAGCATGGCGGTGAAGAGCTTTAACAAGCAGAGACTGAAGGAAAATATTGGCATATTTGACTGGTTGCTAAGCCCTGAAGACTGTCGAAAAATCGACCAAATTCCACAGCAAAGAATTGTTCCTGGAGATATATACATATCGGATGATGGCCCTTTTACATCTTATGAGGAGCTCTGGGATGGCGAGGTCTGATTTTTTTTTTTTTTTTTTGAGACTGAAAATGTATTTGGAGCTCTTTTACGGTTCTACCTCCTCTATTTTAATCAGAAACATGTTTTTCTGTTCTTTGATCTTTGTTTTTGATTCTCATTCAGTTTATCATTTGAGCATCGATTCAATCTGTTAATTATATAGTTGTCAGAAATTGATGTCACGCAGCAGCCATTAAGTGGACTAGGGATGAACAGGTTGGTGTGGTGGCATCATTTCTCCACCCATTTTTTTATCACTGTGGTCTTCTAAACAATCCCTGTGCATTGTACATGCAATTTAATGTTCATTCACTTGATGAGAAAGATATTTGATCTGGTCAAGATATGGTTATTTTGTACTAAATATTTGTATATTTCGATTTTAAAATATATAAGTGAGGTCACATAATTTTGTCTTAAAAAGAACCCTTATGACATGAAAAGAAGTGACACATCCTTTTATAAATTACAATTCACTATTGATTTATAATTAATACAAAATTATTTTTTTAATATAAAATCTTAATTAATTGTGAACTATGCATACAAAAAAATCATGTAAATGTAATATAATTATATCTTGAAATGACCGTTCTTGCTTGGTTTTCGATACTCGTGTTCTCGATTACGTCAAGAGAAGTAAATCGTAATTTAAGCTTTTAATCATTGCGCAAGATAATAATTAAACTCACAATCTATCAGATTGATACTGATATATTATTTATTCGACCATTCAACTTATGTCCTGGAGACTAATAAAATTATATCTTGTATGAAATATTGCCCATTTCAATTCAACCACATAGACACATATAAATATTGGTTGGACAATCTGATTGCTTCTATCACAACTCGCCTTTCGCTAACATTATGTGCAATATGGTGTGTTCTGAGCTTGAGTTAGCAGGCCAATTGAACATAGGATGCACAGATGTGGGGCATTGATTTGAAAAGCCCCATTGGCCATGGTAACTGAGATTCAGTTGACAGTTGACACTGGTCATGCAAGTCCCCCTTAGTTTTTGTTCAAAGAGAGGGCACAGAAGTCAGAAGAAAGGCAAACATGGGCTTCAAAAATATACTAATTAAAGCATGCATAGTAATGATTCTATTTCCATGCTTTGCTTAGGGGGCAGTGGCTGAGGCATTATGTATATGCACTGTGACTGAAGCCATCATTATTAGTGTTTTCATCACCTCCAAGCAACTCTCCACCCACTTTTTATTAGACTGTCAAAAAGGGTTTTCAATTTCTAGGCTCAGCAAGAATACACTGCAATCTAGCTAGCTAGCTTATCTCTGTTTCGCCCTTTGGGAGAAATATCACCTTTCATTTGGTCAACCATGGAGGTTGATGAATCCGTGACTTCACATCTATCCGAAACAAAAAATTATGCTTTTATAAAGCATATACACAGTCATCAGAGTTTTGTTATTATTATAATATATTATAATTAGACTCAGATTTTTAATGAACCAATATTAATGAACTAAATTGTTTCATTTCTATTTATATTTAGATTTGGTTTCTATTCAAAAGATAAAAACTTAGACAGGCATGTTTGATAATTTTGATTTGTTTTCAGTTTTATTTATGATTTTTTTCTTTTTCCTACGTTGCCAAACTCTAACGATCGTTTTGAAAATGAAAATAAGCAATTAAACAACATCGTTGGTTTTTGTTTTCGAAATACTTTAAAAAAAAAAAGAAAACTGAAAATAGAAACCTACCAAAATTGCTTCATATAGTAGTTTTGAGTTTCTATATGTAGCTAGAAAAAGAAGTGAAATAAAAGAGGTTGCTTGATTGAAATGGTTGCGAGGTCCCAAATCTCTATTTTGGGAATGAAATTCTCCAACCCTATGAGACCATATTGATATTGAAATAATGGCTTGCTCTTCTTCGTTCTTGGTAAAGCCACAAAGGCCGAAAAGCCTATGGAGTATGGCCTAATGCTCTTTCATTTTCTAATTCCATTACCATGATTGATTCTTTTCACTTTGAAATGAAAAACAAGAAAACAAAAAAAGAAAACATATTTTGAATGCTTATATATGACATAGTTTCCTCTCATCCTATTAGTCTTTGTCCCAAACAAAACACATATTTGACCTTATAATTATATAGATCTCCAGTACAGTAGCTAGTGAAATGAATGAATGTCAAAAGAAAATAATGCGAATACAGAATCACATGGCAGTAACATATTTTTACAAGTAACAAAATGACTTTGCTGAATCTTAGCCAATAAACATCAAGAAAAAATCAACAGAATGCAGCACAAAACTCTAGAAGAACATAGAGAAAGCAGGCTAACAGGAGGGCTTGCTAAGCACGCCAAGGGAATCATCTTCCATGATTAGAAAAGAACAAATGGTTATGGTGCTCTATCTCTATCTTTAATGGGTTTTGTGGCCTGTGGGGGTCATCACCAATCATTTGGGAGGTGAAATCCAAAAGTGGGAGGCTGTATACTGTGCCTTGGCGTGCCAAATCTCACACTTCTGATCCCCATTCACCTTTGCTATTTCTAACTCTTTTGCATCAAAAGCCCCACCCCAATTAGGCCCCTCCACTCATTGCCATATATTCATTCCCCCAAATTTAAGGAACAAAATAATAATAATAATAACATCTCCAAAGTGAACCTCAACTGAAAATGTTACTTATAATAGTGATATCACATAGTACGTATTGGTTTTTGGAATGTTAGTTCAGTAGGATAAATTGTATTAGTATTGGTAAGTTTAAAGATGTTGATGTTTGAGTTTTGAGAGTTTTCATCTCTCTTCTATTAGATTTTAAAGTGAATTCTTATTATACATTTATTTAAGTTTAAAGATGAGAAGATTGACACCGTTGTTGTAGTCATTTAATGAAATATTTATTAAATTTATTGATGACACATTCATATTAGTAGATTCTATGATTCTCACTGAACTATTCATCTAAACAAATCTAATTTATAAATATGATTGAGAGTGTGGTAGATATTGATCTATTCACCCGAAGCAATATTTATGAGATATTCAATCCTACCTTCTTACTAAAAAAAGGAAAAATAAAAATGAAGCTATGACATTGTTTACTTCACAATAACTGTAATTATAAAACATTAAAGATAATATAATTGCTGTGTAACTGAATAATTTAAAGGATGGCAAACAGACAGAGAGAGTGAATATTTTCTCGTTCTTATTTTTCATGTTTTTGACTGGAAGTTGATATTGTGCCAAAATCATCGGTAATATCATTAAAACATAAGGCTAAGACCAGGTAAAGAGGGTTTATTCTTTCGATGCAAAGATCAAAGTGGGGTCAGTAAATCAATAAAATAGCCGGGCGGCGTGACAAAGTCCATGTCTCAATGCCATTATTCCTTTCTTTTACTTTCTGAGTTTTTCACTTCACATCAGCACAAAACCTTATCCTTTTGTGTGTTTTAAAAAGCATCATGTCTGGACAAAAACATTGTTTCATAAGAACCTCTTATTGAAATTATTTACCACAGAACTATTCAATATTCTTGAAATTTTAAGTCATAATGGCACATGTTATATTGTTAAAACTACTCTAGTTTTCTTACAACAATAAGACACCCAGTTTTAATCATATTATTATATAAAATTAATTATATAAATTTTAGTCCACTAATTTGTCTAAAACTTAGGTTAGTTGATTATCTAACACAATCCTTTTCTATTTAAATTTAAGATTGACTATAAGTAAGAATCTAGAGATAGAATTTCAATCTCCACAGAAGAATACCTAGAATTTTCATGAAGCTTTTGAAGAGGCTGCAGTAAAGGCAGTAGTTTTCTCTCACCCAAATGATTTATGAGAAAGGGTCCAACATATTGAACACTAATAATAAACATAATAATGGCATATGCAAAAACCCCTTTGGAAGCGGTCAAAATGTAATCCATGCGACATTATTACAAGAAGAGGTGCATATATGGCTCCCTTCTTTGACAAATATGAGACTATTATCTCTTCTCCTTCACAGTGGCTTTGGTTGCTCCATCTGCATCTTCTAAGTAACTAAGAAATCAAATGGGCTATATAGGGGCCTCCCCCTTGGGAAGTGATTCCTGAAGGCATTTCATGCGGGAAGTGCATGCCTTACAGTGAAAATATATCATTAACCATATGATTTGATGGATGTAAACCCAAATGGCACCTTCACCAACCATAGTTTCACCTTGGGACTTCAACAATTACACATTTTAATATATTGCATATGCTAACAAAAACAACAATATATTAAATTTAATCTTATTAGATAAATTGATTATATGAATTTTAGTTTATCAATAATCTCTATTTATAACTATATATATATATATATTGCTAAATATATGTTTACATCTTCTTTAAAGCTTAAGATCCCACTTTTGAAGATTGTAATAAAAAGATTTAGAGTTTTATGAAATTCTTAGAATGAAACAAGATAATCTAGAACTCTTAATGGTTTGTTTGGTAGTAAGAGATTATGGACATCTCATCTAAAATTACGATTCAAATATCTGAAGAGACAAGTTCACACACAAAATTTTACTTGTTTATTCAATATGAATAGTTATACATGCAATTGCACACGTCTGATAAATTTACTTAATACACATTGAGTTAAAAAGATAGTAGTTACGAATTTTTATTGATTTGAAAAAAAAAAATCCAGTAGCTCATGAATTGAACTTAAAACTATAAAGCTTCTCAAAAGCAAACTAAGCAATATATCTCCATCCATTTGACACTACCTAGTTCCTACTACTGATCTGAGTCTCTCATCATTCAGGGAAGAAAGTATCACCGAACCTTTTAAATTGATATCATCGGCAAGATGAAAGTGATTTGCGTCTATACAAATACACATATTACATGCATATCTAGAGGAAAAGCAGAAGTGGACATATGCAGGAATGATGAGTACTTTACACCCTTTTCTGATAACAAATTAAAAGATTAAAATGAAAAAAAATAAAAGCAAAGGGATAACATAAGTATAGTGGATAAAAATAATAATCTCTTTTTGTTGATGCAATTTGGCCACGCTACCTTGATTCTATATATCATTTTTATATCTCACAAACATCAAAGGCCAACGACAAGGCGGGCAAAGATTATATATACATATCGGACGGTCTACAAGAAGTCAGACAAGCTGATCATACAGAGGCACATAGAATATCTGTTAGATTTAGCCACACAAAAGGGTGGGCCAAAACCAGCTAAAAAGGTGAACTTTAACGTTAAGATAGCTGATTAAGATGGTTCTGTAACAGGGAAAGGTTGGGAGGTCAGGGAGAATATATAGCATTTGCTTTCAACCCAGCTTCCTGTGCAAGAATGAAAAGGCAAAGGCCAAGGGGGACCAATTTGGAGAAGCATCATCACCTCCAATTCCATTAACCACCAGAGCTCATTAATGATGTTCCTTTGTGGGCCTCCTCCTTATATGTGTGTGTGTGTGTGCGCACATTAAATAAATATATCTTACTCTTACGTTATAATGGTTTCCTTTAAGAATAGAGTTCAAATCCCTCTATACTTATCTAATGTACATAATTTGTGAGATATTGTGTATGAATGTTCTTACCTTGCAACTACATCTACAAATCATAGATGATCTAAGAAAAAAGAGGAATGAAGGGCCAAGATAGGGGAAAATAAAATAAGGTCTAGGGAATCGGTTACACCAGATCACATGCTTTTAACATTTGAAATGTGGAGACATTCTCACGCTCACTGACAGGCAGTGATCCTTGGATCATACACACAATTCACTGTTTTTTTCTCCATAAAGCGCCGATCTAAGGTAGAGCTTGTCTGTGGGTCCCAACCCAACCCAACCCAACCCTTTTGACCAAAAGTCAAGTCTATCCTCTTCAGTGAGAGTACCTCCCTTCCATTGTCGTCTACATCTTCATGGTACTCACAAAAACATACTAACATATATATATATATATATATATGCTAATGCATTATGTATAAGCAGCGACCTAAATTAAATACATGCCCAACAAAGTAAAATCCAATTCCTTTACTTATTCCCTCTCACGTTCCCTCCTTTCCCATTTATAAAACATTAAAAAAAGAAGCAGCTTTTTCAAAAGCTCTCCACTCTGCTCCTACTTTGCACCAAAGGAATTCTCATCTCAATATCACAATGAGCACAAACACACACTCTCTCTAAGCAAAGACATATTCTCCCTCCCCAATTCTCTCCACCCCTTTGCATCCTGCAACTGTTGCTTCTCCAATGGACAGCAACCCTTTACAGCTTTTCCTCCATTTCCCTCTAACACTAATTTTCATGTTGTTTGCTTCAACTTTGGCAGCTGAGCAAGGCGAGTTTGCATCCATCAAGACTGATGCCGAGGCTCTTATTCAGTTCAAGAAGATGATAGTGAGGGATCCCAATGGATTCTTGTCAGGGTGGCAACTCAAGAGGGACACATGTACTTGGTATGGAGTTACATGCACCCTTGGAAGGGTAACTCAGCTTGATCTTAGCCAGGGTTATCTCTCTGGCACATTCTCTTTCTCTGCTTTTGCTTCTCTAAACATGCTAACTCTCCTGAATCTGTCTAGTAATTGGTTTACTGTGAATTCCACTTCTTTGCTTCAACTCCCGTACGGGTTGGAACATCTTGAGCTGTCTTTCTCTGGGCTTGCAGGGCTAGTTCCATCGACTCTCTTCACCCAGTACCCAAACCTCGTTTACGTGGATCTCTCTTTCAACAATCTAACTGGTTTTCTACCCGAAAACCTTCTAGTGAATTCTGACAAACTAGAGGTCCTAGATCTTTCTTACAACAATCTAACGGGTTCGATCGCGAGCATGAAAATTCAGACCTGCAACTCCTTGTTGCGCCTTGATGTGTCTGGGAATCGAATCACCGATTCCCTTCCTAAATCCCTTTCAAACTGCACCAAGATCAAAAGCTTGAATTTCTCGTATAACCTGCTCACGGGGGACATCCCTCAATCTTACGGTGATCTCAACAGCTTACAAAGATTGGATCTTTCTCACAATTATCTGACTGGTTGGATCCCTCCAGAGTTGGGGAATGCCTGTGTCTCGCTCTTAGAAATAAAGCTTTCAAACAACAATCTCTCAGGCGCAATTCCAGCCTCCTTTTCATCATGTTCTTGGCTACAAGTTCTGGACTTGGGCAACAACAATGTCACCGGTACCTTCTCCGATTCAATCCTTCAGAACCTTGGATCATTGGAGATCTTGATATTGAGCAATAACAAAATATCTGGAGCGTTTCCTGCGTCGATGTCATCTTGCAAGAAATTGCGGATAGTGGATTTTAGCTCAAACCAGTTTTCTGGGATCATACCGCCAACTCTATGTCCAGGAGCAGCGTCGCTGGAGGAGTTGAGGATCCCTGATAATCTCATTACAGGGCAAATCCCTGCTGAATTGTCATTGTGCTCACAGCTAAAAATAATTGATTTCAGCTTAAATTACCTCAATGGTACAATTCCAGCTGAAATTGGGAAGCTTGAGAATCTTGAGAAGCTAATAGCTTGGTACAATGGTTTGGAAGGGAAGATTCCGGCAGAGTTGGGAAAATGCAAGAATCTAAAGAATCTTATTCTCAACAATAACCATCTTACGGGAGAAATCCCAGTAGAATTGTTCAGTTGTGGTAATCTAGAATGGATATCACTCACCAGCAACAGACTCGGCGGTGAGATTCCACGAGAGTTTGGTCTTTTGTCGAGGCTCGCCGTGCTGCAACTCGCAAATAATAGCCTGAATGGCCACATACCGGGAGAGCTAGCAAACTGCAGCAGTTTGGTTTGGCTAGATTTGAACAGCAACCGGCTAGCAGGGGAGATACCACCTCGGCTTGGCAGGCAGCTTGGATCAAAAGCATTGACTGGAATTCTTTCAGGCAACACGTTGGTGTTTGTGCGAAATGTGGGGAATTCTTGCAAAGGAGTAGGAGGCTTACTGGAATTTGCTGGCATCCGACCAGAAAGGCTCCTACAGGTTCCAACCCTGAGAACTTGTGATTTCACAAGGTTGTATTCCGGTCCTGTCCTAAGTCTCTTCACGCAATACCAGACTCTGGAGTACCTTGATCTTTCTTACAATGAGCTTAGTGGTAAGATCCCAGATGAATTTGGGCAGATGATGGCTTTACAGGTTCTTGTATTAGCCCATAACCAGCTATCTGGAGAGATCCCTTATTCGCTTGGCCAGCTAAAGAACCTAGGCGTCTTTGATGCATCACATAACAAATTGCAGGGGCACATTCCGGACTCATTCTCTAATCTGTCTTTCTTGGTTCAGATTGATCTCTCCAACAATGAATTAACAGGGGAAATTCCACCGAGGGGGCAACTCAGTACACTTCCAGCAAGCCAGTATGCAAACAACCCGGGACTCTGTGGGGTTCCGTTGCCTGAGTGCCAGAGTGTCAACAATCAACCAGCAACTAACCCAAGTGGGGATGCTGGGAAAGAAGGGCACAAAGCTTCAGCTCAATCATGGGCTAATAGTGTTGTCTTGGGCGTTCTCATATCTATTGCTTCTGTCTGCATCCTGATTGTGTGGGCGATTGCAATGCGCACAAGGCGGAAAGAAGCAGAAGAGGTGAAGATGCTTCATAGCTTGCAAGCATGCCATGCTGCCACAACATGGAAGATTGACAAAGAGAAAGAGCCTTTGAGCATTAATGTGGCAACTTTCCAGCGCCAGCTACGGAAGTTGAAGTTCTCACAGCTGATTGAAGCGACAAATGGCTTCTCAGCAGAGAGCCTAATTGGGTGTGGGGGGTTTGGAGAAGTGTTCAAGGCAACGCTGAAAGATGGATCAAGTGTAGCAATCAAAAAGCTTATAAGGTTGAGCTGCCAGGGTGACCGGGAATTCATGGCCGAAATGGAAACTTTGGGGAAGATCAAGCATAGGAATCTCGTGCCTCTATTAGGATACTGCAAAGTTGGTGAGGAGAGGCTTCTAGTGTATGAATTCATGGAATTTGGAAGCCTCGAGGAAATGCTTCATGGCAGAACAAAGACACGAGATAGGAGAATTCTGACATGGGAGGAAAGGAAGAAAATTGCAAGAGGTGCAGCCAAAGGGCTATGTTTCCTGCACCACAATTGCATTCCACACATCATACACCGAGACATGAAATCAAGCAATGTACTCTTAGACCATGAGATGGAGTCCAGGGTCTCTGATTTTGGAATGGCAAGGCTCATAAGTGCTCTTGACACTCATCTAAGTGTAAGCACACTGGCAGGCACACCGGGATACGTTCCGCCTGAGTATTACCAGAGCTTCCGGTGCACTGCAAGGGGCGATGTCTATTCATTTGGGGTTGTCCTCTTGGAACTTGTAACAGGGAAAAGGCCAACAGATAAGGAGGATTTTGGGGACACTAACCTGGTAGGTTGGGTGAAAATGAAGGTGAGAGAAGGGAAAGGGATGGAAGTGATAGACCCAGAGCTGCTTTCAGTGACTAAAGGAACTGATGAAGCTGAAGCAGAGGAAGTCAAAGAGATGGTGAGGTACTTAGAGATAACACTACAGTGTGTGGACGATCTTCCATCAAAGAGGCCTAATATGTTGCAAGTGGTTGCCATGTTGAGAGAGCTCATGCCAGGGACTGCTAATGGAAGCAACAGTGGTTGATCCAAGGAGTTGTTTATTGATTTTGATTAGTGTAAGAGAATTCGGATTTGTGAGATTTTCTCGTCATTTTAGCTGCTTGTAATTACATTGCAACTTCTTCACTTTGCTACAACTCTTGTTAGCCAACACTAAATGAGAGAATTTCTTGTGAGCTAGACAACAAGTAGTTAGTTCAAATTCAAAATTTGGGAATTGGGCACTGTAACACTGATGTAAAGTTCAAAATTTGCTTGCAGGTTCAGCTAAGTGAATCTTTTACAGACATTCTGTCAAACAGGTGGTATACGTGCACCGTACGAAATCAAAATTCCGTATTTCCCATTAAAAGAAACAGGGATTTTTCAAATGCCAACATGACGATCGTAAAAGCAAAGCCATCAGAAACAACAGGGAATATAAGCAGAGAAAAGACAGTTTGCTTTATCATTCAATGACAAAAGAAGGAACCCTTGAAATCCTAATGACATCCAAAAGAAAATACCAGACAACTGAGTGAAGTTCTTTCAGGGTTTACCTAAGGAACTGCAGTAGCAAGAAAAGAATCTACTGATTAAGCCTTGGGTGGCAGCTACACCAGCGATGAGCTCTTTGCAGATTTAGCATTTCAATCTTTTAACTGAGATCATCATATGTACTAGAAAATGTTCCCGGTGTATAAATATTTGGTATTTTTCTTATCCTAAAACTGTTTCTCAATATGAGAAGGTAAAGTTTTTTATGGTAATAATCATCAGACTATTATTATTATTATTTTTTTTAACTCAATGAAAACCACCTATTAGAATTGTAAATAATGTCTTATATACAAAATAATGGTAATATTGTGTATGAAAACCACATTCTGCTTACTATCGTAGGATGCTTAATCTCATAAGCTGAAAATAAATCAAATAAGCATATAGTTATTTGGTTTTAAGTCAATTTTTCCTTAATTTGTCTTCTTTCAAAAACAACATCTTGGCATCACAGTATTTCATTTTAGTTTCAGTTGTATTTCTGTCACATTTATTTTCATTATCTTATGTTTTTCTCACAAGAAAATGACAGCCATTCTTACAAGGTACCCTCATATAAAGGCAACCATCCCCATATGTAGTAGGATATTAACACATATGTTGAGTACCCACACACATAAGTGATTTGATACAAGCTATTTTGAGTCAATTGCAACTCAAGATGGTCTGTTTCTTCTTGTTCTAGTTTGCTCATGTAACATTTCAAGGTGATGTTAAAAACCTAAAATATAATCCCAAGCAAGATAAAAGAAAACTCCCATTGCATCCATGATAGACTTACTATTACTAATAATTAGCAAATTATGTTATAGCAACTCTACCTAAGTATAAAAGAATTAATATTTCACCCCACGAACATGGTACAGTAGTAAAATACTTGAAATTTCACATGGAATATTGACGTTTGAATCAATGTAACGACTTGGAAAGTAAAATTATTGATAGAAGACATCATTTAACTGTAAGGCAGCAATAAAGTTGGAAAGCAAGTCTCACATGAATTACACCGAATATATAGATCTGAGTGTGTATAGACTACGTTCGCATCCGAATTTATTCAGAAGTATATCAAGAGGAAAAATCACTCGACCTTAGAGATTAGTAGGACAAAATTTAGACACCCCAAATAAATCACAAAAAAATCAATATTTCTCAAATAAGAGTATTGATATTCTCACATTCGCTAGCCCTTCACACTCTCCTACTTTACACTCAAAACATTTATTCTTTGCATATTAAAATCCTACCATACATTCATATATTTTACTTTTGCAAGCCCCACAATTTTTAACACAAGTATCGAAAAAACCTTGTTTTAAACAATTTCATAAAAATGCCAATACAAATCATTAGTAAAAATGATAAAGTTGAATATTCAAATAAGATTTTAGTCGTTATAACTATGAAAACATTGTCAAATCGGACATAAGCCTAGAATGGAAAAGCACTAATTCGGACAACAAATTTTGCCCTATACCACCGTAGAACATATCATTATTCTATATTAGTTCGAAATAGAGCCCCAAACAGCGCGAAAAGGTCACAACCACAAACAACAAGAGGACGAAAGTCAAAAGGGTAATGGGCCGGCATCAAAAGTCGAACATGCCTTGTAATTTTGGGAAGATCAGGGGCATTTGGCAATTAATGATAAGGAATTAAAGCCGGCCCATTTCTCCAAAACTACAAACTACATGGACCCAGGTCAACCCACATTTCAAGTTCTTCGACCCAAATCCTGCCTACCTGGTAATCCAAGAATTAAGCTTAATCTCATTAATTAAATATAATTATGACCCACATTTGCAGTTGTCGTTAATGGAAGGCTACTACTTTGTTTAGGTATACACTACTCTCAAGTCTATTATTCGGACTCGAAAATTTTGTTTGGATTTTCTTTCTTCTAGTTCTAAATTTTACAATTAAAGGGAGACATCAAAAATTATTTTTAATGAGGAAACAAGTATACACTAAGTTCTCAAAAATTTTGGTAGTGGTGGGTCTAGAGTTGTTTTGTGGGTAGTGGAAAATTCTGAAAAGTGCAATTAATTTATTCTATTTTTCACGGTGTTAATTTGTTTTGTAAATTTCAATTCAAATATCAAATCTAACGAAGTTTTATTGTTCCTCAATTACATTTAAATTTGATATTGTATTGATTTTTGTATTTGAATTGATTTATTATGTTTACTAAAAAATATTTGTTAATTTTTTATCTAAAAATACTAGAAAAGTAAATTTAAAGTGAAATATTGTGAATTTTAAACTATTTTTGTAATAACCTTAAATATTTTTATATAGTAAAAAAATTATTTATATTCATTACATATAATTTTATTTTTAAATGTAGAGGGTCTCATATATAATTTCACTTAAGAGCCCTAAAATCTCAGGGCAGGCCTAGGTTGGATTATAATATCAAATTTTATCTAATTCTTCTTAATTTGACTTGTGAAACGTGGAGCTTGGTGTCAAAAAAATAAATTAGCTATAGAATTTGATCCAACGATTTCAGCAAAAAATGATCGAAATTAATGGTTAGTATTGAAAACCATTGAAAATTCCGTAAAATTCTTTTTGTCCATATTGTTGAGCATAATAAGCTGACTTACATAATTTGTTCAAGAATTGTGGAAGAAATTTAGAAAAAGGGTGGGGGTACCGGTCATATCAAGTTAGCAAACTTGAATTTGGATTCATTGTTATCATGTCTCAAATTTTAATTTTAAAACCAATTTAATCGTGAATTAAATTTAATTAAATATTTTAAGTTTGATGGAATTAGGTCTCAATTTCAAAATCCATGTACAATCATATATATATATATATATTAAAATTTCACTGGAAACACTTATTTTAATATATTTTCGTTTTAGTAAGAATAAAACTTCTTTTAACATAACTCTTTTAAAAAATAGCAACATAAGTAGAATAGATAAGTACAACAACATATTACTAAACAATAGACATTAATATTGTTTTTATGAGTAGGTTTGGATAGAATTTATAGAGTCGATGATCTAATTCAAATCAAACTCGATATCATTTGTGTTTAGAAAAATGTCAAATCGTTAGAAAATAATCAAACTGAATTTATTTAGTTGTACTAATCCAAATTGATTTTTAAGTATACCCAAATTCATAATCAAATCTAAATAAAAAGGGTAAAACTCGCCAGATAATTTATCAGGAATAAAGCCATCTATTTGGGGCTAGTGTTTGTCGCCACCTTAAAAATTCAGGATCCGGTAGCTAGCTGAACAAAACCCAGTTGCTATAAGAAGAGAGCAAGAATGGAAAGGCCGCCGGTCGTTCAATATATTCCGTGAAAAGCAAAGCAATTAATATGAACGGCGGCTCTTCTCATTATCAGTTTCAAAGCAAGGCTCGGGCGTCAAAGCTGCCGCTAGTGGCGGCTGCGGCGAGAGCTGTCACAATAGTCTCAGTGGTGATTGCACTGGCAATCACAAAGAGTAACCAGGTAAAGCTGCCCGGAGACGATCGCTATAACTACTATCTACTCAGTTACAAGTATATGATCAGCTACAAGTAAGTATAAACATCGCTCTCTCGCTCCTCTCTCCCTATATTGTGTTAGAAAATGATCGATGCTGCGAATAATTAGGTGGTGGTCCAGCTGAGAGTCTGGCTCAAATGAAAATTAGATGTTTTCAATTTGAATGTTAAATCTTGCATGAGATTTAAGTGGCTCCAATTAAGTAAGATTTAAGAGCAAAATGACTCATAATGCTGTCATTAGTGACCCAATATTGAAGGTTTAAGGGCCAATCCCTCGTGAGCAGGAGAATTCTCTTGACAAGAGTTTAACCCTTTAATTTACTCAAAAAAATAAAAGTTCAAATCAAGTGCAAAACATTATACAGAAAGATGACCTGTATGTATATAAAATTTGTGTGTGGAAAACCTATACAGAATCATTTGTTTTTCTTAAATACATGATTATTAACAGTTACATCATTATGTAATAAGGATTATGGGGAACACTTAATTTGTACTTATATATTATTGCTGTTTTCTGTTTGGATTTTAGGGCTGATGAGCTTGACCTTCTTCTTCTTCTTCTTCTTCTTTTAATAATCAATCACACAGGTATGCACTTGCTGTTATACTGGTGGCTGCAGTGCACAATGCACTGCAAATGCCATTTGCAGTCTATTATGCCATAAGGAGGAAGCGTCTCCTAAACCACAGTGTTTTTCTCAAGTTCGAGTTCTACGGCGACAAGGTCCGCTATCTATTTCATTGATTGATTGTTTTAGTTTGAAAATAATTTCTCGTAGCAAATTAACCTGTAATATATGGGAATAATTATTATATATTTATTCAATATTTAATTGTTTTTTGGGCAGATTATTTCATACGCATTGGGAACCGCCGCCGGAGCATACTTTGGGGTGACGGTGGATGGGAAGAGGAGCATAAAGTATGCGCAAAAATGGGAGAGCAAATTCGACGATTTCTACAACCTAGCATTCGTTGCCGCCGGCTTCCTCCTCCTCGGATTTCTGTCTTGTGTGGCATCTTCTTTCATATCCTCTCTCGCCGCCTCCCAGGGAGAAGACGAATAATTTGCACTGAATATACATGAAGATTTACAGATTCCAATATTTAGCTAAAACAGAGATGCATTGCTAGCTAGCTACCTGTTTATCTTGTTAATTGATATTAATCATACCTATCAGACTAACCAAAAGTCTGAGAAAAATTTATCTCGTGTGCCCAAGATTTGTAAAGTTGTCTAATTAATATTTCTGCAATTTGAGATTAATTAAGGATAATTGCTTCTTAAGATGGTTGACAACTAGTTGTCCATTGGATTTTGTTGCTTAATTTGTAAAAAAATTAATCTCTATAATTAATTCTAGTTTCCTTTTCTTTTTCTTTTTTTTTTGGTAATTCTCTATAAAACCAAAGGAATGGAGTCTGGGACATATATATATATATATACATATATATAAATTTGATCTAACTTCATGTTATTTAACCTCTATTATTACTATTTTATTATAGTAGCTATGATGACCTTCCTGAGACAATTCGACGACCTTCACTGATTTTTCTCTCTCTATAAAAACTTCATTGCATATATAACCTATCTTGTACGGAAACAAAAATAGGAAACGTTTTCGATAAGAAACGAGCATAAATAGAATCTAAAACAGGAATAGAAAATGTTTCGAAAACGAAAAACAACTCCTATAAAATGTTTCCGTGTAACATAATATATAACTTTATTTTCTTAGACTTCTGTCCGGACTTCTCAAACTTCATTTGGGATTTGCTAATGTGTTTGGCTAAGTGGTTTTATAAGTTGTCCCTTCAATTTATAAATTATATAAATTATTTGGTTAGATGTTTATAAAAATTAAAAAGTTTAGACGTTGTCGAGATTAAATAATGTTTTAAAAAAAACTTTCCTCATTTTCTCAAAATGCTATTATCAATTTATTTCGTTAACCAATTGGTATACGATTTTGTCCACAAACAACAATCATATTTTCAACCTCATACATCTCTTTCATCTCTTTGTTTTCTCTTTGTCGTCATCTCCGTTCATGCCCTCTGTCTTCGTCATTACCTCCATTTCTCCCATGGTGGCCACCGTCTCCAACCTTGTCCCCATCACCGTGCCCTCTTTCCATTGCTTCCATCACCATAACTGTGCCTTCCATCCGTCGCCTCCATCACCGTTGCCATGCCCTTCGTCCGTTGCCTCCATTGTCATCGTTGTGCCCTCCGTCCACCTCCTCCATCTCTCTCTCTCTCTCTATATATATATATATTTTTATATTAATGTATCAACATATATATTTAATATTTTTGTCAATTAAATCTAAATTTTAACATAAAATATTATATTAATATATTTTTTAATAATTATATAAATTTTTTAATATTTAATGATAAAAATTTTATCAGCTAAGCATCAATTTCTATTTTATTTTTATTAAAAATTAGTATTTTTATAAATTTTATTTATATTATTCAGTAACATGTTTATTTTAATTTTTTTTATTAAATTTTAATAATTTATCAATTTTTTTAAATTAAATATATAATTATATAAATAACAGTTTAAAAGACATTTATGCAAACACTTCATCAAGTTGTGCGTCTCACCTTCTTGGGTTAGTATTGTTTGTAGATATATATATATATATATTATGTGCCACTCCTTTTCAATGTTAGAAGATTATTGTGCAATTACTATATATTGTTGCTGCGTGGATTCCTATACTTCCCTTCTTGTTAATTAAAACATGAAACGTGTTAATTAAGTAAGTACAGATATAGACATTGATTCCTTTATTGTATGGCACGGTGATGGTGCCATAGGCTCCATTCAAATAAAATTAATTGTGTCATCTGCGTGACACAATCTGAGAATATTGCGGATAAATCGAAGAGCTATATATATAGAACCAATCACAAAAACCAAGCCCACCGTCCAATAAATTCAATATAATAAGTTGACTATCGTTAGAAATGAATCTAGCTAGATTAGTAAATTAACAAGTGCATTAATTAAGAACTTATACATGGGATTGCCTCCAAAAAAGTACGGATATATATAGAGATATATAAAAGAAGTTTTCTATTTTATATTGGAATTAATATTAGGTTTCAAATTCTAAAATGAATTTTACTCGCGTCTGGTCCGAATTGGTGAGCCGAGGAATGGGCTCACCAATTTCACACTTCGGCCAACTAATTGGGGTGGGAAAATCATTTTCCCTCCACGAAAACAACGAAATGCATATCATTGTTTATATGTACTTAAGCTACATTAATAATGTAACATTGGTGTCGTCTCTTTTATCTTGATTTCCGTGATCGATGATTAATATTAAAATTAAAAATAGTCAAAGTTATAATGTACTTTCAATGCTAAAGTTGATGATGATGAGACTTTGAGGGCATATATGCCGGCATCAAATTCAACTTCATTGTCCCTCAATGAAAGAACTAATTAAGAAGCCATGGTCATGTCATTTTCTGGTTAGCCTTGCCATGAACGCTAAGAAATCTTTTTTGTTTCAGGGTCTTGTTTCTGTCAACGTAACAGATTGATTAGAATTAGATTGGCTAGTTTAATTGGAACAATTAATGTTTTGTTCTCTATTCCTTGTTTCTATCTCATAAATCTATATATGTACGATAATTCACAGCTTAATTAAAGAGGAAGAAGACAACGTTGAATTAGCTAGTCAGGGCTTGTAACATGCGATATATATAATGACACCAAGTAGCAACAAGGGAGACTTTTTAATGGTTATTTTGAAAAGGATTCGTTGCTTTCTGATGATATAATGACACCAAGTAGCGACAATGGATAGTTTTTAATGGTTATTTTAAAAGGGACCAGTTGCTCTCTTATCTTAGGGCATTTCATGACTTAATTTACTAAATAAGCTCACAATCAAAATGTTTTGAAACCATCTACAAAGACAACAATTCATTTTCATCTCTGCACCATAACTTGAACGATCTAACGCAAGAGTCACTTTTAGTTTGAATGATGATTTGTAGTGTTACAAGAAGAAAACTTACTAAACCCCTGCGCCATGTGTGTTAAGATTAAAGTTTTGATTTTAAATCAAAACAAATATGAATAGCACACAAAATTTATAATAATTCACTTTTAATATGAGAATTATGTCTGCTTGCCACTATTGTAAGATTTTTCACTATAACCAAATTTGAGATTACAAGATAATACCCCTAACGCTCTTTAAGAATTATCCTAATATAAGAAAAGTAAGGTCAATTCAAATATTAACTCTGCGTAGGGGCACTATGTGTCAAGGTGATAATTAAGCTCCACACACATTAACAATAACACGCACTAATAATGTGAATAAAAAAATATTTTAAGAATCACAACGTCAAGAATTAAAAGAAAAAAAGTTTGTCATAACTCAAATTCTAAATACTTCTAGATATTTTTAAGTGAAGACTCACACGATATTACACATAATAGGGTGGGAAAATTACATATGGTACCTCTAAGATTTGAAATCATTCCAAAAATTACTCTCAAACTTATGAGAAAATACAATGATTACCTTTGACATTTAATATCATATTGCAATTCCTCCAATCATTAGTTAAGCTTAATTGAATATTTGTCAATTATTAAAATACCTCTATACATAAAATGTCCCTATTTTTTTTTTCCACCATCTTTTTTAATGATTGAACCATTATAGTCATTGTCAATTATCTCCATTTTCTTCTAGATTGCTATTTCTTTTACCTTCTTCTTTTTATGTAACATTCGCATCTATGGCGATTGAACCATCTTTTAACAAGCGTTGCCACTAACCACCTATATTCTCACCATTATCATCATCATTATCTCTTATTCTTATTTCTTTCTCTGTAACGATAGAATCTTATTAAGGTCTTTTCTTACTTAGAGTGCCTAAATTGATGAGAAGTGGATTAAATCAAACCTTTTTCATCAGAAACTTGGAACCTAGATAATGAAGTTTCCCATCTAGCTTCTAGGTCTATGGACATCTAGGTTCAAGATCGAACCCATAAACCATATTAAGAATTTGCAAACCTTAATTTTGGGATTATAAACTGAAATTAACTAGTCGTTGCTTGTGTTGGTGGCTAACACCCAATAACTATTGATTTTTTTTTTTCTAAATTCAAATGAAATAAATAAAAGAATGAAAAGTAAAATGATTATTTTGTATAGAATAGGTTATTGCCATATTCTCAAAAACATGATGGTTGTTACAATTACATCAAACTTCAGGGATAGTTATTGTAATTTTTCTTAATATGAAAAGAATTTGGGTAAATTACTATTTCCCCCAAAGGTTAGGTAAAATTTGTTATCACATCCCTGTGTTTTGCAAATGCCTTTATTACCTCTTATGTATGTTTCAATTTTGTCAGTTTCCTTTAACAAATATTAGGAAAAAAATCATATTATCCATCTTTATCTACTTATAATTTACCTCCTTTGAAATTCGATGAAATTCATGATCACATCCTTGTGTTTTGGAAATACTCTTATTACCCTCTTTATACTTCAATCCCATTAGTATCCTTTAATGGAAATTAGGAAAGGAGTAGACTGCTCTATTCTTATTAATAAAGTATATACAATTCATACAATTTTGTTTGAAAATTATATATTTGTAAGATGTTAAATTTATTATATCATCTTTTAGTATAATATTTTATATCTTTTTATCAAAATAAATTAATTATATATTGTGATAACCAGAATATATATGAGCGAACTTAAGTTTCTTATAATTAATATCATACTTAACTATTTCTCATCAATTTCTTTTTTTTTATTTTGTCTATCTCTTTCTCATTAAAAAAAATATTTATTCCATTTTATCCATTTTCCTTCACAAGATTAAATATTTATATGGAAAGTTTATCTATAGATATTTTTTCTTTAAATTTATGCATATATATATATGTATTTATATATTCGAGGAGCATCTCAAGTGTAAAAAAATAAGAAAGTTATAAATTAATTTTTTTTATGAAGATAGTTTACTTTTAAATTTGTTTAGATAAAATTTTAAATATATTAAAGAAGTTCAAAATAAGTTGTGTAAAATTTAAAATTTGTTAATATAACTTTTTTGTTTAATCTTCTTACAACTTTTCTTTTGTTTCTCGTAATTAAAAAGAAAGGCATTTGTGATATTATTGGTAAGTTATTTTGGGGTCTATTTGCCATCTCAACAATTTACAAACGGATATTGGTGAAATTGAAATATATGGGATAATAAGGATATTTTTAAAACACAAAGATGTAACAACAAATTTCACCTAATTTCGGGGGAAATAGTAATTCACCTAAAGAATTTTTAAGTTTTCAAATGCAAGACATGGGAGTCAGCCAAGTAAATGACAAGAATGCGTCTGATATAAAAGAATGAAAGAATGTAAGGGCAAGCTAGCTGGGTGAACTACAAATTTGTGACAAATTTGAGACAAAAATGTCGCGAACACGATCTCGGCCTCAACCTCAGCCTCAAACTCAGTCTCAGACTCAGACTGATCAATCACAAACCGATGATCAGAGTCAGCCCGAGCCTCACGAGACTCAGTACTCTCTTGAGTCTCATCAACCTGTCGGCGGTCAGCTTCTGTCTCAGCCTCAGTCAACTGAGCCTCAGCTGCCGCCTATGCGGTCATTCCTGTCGATAGCCACACTGGCTGTGAGAATGATCATCTTAGTTTCCCTTATAGTTTCACTTATCATCTTACTTTCAAATACTGCTTCATATGGGGCTGTAACCTTCCGCTTCAAGGATATATATGCTTACAGGCAAATCAAACTGTTCTCTCTCTCTCTCTCTCTCTCTCTCTCTATGTGAGATTATGAATATAATCAATTGTTGTTTATGATGAGGTGCAGGTACATGATGTCTACTATATCGCTGGGGATCACGTATAGCTTAATGCAAATCCCAGTAGAAATCGGACGAGTAAGTGCAGCAGGGAAGCCGATGATTAATATGAACCAAAAGAAGCTTCTCCAGTTTGCTTTTTATGGCGACAAAGTTAGTAACCAATCAATTTCATTTAATCTAATTTCCGCATGCACGATTCGTTAAACATTTAAGAAAGAGCAAATAAACAAACAGTATGATGATCCCCTGTTCGGAAAATGGCTAGGCCGAATCGATGCTTTGATGATCAGCTTCGTTTGGCAAACTATATATATTGTTTCAACCCATATCATTAATTAATTAGCTTAATGGAGTGTTAATGCAATATTATTTGTTGTTATAATTTTTTAATTAAAAAAACTATAAAATCTTCTCTATTCTCGTAACTTTAGAATCCTAATGATCTAGTTAAATCATCTCTTATCTTGAGTTATTAATATAACTACCAAAATCCTATGCCAAAAAGTCTAATTTTATCTAGAATTTGAAGAGTTAACTAATAATTATAATTAGCTCTCTTATTACTTGCACTAATATTTCTTTATCTTAATACTTACGTATATGTTTTAGAACACGATAACTGAGCTGATCAAGTTAGCTAATTGGGTCGGCCGACAAGAGAAAAATGATATAAAAAATTAAGTACGAAATTATGATTCTATCTTTGTTGCTTGACCCGTAAACCCATAAATAATTTTTGTTATGCTTTTAGAGTTGTTGATGATTGTGGACGTAGTGGCTGGCTGAAACATTTGGGCATGCAGGTGGTGCTATGCCTTCTAGGAACAGGAGTGGGAGCCGGATTTGGGGCAACTTTGGATCTTAAGAAAAACATGGATGATTTAGAGACAATTGCTGAGGAATATTATAATACCCAGACCTTCTACGTGATCCGACAAAAGCTTGACGATTTCTTCGACTTGGCTTATGTGTCTATCTCTTTTCTTCTCATTGCATTCTTATCCTCAATAGCTTCATCCATCCTATCTTCTTTGGCCCTTTCCAACAAACCTTAGTGTTTATGAATTCATTATGATTGCAACGTCGCAATTAAGGAAACACATCTTTCTAAGTTGTTTCTGTACATTCCTTTGTCCTTGAATTGAATAAGAGATGTATCTCGTTTGCAGAGATTAAGTAAGAAAACATCCTTGTCATTTCTGTCTCTTCTTCTTGTATTCACGACAAATAAATTTTGAGAAGAAATAATATATTAATTGCTTATGTAGCTTATCCTTTATACTTTTTTTTAAGAAGGTTCTGTTATTAATATGTTTAGTTCTATTGTGAATAATGTATTTGGGTTCAAGCCCTGCGAGCTCTATGCCTGGAAGATTTGCAAATCCCTAGACTTCATATGTTAAAATTTTTCAAGAACGATGTCATGTTATCCAAGTTGAAAGAGATTATGATATTAACGTACATGCGTGTATATGTGACCCAACGATGATCAACTAAAATTTTTATTCGTGTTGGATAACCATGATATCACTTGTTAAAAATAAAATTAAAATGCATAAATAAATTCTGTAATATACTCACATAAAAAATAAAGCAAAAAGGATATTCCAACTCAAGTTTCGTGGAATAATTCTTCCGTTGACAGCCTAAAATATGGGGAAAGAACTAAACTACTCATCATTGGGCCTGTAGGCCCAGTGCTAGTGCTAGACAAGCCAAAAAATTGGAAATGGGCTGGGCCATAATGTTGTTCATGGCCAACAAAGATGAAATGGTGTTGGTCCGGCTCTAATGGTAAGAAGAGAGGATGGGCATGTCTGAAATCTTAAACTTAAAATTTTCTGAAAACATTATATAGAGATTATATTATAATTTATCAAAAGGTGAGGGCCACCTCCTTGGGGACTAGTCAGGCAAAGCCCAAGATATCCCAACTTAATAAAAATAAATAAAAGACCTCTTTGGTTATGGTTTATGTATCTTAACTTTCAAAAAACATTTATTTTTATTTTTTTTATAAATAATAATTTCATTGAGAAGCGCCAAAAGTGCCTGCAACTTTAGGCTAGGACATCTCCCAAGCCACAACCAAATTAAGATCACACTATAAGATTTAACCAATTAATAAAATGTACAAATATACAAGTATATAATCATCTTGACTACAAAAGAGATATACAATTGTCAGGAAAAATTATTATCAACGTCACGCTCTGAACATATTCAAATAAAATAAGTTTACTAAGGATTATGTTAGCTTTAGTTATCTAAGGTTAACTTATGTGTTGCCAACCCCAAGATATATACTCATTAAAATAATCACTTAAGTTATATAAGCATACTCATAGTTGTAGCCATCTTTTAATGTGAGTATTTGCATTTATGATGTCAATTCCCAGTTATTAAGCAGGTCAAACCAACGGAATAAATAACAAAACTATATTGAATAGTCAATTCATAAACTTTCCTAAGGATTATATATGTTGGATTTGGTTATCCAAAATTATTAGTTTTCTTGACAACCCTAGGATACTCACCAAAATAATCTCTTAAGATGCATGAGCATACTCATAACTCAAACCACCATAAGCGACTCAAATCAGTGGAGTCAGCCAAAAACCACCAGAAATGTCATAGAGCTTGGCTCTGTAAAGTAAAAGAAAAATAAATAATAGCTAGTCTCGTCTAGACAACACACTAGATCTAATGTACCAATTGAGACGTGAATCACTTTTACTCATTAAAGCATGTTGAGAAATTTGTATTTTAATTTATGGAGAAAATAATCTTAGAAAATATATTTTCAATAAAATTTGGTGTATTTATAATTTTCAAAACTTTTTTTATTAATGATTCCCAAAACATTTTATATATCTTTCTTAAATTGGAAAACTTATTGCTCATACATATTTATATCTTCCAAACAAGCCAAAAATATGTTTTGTATAAGTCAAGCATGATTGATAAAGATGTTTTGTAGCTTATGAAAATATTTTTCTTAAATTGGAAAACTTTAGGCTCATATATTCTTATATTCTTCAAAATAGAAAAATATGGTTTTATATTGATCGGGCTTGATGTAAAATGTTTAAAAAAAAATATTTTTGAAGATCGGTTAAGTATAAATGCCTTGTTGTTCATCCAAGTATATGTAAAGCTTTTGAAGACAAAGTAGTCAAATATTTTTTCAAAGCTTCTACATTTAATTTTAAAATTGCTTTTGATTTGATCGTGTATTGTTTCTGAAAAGTCGAGTATTGCTCAGTTTATTTTTCATATTAATCGAGTATTGGTACATTTTAATCAAGTATCATAAAAACCTACTCGAGTATGTTTTTATAAAACTATGTTTCTTAAAACAAATAATCGGGTATGGTATTTCTATAATCGAGTATTATTCTTTCAACACTCGAGTAAGATTTTGAAAAATCGAAAATCTCTATAGCTATTGAAATCTAAGTATATTTTTAATCGAGTATAATATCATGTGCCTTCTTCAAAATTAGTCGAGTATGTGTTTTAGAAAAATCCTTTCAATCGACTATTAAAGTTTTCTACTCGAGTATTTTATGTAAATTCTCTATTTTTCTAAAATCAATGGAGTAAGAACTATTTTTAATCGAGTATCTTTTTTTATATCAAATTTCCAAGCATCTCCTTAGTCGACTATATTTTTTTCATCAATCGACTAAAAATATTTTCTTAATCAATATTAGTCGAGTAAAGGTTGGATGAAATTTGGCTAAGTCTTCGTGCTTATAATTAATCGAGTATCAGTTATCTGTACTTGAGTATACGCTTGTGTTAGTCGAGTAAGTTTAGCCAAGTAGTCAAGTACTTAATTCAAAGTTTCTGTGACTTTTGAGTTAGTCAAGTAATGATTTGATCATGCTTGAGTGAAACATTTATATAATCGATTATATGAGCTATCCAATCGAGTATGCTCACATAATAGTTGAGTAAGTCTAGAAATTAGTCGAGTAACTGACATTGGATTTTGAAAAATATAACCATTATTTATATAACAGTTTTAATTGTTAAAGCTTTATTTATTTATTCTATGAAGCCTAACTGTATTCTCTTATATAAAAATGATATTTATGACTATGCACAGTTTGCTAAATGTTTTATTTATAAATTATGAATATGATTTTAACTAGTTTGACTATTATCAGTCAAATAAAAAAAATTGAGCGTGTGCAAGTTTCAATGCTAAGTCTCAAGCTTCTATATAAGCCAAGTGCTTTAAAGAAATCGATGCTAATGCCATGGTTGCGATTAATATATAGTATGGCCATTATTTAAGCAACAAATAGCCAACCTACACATTGCAAGCCTAATTCTTTTTTGACCTATGCCAAATGCTTGAGTGAGCATTTTACCAGTATATTTTTCTTCATTTCAAGCTATCATCTGGTACAGTTTATTGTAAATTCTTTTAAACTAGATATATATAAGAGAGTTGAGTGGTTCATTTATTCATTCTCGTAACTCTTCTTTTTTCAAGAGAATATTTGGTATCATTGTATGATCTTATATCCTTGAACTTTTCTTTCACAATTCTTTGTAAAAGTCTTATAAATGTTACGCCTTATCATTTAAAAGGTAGTGGTTGTGTCTCAGCCTACAATGAAAAATCCTCATATAAAGGTTACAACAACTCTTGTAAAAGATGAGGTTCTTACTTACCCTGTAAAAGTAGAAGTTTACTGCTTAGCCTGTAAAAGTTGTGGTTCCTACTTAACCCGTTAAAAATAGAGATTACTGCTTAGTTTGTAAAAGGTGAGATTTCTACTTAACCCATAAAAATGGAGATTATAGTTGGATCTGTAAAAACTAATATCATTAGAGAATATTTTTAAAATCCTTAGTGAAGTCCTAAGGTACTAGACTAAACAATTGGCTGAACCACTATAATTTGTTGTGTTGTATGGTCTGTTGTCATACTTTGTTGACATTATTTTTCAGTTATCATTCAAATGTTTTTATAATTGAAATCATCCTAATAAGCATATTAGCTTTAATCTCCATACTTCTCATTTGTATAAAAGAACTTTTCTTCTATTTGCATTCATACCATTCAAGTGCATACAATTTTTAAGAAAACAGAAAAACAAACTTAGAAGAGTTAGCAAAATCTTTCCCTACCTTTATAATAGTTTTAATTATTATTATCATCAAATATTTCTTTTATCTTTACATAATCAATTTATGATTAGAACAAGTTTACATATGATTTCTCATAAAACATTATTTTCATCCTATATGATGTATTCACATTTTATCTCAATCATCATCAATCATTTCTATGATATTTTTTTATTGTGCATACTCAAATGTATTTCAAACATTAGTTTGCATTGCATTAAGAAAAGCTTTTCAAATATATCTTCATGCATTCTCACTTATTAAAGCATACATCTTCATATCAATATTTCCATGCACATCAAATCTCTTTCTTTATGATGCACACATACTTGTATTTATATTATCCGTTGCTGCAATTGTTTTTAGAAAAATGATGTTAATTTTAAATAAATTTAATGCATCATAATTTTTAATATTTGAAATATTTTTATAAGTAATAAAAACATGTAATTCACCCCCCCCCCTTTGGGTGATCTTTCAAAGCATATGTTATTGTGCTTTCTTCATAGAAAATAAACCATAACTTGCAAAACCAAATGGTTAGCAACCTACAAAAGTCCCTTACCTTTTCATATTGTTGCTACCCAAAATACACCCATCTCCCATCGACGCCAAGGCCATCCAAATTTCTTCGAGCAACAAATGAAAGACAACACTTCATGGGAATAGGGACAATCAAAGAAAATGTGACTATGTTGCTCCAATGTCGCCTTGTAAAGAAAACATCTATTCGAAAAAAAGTAAATAAAGGTTAATACAATCAAGAGAAGATAACCGCTCTTTGATCGCCAACCAAATGACGTTAGGGAACTCATGGACACTGCATCAAAAGGCCTTACAAGGCTAAATAAACAGAAAAAACCCCATTTGAAGTAGACAACCATCTCAATTCATCCTGACACACAGCCTCGGGTGGACTAACCATTTGGTCTTAGATAATTTCCAAAGATGGTGACAAAGTTATCTTTGACCATGCTCAAGACCTATCAACAATGATGACAAAGACCTACACATTTATAGATATACCTAACTATCATGGCAATTGGTGAGAAAATCGATCTATGAGCATTCTAAGGGGATGACACTAGTCGTGCCCCAAAAAAACTTTCCTACCATCATCTTCCAACCAAAAAATATGTCTGATAGCATTGTGGAGTGATAGAAGCTTCCTCCAGTACCAAGGGCATGAGTAAGGCACTAGGAGAAGCCAAAAACACCTATCTTTAACTCGATAAATGTGAACCCACTTCACCCATAGAGATTTATTGTCTTCTGAGAGCAACCGCCAAATCAATCTTGCAATATAGGCTTGGTTCCAAATATATAATGGTTTGATACCTAATCACCCCTACTCCTTTGGGCCACACGTCTCTCTACGTAACTTTAGCCTTATGGGAATCAGACTCCTTTCCACTTCATAAGAAATTGCGCACTAGTTGATCAAGTTCTTTAATTACACATTTCAACAAAATAAACATGGAGGCCCAATATAAATACATAGTAGTAAGAACAGACTAAGAAAACTGGAGTTAACCACCAAAAGATAATAATCGACTACTCCACGAGCACACTTTATTTCTTACCTTATCCACAATGGGCCTACAATCTGCATATGATAATTTAATAGACAAAAGAGAAACCCACAAGTATCCCATAGGTCTTGAACCTTGAGGCAAGATACAATGCTTCCCTCAAAGTCTCATCCTTGCACGAAACAAAGCAATCACTTTTCCAGGGATTAGCATAAAGACCTGACAAGGAAGAGAGCCTTTCCAAGTAGGACTTCAAAATGCCAGCAGATGAAGAGTCCCTATGAGAAAACAATAACAAGTCATTAGCAAATATGAACATCACCATATACGTCCGCTCGTATTTCCAACGAAATTAGATCGAATTTCAATAGACTACGTATACTAACTCACAAAGCCCTACAAGACTTGCATAACCTGAACAAATAGGTAGGGTGATTAAGGATACCCTTGCCTTAAGCCTCGACTTCCTAGAAATAAGCCATGTAATTGGCCGCTAATCTTAACCGAGTAATGGGGAGTCATAATACACTCATTTACCCAACCACAAAACTAAGGAAGAAAGTTCATCAAATGGAGAACCATAAAAAAAAAGATCTTATTCCACATAATCGTAAACTCTTGCTAGGTCTACTTTCATATCACATCAAGAATGATCCTTATTGTAACACCCCACTTTCTTGGATAATTCTGGGATAATAAATTTTTTCTTTCAAAAACTAATGCTAAACCATATCATTCATCATATCTATTCCAAAATTTTCATACATTTATCTTAAAAGAAAATCATCATAAACATCAAATGCAGAAACTAAAATCAAACCTTAACTTTATTATTAACCATAAATAAAGTTATACATCATCATTCCTCAAAACGTTCAGAATTTGAAATAACAAAACTTAAATACATGGACTACATAACATACATTAAATTCATCATGCACTTTTCTAAATGTCATTTCATGTCTTATTCATCATCGTTTCTGCTACAATCTTCATCTAGAACGTTTGAATATTCCAGGGTCAAAGGCCAAGTTAGATGATGAATCATCTAAGTAATGGAACAATAAACATATTTTCATGCATGAATGCAAAATGCAAAATGTCATCATTCATTTCTAGTTTGAGTTGACCGCACCCAACTGTTGCTTCCTATTTTTACAGTCTTCTTACCAGGCTGAGGTGTATAAGTGCACCATTGGTAGAGCTGCAATACCAGTCCATAATCCTGAGCCCTGTGCAATGCATGACCAGTAATGTCATCCTGAATGTATGCACATTTCATCATAGCATGTAAATGTAATTTACATGACACATTCACATCAAGACAAGACAACATGATAAAACCATTTACATCAAATCAGATTTTGGATTGAATCACTTACCTCAAACGTATTTCATAACATTTGATTCTCATGCCAAACTTCTAACATACTCAATTTAGATTGTCAACATACCTTGGCCATCATATTTATTCAAGAAATCAATATTCTATTTCTTTCCTAATTTCCTCATAATTTCCCTCTATTTCTTCCTATTTTTCCTCAATAAATCTAAACTAAACATTTCTCAAGTATTTTCTCCAATATTTCTCTATAACAATTCATAAAATAACCTTCTTGATTTTTTATAGAATTTTACTTACATTAACTTAGCCTTTCAACCTTTATCGGTATGCTTGCATAGTCTCGATTTTCGTGTCAATCTCAAAATTTACACAAGTCGCTTCACCTCAACTCTCAAAGCACTCTAATCATTATATTATCCAAATAAACATCAAAAATTATTTTTTCATAATTTCTTTACATTTTTTCTCCATTTTTCTCACTAATATTCTAACAAAAATATGTACTTAAATATTTCATCAAATATTTTTCTATAAGAATCCCAAAATAATTTGTTAAGAATATTAAAGATTCCAAAACTCACCTACGCCTAGCTTTTAAAGCCTCCTCGATGAGTATGCCTTGACCTCGAAACGCATGCCCGATCAATTTCCTATCTACGGGCATATTCCTCAAGCCCCAATTTAATTCCTAAAATTATTGTGGCATTTTCTAGGATTTTTCTCCATTTTTCCTATTTTTCTTCCTTTTCTTTTTCTTTTTTTTTCCCTTCTTCTTCTTCTTCTTCAACTGTGCACGACGCTTGCCCGCCAGCCTCCGACCGCCACCCGCCACTAGTCACCTCCAGCCATGAGCCACCGCATAGCTTCCCCGCGCTTCCAGCCATGAGCCACGTATAGCTTCCCCGCACCTCCAGCCGCCGACCACCATTGCCGCTTCAGCTCTTCCTAGCCATCATTACTGGCCCAAACAGCCCTTTGCCATCACTTGCCACCGTCGGCCACCCTTTAGCCACCATGGGTTGCATTTTCCTCAGCCTCCATCTCTGTGCCTTGTCGCTACCATTGCTGCCATGGTTGGCTACAACCGCACCAACACACGGTTGATGCCTCATCGCATTGCAACTAAATACTTCCGGCCAACCCCCTCTCTCTCACTCGATCTAATCTCTCCCCCTCTTTCTCTCTCTCTCTTACGCAACAGATCTCTGCCCTTCCCTCTGGTTCTCTCGGCCATGGCTTCAAATGAGAGACAAAAATCAGATTTAATTTGTGCTATCTATTCTAGCACACTTGGCCCCCAAGTCACACATATATATTGCACATTTTCCACTCAAATCTTTCATTAATCCCACATAAGGAATTTTATTATTTACTCTTAGGCCCTCTAAGCCTTAAATTAATACCATCAAGCCCAAAAACTCTTGATTTCTCCAAAATTAATAATCGACGTTTACTCGATAAAGGTCGATTTCATCCCTACGCGTGCATAGGATCTTTTCTCCACTTGAAAACACCTCAAGGTTTCCTCACTCGCAAAACTGGACCACCCCTAGGGTCTCCTCAGCTTCCCAGAGGTCTCTTTCGACCATTCGATTTTCAGCCCGAAATGAAGCTATACCGAAAACTGTCTCGATTCTGATTTCTTTTAATACCATAAATCCTATCTCGGAATGTTCATCAAGATTATATCATTTTCCTTAAACAATTACACTCCAAAACATTCCCTACAGTCGATTCGATACTGATAACTGTAAAAAATTACACTTAAGTCCTTAATTTTTTAATAATTTCACCTATGATCCAAGTTAAAATTACTCTTGACCCCTTTTAAAAATCTAGGATATTACATTTATGAAGGTGGTATTAATGGATCATCTCCTAGGCCAACAACACATTGCTATGCCTAGCACAAAAGTATGTGTTGAGAAAATTGTGTTTTGATTTAATGAGAAAATATTTTTAGTAAATTTGGATGAATAAATCTTTTTTAGTAAATTTGGTTCATTGATGATGTCCAAAACCTTTTGAGATATTCTTAAATTTGATAGTTTTTTAATCAAGTATTTGTTTAAAATAATCTAGTATCTGTTAAAAATAATTGAGTATTTTATCAGGTATGTGAGAGCCAATCGAGTAAGCCTTTTGTGAAAACTAATTGAGTAAACTTTGAGAGTAATCGAGTAATGATCAGTTCATTTTCAAAATAATCAGTTACATTTATAAGTATAATCGAATAAGTATTAAATGTACTCGACTTCATGATTTCCCATACTCGAGTATGTTATGTAACTTTCAGTCATCTTAAAATTAATTGAGTAAGGTAATTCAATAATTAGGTAATTATGGCTAATACTCGTGTGCATTTGTTTAAGTAACTGAGTAACATAAGTTCAAAAATATGGGCAAGATTTTACTCGAGTGAAGTTTTTTTGTTAATCAAATAATGTTATTTTATACTTGAGTAGATATTTTATATAATCAAGTAAGGATGAGAAAAAATCTGGCTAAATCTCTGGACAAAAAATTAATCGAGTAGCAATCCCTTTTACTTGAGTAAAGATCGAAATTAATTAAGTAAACTTAGCTAAGTAATTGAGTAGACAATGCAACTTTCTGAAGCTTAAAAATTAATCGAGTATTAAATTGGTCAACTCGAGTAAGTACAAAATATACTCGAATACATAATGCATCTAATCGAGTAAGGCTAGAAATTAGTTGAGTAATGCTAAAATATACTCGAATATTTTATGTTAGATTTTGAATTTTATAGTTGTAACACAAAGATGTCAAAGAGGATAATTTTGACCATTTGAGCTTTATTTCATTATTTTATGAGGTCTAATTATGTTCACTTATGATAGAATGATAAATATGCTTATATATGGTGTGCAAAATGCTTTATCTTAATATTATGCATATTTTTTTAACTAATTTGATTGTTATTAGTCAAATAAAAAAATTGTAAGTATGTGCAGATAACAAGTGTTAAATTCAAGTCTCAAAACTTCTATAAAAGGTCAAGTGCTATACGAGATTAACTGTTGTTGTCTAGTGATTATAAGATAATGTTGAGCTAACCTAAACCTAGACACCGCCAACTTAAATCCGTTTTCAAGCCAAACCACTTTGCTTGAGTGATAGTATTTTATGCTCATATTCCTTCACCTCAAGCCATTATTTGGTCGAGCCTCATGAAGATTTTCTTAAACCAGAAATTAAGAACATGAGAGTGGAGTGTGTTACCATTCATATTCTTTTCACCTATCTTGTATATTCCCTCATGTGTTGTATTTCTTATTCTTTGAGAGTAATTCTTGTTATGAGCTTAACTTTTATCTCATCTTTGAACAAGTATTTGTAAGGGTTCTACCTTAGCTTGTAAAAGGTATGTATTTGTGCTTCTGTGTTCTTAAAAGCAAAGGTTACTCCTTAACTTAAAAAAACAGTGGTTGCAGTTACTTCTATAAAAACTGAGGTTCCTACTTAACCCATGAAAAGTTGAGGTTTTAGTTAAACTTATTAAAACTGTATATGGGTTATAGTTGATCCCTTAAAAGCTAAATCCATTAGTGGATATTTTAAAATATTTAGTTAGGAGTTAAGGTAATGGACTAGTTTGTTGGTCGAACCACTCTAAACTGTTGTGCCTTATGGATTGCTTATTATGTTTTGATGGTATTATTTTCATCTTCCATACAATGTTTTCTCATTTGAATTCAACTCATTAGTTTCAAGCATAATAGTTTCAGTTTTTATTGCAAGCATAAAAGGTTTTTAGCATCAGTGCTTTCATTCATACTTCTCAAATGCATATGTTTTTCTTGAGATTTGAAGATTAAAATTTAGAAGTAAAAATAGAATATTATTGCTACTAGCATAACAATTTATGCTTGAAATGTATTTGGGATAATCTGTATGAAAAATGCATTAATGCATATAAATTTATATTAAACCATTGCATCTCGCTTTATGTTATGAAAATATCTTTCAAATCATCTTTGATGCATATTTTTTAATATTGTACAAATTTTCAATACACCAAATTCAACCACCTTAATTGTGTGATCCTAGAGTCTGGGACTCATACACCAACCCTAAAAGGACCATCTTCAATCAATTTGCCAATATCTTAGTATTAACTTTATAAATGACAATGCAACAAGATATCAGTCTAAATTGACTAGGCATCTCAAGATGGGAAAATTTCAAGATGAGGTTAATGATAGTAGCATTGACTTCCCCAAAAGGCAACTCGTGGAAAAGAAGCTTTGAATAGCCTTAACCACATCTGGACCTACCACATCTCAAGCCTTTCTAAAAAATTTAACTGTAAATCCGTCTAGCTTGGACGCTTTGTCACCCCCTTCCCCCTCCCCTCCACAAAAAAATAAAATAAAATAAAATAAAATAAGGATTGCTTAACTTCATCAAGGGTCGCCATTGTAATAAACCCAATCCACTGATCCTAAGTCAGTTACCTATCCACAAAAGGAGCAACTTATTTAGGCTGAAGACTAATCGAGCACACACTACTTCCTAAAAGATGTTGGAAGTAGAACACTATAATATACACATCTTCCTCTCTAGACTTGGTTGTTGAACCATCCGCGCTCTGAAGACTAAGGATATGATGGTGATTAGGCGAGCCATATAGTTTGGAAGAAGAATCAAGAACACTAATCCCCCTCCACCAACCATTTAATTTATGCTCGAAGATGAAAAAAATTTTCCTCCTGAGTTAAAGCATCTAAATAGTCCCTGCTCAATTCCAACTCTTTCTGATGAAGAGCAGAATTTTGCAAGTTACCATGAAGGTCTTGCTACACATTAGCCAATCTACCTCCAAAATCTATAACTCTCTCAGAGACATGACTGCTAGTGGCATTAAGGCGTTTCATGGCATTTTTCACTACCTTAAGCTTTCGTACCAACCTAAACATAAGAAACCTATTCACCCTTAAATTCCAATTAGTAGCCACTTCACAAAAAAATGAAGAATGGTTAGCCAAGTGATTAAAGAAACGGAATGGGCCTCCCTGTTAATCCTACTACCCTCTATCACACTCACCACTACGGAACCATGGTTGGAATTCCTGGTTGCAGGAATAAAGCCTTACTCGCAAGATACCTAAAAAGCTATCCATCATTAACAAGGGCCCTATCCAGCTTACGGAAGATACAATCCTCTCCCAACCATTTATTATTCAAGTCAAGGTAGGACCACTATAGACCAAATTCTGAAGCAAAGCAACAAATAAAAACTAATTAAATATGCGCATGCCCAACATAATAGAGGTGTTGTCACATCTCTAAAACATGACGACAAACATTAAAATCTCCTATTAAGAGCAATAGGTTATCAAAGATTGAGATACACATACTCCTTAAGGAAGTCCATAGACTATCCTAATCCACTTCCTTATTCTTAGCATATAAATATGTTAAAAAGAAAGAGGTAGAGACAAAATTGCTTAACACTTGAAAGTGGATAAACTAGTCAAATTTACACAAACAAACCAAGTTAAAAATTGAAGGGTCATAGTTGATCCAGATTCGACCACCCTTACAACAACGATAATTATATTCTTAATCCCAAGAAGGATTAATCAAATGAGAAATACCTCTCGCATGATTCTCTTGGACCCTAGTTTCCAATAGCGCCACTAGAGAAAAAAATTTCTGCGCAATGAGAGAACGCCTCCCACCACTTCGAGACTTAATTTTGGCCCCTAACATTTCATGATGCAACCTACATCATGGGACCTTTACAACATAAGGAAGTGTCTTTATCGACTAGTAGTGTTTCTTTAGGACCTTTTTTGTCTTTATATCAACCAAGAGTTTTAGAACAGTAAAAGAACAAAAAAGCCATTGATTCATCTATTACTAGAGTTTTTGACATGCAAATTAGAGTATAATTAGATGTTGAGATTGCTAGACTGTTTTATACGAGGGGTTTGCCTTTTAATCTTACAAAAAAATAAAGGAAAACCTATGTACCCGTATGGAGAATTTTATATGCATCAAATGTGCGCAGCGAAATACATACATACAAGCCATATACGTAGTTTGGGTATTTAAACAACACACATATTCACCATATGAATATAAATACGCACATACCTGCAGTCCAATGTAAGGTTGATATAGAAACTATTTCTACACTAATACTGCTCTACCTCACGTTGTGGTAGTTCTAGTCTGTCCACACATAGTATGTTGTCCACTACCATTCTGGTTTTCCCTTCCCAAGCTAGACATAGGGGTTTTCTAATTTATTCTACCCACAACACAGCCACCGCCTCACCCTTAGCTCCCCTTCAATCAACCAATACGTGGCACCTATTTGAAGCAACAGGTGGGTGACCAAAAGTCAACTTTTGTCGCCCTGAAAATCGACTTTCGTTGCAAGAAAGTCGAATCTCTAGGCCAGCAAGTCAACGTTTGACTTACTAATCCCTGAGACGCTTTGGGCACAAGATGTGGTTACCAGATGCAACACTATATGGTGTGTGATTTACTAGATTCACTACTCACTAGTAATAAAATAGCACTGAAACCTTTTTTGGTGCCAGCCAACACCTTGACCCATCACCAAAATCTCTCCATATCCCGATGACAATTCGAGAGTTCTTGAATAGTGCCTAGCTGCAGTTCAGGATAATATAGGTGGCAGTGAAGTCTCGCTTCAAATGAACCTATTACGGCTAATGATTACCGTGTACTATAATATTTCCATCACCTAACGTCCCGACTGAGTGAGAGTCATAGAGTGATAAACTCACAAACTCAGTAACGATGTGTCTGACCTTGTCAATGTGACTAAATGACACATCAGGAAACTCTTTTCCAAATATTTAATTTGCACTGGCCATTGACTATTTTGTCACACTAATAGGGAAGATCACATTGGATGTTCACCCCATCAATTACCGATGAGGGCGATAAATCCTATTCTCAACATGTACCAACAATACGGAACCATATAGATGAACATTTCCATTTCCCAATTAGATGGTTCGGCTCGTTACCAAATCGCGCACACCAATTGTAATACCCCAAGAGCCTAGAGAATTGTAATATATATCGAGGATAAGTAAGGAATGGAACAATACCAACTGGATACCTTTTGGACTGAATGTAGGCAAAAAACTCTCGGTTTAAGCGTGCTTGAGCTGGGGAAGCTTAAGGATGGGTGACCCCTGAGAAGTTCGCGTGGGCCCATCAGGGTAAGCTGTTCCGATCCTTCCTATCACTTGATGTGAGATATTACACCAATATACAAAACAACCGTGCTAGTTCAAGTCCAAGGATCAACACACTATTGTAGTCTGATGACAAGACCATTATCCACCATGCCATGTGGTATGTCATCGGTATCATATTCGAGTGGTTCCCCAACAACCACCTACAGGTCTACTAATAACATCGCCATGTCATATGACGTGTGACACACTACCCTCCCATCAATAACTCATATGACTGAATGAGGTAGTAACCTATGTGCTAGTCTATACTCGATTAATCAGAGTCCCCATCTAAAGAATTTAAAGACTATGAATAGTTTCAGACATCCTGTTACTAGAAAATCTTGTCATACAGTCTCAACACTTTGAGAATAGGATCCCTAAATAAAATATCCAATGACTTATTCATGTGTTAAACTGGAAAGCTCATGAATGATGAAAATTTGTCTTTTATAAATATATACAAAGATACAATAAATGTGACCAATTGCACGCTTGCTAGATGTCATCTAAATATAGCATTAGGGCACACAACATTAACAAAAATCATATTATTTGAGTTCTTATTCATTTGTTTCTACGCATCTATTAGGTGATAATGTGCCTCTGGGTTATAATAAGTTGAGGACCACATTACTTCAACAAGAAAAAATAAATGTTAAAAAATTATTAGAACCTATTAAAAGCACTTGGTTGGAAAATGATGTTAGCATTGTTACTGATGGTTGGAGTGACCCACAAAGAAGGTCCTTAATTAATTTTATGGTTGTTTCTAAAAATGGTTCTATATTTGTTAAAGTTGTGAATTGTTTAGATGAAGTAAAGGATAAATAATTTATTACTAATTTGATGAAAAAGGTAATAGATGAAGTTGGTCATCAAAAAGTTATAAAGATCATTATTGATAATGTTGCTAATTGCAAGAGAGATTAGACTCTTTGTGTTGTCCATACACTCGATCATACTTTGAAGAATATATGTGCAGTTAGGAATTTAGAAAATAATCTAGAGACATATGATGAGTGTTATTGGATCACTAAAGTGCATGGAGATACTTTGGTCATCAAAAATTTTATAATGAATCATTCAATGAGATTGACCATATTCAATCGATTTAGTTCTTTGAAGTTGCTTGCAGCTGTCGACACTCAATTTGCTTACATTGTTGTTATGCTTAAAGATTTAAGCTTCTTAGATGTGTACTTAAAGCAATGATTATGGTGATGAATGGACACAATATAGAGATGATGACTAAGGAATAGTTTGATTTGTTCGTGAATTGGTTGTGAATGAGGATTGGTGGGAAAAAATTAATTACATTTTTACTTTCACAACACTTATTTATGATATGATTAGAATTTATGATACAAATAAGGCATGCTTTCATTTGGTTTATGAGATGTGTGATTTTATAATTTTCCATCATTTTATCATGTCATTCATCGTATTCTTCTTGCTCGTTAGATAAAACATAGCACTCCATTATATTGCCTAGCTCATTCATTGAATCTAAAGTAATTTTTAAATTCAATTTCCATTTCTTTATAATTCAATGCTCTATATATTACTTATTTTTTATTTATAAAATTTTATTAATTTTATCTTTTGAAGGTATTATAGTAATAAATGCTTCAAGAGAGAAAAGGTAGAATGCCTTCACATATGGATGGAGAAGTCTTTAAAGAAAGAATTAAATATTTTAGGAGACTTTTTTTCTAATGAGGATAAGCATGCTATTGTTAATAATGAGTTCGCTAATTTGTCTCTCAAAAGTAGGCCATTTAGAGATCTAAATTCTATTGTGAGTAGGTATGACACGGAACCTAGGAAGTGGTGGACCTGCTATGATTCATGTACCCCTTTGCTTTAAAAGTTAGTTTTTAAGATATTTGGACAATCTACTTCTTCTTCTTGTTGTGAAAGAAATTGTAGTACTTATTCCTTAGTTCATTCATTTAGAATAAATAAATTAATTCTAAAATATGCCAAAGATTTGATCTTCATTCATAACAATCTTCGTCTTTTATCAAGGAGCACCTCCAAATATTATGACGATAAAACAAAGATGTGGAATGTAGGTGGAGATGAATTTGAAAGTATGAAAAATGTGATTATTCTCGAGTTTGCTAATCCCTCCTTATATGAACCAGAGTTAGAGTTTGTATTCTTTGATAAAAATATTAATGAGTCCATAGAGACATGGAATGATAACTATGTGAACTTTTATAAATTGTATTATGATTGATTTTTAAAAATTTATTGTTTATTTTTAATTACTAAATCATGGTGAACGATGAGAAAACTTGTGTTTATTGTTGGTGGTTGTTTGAATGTACTGCAGACTTTATGTTTATATTTGTTTGAATATATTATGAAAATTATATTTATGTTTGTTTGAATGTATTATGGATTTTATTTATGTTTGTTTGAATGCAATGCATTATGAAATTTATATTTATGTTTATTTGAATGAATTATGAAAATAATTTATATTTATTTTTAAATTGAATAATTATTTTTTATATTAAAAATTATATTTACAAAAAAAGATCTCTAGAATTTTTTACTTACATTTTCGTTTTTTACTTTTTAATAAAAATATTATTTTTTATTTTTATTTCATAGTAAAAACATTTTTCTTTTTCATTTTCGTAAAACCTAGCCTTTGATTCTAACCATCAATGTTTCCCGTAGCTTCTACGTGCTTTCCCGGCCCAACTCTCCATTTGATTGAGCAAGTTGTGAGTGCATTCGATTAACCCCACCAACAATAGAGGCACCCTCACTCTATAACTAACAACCCCACACAGAAACCTGAATTCCCGTCAACTGGATTAACAGAGGAAGGAGGTTGACTAACCTCACCCATTGTACAGCTAACAGGCCCAATTAGACATCCGGCCTCTATCCTAAATCGTGAAGCCGAGTCATGATGTGTCACCATGAAACCATCCCCAACAACCTCACATTCAGGACTCGCAATTGGCCAAACTTGCAGCAATGGAGTTCGAGCAACCATGCACCGTGAAGCCTCATCCTGCAATCGTACCCCGTCAATTGAACCCCCTCCCACGAGCCTGATCTGGGCCTACTCAAAGCCTTCAAGACGCCTCACCTACTGTCACCGGCCAGCCGGCGGCTACGGGAACGCAACCTCACTGGCGAATCGAAGGTCGTCGAGCCCATGATCCCTCATCGAAACCACCCCATGTTGCGTCATCCATCTCCGAAGATATTATTTGTTATTTCTAAAATTGTGTGTTATTTTGACATAAATTTTGTAAAACAAATAGATTTGCTCAACTGTTCATACATTGATATGGAAACTATTGTAGGATTATGGGAAGGACAATTTTGTACATTTACATTTCCAGTTACTAGTCGGGCACTATTTAGCATGGACTTCAAGTGGCATAAGAGACCCACCATAGCAGCATCTAGACTCGTAAACCTGGTTTGACATGTCTTTTTTGCCCTTGTTTTTAACAAGTCGAGTCAAGTTCGAATTGGGGCAACACTAGCGAACCTTAACAGATTGAACCCCAATAAAAGCCTGTCAAATTAGCTTAATTTTAAAATAATTTTTAAAAATGTATATTTATTTAATTAATATCTAAGATGTAAAAATATGTTTACAAGTACAAATTTTATTTGAAAAATAAAAATTTAGAAAATAAAAGTTAAAAGTCTAAAAACCAAAACTTTTAATAATTTTAGTTCTACTTTTAAAAGTAGGATTAAATTTTATGAATATTTAAAAGTTATAAAAATTAATTCATATTTTGAATTCAAACTCCAATGGTATATATTTAAAATTATTTAAGATGATTTTGACTTTTTATGTATGAAAAATAAATTTTCTTGTAAAAAGTGTAAAATTGTGTATGAGATATAAATTATTTAAGATTTATTGATTTTCATCATAAATTTGTGACACTCTCTATATAATTTTTAAAATATTAGATTTATTAAATTAAATATAAAAAATAGAAACTCAAAATAGAATCATTCATAATTTTATTTTTTAATAAAATCAAAATTTGGTCAGGCCCATTAAGCAAGGCACTCGAGCTCAAACCAGGCTTACAAGCCTCTAGACTGGCCAGGTTAGCCCGCAAACCCCAAACTACTAAGTTTGGCATCCGGGACATCTCTAATAGTAGCACACTCGAGGAAATCATAATTCTTTTGACATAAGTGGTCATTTTATTATTTCATAAGGGTAAAATGGGTATTATATTTTTTTAAGGATAAATTTTAGAGAAATTCCTTTTACTCTTCGCAGCCACTAAAAACTCACCTTCCTCCTTTTATCCTTTGCAGCTACATTAATAATTCTTCGTAGCTAAAGTTTTTCAAAAATACTCTCTTCTATCACCATCGCACATAGCCACAGCTATCCACATATAGTCATTCTTGAACACATCCTCAAATCCCAACAACTTGAATCGCCGACTAGTGTTTGTCGATCGACTGTGTGGGTGCGACTGTGGGTTGCCTCTACAAAATCAGAGACAGCATCTCGGCCGCCACCATCATGGTAAATACACGCACATACATATATATATACACACACGTAAATACACACACATAAATATATATGCACACATACATACATATATATACACAGAGAGACACTGGGCATGATGGCCATACCCGTCGGTAATACCCCATTCATGGCCCCCCGAACCCTGGGATTTGGGGCTTCTTGAAGGTCCTTGAACTCTAGGGTTCGGGCCAGCCATTAAGACGCCCCAAACCCTAGGGTTTGGGGTGCTAGCGCCATGGAGGCGGTCGTCGCCAACGGGTATATATAGCCATTGCCAATTGTGTGCGTGTGTATATATATGTGTGTGCGTCTGTGTATATATATATATATGTATGTGTGTGACTTATATAGTGAAGACGCTTAAGTCACGTGAGACAATAAATGTGACACTCAAAAATTAATCTCTCAACTTGAATTTCACATCATTAATCACATGGGTTATCACTTTATGATTGTTAATGTTACCTTTAATATCCATTTATAAATTTTCTACCAATTAGAATTTTCTATAAATAAAATCATTTTATTTTTTTAATTTCTAATAAATATTATAAGAGTGGTATACAATATTGTATCCGAACTCCTATCTTTTTTTAATAATACTAGTACTAAACATACACAAATCTATATGTGATTCATGTTTAAATTTGATCTCAAACTCATGTAAGGAAATTATTTATGCCAATATATAGTCAGTGTAAAACTTTGACAAGTACTTGTGGAATTAATTAAACAGTACAAATAGGAGGGATACATCCTATGTATAATAATTAAACTTTGACAAGTTGTACTGACTATATATTGGCACAAACAGGAGGGATACATCCTATGTATATCCTATTTTATTTTTTTTAATTTTAAATAAGGTTGATTTTAAATGAGGGATCTAAGGAAATTATTTTGGCCAGTTTATTGAGAAAGAAAGTAACTGCAATAGGAGGGTAAAAATAAATTTTTAAATAAGAGCATTTCAAGTATATTAAAAAAGGTGGTTGCGAAAGGTAAAATGAGTGACTGCGAATAAAATTTTCCTAAATTTTATTGAAAGCCATAATGGTTATTCATAGAATGGATACAATATTTTAAATAAATTTATTTTATTCAATTTCCACAAAATATTTTTTTAAAGAAATAAAATTCTTTATAGTCTCTAAATTTGTTCCCTCCCATTATCAAATTTAAGCCTATGATACTCCACATAAGTGATGTTTTATATTTTTAATTTTATTTTCAAAATTAATTTATTTGTCAATCTGTTTTTGGCATTATTTCATGTTTTAAATTTTAGTAATAAACTATAATTAAGGTGCATGCAGCATTGAAGGGTAAAAAATAACTTTTAGAAATAAACTATTACACATTAATTTTTTATATAAATTAATTAGGGAAATAATATTTGTTGAATGCTCAGAATGAAAAATTATAAATAAATTAAATTATTGGATTTTTTTAGCAAATTAATATACACTTGAGATCATAACACGTAAATAACTGTCAATTTGGTTTTCTCATTTTTCGATGCAAAAATGGTATAATGTTCATTTCAATAGGACACAACGGTCAACAAATATAGGTGTTAAAGGGGAACAATGTAATAGTAGGGGTCCAGCTGCCATATTCCAAACCCCCAACAGCTTACTTGCCTAATATTCCACAAGCAAATGGGCCCAAATAGCCATAACTCGGGAGCAAAAAAGGTGTTAACCCACACCTTGAGGGCTCCCCATAAACTGTCTCACGCCACGTGAGGGGGGTAAATCAGGAACTCAACTGGCAAGTGACAGGGAGGACCAGTGCGAGCCGCTCACAAGGACCCCTGAGGAGCAGGAAATCCCACACTGCGACTTGCCCGACTCGATCCTTGCCACTCGAGAGCAACTCTACCCGCTCCTTACCAAATAGCCATAACTCAATCCGGAGTAGGTGAAATTTAAACTTTTTAAAAATAATAAAAAAAAAAAACTTTATCACCCCGATCGAGAGAGTATTTTAGTGGTAAAGAGGATTTGAATCGTCTCATGCATGTCGGGGTATTGATTATGTTATAAAAGATAATTTCTAGGAGGTATAAAAGATGATCAAATGTGAGTCAATCGAGCTATTAAAGTTCTAAGAAGGTGACTTTCGTTTCCCTTTATATATTTTTTGCTTTATAAAAAGAAAATATAAAAAAGAGAAGGTGTATGGTGACACAGATCTTGATTCAATTAGGCTGACCATTAGACATGCACGTAATGAAATAAGGTACGTTATACAGATAAGATGTTGTTTAGAATGAACGATACAATTAGTTTTTAATATTTGTTTATTGTATATGTGGATCTATATATATTTATGAAATTGTCACTTATTGTATCACTTATTGTCATTCTCCAATTAATATTAATTAATAGTTAAGATCAAGATAAAAAAAAATTCTCAGAATTTGTTTGTAATGCTGTAGATGATGTTTGGGTGGGCAAAAGAACAGAACTTTACTTGGCAAACTGCCCACCTGCTGGCTGCCAAAAATCTTTGAAGGGAATAAGTAAGAAAGACAATATCCACACGAAATCCAATTCAATAAAACCCTACTCACTGCCACTGCCCAGCCACAGCTATGCACACACACATATATGCATACAATCCACTGACCAGAAAAGGAATCACTGCATTAAAAGGTGTCAAAAGGGCTCGCACGTGGTCCCTTTCAAAAAGCAGTCCAAATGGAACGGAAAACCCAACCCGAAACCCAGTATATATGTATATCTATCTACAGATCTAGAGAGAGATCTAGAGAGAGAGAGAGATGTGCATTGGCATTATTGCTTTAATTTGGTTGTTCTCTTTTTGCTTTGATCTGAATGGTGAAAGAAAAATCCACTGAAATTGGGGGGAGACAGAGAGAAGGGGGGAAGGGAGAGAGAAGGTTTTGTTTTTTTTAGATGGGAAAGGGTGAGAACATGGGAAAAGCAACTGTGGAAAGCTGCTGGTTTATCCAATTTAATTGTAATATTACGGATGAGTGAATTACTATGTGTAATAGATTTTGAATATATTGTAATGAACAGTTTTAATAAATTTAAAATTAAAATTTTAAAAAATATTTTTATCTATTATTATATATTAAAATGTAAACATGTAAAATACATAATAAGATATATAGTATCACAATTGCATTTATTTTGCGGGCTGAATGGCTGGGTGACTGGCGAGCTAATAAGTAGTAATTAATGGAGGTGACCAGTGATGAGGTCTGGAAAAAGTGAAAGCGAGAGCATATGTGTTTGTGCTTTGAGAGGGACGAGTGCTTGTCTTTTAACCATTCCAACTGTGGCACTGAAAAACATGGCGTTCTATATTGCATTTATTGTGTGGCACAAGTGCTGAAAATGACTCTCTCTCTCTCTCTCTTCCAATAATGCAATATTTATAAATTTTGCTTAGCCCTCGAGAGAGAAAGAGAGAGAATTAGGTCAGCAGTCAAGACCACCTTGAGTGGTACCTTCTTCCTAAAACTTTCCACCACAGAGAAGATCAGATGATGACCCATTTGAATCAGATAAGGAGAATCCCATTTGTGTGGGTTGAATTCTAGTCTCTTTTCTACCCTATATAGTACATATACATGTATATATATTTCGAGATCTCCAATTTATTAATATTTTCACTTATAGCTAAGTTATAATTTAGAAAGTAGCTCCAAGTATGCCTTGTTCATATAAATCTTTTATTTTTCATTAGGTTTGTTCTTATAAAATTAATGTTGAGTATATACTTTGTTATTCTGAGTAAAAACTTCAGAACTCAGTCTTTAACATGTTTTTAATCATTTGTTTGCCCAAAGACAGATGTGAAACATACTTTCCAGTTTCCAGTTATCATCATCTGTTTGTTACTATATGAATGACCAAAACTGCCATGTAATTTTAGTATTTATGCATGAAACAATGAAATTAGCCGCAATGGGCATTTTTTTTTAGTTATAAGATTCAGATATTAATTATTTACATTCTATGAAAATTTAATTTGTGAACGCTTAACTAACAGTAATAGAGTCTGAAATATGAAAACAAACATAAAACAATAAAAAAAAAAAGAAAAAAAATACCTGCAGGCACTGCTAAATAAGGAATGGTCATATTTGTTGTATTGTCCAGTTTGAACAGATTATCGATCTCAGGGCCTTGGAATTGAAGAGTGAAGAATAGCATTATATCTTTGGTGTTATTGTTCCATCAATCACATTATGGGTGTTGTGTGTGTTAAAAAGTACATGTACAGTCAATGAACTGTCATTCATGTCATTGCTTCTTATTTCCTGTTTTCACAAACAAAAATCTGTCATTTTTCCAACTTCCCTGCCACTTCTTAGTTCTTATCTAAAATACTAATTTTAGTTACTTAGACACACAATTCTCCTTATTTGAGTTTGAGATCAGTTACAAATAGAAGCTATATATTAGTTTTCATAGTAAATTTGTACTGTTTAATTAATTCCACAAGTTGTCAAGTTTTACACTGACTATATATTGGCATAAATAATTTCCTTACATGAGTTTGAGATCAAATTTAAACATGAATCACATATAGATTTGTGTATATTTAGTACTAGTATTATTAAAAAAAAATAGGAGTTCGGATACAATATTGTACACCACTCTTATAATATTTATTAGAAATTAAAAAAATAAAATGATTTTATTTATAGAGAATTCTAGTTTGTAAAAAAATTATAAATGAATATTAAAGATAACATTACCAATCATAAAGTGATAACCCATGTGATTAACGATGTACTATTCAAGTTTAGAGATTAATTTTTGGAGTGTCTTCATTATATAAGTCACGAGTTTAATGAAGTAAAAGTTAGCATACAATAATACGAATGGCATACCCTAATAGAGAGTTTTACTAATAAGTGTAGACATTTAAATTCAAGTATTCAAATTGAATCTTCGGGCACACTTATATAAATAATTAATATATTTCTTCTCTCGAATAATATTAAAAATTTGAATAAAATAAAGATTTTTTTGTTAGTATTAAAAGACATCATATTGGGAGAGAGAAATGGCAAGAAAGAATATGCATGGCCACGATTGTAAATCAACCAACTTAATTATATTTTTATTTGGTGGATAGTGATCAATAACTTAATTATTATTATATTTCCGAACAAGTCAACTTTTTGTACGAAAACACTAATCAAATGGGTTGGACTACCAGTACTTGTGGGCACATGCTTTCATCCCACGTATAGATATTACACATGAAATAATCACAACCAAATTGTTAAGGAAAAAAAACAAAAAAAAAAAAAGAAAAACGAAAACAATGGTTTCAGAAGAATAAATACCAGAAGGCCACTAGTGAAACAGGTATGACCCATCCTAGTATCACTGATTAGAGTGTCAGCCTGCAGCTGGTTACGATCTAAGTACACTTTACAGCTTCAATGATACCCCCAACCCAACAATGCCATTGCCAATGGCATTCTCTAGCCAGACCACTCTCAGATTCATATTCATATTTATATTCATCTTCATCTGCATATATATATATATATATATATATTGGCCCCACCAGAACTTCAACTTCATCATCATCATGCTCATCCATTTGTATCATCATGAACTGATATTAGTTTATGCTTTTCTTTATTGAAAACCCATTCTTCTATATGATGTTACAAAGCAAATCAAGCAAGCAAAAAAAAAAACATTCTTTCCGCTGTTCTTTCTCCTTTACAGACCAGCAAATGAATGATGAAAAATAATGATTAAAGAAACTTGTTCAAACATCAGCTATAGTATGGTTATGGCCTTAAAGTCCCTGCCAAATATATAAGTTGTCATCACTGCGATCAAATTTGTAACTTACCCCCAAATGGCAGAAAACTCTCTCTCTCTCTCTCTCTCTCTCTCTCTCTCTCTATGTTTGGCATGAAAGGAAATAAAGCACTCTGATGTAAGAAGACTTTCTCAGAGATGTTAATGATTACTGGAGAACCAAATATTCATCATCATATTCACTGTATTTTATATTAATCAAATTAAGATAGATAACACAACATTTAGAATGCCACAGTGATTTTTAAAAATTATTATAATAAAATAAATACATGCAAAAGAAAAAAAAGTAAAACTTTTTAACGAAAAATGATAAAAATTAAATTCTAATATCAGTCTGTACCTTAATTTTGTAAGAAAGTTTTATAATATAAGATGATTGTGAGAGAAAAAAGTCATCTTTTTTGATAAAGTTGATACTGTAAAATCAATTTGTACAACATGGAAACGGACTAAAAAAACTAAAACATTCATGATATATAATATTTTTTTTCCTTTTAACAAATAAAGAAATATTCAGCACAAACTAAAAGAAAAGGATGAACAACACTCACTAGACACATTGACACCCACACGATCCAGCATGAGAAATAGAGAAGCAGCAATGATCAAGAACCCCTTTAACAATAAAAATAGAGACTTTGAGAGAGAAAACTTATATATTGGTATGGTTTACTCTCCTTCTCCTTCTGTAATGGCGGAGGACATGTAACTGGCGGCGAGAGAAGTCTCGTCGGCCGGCGGCACACCAGAAGTCGATGCCTCGAACTGTTGTTTGCAAGAATGGCAAGTTATTTGCAGAATGGCCGAACTAATCCTCTTGGTCGCCTGATCTTTCAGAAGATGAGCCTTCTCGAGCTCAGACTGAGCTTGTTGCCGAATTCTCTTGGCATTCGCAAACTCCATCTCCGCCATTTCAAGCTGCTTTTTGGCCTGCTGTCTCGCCTCTTCGGCATAAGCCTTTTCCACCATGGCCAGCTTGAGCTGTTCGCTGGCCCCTTCCTTCAATCTCGAAGCTTCCATGGCTTCCACAGCATCCAAATTATTCGACCCAATTGAGAGTTTCAAATTGGTTTCGTGATTTTCATCGCAGCTTTGAGTTGCATAAGCGTTCGAGGATGGCAGAAGCTGAAGCTCCAAATTGTGTTCATGAGGCGGCGTCGGAAGCGCCAGCCTTTGCAATGGGACAATGCCAAAATTCGCGTCGCTCGACGGGCTCGTGCTAGAGGCCGTCCGGGAGGAGCACGCCGGCTGCAAGGCCTGGAGTTCCGGCCGGACCCTCCGGACGGTGCAGGTATCTTGGTGTTCGATGAAGCTTTCAACTCTGATAGGACAAAAACCAAGTAGAATGGTTCAACACCACTAAAAGCGAATTATTTATATATTTAATCACGGGGATTGGATTAATCTCGGTGTCCATAACAATAAAGTCTGAGGCATTAGATAACTAAGTCAAGGAAGCAATCAAAGCTTCTTCATGTAGGGTTACCAACAAACAAACAATAAAAAAATAGATCAAGGGGCTGGATTTGGATTATGACTTGAGTAATTCATTGTCGTATTAATTTAACTTTGGAAAATAAAGTATATTTTGGGGTGTACTTATATGGAACCTACCTACTTTGAGTAGTTTAGGTAATTGACAATTTATACTTGAGCCAAATGGAAACACATATTGGGAATTGTGATTCACTGGCCTTGCACTTTTATTGGCTGCCCTAATATCACAGAGAATCACAAACTGGAGTCATGTACGATGGAGGTTGTTTTTGGGTTTCAAAATCATAGAAAAAAAGCCAACAAAAGGGTTGAGTAATAGATGATTTAGGTCCCTTTCTTCAAAAAATTATCTGGGAAATTTAGGGTTTGTTGAGAAAAGTGAATAGAACCCCTTTGGCCTATTGCTTAAAGGTGCAGAAAAGATGAAAAGCGAGATGATCGAAGGAATGAATTCATTCGTCCATCTCATCAACTTGAGAAATTGAAGGAAAGAAATGGAAAAGGGGAATGAATTAAACAAAACTAAACTGAACCTGGAAAAGACACGGCCACAGTCGCAGGAATGGCCTCTGGTGCCGCAAGTCTTGAGATGGGCCTTGTAATCGGACTGGACGGCATAGCCTTTGGAGCACTTGTCGCAGACCCACTGCTTGTTGTTGCTGTGCTTGCGCCGGAAGTGCTTCTTGATGCCGACGAGATCGCCGAGGGCATGGCAGGGGTCGTGATGCAGGCAGCTCGGCTCCGGGCACACGAACACCCTCTTCTTCACCTCCGGCGACTCCCTCTTCAGCAGCTTCCACGGCACCTTGTGCCGCCGCCGGTGCATCTGCAGGTTCTGGTCCCTCTGGAACCCCTGGTTGCAGATCTCGCACACGTACCGATCCGACTCCAGCAGCGTCTTCGGCGACAGCGAGACCACCTCCGCATCTGGATCTGCAACCAACCAACACACTTTTAGTATTATGAAAAAATTAACAATAATAATAACAAGAAGAGCCAGGAATTGCAATGCACCACAAACCCATATTTAGGGAGTGGGCACGGGCAGATGCGATGCTACCTGGGGTGCCGGCGGGTCTCCGTTTGCGCTTGGCGGAGACACCATTTTCGGAGGAGGTGAAGGCATCAGAAGAGGAAGATGGACCAGCGGAAGCAGCAGCAGTGTTGTGGTTGTGGCTGTCGTCTAACATGGGCGAATTGTTGCGGTTTTGTGTGGAATATATCTTGTAGATGAAGCAGTGTCAAGCCCTACCTGTACACCTGTAGAAGTAGTGGATGCTGTTTCTTCCAGCTTTACTCATCAATGGAACCAGTGAGAGATAGAGAGAACAGAGAGAGAGAGAGAGAGAGATGAGATATGGAGAAAGCAGCAGCACTTGGCTTTGTGAAGAAATCAGCTTTCTTTAAGCTTTAAGGCCTTTTAGCTTTTTCTATGAACTTTCTTGCCCTCTTTCATTGACCCCCACCTTGAGCAGGTAAGGTTGGTTGAGGCAAGTCTTCTATATAAAGCTAGCTCTCTTCAAACAGTATAGAGAGAGAGAGAGAGAGAGAGAGAGAGAGAGAGAGAGAGTATAAGGTGGGGATTTGGCCTGAGACAGACCCAATCAGATTTATTCAAAAACTATGAACCCCCCAAAAACAATTATATTAGCAAAGTGGGGATACTGATCAAAAAGCCATACACATACGCATATACATATACACACCCACATATATATATATATATATATATAAATATCCAATTCCAAGTTCATAATAAAAACAAACAGTCACCATTGTTCATCACACCACCACATAGCCACTGTAATTTTGCATGAATGGGAATTGCAGGGGACACGTGACCACGGCCTCCCCCCTCACGTGAGCTAAAAGCAAAAGGCAGGGAAAGGGGCAAGGGTAAGGGGGTTAAATGGGAGGCTCATTTTTGACTAAAGTAGCCTTAATTTTAAATGACAACCAAAGTAATAAAACATGATCAATGTTTTTGAGGCAGCTTTTCTAAAGATATATGCAAGGGAAGCACGACAAGTCACTTTCGAGGTCAATGTAATCATTCCACTACTTCTCATATATCCTCCCTCGTTTATTACTCCCCCCCCCCCCCCCCATTTACCAAAAATGGTGCCTTTATATATATATATATAATTACTCCAAATATTATTTTTTATAATAAAGAATACCATCAAATTAATTAATATAGTATTACAATGTATTTATGTTCTTTTAGAAATATGAGTTAACTAACTAGGCTCGGTCTGGAAGAAACAATGTTTAGCTGTTTTTTCCTCACTTTTTCTATAAAAAAAAATTGAGGGGTTGGAAGCTTTTATCTTTTTTAGTTTATAAAGCAAACTTTTTATCTTAGAAAGTGAAAACCGCAAAAAAAGAAAGAAATATATATTACAAACTGTATAACAAAAGTTATATACATGTACTAGCTCTTGTTTATTATTTGTTCTTTAAGTAAATTGATCTGGAAGAGGCACATCATCATTCAACTATATGAATTCTCAATATAATTAAATTACAAAGTTTTTATATATATATATATATAAAGTGCCAACCTTTTAACCCCAAGTATGCGTCCTTCCACAAAACATAGTGGTACACAAAGGCATTCTTATTCTGCTAATGCTGCATTGTCTCTCTGTCGTTCTTGCTTTACTTTTCTACATAGGAAACCTCTATAGCCAACACTAGGGTATTGTGTTTCACAAAACCTGTTAGTTGTACCAACTTGTGAAGGTAGAACAAATGGCACAAAATCTAACTTCCTTTTCCTTGCAAAAACAGATATTCAAGAAGGTCGTTAAATATATATACAAAAAAACAAAAAGGTGAAAGAGAAAAGAAGAAGAAAAAACCTTTGACATTGCCGACGATAAAAGAGTTCAATTTATTGTTTGCGATTGAAGGATACATGTTCACTTCCCTCTATAGGTGATTACTATGTTCATTTTGGAGACTAGCTATATAATATGTCTGTGACAGTGAAACTACATAGGCAAACTTGGTATCCGAGTATATCCATACATTAAATGGTTAAGATTGTGTCATGTTAATTAAAAATGAATAAATTGTAAAGAATACCCTTGAAGTTTGGTAAAATTGTAAAAAAAAAAGCCCTATTCTTTGGGAAATAGTAATAATTAGTTTTATTGTTAAATAAATGGATAAAATGACCAATTTATCCTTTATTATTTATCTTTTCTCTCCTATAATTGAAAAATAAACTAATATCCACACGAAACCACTAAATTCTTTGCTAGAATCAATGATGAACCCAGAGGGTTTCATCTAGCATGCGATGAACCCATTTGAGTTCATTGCAACAAATTGTGAACCAATCTAGGTTCATCTCTTAATTTCATCGATCTCAAACTCAGATTTAACTGTGAAAAAGAGAGAAGAATAAGAAAAAAAAATAAAGTTTAAGAAATAAATAATGAAACCCTTGCCACCAAAAGGGGTTTCACCATTTAGGTAAGCCCATAACACAAAAAGGGAGAAGGGAAGAAGAAAAAAAAAAAAAAAGATGATGACCAATCTTAACAAGGTCAAACTAGCTATATTAAATAAAAAGTGTTTTTATGTAAGAGATATTAAATGGATCAAGTTAGATTAACTTGGCTTAAACTACACAATGATCTCAACATTGTGTGGGTTACGTTGAGCTCGACCTATTTAATAAACAAGCCTAACCTATCCCATATTATTTTGTAGAAAAATGACTCGATACACCCCAAGAGTCTGCTTAGGCCTACTTAAACTAACCTCTCCAGCTCGACCTATTTAATAAATAAGTCTAACCTAGCCCATATTATTTTGTAGAAAAAGGACTCGATACACCCCAAGGATCTACTTAGGCCTACTTAAACTAACCCCTCGATTCATGAGTTTGACTAATCGACCCAAAACATACTTAGAATTCTACCTCATGAGCTTGACAAGTCCACCCAGATTGTAAGCTAATGCACCATGATGAGCCCATCTACTTCATTTTATTAATTTTAAAATTATTATATATTTTTTATTTTTAAAATACCTTTCACTTTAAATTTTAAAATTAATTTTTAATTCTCATATTTAAACATTTATATCCATTTTAAAATTTCAAAGTTTATATATTAATATTTTAAAGTCATGCAAGTCTAAGTGCGAATTTAACTCAAATAGTGAAAATTACAAAAGAAAAAATACATATTAAATTTCCTTTTCTGCTGAGAAAATCCATATTATAATTTAAGCCATATCCCTGAAAGCAATCTATGATATGAATTGTCATTAGCCTAAAGAAAAAAAAAAGAAAAATAAAGAAAGCAAGAAAGCAAGGTATGATCATTAATTGTAATCTCACCTGGCCTGCTTCTTGCAACTCCAATTGAGAACAAAATGATTTCACTAAAAATTGTACACAGAGATTAAGGATCAAATTAGAACATCATCCACCCCTAGTGTGATAGAGACATTGGAAAAATGATATTGGATAAATCCGCCCAGAGAAGCTAAAAATTTCCATTAGCAAAAAGAAAAATTATTTTTAGTCAGTTAAAATTGTTTGGTCATGGAGTTAAACAATTAGAAATTATAGGTCTAATAATTATTCCAGCATAATGTGTTAGAACAAACGCAAAGAGGTAAAATCTATAATTAAGTTGACTTACAATGGCCTGGTCCATGACTTGATTCATCAGTCGTCATGATGAGTTCTATGCATTTTAGCTTCAATGTTCATGATGACTTGTATGCTGACAAGCTCCCTAATTTGTTATGAAAATAAAAGCAGCAACAAATTCACCAACTCGTCAAAAGTTCAAACATGTAAACGAATAACCAAACAAACAAAGGGAGATTGATGGTGCTGTTGGTCATAAGGTAATTAATTGATTATATCCAGTCTTTCACTGGGGGTGTCAACGGTTGTCTGAAGGGCCAAATGGAGCTTTCATATATATTCGATCCAGAGAGAGAGAGAGAGAGAAATGTGCTTTGTGAAGATGGTTATCTGTTAAAGCATGGAGGAATGATGGAAGGTGGATTCGCGGCACATGCTTAAAGAAAGAAATGGAGGTAGCAGACAATTAATCATCCCTCCCAGCTCCCAATTGTACTGCATGGAATCTAATCATTTTTGTTACTAAATTTACACTGAGATTAGCCTGGCAAAGCTGCTGTTAACTTTAAATTCCATTTGACTTTACACATAAGTCCAACTCTTATCAACATGATATATTAAAATCAGTTTAACTTTTGTTTATAAAACTCAAATCTGGTCCAGAATCAAAGGCTAAAGCTAACGAGAATATTTTTGAGTTCTAAGTAAGCTTTTGTCTGCACAGCATTGTCGAAGTTTTAGATGTACAGTCAAAGCCCTCCAAAATTAATTAATCTCTTTAAACTAATTTTGATAATCAATATCTACCCATTTTCCAAAATGGTAGTTATATTTTTTGCCAAAAAAAAAAAAATTGAAAGCATTGAATTTCTGGCTAAAATAGAACCCATTATACACACACACACACACACACACACACACACACATATATGTATGTATGTATATGGAATCACAGTAACTTGAGGCCTACTTCTTGTTCATGATCTTCAAAAGAATGATGCTATAAACAGCTGAAAATGCTGACCCACCATTTCAGCAAAGATTCCCCAACTTTAATTTGTGTCACAATGGTTGATACTAGGCAACAATATCTTACAGGATTAATTTGTTGTTTCTGTAAGCAATAAGCATCAGGCGTATATATGCAGGGTAACGCAACATATACATTCACCAAGAAAAAAATTAAAGCGGGGAAGGGAAAAAAAAAAACCCTAGCTAGCTAACTTGGAAGCATAGTGCATGTGCCCCTCAATAATTTCATGATGGGTGGAGCAAGTAATGGCATCTTTTATTGCACTGATAACCTGAGGGCGTTTGTCTGGTTTATATTTGTTGGTATTCAAATGGCTGAAACAAAAGTTGGCATCAATGCAGTCATTGAAACTAGAGAATCCAACAAGTAGGAACAGTACTATCCAGGATCCAATGGTACCCATCTCTCTCTCTCTCTCTCTCCCCTCACTTTCTTTCTCTTTCTCTCCATTTTAGGTCTAGATGACGAGACTAGAATGTTTGTTTGTTTGTTCTATATTGCTTTCTTTGCCCAGCCTGATGGATTTTCATTCTTGTTTTCTAGGGAAAGAGGAAGAGGCTGAACTGACAAAGCAGGCATACAATACTGTCCCAGAACTGAATAGCCAACGTGACTTGCTGAGTTTTTGGTAGGAACATGATATGCATCATGAATATTCTTTTCTTGAGAGAAAAAGCTTCCAGTGGAGAAACCCTTCTTTTTTTTATTTACTTAATATTAATTTGTGCCTCTCCAATGATCCTCCTCTGTTTTTTTCCGTTACCAATGAGATTTCATAATTAATACCCTTCAGTGTGCATAACAAACTCATTCACTACGCAAAAGAATTCATAAACCACATATTATAGTAAATGATAATCTATATTTAAATCATAACTTTCAACCCTAAACTGCTGTGTGTGTGAGCGTGCGAGCGTGCGAGCGTGTATAAATGAAAATTAGAAGAAAAGAAAAACAAAGAAAAAGAAAAAAGAAAAAGGAAAAGTTGAAGAGAATCATCCAAGAGAAGTGAAAGAAGATAAATATATTCAAAGGGAAGATGATAAAAACTTGAAAAGGATACTGAGTATGACAAAGGAAAATGCTAGGGACTTGTCCTGTGTCATATGTTCTCTGAAGAGTGCACACAAAATCAAATAAGTACTTTGCAGAGACAAACATACCCCTTCACAGTAGCTTCCCCCTTTATGGCAATAGATACCATTTTGCTCTATTTCCTTGCTTTGGCTCCCCGCACAGACCAACTTCCCATTGAAGAGATTTATTTAACCCACAGGTCACAGGACAAACAATCTCTCTCTCTCTCCCACGCTGGCCACAAGTTTGAAAGCTTCAGCCTGACTCACTGGCTCTGAGAGTCCAGATACACCATGTATAGACTTCTCATTCTTCAACAAGATTCATATGTATTTTCTATTATTTTATGAAAAAATTTAACTATAATTGTGATAAAGCTATTCCTGCAAACCTAGGGGGAGAAATAGCCACAAAATTTTCTTCCGATTTTCTCAATTCTCTAGAGATGGACAGACTGAGAGGAGGAGGAGACAGTGGCATACACCAGGTGAATATAACTGATTTAGTTTCTTTTATTTATTTATTTTTTATTTGCCTGAGAGGGGTACAATAACACAAGGCAATGCACAAGGACCAACCCCCGGCGGAGAAAATGCACCGAGGCAAGCTTCAGATCAACACTCGGAGGAGGATTAGATAAAGGCTAATACAAATGTTTAGCCAAACAACTAGAGCTAACAACTAAGCAACTAAACTAAACTTAAAACAATACAAGACAAAAACTACGCCAAAACATCAAACACCACGTCCACAACAACAGCCAAGACCCGGAAAAACCAAATCTACAAAAGCCACAAATCGGAAATCCAACAAGGAAAAGATCGAGCATAGGAATCCCATAAAATCTTAAAACTTTCATCACGGATCCCATGGACGAGGAACCCAATCAACTGCAGCAGACTAATGGAAACTAGGATTGAGTTGGCCCCATAGAAGCAAAAACCAAAATTTCTCAAACACCGAAAACATGTTGCCGTAACTGGAGTCTTCAAGCTGAAACAGGGCAATGAACCACCCTGGAATAGAGAGAGAGAGAGCGATGGAGACGAAACAGAACGAGGGAGGGAAATCGGGCACCAAGGGAGACAAGAAAGTAGGGATGGAGATGGAAGAAAAGAGGGATGGCTCATCAACAATTTGTTTCTTATCGGTTTGATTGTTGTAATGCTTGAAAGGGCTTCATTACAAATTTGTTTTGTTTTTGGTTTTTTCTTTTCTAATTTTGTCACATCTTCTAGTTTGAAATCTCAAGAATCTTTTGTTACTAAACTATCCAGATGCAATGATTTTACTTGGCCAAAAAAAATTTTTAAAAAAAAGCTTATTTACTAAAGATAAATAGAAAATGTGAGATTAGCAACATTAGAATTGAAGATGATGAATCCAATCCAGAATCACCTTAGGAAAGTCAAATTACTCCATAATCCAATTAATGTATCTCCATTAAATTCTCACATATACCTTACTCATTTTAATTTGATTGCTATTAGCCTCCTCCTTTAGACAGCACATTTGTTTTTTTTTTTTTTTGGTTCTTTTTTCCTAAGTAAACCATTATAGCAACAAAACATTATAGAGCATGGATACTGAAATATGAGCAGGGACGTCACTAACTCCTTCGGAGAGGGAGTGATCAGTTTCATCCTCGCCATTTACATCTTCATTGACCATTACACGTCCTAAATGTCATAATAATTCTGCTACCCTTGATGGGAGAGAATCCAACTCCACCTTAATACACCCTACACCAATTGCACCAAAGATACTAGATGGTGAGCCACTGAATCAATTTGCTCCTCTGTTGACATGGGTGACTTTCCATTGTTTGTGCATGCTAAGGATCTCTATGATATATTGCAGATTAGCACTTGGTACATCCCACCAAGGTATAGCATCCTTGTCATTTGGAAGTTTAACAACTCTATGGGAATCTGATTCCAGAATAATATGCTGCATATCTATTGTTGGTTTCTGCTTCTTTTAAGACTTCTCCGGGGATTAAAGTCTCATACAGATGAGGGGATTGAGCTTGGTTATGTAAAGATAGAATCCAAATAAGAGATCCTATAATTGGCAATGGATAGACAAATGAAGGGATGATTCTTCTTGCTTTTGGCATAGATAACTTGTTGAATCCACACTATCTTAGAGATTTCCCGGGAGGTAGGAATAACACCTGTTGCTACTTTCCCGCCACAGCATTGTTTTCAATTTGATGTGCAAATCAACAACACTCCATAATCTCTTCCAACTTCTATTCTTAAAGATCATTTATTATAAAGGAATGGGAAGAAGAGCAATTCTTTTTCAAGGGAATCCCCAACCAAAAGCAATGCTATTTCATTCTATAAAATTGATCCTGCAGAACTCTTTGAATCTGCCCCAGAACTCTCTAGACATACAATATCAGTACTTTATCCTGCAGTAGTTGATCAATCAGTGGCATGGCCAATGTGATCAAATCTCAACCAAATCATAATTTCCCTTGGTGAAAACTATTCCTATTGACAAGAATCTATTTCAAAATTCTCTAGGCTGACATTATATAAGAAAACTGCAGCTGCTTAACAAAAATTCCATAAAATTCATTGCCAAGAACCATACTTCAGCTTCTTGCAACTTGTATTGCCGCAAAAACCCACCAGCTACCAAAACTCTCAGAAATTGTACATACCTGATTTGACTAGTTAACGTCAGCACCTCAGTATTTTAACCATCACGAATCAAACAAAATCATCTGACTCCAAAAGTCAACCCTGAAGCCAGACCAATTGAAAAAGGGAAGTGGTATATTTGGAGACATGAACACAAGATACAGCGATTCTGAAAATATGAAGGAATGAATGTGGTTGAATACAAGGAAATTGTATTTATATCTAATTTTCATTAGTTATGTCTTTAAGGGATAATTATAATAAACAAAACTAAACTAATTCATCCTTGGAAAAAAAAAGAAAATCATATATCAAAAAGATCATAATCATCTTATCAAAACAAAAAATATCATAATCTAATCCACATTTAGGAAAACTATCCAGCACTTGATAGTCATAAATTAGACCCATACAAAAGGCATTCCTAGTGTCTAATATGTGTTTGACATGTGCCACAAGTCACCAGACTCACCACTAATTAACACACCACGTAGCATGTCTGGCATTCCTTGGATATATGTCGGGTACAGACATGGCGTCCATATTGACTTTTGTGCTTCATAGACACCTATTTTCATTGGAGACTCATTTAGGTCAAACTTATACAATTGCATTACAGCATGAGAACTTGTCACCAATTAAATCAAGGCTCCACAGAACTTGGAAGCCTCAAACAAATTCATGCTCCAACATTTCAAAATTAGGACAAACTACAATATTAGAATAAATTTACTGAGCATAAGGGACTTGAACCACTACTAATTGCCAATCACAAATGGTAAACCTTTTCAGTAACTTGGACTTATCCTAAAACCATAATATATCACCTATCAAGATGCATACAGTTCAGGCCATTTTGACTTTCAGGAATAGGTTCAAAAGGAAAAGGGAACTCGTCATCATTTCTGACCTCACTAGAAAAAATATGAAGTCATTTGACAGGGCTTTTTGTTTTTGTTGTTAAATTTTTGTGTTCATTTTTATTTTATTTACAAAAAAATTAAGACAACTACGGATTCTATTTTGATGGGTAATATAATGTGGTTTTGGGCTAGGTTCTGAGTTGCCTAAAAAAAAAAAACGTGTACTTTTTTCTGGAAAAAGATTTTATATATTATGGTTACCCAGAAAAAATTAACATGTCACCTATATCAACTAGGAAACATTTTGTTTCTTTGTTATATGAAACTTTAATTGACAAAAACACAAAGATCCACAAAGAAGAGAAAACAAATATCTACAATTATGCATAATACGTTTTCCAGTATACAAATGTCGAAGACTCGTCAAAATGACAACACCAACTTATGCCGTATTAATCATCCATCTTTTGTTGAAGCATCCCTTTGTCCTTCACTTTATAAGAAAGTACATATCTACCTTGATTTTCTCCCCACCCCGAAGGAAGTGACACTTGAAAACAGCATAACAAGCACAACAAGAAACTAAAACAATTGCAACATGTTTCCATGGATGGTCAGATGATGGGTGACCTTTCCTTCTAAATTTGTATGCTAGAGAAAACTTAATCGTGATAGTAAAATTCTTTTAAAGCTAAAAGAACAAAATAGAGTTATAAGACTAGTTTTGTTGTATATTACAAAATGTTGGGCAATAAATCACCAACATGTGCAAAAAAATGAGTGTAACGAAGATGAAAGGTGTTCCAATGGGCGTGTGAGCATAGAAGAAAAGATAAAATTAGAAATGAGATGATTCATAATAGAGTCAAAATAGCCCCCATTAAAAATACTACATGATATGCGATTAAGATGATTTAGTCAAGTGGGAAGAAGACCAAAAAAGACACGCAAGGAGAATAGATGGAGCAGAAAGAGTATAAAGCAAAAGAGATAAGGGGAAAATCAAGAAAATTTCGGTGGGAGACATATAGGAACGATAGGAGTTATAAGAACTTTATGGAAGATAATGCCACAAATATAAATTACTAATGAGCTAGAATTACATATGCCCCCCAAAGAGTATCTAGCCTAGATGTCTTATAACAAAATTGGGAAAGAAAGAAACATGTCTATTCATTTGCAACATACAACAGCTTCAAATATAATCCAACTGCCAATTTTGGCAAAAGAATTTAAAGATGTCTGGTCATTTTAAAATTTATACAAACAATAAACAAAGAAAAAAAGAGAAAAACAACCATCAAAAGTATGCTGGCAAGAAGACAGATAAAAAAGGCAGCACTGAGTCGCTGTTTTTGACAATATTAGAGTCAAAGATAAATGATTTGTCTTAAACAGCTCAACAAATAAATATTCATCCAGGATCCTACATTTTAAGGCCAGAAATTGGTAGCCATCAAAGCAGAAACAGGAAAATTAAAGAACAACTTTGGCAGATCCAAGATATCTAATCATAGAAAACATGTATCAAGACTATGCAAAGTTCATGACTACTAAGTATCAGATAAACCTCTGCAAAAGGCCAAATGATATATACAGGTAAAACAGACCAGATGCGGCGGGTCCAGCGATGATACCACCACTGCAAATCTACCTGATTGTCACAAACTTGTTGGTACCATGTTTTGCCCAGTGAGTCCTCAAATCAATTGCATTAGCAAAATTGTAACCTTCAGCTGCAAGCTTCTCCAAAACCTTCTTGAATGCGCCTTGGCTCATCTTCCTTCCAGCTATCCTTGCTCCACGTCTTTTTTGGCTCATTGGCAAGGGATACAGAGATATAGTTGTAGTACAACAAGCTGATTGCCAACCACCACATCCCCATCGATAACACTGCTGGGGAGTTCCAGTACACGAGCAAACTGGTATGGGAATACTTGAAATATCCATGTCAATTCCATTTATAATGACATCCATATTCTTCTTAGCTGGTCTTACTCGTTGAACAGAAGAATTTCCATTTTCCTTTGGCACAGAGGGGCCTTTCTTAGGCTTCTTAGATTTTGGCGTTTTTGGGGTGCTTCCAGCTGTTCTTTTCTTCAAAGAGCCACTTTCCTTCCTAGCACCTGTATCTTCCATGGCCACCCTGGTATCCTTTGATGTATCAGGTGCCTGTAAAATCTGCATAGAATGACTTGCAGAAGGCCCAGGAAGAATTGCAAAATTGGGATTTCCAGGTAACATATTCAGAAATTTATCTCTCTGGTTTACCCAACTGTCCCTCAGATAGTCCATGTTTACAGGGGCCTCTGAGACTACACAATCCCGTGGATGAAAAGTCCCATTGGGGCTTACCATCAGAGCATGTTCACGCCCAGACAAGAATGATTTCGTGTCACGCTCTGCTACAGATGACATGAGCTGCAGACCTAGATGCCCTTTTAGGGAGGGTTCAAAATAACCCCAATTCCGCATATTCAATCCATCGTCATCCATCAGAACTACACATTGAACCATCAAAAAAACAAGACCACTTATATTAAATCCGAAGTATGCTTTCATTTTCCCACTAAAGTGCTATAAAATCCAGAAATGCCACGGACCATAACCAAGAAAAACATCATATACAACCATATCAAAACAGAGATGCATGGCACGGACTTCAAAGCGCAAAATCAAGAGTAAACAATGAAAATGTCCAAATAACTAAAAGCTGGAAGAAAAACAGATTAGACCCAGATTTAACAGCATCCACAAAATCCTCTGATTTCAAGAGAACTATAGCAGCATTGCGGATAGAAACAACAACTAACAAACAGATCTTGATCAGAAACAGGCACAATCTTCAGGAGGCAGATCCATACACAACGGTGGCGAGATCTAAATAACCGCTTGACCGACACCACAATCACAAGCATCAAAACACGTCAATCATAAGCATTAAAAGGACCGCTCCACATTTTCCAGTACATAGAAACGTAAATTCCAAGAACAAGTCAAAAGCTAGGGTTCCATGTCTAGATCTAATTGCTAAAACAGAACCAAAAAACCAGCCCAAAATACAAATTGAACCGCCGCTGAAATAGATATATTTACACATATAACATATGTGTGAATCAAAATGTACAAGCCAGCGTATGGTGAGAAAAATTTCAGGTTTGACAGATAGACCGAGGAAAAAACAGATTTTTAGAAAGAGAGAGAGAGAGAGAACAGAGAGGGGGGCTCCAGAGAGAGAAAGGAGAAAGAGGGATAACTTACTTGTTGGTAAACAGCTCTTTTAGGGTTTTTCCTTCCGGAGAGAGAGAGAGAGACAGAGGAGGGGGGATGCAGGAGAGAGGAGAGAGAAACCAAAGAGAGATAAGGGAGAGGAGAGAGAAAGAGAAAGAGAAAGAGACGGCCAAAACTATTTTGCCATCAACGTTTCTAAATAAATAATATATATATATATATATATATATATATATAGAAACAAGATCTAAAGCGATTTCTACCGCGACATTGGACTATCGTGCGCAGGTGGTGACCCCAACTCCTCTCTCTCTCTCCCCTCCCCACCCCACTGCTAAAGAAATTTGGGCAATCCTTTTTTTTATTCCACTTCTTTTTCTATTTTATTATTCGGATGATATTAAAGATTAAGATAAAATAAATATTTTGTTTTTATAATTTTCTTTTATATTTCTCTCCCTTATTTTATTATTATTTCTTAAAAATCAAAAAAATTAAAAATATATCCATTACACCATTATTAGATGAAACCTCAATAATTTTCGAGTTTTTAATAATCAAAAAATAGATAACAAAAGGGAATAGAAGAAACGAGAGCACTCTATTCAACTCAAATATTATTTGAGTGGATCTAATTATGTAGACTAAATTGTTATAGACATATAAAAATAAGAGAATAAAAAGAGAGAGAAATCAATATCTAAGTTAGGAAAAGGTAATCGTCATCTTTAGAGAATGAGAGAAAGAACGGAAAGAGAGAGAATGTAAGATAATTTTAGTATTTTAGTAATAGGTATATCACGTGTTATGAGCATGTAAGTAAACAAAAAATGCGCTTGATCGTTAACGTTTATTTTTTTTAATTTTTTAAGTAAAATTTAAATTAATATGAATTTGAATATAATCATAAAATTTGTTTTAACTTCATTTTATTTTTAATATATTAGAGATCATGAATTCACATAATTTTTTAATTAAAATAGTGAGATGGGCCATGCTATGGACGTGACAAATAAAATTAAATAAAATTTTATTAGTCATATTTGATAGTTTAATTTATTTTTTAATTTTATTATACAAAGTTATGAACAAAATAATTTTTGATGCAGTGGTAGAGTTGTAGCTCATTAGTTCAAATCTTGTTATTGTAGTTAATTTTTATTTTTCAAGCAACATACATAAAAAATATTTTAGAAAAATATTTTGTTGACAAAGTTTTTTAATATTAAAAAAATGTATTTTTGTTTATATAATAATGTAGAAATACAAAAAATATTTTTTAAAATTATTTAATACTTAGGTTCTAAAAGGTGAAATCTCTCACCTTAAGGGTCGCTACAGTTTAGCCCCAAGATTTTTGCAAGAGGGATTAATCACAGAATCCAAAGACGAGAATCGAACACGGCACCCCAACCGGCTATATAGTGACTATAGTCCAAGGGCTCCTTAGATTTCAACTCATGTACCATTTTAACCGTTAGGCTATGTCCGTAAGAGACAAATTATTTAATACTATATAGAATATTTTTTAGGGTCTTTCCTTTGTAGGAAAGCGGTTACACACGCATTGTGAGAGGGATTAACGGCTTAAAATTCCTTTTCTTTTCGATTGATCTTAAGTCACGCCGTGAAATATCAAACAATTAATAGTTGGCGTTTAGTTTTTAATTTTTCAACACACACAGAGATGTCAAAAACATCCATTTCTCAGTGATAAGCTTGATGCATTATAGCAAACATTCTCTTGACAATTGAATTGGGTTTCTTTGCACTAAATTGATCACACTCACATATATATGTGTATATAAATACTTAGTCAATAATAATGGTATAATGTAAAGAAGATGAGTGCAATATTAATAAAGCTATGGCAGACAAGGGAAGAGCAAAATGTCTTGCTCACATTGACTGCAAAGAAATATGGTTGGAATTTCTTGATTATTTGGGATCCTAACACAGCGAGTGTGCTGCCAAACTTCACAAATATCACAACAAACCATTCTTTCTCCATCATCTTCTTTGGCTCCACAGCTACAATCCACAACACATTTTGCTTGATCTCCACCACCTTCAAATATGTCCCCATTCCCTAGCAATCCACCCTCTCCGGTACTACATCTCCCCTCAAACACAAGTTTCCCACCCGCCTTCACTACCTGGGAAACAAGATCCGATCCCTTCACATTCAGATTCACCACGGATTCTATTACAAAGCTCCTCAATCCCCAATAGAGCCCTCTAAAGGTGTTTTCAACTTGTTGCTTGAGTTCATCAAATGTGGCGTTGCTATCCAACGTGAGACTCTCGTATGGCGGCATCGCCTTCTCTAAGGTTTGGTTGACGTGGTGGCTGTGTTTCAAGAGAATTGCACAAGAGATCTTTGATTCTGACGGAATGCCCAATTGGGATTTTGAAGGGAGCTCCCCATTATCATATTCTTTGATAAGGTACTTGGTGTCTAAAATTATCCTTGATGCCATGGGGATAGTTGCCAATATGCCCCCGGTTATTATGGGCTTTTGCTCTTTAAGTATGTTCCAATACACGTAGAACAAGTCCTTCATAAGTTGGGATCTTGTGATCATGTACCGAGCTTTCATTTTTGAATCCTTTGTAGCTAAACCTTCATGATTGAGAAATGTCCCAGAGATGTCCTCTAAGCGATACTCTAATACCTTGGTAACAGGATTCAAGCTTCGACGAATCAAGTAATTCCCTACTATATGGTTCCCAAGCGACTTTAACACGAAATCTAATAAGCCTGTGTCGCCAACATAAGCACGTGCAACATCCCTAACTTCTTGCCTCGAAATCCACTTGAATTCAGCTCTTTTTAGTGCTTCAACAATCACTCTAGTCGCCATCTCAACCCGCTTAGGAGACCATCGACAAGTGGTTTCCACCAAGATGCCCGGGTTGTAGGAGTCGATGCAGCTTTTTTCTGGCAATCGAGACTTGAGCTCGAGCATGAAATGGAAAAGATTGCCCAGCGTGGTCAAAGAATGACCAGATAGAGTTTGGTACCTAGAGAAGATGATTGAAAGCTCATGGTTGAAGCTGCCAAGATGGTGGAGAAGCAAGCACAAAGGCATAGTTTGGATGGCTTCTATGGCTTTATGGTACATTGGTTGAGTGACTCCATAGCTTCCACGCCCAAATCTATAGCCCCATCTACTGAACCATGGCTCTCCATATGCGACTCCATGGACTAGCCTCAATTCCATGCTCTTCTTCTGTGAGTTGTCCCTTAAACTCACTTTCCTACCAAACAAAACACAAAAAAAACCTCATGTGTTACCAAATTTTCTAGATGAATTTTTACATAGAAAATTAAGGCTTATTCGACTTTGATGTTGTTTTTAATTTTTGCACTCATTTTCAAAATTAAGAGAGAGAGAGAGAGAGAGAGAGAGAGAGAATGACATTCAATTAGGGTTTTTTTTAATGAGAAAATGAACTCCTTTCCAAAAGGCCAATATTCAATATAAAAATTAACTTACATGCAAAATAAAACTATTCTATCACTATATATATGAAGAATAAATTAACACTTTCTACTTTTGAAGATGGTAGCAAAATTCAATTCTTATTTTTTTCAACTAAGATGAAAACTGAACACAAAAAGTTTAATAAAAACTGAAAATTAACGAATGAAAATTAATAACAAAATCAAATGGACACTAAAGAACTGATAAAAAAATGGGCTGACCTCGCTCGTAGCCCAGTGCAAAGCCTGTCCCAAAAGTCCATGATCTGATGGCCCGGTAAGTCATTGCCCATTTCAAGTCCATTGACACACAACAAGTGTCCAAATCCGTTGGAGTGGATGACACCATGCAATATATGGCCCTGTAATTCCATCAAGGTGGGTCTGGGCTTGGGCTTGGTCTTGGGCTTGGGCTTTGTCGAGCAATCTGCTCTTTCACAGTCACCTTCATAGTTCAAACAAGCCACAGCTGTGTCCGTGGATGGCACCAAAAAGTGGTACTTCTTGTTGCAGATCATATGGTGCCCCCAGCCTGAGCTAAAAATTGAGTCCCAAAAGAAAAAAAAAAAGTATAGATTGTTATAAAAATATTTTTTTTGTATAAAAGCTCTATACTACATCTCCAAAAAAAGAAATTTATTACAGTTAAGTGTTTACCGACGTATTGGCAAAGTTTACAGTGACGATGAAGCGACCCCTCGACCAATTCCTCGACAACAACAAAGAGTAGGAGGTGGAGTGGAGGGTGGCGATGGAGCTCGAGTTGGAAGGACCAAGTAGGCATCCCATAACACAAATTGCCCTCCAAATGGCCAAACTCCAAGAGGGCCTTGACATTTTGCCAGAACGAGCCATCCCAATCCACGGGGTGGCCTTGTTCGCCAAAGCTCTTGAACTTGAACACCCTCTCACCTCTCTTTCTCTTCTTGCAACCAACAAGATCTAAATGTGATGACATTTCAAGATTCGTCACCCCGACAAGAAAAGAAGAAAGAAAGAAGGATATGAAGGTGCAAAGAGAGCACATGAACTACAACACCCTTAACCTGTATGTATATATATATATATATATGTGTGTGTGTGTGTGTTGGCTTGATCACACACATGGCGCGCCTTGGAAATAATTAAAATCTGGAGAGAAATAAACGAGGCCATGGGTTTATCAAAGTGGCTCGCTATCTGCATGAGGAGTTGAAAATAAAAGGCTCTCCAAATGTGTCGCGGTGCAGAAGGGATAGAGTGCATGGGGAGGCCTTTTAAGAGTAAAGAAATTAATAATAATAATAATAATAATGGTAACAATAATAATGCAGCTAGCCATGCCCCATGCTTTCTGTCTATCACCCAATTGTGCTGCCCTTTTAAATCCTTAATTTTGTGTTCCAATAAGTTCTGTGCTCAGATGCATGGTCCATCTTCAAGTTCTGTTACAACTAAATAATGCATTCATTAATTAAGGATATTTATATATATATATGTTAATTTCTTGGCCACCTACACTCCACAAAGTCCTTCAAAAATACTTAAATTAATTAATTATTTTTAGAGACCAACAAATCATGTTTTAGCATATGTAATCATTCAAATTAAGACATTCATAACCATATATTAATCGCATTCTGTAGTGTAACATATAAGTCTCTATTAATTTTCCTTACTTTTTAGGATTTGAAGCAGGTCATTAGCATTTGTAAATACTATTATAATTAAATATAATTCTATTTATATATAGTGTTTTGATACTGTTTGATACTTACAAAATTATAAGTATTTTTTAAATAATTAACAATGCTTCTTAGTGAAATTATCAATTACTTTTCAAAAATTATAAATAATTTAAAATTTTAAAAGTATTTCTAATTTTTAAAAATTATAAACAATAGAAATTCTACATAGTAAAAAATGTTTTTTCTAAATTATATATATTAATTAATATATGTGAGTCAGGCAAAGGTGAAGAGACTTTGTACCTATCCTTTAGTTATTGAGTTTTTTGTTCATCAAAATTGCTATGTTACCCACTGACAGGCAATATAGTAGGTGCCTGTCAGTGAGGGGGTGGCAGGCCCATGCATGTGAGGCTCGTCTCTGCACATGGCCCCCACGTGTATGGGACCCGCCACTTCTTCACTGGCAGGCACCTGTTATATTGCCTACCAGGCACCTGTTATGTTGTTTGTCAGTAGGTAACATAACATGCCTCTTTTGTTCATTTATACTAACTATTGAACAAAATTTTATATTCATAAGCAAGTCAAATTAATTCGATTAGTCAAATAAAAATTGTCATCTTCATGTAAATCATAAATTTTACTTTAGAATTATTCACAAGATTTCATGGTAAGAAATAATTTGAATTTAAGCATGTTAATTCAGAGATGAGTTAATTAGGTTTCTATAAAGAATATAATTATAATAAAAATTAAATATTATGTCAAAACTTAGGTAGATCCCTATAATTAGCTCTTTCTATTTGGCAATTTTGATAGTAAAATTATATATTTGGGGCTTCTTTTTCCTATTTTTTAAAATAAAATTGGTTTGTTGCTTTTCTTTCTTTATTTTCTCTTGAAAAATAAAAAAGTAAGAAAAATTTGTGACACCATATTTTATCGACAACATTTAAAGAGGAGAGACGATGATACATAATTTAAACAAAAAATAAGAATGTTACTATTAAAAATTAAAAGTTGATCTAAACTTAAAAATAAGAATAAAGTTTTATGTGTTTTTTTTAAAGATAGATAGGAAGTAAAATCATTAACATAATTAAATAAGAGATTTTTTTTCTTAGGCCCTACATCTACCTACACTAATGAACATAACACCTTTGCATTTCTAATAGCACAACTCCTCATGATCAATAATTATTCAAAGAATTAATCTATTGTGTCAAAAAGATTAATTGTTGGCGAGGCAACAAAGCAAAGGCAGTGATGGTCGATGGTTGCATCGTCAGCCATGGAGAGAGGAGAGAGCACCAGCCATGGAGAGAGGAGAGAGCACCAGGCAAGGTAATGGCAGCTTTTAAAAATTTTCAATTGGGCTCAAGATATTTTGCTCTTTTTAACACCTTTTAATAACTTTCTCAATTGACCTGTCAAGTAAAATAACATTGTTCTTATTCAAACACGACAGAGAAAAAACTCTTGATGTTGTTGCTTGAAACTTGAGAACGTGACTTGCCAATTGAAGAAAAAAAATGAAATCTCTGTCATTGATTGTGTCAATCTTATTCTTCTCCATATTACTATCATTTGCTATGCAGTCCTTTGAAGGCTCCAAAAATTAGTAATTTAAGCATCAAAGAGTCTAAGATAGCCATTTAACTTAGATGAGATAATCAAGGTTAAAAATTGCTACCTTTTATATGGTTTAACTGGGCATTTCTTGAGAGTGTATAATCTTACATCATCGAAAAACTTGCTCTTTAATGAGTAAAATATTATCAATTTGTGTTGCAAAAACAAGTTTTTTAAAAGAAAAACCTATGTTTGTATGAAAAAATATCCCTCAATTCTCACATAAAAAATTAATATTGGATAATGATGACCTATACTTAAGATATATTATTATATATAAGCAAACACTATATTTTAATATTATGTAACCTTGCTAATTACATGTTTTCCTAAAATATCTTTTTATGTGTCTTGTTTAAAAAATAAATTAAAATTTAACTACTTTAACAAGATTTACATCTATACACTAACTAATTTCTCAAACAACTTAATACTACACTAAAACTCTTGTTGTTTAAAATTTATCTAAAAAATTTAAAAAGTAAATTATAACTATCAAATGTCACCCAATAAACTTTTATATAGAATTTTTATTTTTTTGCAAATGTGTGTTACGAATCACCTCTCAAACATATATATCTGTGTACGTATATATATATGTGTGTGTGTGTGTGTCTTATATGTGCATACACGTGCATCCATATTAATAGCAACTATGTTGTTATTGGCGTGATCAATAAATTCTATAGTTTATAAGGCTTTAAATTACAATTGATACGCTATAATACGAAAACACAAAGTAAAGAGGAACAAATGAAATCGACTGAAGGTGGGGGAACGACTCTCGACCATGTGAATGGCTCTAGGCGTCACTACAAAATAAATAATTTGTTGAGGCATTTTTTATAGGATATTTTTTAGAAAGTGTCCTCTAAAATATTATTTTAAGATACAATCTAAAAAAGTGCCTCAATACAATAACTTTAATGAGGCACAACAATTAAGTGTCCTATAAAATATCATTTTTAAGGCACAATTTAAAAAAGTACACCAATAAAACAATTTTAATGAGGCACAATAATGAAATGTCTTAATAGACAAATATAAGTGTCTTAATAGATAAATCTAATAAGACAGAATTTTTGAAATGTCCCATTAAAATAATTCTAACAAGACACTCTGATGAAGTGTCCATAGACAAATCTTAAGTGCCCCAATAGAATAATTCCAATGAAACTTAGATATACTATAAAATAAACATAGGCACATATTAATAAGATGATGTGTAGATTAGGTGGTCACGCGTGTGCAAGAAGAAGGAACGGTTTAGGGTTCGAGCCGAGGGAGAAGTAAGTTAGAATTAAGATAAGGCCTTGTGGGGGATATAAAAAATAAATTTATACTAATTTTTAAGTGTCGCAACAAACTTAAATTTATAGTTGTTTTTAAGGCATTTGTAAGTGTCTCAATACGTTTTTGGGGCACAGTTACATGGGACATTATTATTAATGCCCTAATAGTTAAAATGTCTCAATAAACTATCTATTAAGGCATTTTTAAATGCCTATTAATCCAAAAGTTGTTATAGTGAATGGGAAAGGCCCGGGGCTCTGGCACGACCCAAAGCATGTGAACAACTCGAGGCTGTAAGAGACTCGTAGCGCCAAGGGCTCATGGCCCCCTTCCCTCCATCAAGGTACGTAGGAAGATTCAATGCACCGCCGAAGTATTTTCTTAAATACAAGATTGTCCCACACAACGCACAAACATTAATAACTCTGACAGTTGAAAATCTTTTCAGGAAAAGAAAAAAATAATTATTCATAAGAAATTTTATTTTCAAAAAGGATAAAATAAATATCATCTATGAAAGATAGATGTTATCCATAACAATCTTAGTACCAACTAGATTAGGATTAATGAAGATAATCAGTATCTATAAGAATATTAATTGTGGGATATTTTAGATTACTGCATATTTCTCTATAAATAGACAAACAATTATTCTAGAAGACTTACGTCTCTGATACCAGTGAAAATTCTATTTTACGGTTTTTATCACTCTCAGTGTTTAACTTGAACATCAGAGTTTGCACGGGAACCTTCCATACTCTTTGACTGTTTTTTTCCTTGTAAATTTAGGCGATTTGACGACGACGTTTCTTGATCGAATAAATTCAATGTTGTATCTCGACAACGACAACAACCAAACTGCTTTGAGGGATTTTTAAAATTTTTAGATCATAACTAACCATCACTATGGAGACTGTGATTTGGCAATTTTCGTCAGTTTGGTGTGGTCAATTTACGTTTTTCTTACTTAGCCCTAGTTGTTTGTTTGTTGTTTAATCTTTTATTTGGCTAAGATAGATCCTAATCGCAAGCTACCGAACAAGAGTAGGTATAAGCCTAGCTAATAGCCAACAACTAACTTCAAGTAAGTCGCGAATTGTATAAATAATGCACTAGCATGCATTACGTTAGACACAAAATAAAAAGTTGTACACATTGGTTAATATATGTGAGTCGCGCAGGGGTCAAGGGCCCATGTACATGTAGCTAAGTGGTTTTTTTCTTCATTTATATTTTATGCCTGCCCATTGGACTAAATTTTAAATCCGTATGTCAAATTGACTCAATTAGTCGAATAAAAATTGTTTTCATTCTGTAAATTAGTCAAAGAAAAATTGTCATTCTTATGTAAATCGTAAATGTCTATTGACACCATTTCATGGTAAGAAATAATCTAAATCTAATTTCCACAAGCATAGTGTAATGGTAAAGTATTTGAAATTTTATATAGAATATCAAGATTTGAATCAGTATAGCGATTTGCTAAAATGTTTAAGTTTCGCATGGATTAAAGATTTAAGTTTCGCATAGACTACATTGAATGTCTAATTCTTGGTGTATATAGACTATGTTCACATCCAAATTTATCCAGAAGGTACATCAGGAAAAAATGTCACTCATCTCTGAAGATTAGTCAGGCGAAACTCAGATACCCTGAATAAATAAAAAAAAAATCTAAACCCAGACTTAAAATAGGTTTATGTGTTACTTCAGAGATAATCAAATAGATTTTTATAAAATATTATAATTATAATATTATGTCAAATTTTAAGTAAATTCCTGTAATTATCTCTTTAGTATTTGACAATTTTGATTGTCAAATTATATGTTTAGGGCTTCTTTTTCCTATTTCTCAATATAAAATTGGTTAATTAAAACTAGAAGTTTATTTTAAACTTAAAAATATAAATAAAGTCTTATGCATTTTCTTAATTAACCCTTATTTTAAATATATGAAAAAAAAATCATTAACATAATTCAATAAGAGATTTTTGTTTTCCTTAGGCCATGCATCTACCTACATTAAATTGCACAACTTCCCATTATTGATGCTTACTCAAATTGAGAAATGAAAAACCCCTAATATAGTTGTTTGATATTTTACCATGTAAAACAAGATGATCTCGTTAATTAAGATTTAACGGAAAAATCATCTAGAGGAATAAGTAACATGAGACCTCAAGGGTGTCAATAAAAAAAAATATCCTCGTTTGTTTAAGGAAATAAAAGTAGAATAGCAAGACTCACTTTATATTTTTTCTATTATGATGTATTTAATTTGTTAATAAGATTGAACGATTTGACTGCCTGACAATTCATTTTATTTGTTAAAGATTACAAGTATAATATAAGAATTAAGAAAAATTTTGAGAATGGAATTTATTTAAATGGAGTTGATTGTAATATTCTAAATTATTTTTAAGATATGTGAAGATTTAAATATATACAAATATATGAATAAAAAAGGACCCCACAATCCTAATATAGCACAAACTGCATGTCAAGATAATTTTTTTTTGGTAAAACTCTCAAATTTTTTTGGGAGTGATAGGGATCAATTTTTAGTAGAAACATAAATACCTCATTTGGTGGGGACTGACTGCGTGTTCATTTAAGAGTATATAAGTTTGTGACTGCATTCAATTTACTCAAAAATCGAATCAAAAGGAAATATCGATCTTCTCCAAAATAAGGCACTCCGACACTTGACTCATTAAAAAAAAAAAAAAAAAAAGACAGCCCCTTGGACCATTAGTGATGGGTTGGAAGTCATCTCTCATGGATCCAATTTACTCCTTTCCTCCTTTCTCTCTTCTAACTATATATAGCTTTATTTCACAAGAAAGAAAGATTTCAAAAAATAAAAATAAAACATCAAAAAATCCTATTATAAAAATTTACGTTTATATATATTTATACTATTATATAACTTAAGAGGCAATTTGGTGTTATGAAACTATCTTAATAAAGTAAATTTCTAAAACTCTTTATATTTTTTGTTTAAATAAATAAAAAAACTTAATTACCAAAATTTGATTTCTTGACCTTACAAATATAAAGTATTTAATTTTATCACTTTATTAATTTTAACCTTTATTTACATTTTGCCTTGAAGAGATATAAAAACTAAACCACAACAACTAGTTGCCACTTAATGTATTTTTATTTAAAATATTTTATTTTTTATTTACAAATACGACCACACTTCTATAAATATAAATTTAATAGTTTTTGTTTAAAATGGTCATTTTATAATTTTTTTTACTAATCACATAATTATATAAAACTCAATATTCTTGATTTTTTTTTTTTGGTAAGATGTTTTATATAAATTCATGATTTTTAATTAATTTTGTTCATAATCTTAAAATTAATATTAATTTAGCCAAATACATAAATTTTCATTTTATTAAAGATATAATTATTTTAAATATGAATCAAGACAAATTCACTTTTTATTTGTTAAAATTATTAAATTTTAATTGAAAAAATAATAAAAAATTATTTAAAAATAAGGCATTTAGCTAGTAAATACAAGACTTAATATGTATAGCGACCTCTCAATAATTAACAAATATGGCGTTTAGTCTCTGATATGTAAAACGTCAAGATTTGCTATCTTAATTATTAAAAATTATTATTTTAAGTTCTTACCGTGATAAAACATTAGTGCGTGCATGAATGCACCTGTTTTGCAAGAGTAAACGTTATGTCAGCGACACATATCAAACTAGATTTAATACAGAAATATGATATTTGATCTCTTAACAATTAAAAATTTTGATATTTGATCCCTTAATAACTAAAAAAATTGACATTTGGGTCCCTAATATGAAAAAAAAAATGAGATAAAATTTGATAAAAAAAAAAAAACCTAAAAATTTTGTAAAAAATATTCAAAAAAATATCTAAATTTCATAAAAAGATATAAAAATAATAAAAACTGACCTAAATTTTATAAAAATACCTAAAAATTTCACAAAAAACACATTCAAAAAATTGATGGGGGTTTATTTTGTCACTTCTTGTTGAAGACCCCATTTAACAATTTGTGAACAAGATTTATGGATTTAATAAAAAAAATTTATTTTCATTTGAATTATTGTTATCACATTTTCTATTAGATATTTTTTTGAATATTTTTAGGTCTTTGTATTAAATTTATATATATATTTTGAATATTTTAATGTCTTTTTTAAATATTTTATGCCCTTCTATGAATTTTTATGTCTTTTATGAAATTTAAGACTTTTAATATTTTAGATCTTTTTATGAAAATTTTAAACTTTTTTTATGAAATTTAAGTCTTTTTTTTATTTTTATCAAATTTGGTTTTTTTTTTATATCAAGGACTAACTATCAAAATTTTTAATTATTGAGCAACCAAATGTTATATTTATATATTAAACAAAATTTGATATTTTTTGCTGGCGTAGCATTTTACGCAAAGTAGATAACGACTCCATTTACACTCGGTCATAGTAAAAACTTAAATCAATAATTTTTAATAATTAAGATATCGAATCTTAACGTTTTGTATATTAAAGATGAAACGCCATATTTTGTAATTGTTAAACGGCTGCCATATATATTAAACCTAAATACAAACATGCATGTGGATAAGGGTGTGCAAACTAACTGAACCGATTGAAAATCATTAATTGAAATAATCGAATCACCTGTAATAATCGAATTGACCAACTAATCCCAATTAATTGAATTGACCGAAACCGTGGTAACTGAATAGATCAAACATTAGTTCAACCTTACTGTTGTGGTTGGCCACCTAGCCGATTGTTGATTTTGTGTGATTCAAAATTGTTTAAATGATTTTTTACTTGTATTTTGATTTATTAAATCTGATTGCATGTTGTTATATGAAATTGAGAATCATATTATATTCATTTTATTTGAATTTAATTATTTTGCATATTCTGTTGATATATATCATGTGGGACTAAATTTAATGTGGGCTTAGTTTATTATGGGTCGTGCCCAAGTCCATATTCATATTTCCATGTTGCATCTGCTGTTGGCCCAACCCATTTCCTGTCCATTTGGTGCTGCTATAAAAGAGTTGTTTAATGCCCTAATCCAAACATATTGCATTCTCTCTCTTTCTGAAACCCTAAATCGATGCCTCTTAAAGCAAGACACATCATGTGAATCCTTCTCTCTTGTTTCTCCTTCTCTCTTGTTTCGATCGGTAGGTTGTTTCCGTGGTAAGATCATGTGGTAAGTGATTGTATTACTTTAATCTCTATGTTGTTTTAAGCGCCTAAGGTGTGAGAGATTGGTTGGATGAAAAAACAGATCCAAAACCTTGATCGTGAGATCGATTTAGAACAGACATACACTTGTTCGTGTTTTTGGATTCTGTTTCAGTTGTGTTTTTTGCAATATTATTTTACTTCCTTTTGAGATCTTGTAACTGATTGTAACTTTGAGAAATTAGTGATTGACTAGAGGCAAAACTTCTATCGTGAGTAGGATCTATTGATCCGAACACATATCTCGTTGTGTCACTATTTGTGTGTGTGAGTTGTGGTTGTATTTTTTTGTTTATGTGTTCTTGTTTACTACACTTGATCTGTGCTTGGCTGAGAAATAGGTTGGTTCTAAAACCTACACCAGTGATTCTAATGATCGAAATCAATCATCGGATTCCCCCAATCGTGGTGATTCATATATCTTAAAATGAGTTTGATCTAACGGTTGATTTTTTATAGATCTAAAAATTAATTTTATGGTTAGAAAACTCAAAACACATTTCTAGAAATACTTACCAACCACCATCCACGGCGGATTCTGATGATTGAAATCGACCATCAAATTCGCTTTGACTCAGTGACCCACATACCCAAAAATCAAAAGCATATAATGGTTGGATTTTAATAGATCTAAATTTTAATGTAAAATAAAAGTTGCCAAAGAACTTACTAAATGGCTATTGGCGTTGACGAGTGAGCAGGGTGGTGCAAATCGAAAAGGAATAGAGATGAAACCATCATTGGCATTGTAACACCCCGCCCCGTCGGAGGGCGTGCCACTATGCTGGGGTCCATCAGATACATACATAATCCCTTTCCTCATACATCAAATGTCGTATTTCAAAGGGAAACCCCAGCAAATCATTAACAATGCGGAAGCAATAATCGAAACCTGATACGGTACATACTTGAATTCACTATATTTAAAAACAATACAAGAATTCGTACCATATATTACCATGATATCTTCAAATATAAAAATACATTGATACACGTCTCCCGAGATAACATCTAACACCCTAAGTGCAAATCATATGAAACCTCGAGCATACATCAGATACATTTCTCAATAAATTAAATACTGGAAATCTCCTGCTGAATCCATCGGCCACGCCATCACGTGCCGTCATATCTCAACCTGCTCCTTGCTAACTGCAAGTCTCAACTGGAACGTTGAATGTTCCAGGGGTATAACCCATTAGAAGATGAAACTTCTAGTGAGGGTCCAAAAACATATATATGATGCATGATGCAAATACATGAACAACACATATACCCATAATGTAACTTCCCAGGTATCCCCAACCCGGCTAGGAATCCTAGGCAAATCCCGAACGTCTACGGGATAGGCCTAACGTTATTCCCTCAACGCCCTAGGGGAATTACGGCTACACTCTGAGGGTATCATCCCATCCCCATGCACAAGTTTCAATATGACAATAATATCGTGCAATGGAAATATCACGACTTTCAATGCAATATGACAAATGAATATTGCAATCATAATAACATGCATATACAACAAATATATCATGAATATAACTTCTTGTGAGAATACCACTCACCTTTGCCCAAAGACAAAGATATCTCGAAAAGCGTGCATCGCCTCGATATGCGTGCCCCGCCTCGATCCTCGTGCCAACTCTCAAACGTTGCACCAATCTCATCATCTCGATCTCCTCAAACATAAAATGATATTTAATTACTAAATATCCTCAATATTCCATTTATTTCCTATTTCCTTTCATTTTCCTTCATTTTTCCTTCTAAAAATCTCAATAAATATACCGAGACTATTTTCTCAAATCTAGCTTCACAATAATTCATCATATGCTATGAACTTTCAAGGAAAAATACTGAACTTACCCGGATATTGCGTTTTCACGCAAAACGAGGCACTTTGGCTCTAAAACCGAGACATCGAGAATCCCAACTTCAGATCTTTTTGCACAAACCTCCATAAAACATTTTTCTCGATTTTTCCATCATTTTTCCCGATTTTTCCCCATCCCCACACGCCCTCACGCGCCTGCACGCGCCTAGGGCGACTGGGCGCGCGTGAAGACCAGCGCGTGTATGCCACGCGCCGGTCGTCTTCTCCGGCCTTCCGGTCGCCTGCGATCGGGGCTGACTCCACCACTTTGAAGCCCTCTCTTAGTCGATCCTCATGGCCAAGTTTGAGCCTCAAAAGAGGTCCGGAGCACGGCCAACCGGCCGTTCGAATTCTCGGCCAGGCGCACCGCCTCCGCTTTCCGGCGAGCCTCGAATCGCCTTGAAACCTCGACCAAAATGGCCCAAATTCTCCAGATTTGATCTTCAAGCCATGGGAAACAAAAGCCCCATGGTCTTGACTCCCAATTTGTTCGAATAAACGGCCGATTTGAAGCTCCAAAATGCTAAACTTTCGGCCACTTCGAATGCCTATTTATAGGCAAACCCGAGCTCTCAAACCCACTTGGCCGCCTTACCCATCACCTTAGGAGCCTCAACCTACCTTAGATCGACCTCCCCCGAGCCTTGGCGGACCACGAAAGCCACTTGCAGGTGGCGGCCAAAAACGACCGAAAGTTCGGTCGGTTTTCTTCAAAATCCGACCACTCGAGTGGTCGTTGCCCCCTGCTTCCTTTACAAAAAATCATCCCCGACCAAGCCTCGTGCCATCCCTACGGTTGGATCAGCCGAAATCGACGACCGGAGACTTGGTGGTGATTGGCCAAACTTTTGCTTAATTGCACTTTGGCCCCTTGACTTTTGGCTATCTCATTTTAGCCCTTTTCACTAAACCCCTCAACTTTCCATAATTTCATTTAGGCCCCTCAAGACCTAAAACATCATTTTGACCCTCGAAGATTCCAAAACAACCTTGTTTCGGCCTCCCTCTAGCAATTTCTAAAAATTGCACTTAGGCCCGAATCTTCGTTTTGGCCCTAAACCCATTCGTTTCTTCCTGAAACCTCTGAAGGGTTGTTCCTCATGAAAAACCGAAGCTCCCTCAAGCTTCCGTTGACTTCCGAAAAGTCGTCTATGATAATTCGGTATTGCAGCCTATTTGGCAGCTGCCTTTTTAGCTGTACCGAAAACTGTTTTCGTTTCAATTTCTTTCGGCACCATAAATCCTATCTCGGGGTGCTCATTAATGCCACATCAATTTCCTTTGGCATCTCGGCTCCAGGGTACTCCCGGCAGTCGATTCAATCATCATTACGGTAATAAATTACCGTTTTACCCTCAATTTATCCTTAAATTCTATTTTTACCCCAAGATAAATTACCCTTGAGTCCTTTAGAATTTCTCGGGTATTATATTCACCCCTCCTTAAAGAAATTTCGTCCTCGAAATTTTCATCTGACAGTCAGGTAACTAAGACATAACATAGCTTATTACCTGAACACCTCAAATCAAACATCTATTTGATCATTTAGCAAACACCTCTCAGTTTGCATTCCTTACACGTGTAATGCTTACAAGCATACCGTGTCATTTACATAGCATTTCCTCTTGTGGCTCTTATCAGACGACCACACATCTTTCATCATTCTAGGCACGCATTTCCTACCCCAAAAACTTTGAAAATGCTCTCTTGCATTTCAAAAATCATAACTCTTGGACTGGTCATAATCATCAATCATAGACAAGTACACTTGTCAACCACCCTTGCCTTCGTATCTCGTTCACCAGATCCAGCTAAACAACCAGGTCAGCCATAAAAATAGACGATCCATTCGGCACTACCATCATAGTCGGCAGGCTAACTAGCCTCCAACTTCATCTGACACTCACAGCTATCCACCAGGTCCTGCGTTGGGCACCTCTCTGCCACGCGCCTGGTGATACGAAGTAGTGCAGTCGTAGTCCTTAAGGAACTCTATCAACGTTGCTACCTCTCGTTCAGCTCCTTCTGCGAGAACTCATACTTCAGGCTCCTCGTGGTTTTTTTTTTTGAGCATATCAATGCCCCATCATTTCGGTAGTGTCTCATAATCTTAAGAGCACATACCACATTTTCCAATTCCAAGTCATACATCGGGTAGTCCCTTCTGTGCCTTGGCATGATCCACATGCCATCATTCAGTCTTGTTGCACTAACATGCAACTCTATCTTTTGAGCTATCACAAGCCTTTCACTGCACTCAGCAGCTCAATCTCATTTGACTCTCTCACGAGTCCTATCATGGACACAGCTATTTCAGAGAGTTCCCTCTTGAACCCCTAACAACAGCTTGTCAACCTCAAAAAACTTTCCATCATTTCATAGACAGGTAGGGATCCTATCACAACACTCCGGTCCATTGGAACTTGGATCCTAGTCAAACCATAACAGTCACGGTGGTACCTAAACTTTGGAATCTGACCGTCTCCTTGGCAGTACGCTAAGCAACTTAGACCCTGAGTCACCTGACTCATACCGCGAGACAGCTAACTAGCTTCCCCGGTACGTTGATCATAAGCTCATTACTAGCCTTCATACCTTGGTCCTTGGGCTCAGATCCGCTGTTACAGGCCACACACCCATGATGCTATTGTCTTTCTAGAGCCTCCTTGTCCCGTCTCCGAGAGTTGTAATTGACCCGACTCCCGTCACTTCTGATACTTTTCAATACCAGTCTAAATCTCCAAATGTTACGGATCCTTGATCCTATTTAGAGTCACATTCACTTAGGTTTCCAACCTTTCCTCGAACCAACCTCTGTTTAAAACTCTTAGTTCGTCTCCCGAAATTTATCAGGACCTCTTACCTTTCAGAAACTTCTGATCCTCATGGTGCTTATGATAATCAATTCTGATTTCACGTTCACCCACATAGAGCCTCATGCTCTCATCAATTCTTTCATAATCTGCTTACTACCTAGCAAGCCAATCTCATCATAACATCAATCGTGATGTTTCTTTACATTATCCTCAATGTTCCTCGTGCGTCTCTCTATCCGAGGAGTACACTATCATATCATCAACTTTGAGATCCTCAATGTTCCTCATGTGTCTCCCTATCCGAGGAGTATACTATCATATCATCATTAGACACAATTACCAACGCGACTTCAATGCGAATGGTACATTGGTCAAATCATCAATTCCGAGATCATTATCTCAATATCCTTATCATCAAAACATCGATTTCAGAATACCTTATTTCCTTATCTTAACCTCGATCATTCATCAATCATAAAAATCCCAGCCTCTTGCGGCTGTTTCACTATTCACCAAATTCCAGGTACAGGCTATCAATTCTAATTATCATCTCATCCAAAGTCTGATAATTTACATCCTCAATCAAGCCGCACACGGCTAATCATCCTATAACCTCAGGTTATCATTTGGCAATCATCATTTAGAAATAATCTCGTTAAATCTTCCGAAAATATATCCTATCATCTTTCAGTTCTTCTTACGGCTTTTCATTGACCGTAAGTGCCCGTACCATATCTCGACAGGCTTCTTATTTCCATAACTTGCTGACACCACTCAGCGATACATTTCCAATCTGCCACTAAGGCTACCTAGACTAACTGTCTAGCCATACGAGAGTTCCAATCTCCATAATCGAAAATCTCGGATCCTCAATCAATTTGGGTCCACAGCTTCCCTTACTGTGACCTATCATCTTGGCACATCTGCCATCATCTGATCCTTTCAATCACGTCCAAGATTTGCACAATCTTTAAGACGACAATCATAACCTTACTACCAGCTAGAGCAGGTAGGTACTTACATTACCCACGGTACTCCAATCCTCGCTGGATTTCTTCCTTTGAAAACTCTAAAGTTCTATTACGAACCTCTAGATCCTCAATCATTTCTTTAAGAAATTCCTCAAAGTTCACAAACCGATCAATCCTCGAAGATCCCAAATCAGATCACACTATCTGGTTCCATTTATCTTCCAAGAACTCGATTTCTTTTGCCTTCATGGCTTTCTATCTATCATTCATCATTGTGCCTTTAAGCTCTTCTTGCCAGGTTGACTACCGACCACTCTACCTGATTCTGCAGGTTCGTTTGGCACACTGAAACGTAGTCACAACCTCTGTTGACTAGGTCTCCCTATCATTCCTTTACGGTTAATACGACCATCAAGCACCTCTTTCCTTTTCAGTACCCGAACTCTACCTCGAGTCGAGACTACCATTTCACTATTCATTGGTCAAGCCTTTAGACCGGTCATGCTCCATTACCTGTAATCTCATTTACCGAGAATCAACTGACTCTCGCATTTCGTTCTTCCGATCCAGTTGACTATTGGCACCCGACCATTAAATTAGTTCTTCTTAGGCACTACTCTTTCCGTCAGCCAGCACACAACTGTCATCATCACCCCCATCATATGGTAGGCTTACTCCTACATCATACGTCAACCCTAACTCGGGTGCATTTTGGGTGAAAACTGCACGGTCTCGTCGTAGTCCTCTAAGAACTATCATTCGTCGTCGTTGCCCTGAGTCTAACTCCTTCTGTAAGAACCTTCTTTCTAGGCCCTCATCATGGCCTGGTGATTCTCTCACCTCATAGGTAGCGCCAACACGGCTCACGAGCATGCATCTTTCCTCTTCCATTTCATACGTTAGGTAGCTTTCCTTTGAGCCACCCAACATGACCATCACATGATCCATTTGCAATCTTTAAATAGGACACACAGTCCACATTTAATTTGTCTCATTTAGATTCCTGAGGCTTCCGGCCTCGATCTATCATAGCTAGTGGCACACCTCGCACCTATTAGGACTTAGGCCTCCCCTACAAGGTACAGACCCTACTGTGTTGCCCTAGATATTCAGCATCTGATCGTCTCCTCGGCAATACACTAAGCAACTTAGATCCTGAGTCCTCGACTCATACCGCGAGACAGCTAACTAGCTTCCCCGGTACGTTGATCGTAAGCTCATTACAAGCCTTTTGCTAGGTCCCTAGATCCAGATCTGTCACTGCGAACACCGACCAGTAGTGCTGTCACCCTGCTAGGGTTCCCTTATCCCACCTTTGCGAGTCTCATCGATTGCACCACTTTTGCCTCATCAATTGACGCACTCGTGCGCCATCATTTGGCCATTCTCGGCCTCTCGTCTGTCCCAATCCTTGGGATCCCATATCTTATTTCCGGGATACTAAATAATCCTCGAAAATACTTATCCTTTTATCCTAACTCATCAGCTAGGCTCTGACACATCAGACTCATCATTCCTGATCCGATCATCCTCGATAACTACCAGTTATCCAATCTTTCCTTTCAATGATTTTGACTAACATCCTTAAATTATTAGGCTCCAAAATCTATCGAATCCATAATCATGGTTACCGAGTCATCATATCATCGGATCCTTGTTCCAGTAGCTAGACCATTCCACTTGAACTAGCTTCTATCAGGCATTCTACTATTCACCGGGAATAGTAGTCGTCTACTGAAATAGTGTCTGTCGTGAAGAGTACACCAGGTAAGTTCCCAGGAAAGAGTGGTGGGTCACAATGGACGCACTTAAGTACCAAGTCTTTCCTTAGCCAGAACTAGCCTAGACATGCACTTCCACAACAACGCACTTATCCAGTAACCGTCAATACCCAAATCTCACGGTGGCTTTGCTTATCTAGCCACACGCGACCCTTTTCCTTAGGTTCGCTCTAATATCATCTACATCCTAGTCACTTAAGACTCCTTCATCGAACTTATTTTCCAAAAATTCTCTCTGATACCAACTGTAACACCCCGCCCCGTCGGAGGGCGTGCCACTATGCTGGGGTCCATCAGATACATACATAATCCCTTTCCTCATACATCAAATGTCGTATTTCAAAGGGAAACCCCAGCAAATCATTAACAATGCGGAAGCAATAATCGAAACCTGATACGGTACATACTTGAATTCACTATATTTAAAAACAATACAAGAATTCGTACCATATATTACCATGATATCTTCAAATATAAAAATACATTGATACACGTCTCCCGAGATAACATCTAACACCCTAAGTGCAAATCATATGAAACCTCGAGCATACATCAGATACATTTCTCAATAAATTAAATACTGGAAATCTCCTGCTGAATCCATCAGCCACGCCATCACGTGCCGTCATATCTCAACCTGCTCCTTGCTAACTGCAAGTCTCAACTGGAACGTTGAATGTTCCAGGGGTATAACCCATTAGAAGATGAAACTTCTAGTGAGGGTCCAAAAACATATATATGATGCATGATGCAAATACATGAACAACACATATACCCATAATGTAACTTCCCAGGTATCCCCAACCCGGCTAGGAATCCTAGGCAAATCTCGAACGTCTACGGGATAGGCCTAACGTTATTCCCTCAACGCCCTAGGGGAATTACGGCTACACTCTGAGGGTATCATCCCATCCCCATGCACAAGTTTCAATATGACAATAATATCGTGCAATGGAAATATCACGACTTTCAATGCAATATGACAAATGAATATTGCAATCATAATAACATGCATATACAACAAATATATCATGAATATAACTTCTTGTGAGAATACCACTCACCTTTGCCCAAAGACAAAGATATCTCGAAAAGCGTGCATCGCCTCGATATGCGTGCCCCGCCTCGATCCTCGTGCCAACTCTCAAACGTTGCACCAATCTCATCATCTCGATCTCCTCAAACATAAAATGATATTTAATTACTAAATATCCTCAATATTCCATTTATTTCCTATTTCCTTTCATTTTCCTTCATTTTTCCTTCTAAAAATCCCAATAAATATACCGAGACTATTTTCTCAAATCTAGCTTCACAATAATTCATCATATGCTATGAACTTTCAAGGAAAAATACTGAACTTACCCGGATATTGCGTTTTCACGCAAAACGAGGCACTTTGGCTCTAAAACCGAGACATCGGGAATCCCAACTTCAGATCTTTTTGCACAAACCTCCATAAAACATTTTTCTCGATTTTTCCATCATTTTTCCCGATTTTTCCCCATCCCCACACGCCCTCACGCGCCTGCACGCGCCTAGGGCGACTGGGCGCGCGTGAAGACCAGCGCGTGTATGCCACGCGCCGGTCGTCTTCTCCGGCCTTCCGGTCGCCGGCGATCGGGGCTGACTCCACCACTTTGAAGCCCTCTCTTAGTCGATCCTCATGGCCAAGTTTGAGCCTCAAAAGAGGTCCGGAGCACGGCCAACCGGCCGTTCGAATTCTCGGCCAGGCGCACCGCCTCCGCTTTCCGGCGAGCCTCGAATCGCCTTGAAACCTCGACCAAAATGGCCCAAATTCTCCAGATTTGATCTTCAAGCCATGGGAAACAAAAGCCCCATGGTCTTGACTCCCAATTTGTTCGAATAAACGGCCGATTTGAAGCTCCAAAATGCTAAACTTTCGGCCACTTCGAATGCCTATTTATAGGCAAACCCGAGCTCTCAAACCCACTTGGCCGCCTTACCCATCACCTTAGGAGCCTCAACCTACCTTAGATCGACCTCCCCCGAGCCTTGGCGGACCACGAAAGCCACTTGCAGGTGGCGGCCAAAAACGACCGAAAGTTCGGTCGGTTTTCTTCAAAATCCGACCACTCGAGTGGTCGTTGCCCCCTGCTTCCTTTACAAAAAATCATCCCCGACCAAGCCTCGTGCCATCCCTACGGTTGGATCGGCCGAAATCGACGACCGGAGACTTGGTGGTGATTGGCCAAACTTTTGCTTAATTGCACTTTGGCCCCTTGACTTTTGGCTATCTCATTTTAGCCCTTTTCACTAAACCCCTCAACTTTCCATAATTTCATTTAGGCCCCTCAAGACCTAAAACATCATTTTGACCCTCGAAGATTCCAAAACAACCTTGTTTCGGCCTCCCTCTAGCAATTTCTAAAAACTGCACTTAGGCCCGAATCTTCGTTTTGGCCCTAAACCCATTCGTTTCTTCCTGAAACCTCTGAAGGGTTGTTCCTCATGAAAAACCGAAGCTCCCTCAAGCTTCCGTTGACTTTCGAAAAGTCGTCTATGACAATTCGGTATTGCAGCCTATTTGGCAGCTGCCTTTTTAGCTGTACCGAAAACTGTTTTCGTTTCAATTTCTTTTGGCACCATAAATCCTATCTCGGGGTGCTCATTAATGCCACATCAATTTCCTTTGGCATCTCGGCTCCAGGGTACTCCCGGCAGTCGATTCAATCATCAATACGGTAATAAATTACCGTTTTACCCTCAATTTATCCTTAAATTCCATTTTTACCCCAAGATAAATTACCCTTGAGTCCTTTAGAATTTCTCGGGTATTATAGGCATTGAAGTCGGCGTCGTTGTTAATGTCGGTGTAATACCTAAAAATTTTTGTGTACTTGAGTGTAATTTTTCAAAGTTGTGGGGGCTAAAGTATAATTTTTGAAACTTAAAGACCTGGGGTCAAAATGAAAAAAGGAATAAGTGGAAGGAGCAAAGTGCAAAACAAATGTGAAACTTGCAAGCTGCTGGCAGCTGCACTGTGGCCATCGGTGGGGACGTCAAATAGACGTTTGGGAGGCCAATTAGGGCCATTATGGCCTAAGGGGGAAGGTCGAGGGCAAGGGGGAAGTTCAAGAGCAAAGAGCCACTTGATTGGTCAAAGAAATGGCCGAAAACGCATATAAATAGTCAGGTTTTTAGTCGAGAGTTTCATCAATTTTTAGTTGAAAAATTCAAGCATTGAGGAGAAATTGAGGGATATTGATAGAGGGGTTTTAATCTCTAAAGGAAGGGGAAGATTTCTAAAAAGTTTGAGAGATTATGATATAGGTTTGAAGGTGTTTCGAAGTCTCACCAGAAAATTGGGTATCGTCGAAGCCGAAAATTAATCGACTAAATCGAGGGTGTCTTGGCCAGTTTTTCGAGCCACAAGTGATTCCATTGTATTCGGAAGGAAGAGTAGAGCAAAATAGAAGAAGAAAACAATATGTTTGAAGCAAAAATCAGTGGCCGACAATGAAAGGACAATCGGAGAAGGCGATTGGAGAAGGCATGTGGGAACACGCACAAGGCGCGTATAGACACGTGAAGGTAAGAAAAAATAGGAAAAAATGGGAAACAAATTGAAATTTTTTTAAAAATTTAAGAAATTAAATTTATTAATTTTACCTAAAATATTGGTCAGAAAAATATCAAGGCACGAGTCTTGAGGCAAGACACAAATTTCAAGGAAACTTAAACAACTAGAACAAGGTGAGTGGTTTCCCTAAAAAATTTATACATGATATATTTTGCCTAAATAAGCTTGAAATTCGTGATGAATTTCGCCAAGTCTATGTGCTTTATGTATATCTTGTTATACATATGCATATTCATTTTGTATTGTCTTGGTAATTGTAATACTACTTTGGACATGAAATTATTGGTATGTTAACAATTGTGTCATTTATGTTAATCAATGTGGGATGGGAGGTTGCCCTACTGGCAAGACCTGCATTTCCCCAAGTGAGTTTTGCCGGAATGACAGTAGAAGTATTCTGTGTCGTGTGTAATTATTGGGATTACTGTCTACGGTTCTGTGTCGGGGCTAGAGTGCTAACAAAAGTTATGCTAGGGTGTCAATTCATTCATATCCATGCATCATACATTCATGAAAAATATTTTAAACCTTCACTTAGAAGATTCATCTTCTAATCTGGACTATATCCCTAGAATATTTAAACGTTCCAGGTAAAACTATGGGTGCCAAGAGGAAAGAGGTTTCCAAGATATGACATTCATCTATGTAATTTGGCATGACATCAATTGCTCTACACATATGTTAGGATGAATTTTGTAGGATTTTAAATGTACGGAGCATGTTATATTTCCTTATATTTATGGTTTTAAGTTGAATTATGTAATTCATACTCTTGAATAAACTATGTTATTTTGATGGAGGTTCAATATAAGAAATTGTAGTTACAATATTGTAGTTACTATACTACACCAGGTTGCAATCTTTACTTATGCAAGATTACAATATTACCTATCATAGCTTATTATCAAATTTAGTAAGCTAAGTAGGTTAAATAGAGATTTTGGAAACTTTACGAAATACATGTGTAATTTGGGTATCTTGGGAGTAAGATATGATTTTTGAAAAAAAAAAGAATATATTCCAAAAATCTTGGAATAATGATATGCTCAGAGGCGTGGTGTTACAGTCGAAGGTAGAGAAAAATGGTTGGCATTGAAGTCAGCATCGATGTTGTAGAACGCCTTTCTGTAGGTGGTTGCTTCAACGGAAATAACAACCATCGATAGAAGTGTTCAAAAAAATCGGCTAACCACAAAAATCGGCCAAACAGTACCGTACCGCACGGGTTTTTTGGATGAGTGGTTTGGTGCAGTTTAAAAAATATTGCAAACTGCGATTTGCAATTTAAAAATTAATGGTTCGGTTTTAAACCGAACTGCCCAAATAATATTTTAATAATAAAATAAAATAAATAAAAAATAAAATATAAAATGACACATAACCCTAATCACTTCTGATTTCATGCCTTATGTTTCTTCTCTCTACCAACTGCCCAACATCGAATGCCTCCAACCCACCAAAGACTCAAAGGGGATTCGATTTGCCAATCTCATTAGCAGCAGTTGCCTTGTATCACCAGGATAATAATTCCCTATTGATGGAGTTACCCAATCAGGAGCAGTAATAGATGATGCTTGCAACTGTTCCTCTGTGTGTGGGGTTTCAGATTCTTTTGCAATTGATAGTTGGGAAAATTATTCTTGAAGAGCATGTGCAATGATCTCATCATTCTCTATGCTATACTTTGTACTGTAATTATTTTCTCTCTGTACAGTTCATGAGAGATGTTCATGCCATATCAATAATAGAAATTCTTGTAGTAAATTCCAGATCTATTCTTCTGATTTCTTGGACTTTCTAGTTAAAAGATTAATGCAAGATCAGTGTAGTGTGTTTGTTATTTGCTTTGTTTGTAAACATGTGGATTTGGAATTGATGTTTCAGGTTATTGGTTACTTGCTTTGTTTGTGCGTAGAGCAACGATATGTCTTGGTTTTAGATATGTGTTTGTTGCTCTGCCAATATTGCATCAGACCGCGAAAACCGCACCATACCGCACCGCAAATTGCAGTGCGGCCTGGTGTGGTTTTTGTAGATCAAACCAAACAAAACCAAACTGTGCAGTTTGGTTTGATGGTAAACCGCACATGCGGTTTGGCGTGTTAAAAATAGTCTAAACCGCACCGTGAACACCCCTAACTATCGACATTGGAGGTAAAGAAGAAACGTTCTGTTGAGACGATGTCAGTGTCCTCGTTAACATCAGATGGGGTAATTGGGCTAAAGAGTCGAAGACGATGGGGTGGGTTGGAAGGGAGAAGGCCGAACAAAGGGCTTCCGCTATTTCTAGGGTAGCCTATTTTTCACTTTTTCTTTTATACTACACACAAAATGATGTCATTTTGTAATTTTAGCCAATCCGATTAGTTCGATTAAACTGATAACGAAAATCGAACTGATGAAAAATAATCAAACTTTTTGCCAAAATTAATCGAACTACTAACCGATAATTGAATAATCAAACTGAACCGATCGATTAGTTCGATTTAATTGAACTTCTGCATAGCCCTACATATGCATGCACATATTGATTCACATACATATATACATACACATTTACACATAGATATACATACATGCATGCACATATGTATACATAAATATGTGCATACACATGCACACATACACACACATAAATACCAACAAACACAACCAAAATTATATTTTTGCCTTTAAACTTTTATGTTTTTTTTTTTCCTTATAGAACCTTAAACTTTTCTTTGTTCCAAATGTGCCCATGAACTATGCAAAATCACTTATTTAAACACCTGGCCAGCAAGTGATATGGATGCAAGCTGACGTAGTAGTTTTTCGGAGTCTCCACAACTCCCTATCTCTTTTTCTCTCTCAAGTGTCTTATCTCTCTACGACGACATCTCCTCAGCTCTCCATTTTTAGCTTCTCCTCAACTCTCTCTCTCTAATTGTGTCTTCTACAGCTGCATTTCCTATCTCTCTAGTGTCTTCTCCAGTCTTTTATAACATTTTCTCACCTCCATCTCTCTCTTTGGCAAAGCTACAAAGCTTTTGTAAGCAACTACAACAATTAAGAATATAATTATAATAAAAATTAAATATTATGTCAAAACTTAGGTAGATCCCTATAATTAGCTCTTTCTATTTGGCAATTTTGATAGCAAAATTATATATTTGGGGCTTCTTTTTCCTATTTTTTAAAATAAAATTGGTTTGTTGCTGTTCTTTCTTAATTTATTTTCTCTTGAAAAATAAAAAAGTAAGAAAAATTTGTGACACCATATTTTATCGATAACATTTAAAGAGGAGAGACGGTGATACATAATTTAAACAAAAAATAAGGATGTTACTATTAAAAATTAAAAGTTGATCTAAACTTAAAAATAAGAATAAAGTTTTATGTGTTTTTTTTAAAGATATGAAGTAAAATCATTAACATAATTAAATAGGAGATTTTTTTTTCTTAGGCCCTACATCTACCTACACTTATGAACATAACAACTTTGCATTTCTAGTAACACAACTCCTCATGATCGATAATTATTCAAAGAATTAATTTATTGTGTCAAAAAGATTAATTTTTGTCTACAAAAATTTTTGCTTTTTGTGATAAATTAATTTATCATAATAACTATGAAAATTGTCACAACATACTTATTGGGACGAAATTAGTTTGTCACACATTAGTCACAACAAACTTGTCTTAATAAGTATATTGTGACAAAATCAAGTTTTGTCACAATATCATCAGTTTTATTGTGACAAATAGTATTTTGTCACTTAAATTAGTTTATTATGACAAATTATTTTGTTGTAAAAGGAAATATTTTTGTCACAATAAATACTATTTAGTCACAATAAACCTAAATTTTAGATACAAATCATATGTTTTATTGTGACAAAGTGTATTTTGTGAGAAAAAATATTTTGTCACAATTTAAATAATGACAACCTATTTAGCATCATTTTTAATGTGATGAAATAATTTTTTTCACTTATTAGCTAATTTGAAAATAAATTTTCATTACACATTTTATAATGACAAATAATTTTGTCAATCATTTAATTTTGTAACAAATATTTTTTTGACAATATAAAAATGACAACAATTTTTTTTCAAAATTATTCAATAGTGATAAAATATTTTTGTTCCCAATAGTGATAAAAATATTCGTGTCAATAATTCATATAAGTGACAAGTTTTTTTAATAAGAAAAAATTAATAATGATGAAATTATTTTTTCACAAAATCATTAAAAGTGACAAATGTTTTTGTCAAAATTGAAATATTTTTCAATAATCTAATATTGCCTGATATTTTTTAGAATTGTGCACCTATAATAATTAATAACAAAACAATCCAAGTAAAGAAAGAAGAAATAACAACTCAAATAGGAACAACATAACGAATGATAAATATTAAAACTAATATTACTCGATAATTGATAATTACTTTCAATAAGTTAATGATATTGAACAATCTAAACAAAAACAAATATGTTGTTTCTCCTTGCATAAGTTCAAACTAACTCACATAAACTAAATGAACTAAAACAAAATTTAAAATAAAAAAAATTGTTTTATTTAACAAATGAACTTGACAACAAGTCTCTTGAAGAGAATCCTACAACCATTAGACTAGAAAGTCCACTCAAAGGCATCAATTATCCAGCTCTCCTTGCTAAGACATGCCTGCAATTCAAACAGAAAGAACAATTAGAACAAGCAAATCGTGCAAACCACTATATCATGGAATTATAGTCAAATCTTTGCAATGCATATTACCTAATGTATGTGCTTCCTCTGTGCTTCTTATGTGATAACATTTGGGAGTTCATATAGATAATCAAATATATATTCAACATATTCACCATATCAAAATAGAAAAAGATAACCAAAGCATCACAAGCTAGACATGTTGGAAATGAAAAGAAAGGTATACTTACTGGTCTATTCCAAAAAATCTGAATGCATTGCTTGAAAAAAAAAAAAAAGCAAATAAAGGGGCAAGTGGTAAAACATGTAGCAACGTAAAGCTTTGAGAATCTAGCTACAGACTCAGTTTGGAAAGCACCAAGGACAGGTAAGAAGAATTATTCAGAAGGCACAGAAGTTTTGAACTTTACACTTGACAGAAAATGAACCAAGATGAAGTCGGGATCAAATGCATTATAGAAAAACTCTCTTATTTTCATTCTTAATTTCTAGTTGCAAAATACAACAGCATAAAACATAAAAACAAGAATACAACATATTTGTCATAGTTTCAACTCTGCAATCTATAGTTCCTATTGCAAGAAGATAAATAGATAGCCAATTGATTGATAAACTTCATAAATCATAATGAAAGTTCCACAGTCCTTGATACCTTTTCAGTTAAGTCTAGTGCACCACTTATGATAGTTGTCTCATCATGCGTGAGTTCACCACCTTTACCAGCCTAGAAATGATAACAGAATGATATTCAGCTAGAAGAGAAAGGAAGGCGATTAAATAAACAAAAGCAAGGATAAATTGCGGCATTATTTATATGCATAGTTGCATAAAATTTATATGCATAGTTGCATACAGTTTACCTCTTAGCTGTGGATGGAGACAAGAGCTTTCAATCGAGTGGCTGTGGATGGAGACAAGAGCTTTCAATCGAGTGGCTGTGGATGGAGACAACATCAATAGAAGAACACAATCAACAGTTTTGCACAATAAGCACACGAACACTGCAACCAGAAACACAAGTTCGTTTCAGAAGAACAGAGCATCACAAGGAACTCTGGAATTCATCATCACTACTAATCATCGAAGCAACCTTAAATCAAAAACAAACACAAATAATCGTCAACATACAGCAACAACAGAAGCCATCACCACTTATCCAAATCATGGGAGCCACCACTGGAGCCATTGAAAGGGCTCCTCAAGCCTTGCTGACTTATCGCATACAAGTCAAACCCTTCATCCAACAATATTGGAGCACACCTGACCTCATTACAATGCTCAAAGCCTGTCATCGAGCTTCATTAACATCCCACTCAGTTCTTATTTCATCCATATACACAGAATACATATACACACACATAATACATATATACATATACCTTTGAGGCGGCTAAGGCGGATTTGGCAGCGGCAGAGGCGGGGGCAGCGGCGGATGGGTTGACGGCGGGAGTAGTTCCTAGAGAGAGAGAGGGGGGGGGGGAGGGGGTGAGTTAGGGTTGGGGATTTGGGGAAGAAGGCGGGGGATCTCCCGCCCATATCTTTTCCTTTTTTATTATTTTTTTTAAAATATTTATTTGTTAAATACAAATAAAATAATTTATAAAAATAATATTATTAATTACTTAATTGATAAAAATAAAATATTTAATTTTTTAATATTAACGATCAAAATTAAAGCCAAAGTTGGTTTTTGTTAAATAATATTTTATTATTTTTAATATTTTTAATTAATATTAACTCTAAAAATTTAGTATCAAATTTGAAATGAAGTATTGAAACGAAATTTTTTTCGTCTCAAATTTAAATATATATATTTTATATATCTCATATGTACTTATCTATATGGTATAAAAATTTAGCATCAATAGTAGTAATATATTATAATAGTACAACTCTATTTATACGATCATGTTGAATTTCTTTTAAATAGTTTAATCAATATAAATTATAGAGAACTTATAAAGATTAAAATTTAAATTAAAATAAACTCTTTATGTATTTTAATCATTTACAAATTTAATAATTTATTTATGAGTTAAAATGTAATAATAACTTGAAATTTTAATATATATATATTAGTTTAAAATAAAAATTTACTTATTTGCTCATTTTGGCTACACATAAATTACTTGAAAATAAAAATTTATTTATTTGCTCACCTTGATTGTACATAGCTAAGTTGGGATCGTAATATTAATGTTATTTCTTAATTTTGAAAATTTTTAATAAAAATAAAAATATTATTTTATTAAAATTTTTAAAAATAATATTTTTAATAAAAATTTAAAATTATCAAAAAATAAATATTATTTTATTATTTTTCAATATTTCTAATCAATATTGACACCAAAAATTTGGCATCCATATTTTATGACAAAATATCTTAATATTAAACAAAAGTCAAAATTTCAAAATTTTTGTTATTAAATAAGAAACTTAATTTTTTAGGTGATGAGATCATCAAAAGTCAAATTTTCATATTTTATTATTGTAATGGAAAAAAAGATTATAAAATTCATTAACTTTAAAATGTATATAGTTTTTAATAATATATTAAAATTAAATATTTCTAATTTATTGAATAATTAAATTTATTAAATAAAATATCTTTAAAAAATTATTTTTAAAATTTTAAAGAGAACACATTTTTTAATTTTTTATTTTGAAAAATAGGTTTTTAAAATGACAAAGAGAATGCGTTTTTTATTTTCTAAAAACAGACTATGAAAATGAAAAATTAAAAATAAATTTAAAACTCAAAATTAAAAATTGAAAAACAAAGAAAACAATGGCATAATATTTTGTGTCAAGTCAAAATAACAAATGTGAAATAAAATTTTTAAAGAGGGAAATGATGGAAGGAAATTTTTAAGAAAAATTAAATTAGTCAAAAATTAATTATTATTTTATTTTTCTAGTGTTTCTTTTATAATTTATTAATATATTTGTTAGGATATCTAATTAATATTGGGGATAAAAATTTATGACAAAATATTATTATAAAATATTTTTGTCACTACATGTCTCTTATTTTTTTCTTATGACAAAATATTTTGAATTTTTGTTGTCACCAGATTATTATTTTTTATGCCTAATATGATGTATTTTTATGAAAAATTAAATTTAATAAAATTATTTTTGTCAATAAATTATTTTTGTCACAAAAAATTAAATTTCTTGTGGCGTACATATTTTTGTCATATTTTTTTTTATAATACTATGTTGTGACAAACTATTTTTGTTATAAAAATTATTACTTATTGTGACTAAAAAATTTTGTAATTACATCTTATATAATTAAATATTGTGACAAAATTTTTTGTGACTAAATTATTTTGTCATATCATGTAAGTTGAATTGGCGCCAAAAATTTGGTGCCAACTTAATGTGACAAAATTTTGTGACAAAAATTATTTTGTCATTATAAATTATCTACATCACTATATTATGACAAAATATTTTGTCAAGATATTATTTGTCACAACTTTACTCACTTTTTGAATTTGGCATGAGAAAACTTTATTTTGTCATAATTTTGTCACAAAAAAGATACTTTTTGTGACAAAATTTAATCTATCACAATTATTTTTGTCACAATATACTAAATTTCTTGTAGAACAAGGCAAAGACAGTGATGGTCGATGGTTGCATCGTCAACCATGGAGAGAGGAAAGAGCACCAGGCAAAGTAATGGCAGCTTTTAAAAATTTTCAATTGGGCTCGGGATATTTTGCTCTTTTTAACACCTTTTAATAACTTCCTCGATTGATCTATTAAACAAAGTAGCACTCCTCTTATTCAAACATGAGGGAGGAAAAACTCTTGATGTTGTTGCTTGATACTTGAGAACGTGACTTGCCAATTGAAGAAAAAAAATGAAATCTCTGTCATTGATTGTGTCAATCTTATTCTTCTCCATATTACTATCATTTGCTATGCAATCCTTCTAAGGCTCCAAAAATTAGTAATTTAAGCATCAAAGAGTCTAAGATAGCCATCTAACTTAGATGACATAATCAAGGTTAAGAATTGCTACCTTCTATATGGTTTAACTGGGCATTTATTGAGAGCGTATAATCTTACATCATCGAAAAACTTGCTCTTTAATGAGTAAAATATTATCAATTTGTGTTGCAAAAACAAGTTTTTTAAAAGAAAAACATATGTTTGTATGAAAAAAAATATCCCTCAATTCTCACATAAAAAATTAATATTCGATATTGATGACCTATATTTAAGATATATTATTATATAAGCAAACACTATATTTTAATATTATGTAACCTTGCTAATAACATGTTTTCCTAAAATATCTTTTTATGTGTCTTGTTTAAAAAATAAATTAAAATTTAACTACTTTAACAAGATTTACATCTATACAGTAACCAATTTCTCAAACAACTTAATACTACACTAAAACTCTTTTTGTTTAAAATTTATCTAAAAAATTTAAAAAGTAAGTTATAACTATCAAATGTCACCCAATGAACAAACATATAGAATTTTTATTTTTTTGCACGTGTGTTACGAGTCACCCCTCTAACATATATGTGTGTGTTATATGTGCATACACGTGCATCCATATTAATAGCAACCATGTTGTTATTAGTGTGATCAATAAATTTTATAGTTTATAAAGCCTTAAATTACAATTGATACACCATAATACGAAAGGACAGAGTAAAAAGGAAGAAATGAAATTGACCGAAGGTGGAGGAACGACTCACGACCATGTGAATGGCCCAAGGCATGGGAAAGGCTCGAGGCTCTGGCACAACCCAAAGCGTGTGAACGACTGATTAGTGGTTAATTGTATAAAATTTTTGTTATAATTATAACATCTGTTTTGATTTTAAATTGGTTTAATTGAATAGTTATGTATAATATATATCTATATATATATCTATATATATAATATATAATATATTATAATAAACATGTAAATATAATACATATATATACTCAATGGAATGCATGCATGAATTATCTATATAATATATAAGTATATAATATACCATATAGTATATCATATAAATATATATAATATATAATTTATTATTAATACTTAATTGGTTATTTGTAGCCCATGAAGAATGAAGAATTCAAGCCCAAAAAGAATTCAAACCCATGAAGAAAAAAGAATTCAAGCCCATGGAGAATTAAAGTCAATGAAAAGAATTAAAGTCCATGAAGAATTAAGACCCAACTTGAGCATCCCATGAAAGATATCATTTGAAGAAGGCCCAAGGATTATTTTTAATCCTAATGAAAATTGAAAATCAGTTTATAGAAATCTATTTTTATTTTTTATGTGAGTGCTTTATTAGGTATGTCTTATAGCTAAAATCTATTTAACTATTAGTTGTGTGTTATAGCTAAAATCCATTTAACTTTATGAGTACTTTATTAGGTATGTATTTTAGCTAAAATTCATTTAACTTTAATTGTGTATTATAGCTAAAATCCATTTAACTCTAAGTGTGTGAGTGCCCATTAGATATAATTATGTCTAGTTGAATAATTGAAATTGTGTGGTTTATATTGCATCTTGTGGCCTATAAATAGGTCACTTGATTGCATTTGTAAGGGTGATTATTATTCTTGAATAAAAGTTTAGTTGTTTTCTTATAATTCTCTCTTTGAGAATTGTTCTTGTTCTTTCTCCTTTTCTTTATTATTTTCTCTTGTGATCTTACTTCATTTATTTCTTCTTTTAAATTCTTATGTCATTTATTGTTACTTTATTATTCACCGCCTAAATGGCCGGTTAGTTTGTGCCTTTTAAATTTCTGCAATTTTAATTCTTGTCTTTTAAATATTCACCGCCTAAATGGTCGGTTAGTTTCTGCTATTTTAATTTCTGTCATTTAAATTCTGTCATTTAAATTACGCTATTTAAATTCTTGTTAATTAATTTACAAATAAAGATGAGTAGCTAAACCCAATCTTGGGTTAAGGCAAGGATAGTGTCCAATGCCAATGATTCCCAAAGAAAGCTACGCTTTAAATGAGTAATATTAATTTAAATTTCACTATGAGTATGTATTTTTAAATTAAGAAATCACTAGGTTTGGATTGAAGTGTAAGTCTAACTTAGAGTTTTCATGCCATGTATGAAAGTTACTAGAACTGGAAATGCTATCATACTCAAACCCGGATGATTAATTTAGTTGTTTTATGTATTAATTGTAATTAGATTTATGGTAGTTGCTTAAACTAGAATCTCACATATCATGTATGGGATTGCTTAAATTAGAACTATTATCATCTCTAATTGCATTTAATAACAAACCCTCATATCTGAAATTAAATTAATGTTACTAATCTTTTCTACTAAAAATTGGGAATCAACGGGTTGGCACTGAAATTGTTTTAACCCAAGTATTATCCAATTTCATATTCTTACATTTAGTAATTATTTCAATTTCTATTTTGTTTTATTTCCACGTATATGTTGTCTAAAAAACAATAAAAACCTTGTTGCCAATTTATCCAAATGTATATGTTTGTGTGTGACATTCTTTTTATTTTGCCATAAATAAATCTCTCAGTAGACGACCTGGACTCATCCAGAAAATATAAATTTAAATTTGGACTACAACTGCACTCGTACACTGATGAGTATAAACCTCTCACCGATATAAAAGAAATAAAAATATAAAATTTTTATTGTGTTTTGTTTTGTGTTTTAATTGCAGGGTGAGAGTGCAGTCAACGACCCAAGGCTGTAAAAGACTCGTAACGCCAAGGGCTCATGCCCCTCTTCCTCCATCGAGGTATGTAGGAAGATTCAATGCACTGTCAAAATATTTTCTCAAATACAAGATTGTCCCACACAATGCACAAACAATAATAACTCTGACAGTTGAAAATCCTTTTAGGAAAAGAAAAAAATAATTATTCATAAGAAATTTTATTTTTAAAAAGGATAAAATAAATATCATCTATAAAATATAGATATTATCCACAACAATCTTAGTACCAGCTAAATTAGGATTAATCAAGATAATCATTATCTACAAGAATATTAATTGTGGGATATTTTGGATTACTGTATATTTCTCTATAAATAGGCAGACACTTATTCTAGAAAACTTATGTCTCTGATAGTAGTGAAAATTCTATTTTACGATTTTTATCACTCTCAGTGTCTAACTTGAACATCAGAGTTTGCGCGGGAATCCTTCCACACCCTTTGACAGTTTTCTTCCTTGTAAATTTAGGGGATTTGATGGCGACGTATTCCAATCGAATAAATTCAATGTTGTATCTCGACAACAACAACAACCAAACTGCTTTGAGGGATTTTTAAAATTTTTAGATCATAACTAACCATCACTATGGAGACTGTGATTTGGCAATTTTCGTCAGTTTGTTGAGGTCAATTTACGTTTTTCTTACTTAGCCCTAGTTGTTTGTTTGTTGTTTAATCTTTTATTTGGCTAAGATAGATCCTAATCGCAAGCTACCGAACAAGAGTAGGTATAAGCCTAGCTAATAGCCAACAACTAGCTTCAAGTAAGTCGCGAATTGTATAAATAATGCACTAGCATGCATTACGTTAATAAAAAGTTGTACACATTGGTTAATATATGTGAGTCGTGCAAGGGTCAAGGGCCTATGTACATGTAGCTAAGCGGTTTTTTTCTTCATTTATACCTGCCCATTGGACTAAATTTTAAATCCGTATGTCAAATTAACTCAATTAGTCGAATAAAAACTGTTTTCATTCTGTAAATTAGTCAAAGAAAAATTGTCATTCTTATGTAAATCGTAAATGTCTATTGACATCATTTCATGGTAAGAAAGAATTTATATATAGTCTCCACGAGGATGGTATAATGGTAAAGCATTTGAAGTTTTATATGGAGTATTAGGATTTGAATCAATGTGACGATTTGCTAAAAGATTTAAGTTTCGCATGGACTACATTGAATGTCTAATTCTTGGTGTATATAGACTGTGTTCGCATCTAAATTTATCCGGAAGATGCATCAGGGGAAAATATCACCCGTCCCTGAAGATTAGTCAGGCGAAACTCAGATACCCTAAATAAATAAATAAAAAATCTAAATCCAGACTTAAAATAAGTTTATGTGTTACTTCAGAGATAATCAAATAGATTTTTATAAAATATTATAATTATAATATTATGTCAAATTTTAAGTAAATTCCTGTAATTATCTCTTTAGTATTTGACAATTTCAATTGTCAAATTATATGTTTAGGGCTTCCTTTTCCTATTTCTCAATATAAAATTGGTTAATTAAAACTAGAAGTTTATTTTAAACTTAAAAATATAGATAAAGTCTTATGCATTTTCTTAATTAACCCTTATTTTAAAGATATGAAAAAAGAATCATTAACATAATTCAATAGGAGATTTTTATTTTCCTTTGGCCATGCATCTACCTACATTAAATTACACAACTTCCCATTATTGATATTTACTCAAATTGAGAAACGAAAAACTCCTGATATAGTTGTTTGATATTTTACCATGTAAAACAATATGATCTCTTTAATTAAGATTCAATGGAGAAATCATCTAGAGGAATAAGTAACATGAGAGCTCAAGGATGTCATTAAAAAAAAAATGTTCTCATTTGTTTGAGAAAATAAAAGTAGAATAGCATGACTCACTTTATACTTTTTCTCTTGTGATGTTTTTAATTTATTAATAAAATTGAACGTTTTGACTGCGTGACAGTTCATTTTATTTGTTAAAGATTACAAGTATAATAATAATTAAGAAAAATTTTGAGAACGAAATTTATTTAAAGAGAGTTGATTGTAATACCCTAAATTATTTTTAAAATATGTGAAGATTTGAATATATATATATATATATATGAATGAAAAAGGATTTTGCAATCCCAATATAGCATAATGTCAAGATAGCCCCTTTTATGATAAAGCTTCTAAATTTTTTTAGAAGTGGCGAGAGATCAACTTTTAGTAGAGATAGAAATGTCTTATTTGGTGGAAGACTGTATGTCTATTTGAGAGTATATAAATTTGTGATCACATCCAATTTATTTGAAAATCGAATTAGGAGAGACAATGAATCTTATCTAAAATTAGGCACCTAGAAACTTAGCTCATTAAAAAAAAAAAAGACAGCCCCTTACACCATTAGTGATGGGTTGGAAGTCATCTCCCATTGATCCAATTTACTCCTTTTCTCCTCCTCTCTTCCAACTGTATATAGCTTTATTTCACAAGGAAGGAAGATTTCAAAAAATTAAAATAAAACATCCAAAAGTCCTATTATAAAAATTCATGTTTATATATATTTATATTCTTATATAAGAGGCAATTTGGTGTTATGAAACTATGTTAATAAAGTAAATTTCTGAATTTGTTTATATTTTTTATTTAAATAAATAAAAATAAAACTTAATTATCAAAATTTGATTTCTTGACCTTACAAATACAAAGTATTTAATTTTATCACTTTATTAATTTTAATCTTTATTTAAATTTTTCCTTGAAAAGATATAAAAACTAAACCACAACTACTAATTGCCACTTAATGTATTTTTATTTAAAATATTTTATTTTTTATTTACAAATACGACCGCACTTCTATAAATATAAATTTAATAGTTTTTTGTTTAAAATGGTCATTTTATAAATTTTTTTATTAATCACGTAATTATATAAAAACTCAATATTCTTTATTTTTTTTTTTGTAAGATGTGTTATATAAATTCATGATTTTTAATTAATTTTGTTCATAATCTTAAAATTAATATTAATTTATCCAAATACATAAATTTTCATTTTATTAAAGATATAATTTTTTTAAATATGAATCGAGACAACTTCACTTTTTTTTTGTTAAAATTATTAAATTTTACTTGAAAAAATAATAAAAAATTATTTAAAAATAAGGCATTTAGCTAGTAAATACAAGACTTAATATGCATGGCGACCTCTTAATAATTAACAAATATGGCGTTTAGTCTCTGATATGTAAAACATCAAGATTTGGTATCTTAATTATTAAAAATTATTACTTTAAATTCTTATCGTGATAAAATATTAGTGCGTACGTGAATGTAACTGTTTTGCAGGAGTAAACGTCATGTCAGCGAGACATATCAAACTAGATTTAATACATAAATATGATATTTAATCTCTTAACAATTAAAAATTTTGATATTTGATCCCTTAATAACTAAAAAAATTGACATTTGGGTCCCTAATATGAAAAAAAAAGTGAGATAAAATTTGATTAAAAAAACCCTAAAAATTTTGTAAAAAATATTCAAAAAAATATCTAAATTTCATAAAAAGATATAAAAAAAATAAAAAAATGACCTAAATTTTATAAAAATACCTAAAAATTTCACAAAAAACACATTCAAAAAATTGATGGGGTTTATTTTGTCACTTCTTGTTGAAGACCCCATTTAACAATTTGTGAACAAGATTTATGGATTCAATAAAAAAAAATTATTTTTCATTTGAATTATTGTTATCACATTTTCTATTAGATATTTTTTTGAATATTTTTAGGTCTTTTTATTAAATTTATATATATATTTTGAATATTTTAATGTCTTTTTTAAATATTTTATGCCCTTTTATGATTTTTTATGTCTTTTATGAAATTTAAGACTTTTAATATTTTAGATCTTTTTATGAAAATTTTAAGTTTTTTTTATGAAATTTAAGTCTTTTTTTTTATTTTATCAAATTTGGTTTTTTTTTTTATATCAAGGACTAACTGTCAAAATTTTTAATTATTGAGCAACCAAATGTTATATTTATATATTAAACTTAATCTGATATTTTTTGCTGACGTAGCATTTTACGCAGAATAGATAATGACTCCATTTACACTCAGTCATAGTAAAAATTTAAATCAATAATTTTTAATAATTAAGATATCGATTCTTAACGTTTCGTATATTAAAGATGAAACACCATATTTTGTAATTGTTAAATGGCTGCCATATATATTAAACCTAAATACAAACATGCATGTGCATAAGGGTGTGCAAACTAACTGAACCGACTAAAAATCATTAATTGAAATAATCGAATCGCCTGTAATAACCGAATTGACCAACTAATCCCAATTAATTGAACTGACCGAAACCGTGGTAATCAAATAGATCAAACATTAGTTCAACCTTACTGTTGTGGTTGGCCACCTAACTGGTTGTTGATTTTGTGTGATTCAAAATTGTTTAAATGATTTTTTATTTGTATTTTGATTTATTAAATCTGATTGCATGTTGTTATATGAAATTAAGAATCATATTATATTCATTTTATTTGAATTTAATTATTATGCATATTCTGTAGATATATATCACGTGGGCCTAAATTTAATGTGGGCTGAGTTTATTATGGGTCGTGCCCAAGTCCATATTCATATTTTCGTGTTGCATCTGCTGCTGGCCCAACCCATTTCCTGTCCATTTGGTGCTGCTATAAAAGGGTTGTCTAATGCCCTAATCCGAACATATTGCATTCTCTCTCTTTCTGAAACCCTAAATTGGCGCCTCTTGAAGCGAGACACATCTTGTGAATCCTTCTCTCTTGTTCCGATCGGTAGGTTGTTCCCGTGGTAAGATCATGTGGTAAGTGATTGTATTATTTTAATCTCTATGTTGTTTTAAGCACTTGAGGTGTGAGAGATTGGTTAGCTAAAAGAACAAATCCGAAACCTTGATCGCGAGATTGGTTTAGAACAAATATACACTTGTTCGTGTTTTTGGATTCTGTTTCAGTTGTGTTTTTTGCAATATTATTTTACTTCCTTTTGAGATCTTGTAACCAATTGTAACTTTGAGAAATTAGTGGATAGACTATAGGTGAAACATCTACCGTGAGTAGGATTTATTGATCCAAACACATATCTCGCTGTGTCGCTATTTGTGTGTGTGAGTTGTGGTTGTATTTTTTCGTTTATGTGTTCTTGTTTACTGCACTTGATCTATCTTTGGTCGAGAAATAAGTTGGTTCTAAAACCTACACCATTGATTCAAATGATCGAAATCAATCATTGGATTCCCCCAATTGCGGTGATTCATATATCCTAAAATGAGTTTGATCTAACGGTTGATTTTTTGTAGATCTAAAAATTAATTTTATGGTTAGAAAACTCAAAACATGTTTCTAGAAAAACTTACCGACCACCATCCACGATAGATTTTGATGATTGAAATCGACCATCAAATTCGCTTTGACTCAGTGACCCACATACCCAAAATCAAAAGCATATAATGGTTGGATTTTAATAGATCTAGATTTTAATGTAAAATAAAAGTTGTCGAAAAACTTACTAAATGGGCTATTAGCGTTGACGAGTGAGCAGGGTGGTGCAAATCGAAGAGGAAAAGAGATGCAACCATCATTGGCATTGAAGTCAGCGTCATTGTTAATGTCGGTGTAATACCCAAAAAATTTTGTGTACTTGAGTGTAATTTTTCAAAGTTGTGGGGGATAAGTATAATTTTTGAAACTTAAGGACCTGGGGGCAAAGGGTCAAAATGAAAGAAGGAATAAGTGGAAGGAGCAAAGTGCAAAACAAATGTGAAACTCGCAAGCCGCTGGCAGCTGTACTATGGCCATCGGTGGGGACGTCAAATAGACGTCTGGGAGGCTAGTTAGGGCCATTATGGCCTAAAGGGGAAGGTCGAGGGCAAAAAGCCACTTGATTGGTCAAACAAATGGCCGAAAACGCCTATAAATAGTCAGGTTTTTGGCCGAGGGTTTCATCAATTTTTAGTTGAAAAATTCAAGCATTGGGGAGAAATTGAGGGATATTGATAGAAGGGTTTTGATCTCTAAAGGAAAGGGAAGATTTCTAAAAAGTTTGAGAGATTATGATATAGGTTTGAAGGTGTTTCGAAGTCTCACCAGAAAATTGGGTATCGTCGAAGTCGAAAATTAATCGACCAATTCGAGGGTGTCTTGGCCAGTTTTTCGAGCCACAAGTGATTCTATTGTATTCGGAAGGAAGAGTAGATCAGAATAGAAGAAGAAAACAAGATGTTTGAAGCAAAAATTAGTGGCCGACGATGAAAGGACAATCGGAGAAGACAATTGGAGAAGGCATGTGGGAACATGCACAAGGCGCATATAGGCGCGTGAAGGTAAGAAAAAATAGGAAAAAATAAAAGAAAATAGGAAAAAATGGAAAACAAATTGTTTTTTTTTTAAATTTAAGAAATTAAATTTATTAATTTTCCCTAAAATATTGGTCCGAAAAATTTTAGGGCACAAGTCTCGAGGCAAGACACAAATTTCAAGGAAGCTTAAACAACAAGAACAAGGTGAGTGGTTTTTCTAAAAAATTTATGCGTGATATATTTTGCCTAAATGAGCATGAAATCCGTGAGGAATTTTGCCAAATCTATGTGATTTATGTATATCTTGTTATACATATGCATATTCATTTTGTATTGTCTTGGTAATTGTGATACTACTTTGGACATGAAATTATTGGCATATTAACAATTGTGTCATTTATGTTAATCAAGGTGGGATAAAAGATTGCCCTAGTAGCAAGACCTACATTTCCCCAAGTGAGTTTTGCCGGAATGACAGTAAAAGTATTCCGTGTCGTGTGTAATTATTGGGATTACTATCTACAGTTCTGTGTCGGGGTTAGAATGCTAACAAAAGCTATACTAAGGTGTCAATTCATTCATGTCCATGCATCATACACTCATGAAAATTATTTTAAACCTTCACTTAGAAGATTCATCTTCTAATCTGGACTATATCCCTATAATATTTAAACGTTCCAGGTAAAACTATGGGTATCAAGAGGAAAGAGGTTTCCAAGATATGACATTCATCTATGTAATTTGGCATGACATCAATTGCTCTACACATATGTTAGGATGAATCTCGAAGGATTTTAGATGTACGGGGCATGTTATATTTCCTTATATTTATGGTTTTAAGTTGAATTATGTAATTCATACTCTTGAATGAACTATGTTATTTTGATGGAGATTCAATATAAGAAATTGCAGTTACTATACTACATCAGGTTGCAATCTTTACTTATGCGAGATTACGATATTACCTATCTTAGCTTATTATCAAATTTAGTAAGCTAAGTAGGTTAAATAGGGATTTTGGAAACTTTACGAAATACATATGTAATTTGGGTATCTTGGGAGTAAGATATGATTTTTGAAAAAAAAATATATTCCAAAAATCTTGGAATAGTGTTATGCTCAGAGACATGGTGTTACAGTTGAAGGTAGAGAAAAATGGTTGGCATTGAAGTCAGCATTGATGTTGTAGAACGTCTTTCTGTAAGTGGTTGCTTCAAAGAAACAACAACCATCGATAGGGGTGTTCAAAAAAACCGGCTAACCATGAAAACCGACCAAACCGCACCGTACCACACAGTTTTTTTGGATGAGCTGTTCGGTGCGGCTTAAAAAAAATTGCAAACCGCGATTTGCGGTTTAAAAATTGACAGTTCAGTTTTAAACCGAACAATCCAAATAATATTTTAATAATAAAATAAAATAAATAAAATATAAAAGGACACATAACCCTAATCACTTCTGATTTCAAGCCTTATGTTTCTTCTCTCTACCCACTGCCCAGCGCCGCATGCCTCCAACCCACCAAGGACTCAAAGGGGATTCAATCTGCCAATCTCATTAGCAGTAGCTACCTCGTATCACCAGGATAATAATTCCCTATTGATGGAGTTACCCAATCAAGAGTAATAATAGAGGATGCTTGCAACTGTTCCTCTGTGTGTGGGGTTTCAGATTCTTCTACAATTGATAGCTGGGAAAATTCTTCTTGAAGAGCATGTGCAATGATTTCATCATTCTCTATGCTACACTCTGTACTGTAATTATTTTCTCTCTGTACAGTTCACAAGAGATGTTCATGCCACAACAGTAATAGAAATTCTTGTAGTAAATTCCATATTTGTTCTTCTGATTTCTTGGACTTTCTAGTTAAAAGATTAATGCAAGATCAGTGTAGTGTGTTTGTTATTTGCTTTGTTTGTAAACATGTGGATTTGGAATTGATGTTTCAGGTTATTGGTTACTTGCTTTGTTTGTGTGCAGAGCAACTGGTATGTCTTGGTTTTAGATATGTGTTTGTTGCTCTACCAATATTACATCAGACCACGGAAACTGCACCAGACCGCACCGCAAATTGCAGTGCGGTTTGGTGCGATTTTTTGTAGACCAAATCAAACCGTGCGGTTTGGTTTGATGGTAAACTGTACATGTAGTTTGGCGTGTTAAAAATAGTCTAAATTGCCCAAACCGCACCATGAACACCCCTAACCATCGACATTGGAGGTAAAGAAAAAGTGTCGTGTTGAGACGATGTCAGTGTCAGCATCAACATCAGATGGGGTAATTGGGCCAAAGAGTCGAAGACGATGGGAAGGTCGGAAGGGAGAAGGCCGAACAAAGGGCTTCCGCTATTTCTAGGGTAGCCTATTTTTCACTTTTTCTTTTATACTACACACAAAATGATGTCATTTTGTAATTTGTCGATTCAGTTAGTTTGATTAAACTGATAACGAAAATCGAACTAATGAAAAATAATCAAACTTTTTGCCAAAATTAATTGAACTGCTAACCGATAATTGAATAATCGAACTGAATCGATCGGTTAGTTCGATTTAACTGAACTTCTACACAACCATACATATGCATGCACATACTGATTCACATACATATATACATACACATTTACACATTGATATACATACATGCATTCACATATGTATACATAAATATGTGCATACACATGCGCACATACACACACACACACACATATACCAACAAATACAACCAAAATTATATTTTTGCCTTTAAACTTTTATGCTTTTTTTTTTTTTCCTTGTAGAACCTTAAACTTTTCTTTGCTCCAAATGTGCCCATGAACCATGCAAAATCACTTATTTAAACACCTGGCTAGCAAGTGATATGGATGCAAGCTGACGTAGCAGTTTTTCGGAGTCTTCGCAGCTCCTTATCTCTTTTTCTCTCTCAAGTGTCTTATCTCTCTATGACGACATCTCCTCAGCTCTCCATTTTCGGCTTCTCCTCAACTCTCTCTCTCCAATTGTGTCTTCTCCAGCTGCATTTCCTATATTTCTAGTGTCTTCTCTAGCTAGGTCTTTTATAGCATTTTCTCACCTCCATCTCTCTCTTTGGCAAAGCTACAAAGCTTTTATAAGCAACTAGAACAATTAAAAGTAAAGGAGGAAGATTTGAAAATGAAGATGAATGAGCAAAAGGCCAAAGCTAGAATTGCTTGGACTTTACACATGGCTTATTATGAAGAATCATCTTTTTCCTTGTCCTTAGGGTCAAACGAAGATGAAGAAAAAGAAGGAACTAAAAACACATTGGAGAGGTAAAGGAAGCTGAGAAGATGTAGTTGGATAGAGAGAGGAAGACCAGAGATGCTGCTAAATCTAAGGTGAAGTAATCAAAGAGAGAAAGAGTGCTAAGAAAATGTCAAAGAGAGAAATGAGACACTAGAAAATATTCAAGAGATATCGGAGAGAGAGAATATGCTATCAAAGAGGAAAAGAGAGTTAAGAAGATGTTGAAGAGAGAGATAGTCGAGGAGACACCACTAGAGAGAAATGAAGAGTTTATGAGAGACTGGAGAAAGAGAAGACACCAAAGAAAGAAATAGAGTAAGTTGATGAGATATTGAAAAACTACCACATTAATGCATGTGCATATCACTTACAGGCTAAGTGTTAAATGAGTGATTTTACACTGTTCAAGGGCACATTTAGAATTATAAAAAGTTTAGGGTTCCACAAAAAAAAAGATTTAAAAATTCAAAGATAAAAATATACTTTTGGCTTATGTAAACATGCCCATATACATATATACACATACATGTATACATGCACATGCACGTGCACGCACAAATATAGGCCAAACCAATATTCCCCCCCTAAATTTGTCTATCATCTCCGTGAACTTTAAATCTAACCTATTTAATACTTAAGATTTGTAATTTATACATATTAACTACCTAATTTGGTTTAAAATAATGCATGAGTTACACATAATGTGAGTTGAAAAGAAGAAAAATAGAAAAAGAACTGACTGAATCGATCTTTCATTTTGCCTTCCTCTTCGCCTTCGATCGTTGTCTTTACTCTTGTTTCTTGTCAATCGATCTCGACCCTTCCTTTTTGTTTCGACCAATGATCTGCGAGTTGAGACCAACCCACCGTTCCCCTTCCTTTTTGTTCTAACCGATGACCCACAACTGACCCACTATTCCCCATCATCTTTGTTTTGACCAGTGACCCATAATCTATATATATAAGTGTATGTGTGTGTGTATATATATAAATGTGTGAATGTATGAGCTTACCAATTTTTGTATATATATTTCAATTTTTTTGGTTGAATATTTGGTCATTCTTCATGGAACATATATCATACATTCAATCTGATTAAATAGTTAGCTGGTTAATATTTGTAAATTATAAAAGTTAAATATTCAATAGGTTATATTTGAAATTTAGGTAGTGATAGACTGTTTTTTTTTTAAAAAAATTTGAGAGAAATATATGAATTTAGCCCACAAATATGCATATACATGGGTGTATGCCCACTCACACACACACACATACATATATATATATATATATGTTTACATATACATATAATTAATTTTAAAAAATATTTTACAAAGCAAATAAATATAAAAAAATAACGTAAAAAATATTTTTATGTTAAATATTTCACATCCAAAAAAATGGAGCCCTAATGTCTCCCTTCCTTCTTCCTTTTATTTCTCTTTATATCTCTACAACAACTTAACTCTCCTTGTGAGGTTTAGGTAATCGATATTTGAGTTAAATCCAAATATCTCTTATTTTCTCCCTCTATATGTGTCTTTCTCTTCATCCCTTTCTTTCTATTGTCATAACAACAACAATAGATAGGGTTCACCTAGTGACAATCATATTAGGTATTTTTTTATAAAAAAAATAAATTTTACAAAATAGTAAAAAAAAAAAGGAGAAAGAAAAGGAATGAGATATCAAAAAATAAAAAAATATTTTATCTTAAATTTTGATAGTAAGATAGATCCTTATAATTTTTTGAAGTTGAAAAATATTAACGTAATTATCTTTGACAGTGTAATCAGAATAATAAAATGATAAAGGGGGGAGAATAAAAAAATAGAAAAGGATCACCTAAAATTTAATAGAAGGGTGGGGAAGAATAAGAAAGACAGAGTGGCCCAGGGTCACCACCTGCGCACGTTAGTTCTATGCAGCGGTAGAAATCGCTTTAGGATGTTATTTCCACTTATATGTATTTATGTTTGTTTATTTGGGGACGTTGATAGCAACATATTTTTAGGGTTGTCTGTCTCTCTCTTTCTCTTCCTCTCTCCTCTCTCCTCCTCTCTCCTCTCTCTTTCTAAGGATTCTCTCTCCTCTCTCCTATCCCCCCCACCTCTCTCTCTCTCTCTCTCTCTCTCTCTCCTGAAGGAAAAACCCTAAAAGAGCTGTTTACCCACAAGTAAGTTATCCCTCTCTCTCTCTGTCTCTGTCTCTGTCTCTGTCTCTCTCTCCCCCCTCTCTCTCTAAAAATCTGTTTTTTTTTTCTCCCTCTTTCTATCTGTCAAACCTGAAAGTTTTTCCCACCATACACTGGCTTGCACATCTACATGTATTAATATATCTAGATTCAAACACATGCTACATGTATTAATATATGTATTTGAGCGGTGGTTGAATTTGTATTATGGATCTGTTTTTCGGTTCTGTTTTAGCAATTAGATCTAGAACTGGAACCCTAGCTCTGTTCATTTGGTCGTGCAATTTACATTTCTGCATGCTGACAATTGTGGAGCGATCCTTTTGATGCGTATGATTGAGGTGATTTTGGATGCCTGTTATTTTGGTGTCGGTGCAAGCGGTTATTTAGATCTTGCCTTGCCACCGTTGTGTTTGGATCTACAGTCTGAAGATTGTGCCTGCTTCGGGTCTAGATCAGCGGAATACTGCTATGGATCTTTTGAAATCGGTGGATATTGTGGACGCTGTTTCAATCTGGGTGTTAATCTGTTCTCATTTCAGCTTTTTTGTTATTTGGGAATTCTTACCATTTACTCTTGAATTTGCGCTTTGAAGGCCTTGCCATGCATATCTGTTTTGATATGGTTCTAGATGGTGTTTTTCTTGGTTATGGTCCATGGTGTTTCTGGATTTTATAGCACTGTTTGACAGGATTGCTATCTGTATAGTAGGAAAATGAGAACATTCCCGGTTTAATCTATGCCGGTTTTTTTTTTTTTTATGGTTCAATGTGTAGTTCTGATGGACGACGACGGATTCAATATACGGAATTGGGGTTATTATGAACCTTCCCTAAAGGGGCATCTAGGTCTGCAGCTCATGTCATCTGTGGCGGAGCGTGACACAAAATCTTTCCTGTCTGGGCGTGAGCATGCTGTGATGGTATGCGCCAATGGGAGTTTTCATCCTCGGGATTGTGTAGTCTCGGAGGCCCCTGTACACATGGAGTATGTGAGGGATGGTTGGGTAAACCAGAGAGAAAAATTTCTGAATATGTTACCAGGAAATCCTAATTATGCAATTCTTCCTGAACCTTCTGCAAGTCATTCTATGCAGATTTTACAGGCACCTGATACATCAAAGGATGCCAGGGTGGCCATGGAAGATCCAGGTGCTAGGAAGGAAAGTGGCTCTTTGAAGAAAAGAACAGCTGGAAGCACTCCAAAAGCCCCGAAATCTAAGAAGCCTAAGAAAAGCCCCCCTGTGCCAAAGGAAAATGGGAATTCTTCTGTTCAACGAGTGAGACCAGCTAAGAAGAATATGAATGTTGTTATAAATGGAATTGACATGGATATTTCAGGTATTCCTATTCCGATTTGCTCGTGTACTGGAACTCCCCAGCAGTGTTATCGATGGGGATGTGGTGGTTGGCAATCAGCTTGTTGTACTACAACTATATCTCTCTACCCCTTGCCAATGAGCCAAAAAAGACGTGGAGCAAGGATAGCTGGAAGAAAGATGAGCCAGGGTGCATTCAAGAAGGTTTTGGAGAAACTTGCGGCAGAAGGTTACAATTTTGTGAATGCAATTGATTTGAGGACTCACTGGGCAAAACATGGTACCAACAAGTTTGTGACAATCAGGTAGATTTGCAATGGTGGTATCATCGCTGGACCTGCCGCATCTGGTCTATTTTACCTGTATATATCATGTGGCCTTTTGCAGAGGTTTATCTGATACTTTTAGCAGTCATGAACTTTGCATAGTCATGATACATGTTTTCTATGATTAGATATCTTGGTTCCGCCAAAGTTGTTATTCAATTCTCCTGTTTCTGTTTCGATGGATTCCAATTTCTGGCCCTAAAAATGTAGGATCCTGGATGAATTTTTATTTATTGAGCTGTTTAAGATAACTTGGGGCTGCCTTTTTATGTCTTCTGCCAGCATACTTTTGATGGTTCTGTGTTTTTTTTGGGGTTTTAGTTTCTATAAATTTTATTATGAGAAGACGCCTTTAACTTCTTTTGCCAAAATTGGCAGTTGGATTATATTTTTAGCTGTTATATGTCGCAAATGAATATAAATGTTTCTTTCTTTCCCAGTTTTGAAATGCATGAATGGACATTGAAGTTCTCTCTACAACAACTGCAACATATTAAGCCTTTATATCACCATGTAGGGGTGCCTACATGATTCTGGCTCGCGAATAGTTTATATTTATGGCATTATCTTCTATAAAGTCCTTATAATTGATATTATCAAACCTAAGTTTAATGAACCTCTATTGGTCTTCTTCTAACAGGACCAAACCATCTTAATTGCATCTTACGACATGATCTTTAATAGGGGCTACTCCGACTTTATTAAGAATAACCTCAATTCTAATTCTGACTTTTCTTGTATGCTTGGATAAGTACCATAACATCTTCATCTCCATTATGATCATGTTTTGCTCACATTAGTGCTTTATTGCCCAACATTCTGTTGTATAATAGAACAAAACTGGTCTTATACTGTTATAAAATTTTATTTTTTACTTTACCAAAATTTTTCTATCACACTGAAGTTTTCTCTGATGTAGAAACTAGCAGGAAAGTTCACCTACTGTTTGACCATGCATGGAACACATTAGGTTTGTTATTGTTTCTTGTTCCGTTTGTTATACTGTTTTCTCAATTGTTTCTTCCTTTTGTTTTGTTTTTGTTTTTTTTCTTTTCCCCGCGGCTGCCCGGGGGTGGGGGGTGGTTGGGGGGAGGGAAGAGAAGAAAGCGAGGTAGATATGTACTTTCTTGTAAAGTGAAGGACAAAGTGATGGTACTTCAACAAAGATGCGTGATTAATATGTGGCATAAGTTGGTGTTGTCATTTTGATGATTCTTTGACAGTGCTTGACTGGAATGCATAACTGTAGATATTTGTCTTTTATTTTTTGTGGAACTTTGTTTTCTCTTAAATAAATTATCATATAAAAAGAAACAAAATGTTTCTAATGACACGATAGGTGACATGTTAATTTTTTCTGGGTAACCAAAGTATAACAATTTTCCCCCAAAAAAATAGCAAGTTTTTTTCTGGGCAACTTGGAAGCTATCCTAAAACCAAGAATATATCACCTACCAAAAGACAGCCATAGTTGTAAAACATGTTAAATTTCAAAATGAAAACTGAACACAAAAGTTTGAAAATGAACGCAAAAAATTAATCGCCCTGTAAATCGGTGCCTTACTGTTATAGTGAGGTCAGAAATATGGCAAGTTCTCTTTTCTTTATGAAGATACTATAAATTAGTTTTCTGAAAGTCAAAATGGACTTGTACTATATGCATTTTGGATAGGTTCCAAAATGCATTAGGTGATACATTATGGTTTTAGGATAGGTTCCAGGTTGCTGAAAAGGTTTACCATTTGTGATTAGCAATTAATAGTCATTTGAGTCTCGTATGCTCAGTAAATGTAGTCTAATATCGTAGTTTGCCCTAATTTGGAAATGTTGGACCAAGAACTTGTTTAGGCTTTCAAGTTTCCTGGAGACTTGATTGTAACAAGTTCTCATGACGTAATGCAATTGTGTAAGTTGTACCTAAATGAGTCTCCAATGAAAGTAGGTGTGTATGAATCACAAAATACGTATATCCAACAAACATCTGGCATGCCGCGTGGTGTGTTAATTAGTGGCGACTTGTGGCACATGTCGAACACATCAAAATACGTATCAGACACCAGGAACACCTTTTTTTTTTTGGTGTAGTTTATGACTATTGGATGCTGAATAGTTTCTCCTAAATGTGGATTAGATTATGATTTTTTTTTTTTTTGGTAAGACAATTGTGATCTTTTTTAATATATGATTTTTTTTTATTTTCTAGGATGAATTAGTTTAGGTATGTTTCTAAATTATAATTATTACTTAAAGACATAACAAATGAATTAGATATAAATAAAATTTTCTTGTTGTATCAGCCCACATTCATGTCCACATTGTTAAATCATTTGTATTAGATTAGCTAGAGAGTCTCAGGAGGGCATTTATGTCAGGGATGTATTCGGTATTTCATTAGTTAGTATTTTTGTTAGTTAGTTAGTTGTAACAGCCAAGGTCAGCTGATTATGTCTTGTTTGGTCCGCCTCTTATGTTCTATAAATAAGGGGTCAGGGGTCAGGGGTCATTTATTCTCATTTTGTTTTGTTTTAATTCTATCTTGGGAAAATTGTGCTAGCATGTGCTATGTGAGATAAAAGCTGTGAGTGCTTTGTAATCTTGGTTAACTCTGTATCGCCTGGGTATAGGGTTGTGAGAGAGTATTCTATAGTGCATGCAATCGATCTTGAGATTCAAGATAGTGTAGAAGAGGCCTAAGACAGTCTAGATGTAGGTATCCTTTCAAAGGAATTGGACCAGGATAAATTCTCTGTCTTCTTGTGTGTGTGCCCATCTATTTTCTATTTGTTTCATATTCTATTTTCTCTTTCGTGTGTGGAGAGTTTTTTATTATTCTTGAGGGTTGAGTGTTTGAATAAGTGAAGCGGAAGACTGGGATAACAATCTGGTATTAGAGCAAATGTGTCTCTATCGATCAAGAACTCAAGAAACTCAAAGGAAGGAGACGAATTCTAGTAGAAAGAAATGGCATCAATTTCATCAAGGTACGATGTAGAAAAGTTTGACGAGAACAATGACTTTGCTTTCTGGAAGATTAAAATGGAAGCCCTCCTTGGCAATCTTAGTCTTGAGAAGGCGCTGGAAGAGGAGAAGGAGATGTCAAAGACCCTTACATCAGAACAGAACCAAGGAGATCATCAAGAAGGCCTTCAATACTCTAATATTGAGTCTTGGTGACAAAGTTCTCTTGGAAGTATCCAAGATGAAGACGACAGTAGAAATTTGGAAGAAACTAGAAAGTCTATGCCTAAAGAAGACCTTGTTTAGTCGTCTCTACCTTAAAGCCAGGTTCTTTACATTTAAAATGCATGATCATCAAAAACTTCAAGATCACATAGATGAATTTAATAAACATTGCTTAGATCTTGAGAACATAGATGTAAAATACGAGGATGAGGATAAAGCCCTAGTTCTACTTCACTCATTACCTAGGTTATATGAGACTTTTGTAGATATACTGAAACATAGCAGGGATAAGCTGTCCTTAGATGACGTAGTTGGTGCCCTCAACTCAAAAGAATTGAGGTTTAAACTAGATGGAAAATCCACCCCTGTAGATGTCCTATCAGTAAGGCCTAGAAGCATGAGAAGAGATCCTAGAGGTAGAGGAAAATCACAGTCAAAGTCTAGGACAAGAAAGAATCTCATATGATGTTATTATTGCCATGAAGAAGGGCATATTAATAGACATTGCCCTAAGAAAAAGGACTTTCTTGATAAGGAGAATGCTGATGGGGGTGTAAATGTGTGTGAACTAGGGTATGATAGTGTTGATGCACTAGTAGTTTTTGAAAGAGCAGATAGTAATGAGTGGGTCATGGATTCTGGTTGCTCATTCCATGTGACCCTTAAGAAGCATTGGCTGCAAAATTATCAAGAAGTAAATGGGGGAAAGGTCTTGCTAGGCAATGACCATGAGTGTAAGGTCTTAGGAGTGGGTGATGCAAGATTAAAAATGCATGATGGATTCTATAGAAGCCTCATTACAGTAAGGTATGTTCCGAACCTCAAGAGAAATTTGATTTCTCTTGGTGAGTTGGATAAGAATGGCCTAAAATTTAAGGGTGAGGGTGGAGTTTTGAAAATATCAAAAGGATCATTAGTGTGCATGAAAGCAGTGTTGCAGAATGGTATATACCTTCTACAAGCAACCACCTTAAGTGATGAAGTTGCAGTTGTAAGTAGCAACATCCAAAATCAAGCAAGGTTGTGGCATTTAAGAATGTCACACATAAGTGAGCAAGGGCTTAAAGAACTTGCCAAATAAGGAATTTTTGGTCATGGACAGGTCATTGAATTAAGCAAGTGTTTATCCTGCATTTATGGCAAAGTTGCTAAAATAAAGTTTAATAAAACAGCTATACACTCATCCAAATCACCCCTAGACTATATTCACTCAGATTTGTGGGGGCTAGCCCAAACCCTAACACATGGAGGCTCTCAGTACTTCCCGTCAATTATTGATGATTTCTCTAGAATGTTATGGGTTTATGTCTTAAAATCTAAGGATAATACCTTTGAAGCTTTTAGGAAATGAAAAATAATGGTAGAAAACCATAAGGGCAGATCTGTTAAGGCAATAAGAACTGATAATGGACTCGAATTTTGTAATAGGGAGTTCAACCAAATGTGTAAGGATAGTGGGATTGTAAGACACTAGACTGCCCCAAGAAACCCTAAACAAAATGGGTTAGCCAAAAGAATGAATAGGACCTTATTAGAAAGGGTTAGTTGCATGTTTTTCCATATAAATTTACCAAAATCCTTTTGGGGAGGGAGAGGTAGTCTCAATGGCTGCTCATGTGATAAATAGGTCTTCATCAGCAGCCATTGACTTTAAAACCCCCTATGAATGGTGGACTGGTCATAAACCAAGTCTAAATCTCCTTAGAGTGTTTAGGTGCTTAGCCTATGCTCATGTCAAGCAAGGCAAGCTTGAACTTAGAGCCAAGAAATGCCTGTTTATTGGTTATCCCACTGGTGTAAAAGGCTATAACACTCATTTTTTTTAAATCCCTCTTATCTTGTGCTCCACATCTGTACGTTGCGTTTTTAGTTAGGCTTACACCAGGGCTGATTTTTGGATTTGAATGATTGTGTTTAATTTGTGATGGTTAAAATGCTTTGAGAGGTGCAAAATCTTGACAAGTTAACTACTTAAATCAGGTTATGGACAAATTCTGAGAGTTTTGGTAGCCAATCCAAGTTGCAAGAAGGCAAAAGTTGAATGTGCATGATTTAGTTGGTTCTTGGATATGGACTGAAGTATGGTTCTTGGCAATGAATTTTATGGAATTTCTGCTGGAGGAGCTGGAGTTTTCTTAGAAAATGTCAGGCAGTAACAAGTCTTTCAGACTCTTGGCTCGTATAATGTTGAGAAAAACGTGGTTGAGTGAAATTTGAAATAGATGCTTGACAATAGAAATAGTTTTCATGAAGGAATGGATGGTATGATTTGGTTGGGTTTTAGATCATATTGGCCATGTCACTGATGGATCAAGAACTGCAAGAGAAGTCCTGATATTGTTTGTTTAAAAGGTTCTGGCCATCCTGGGGCAGGAGCAAGAGGTTCTGTGTATGATTTGTTTTTGGGAATATATGTCAGGCTCGAACTGAGCAAATTGTCTAATATAAAGAGTTTTTCTTTATACGGAGTCAAAGATCTAGAGATCGAAATTTCAATCGTAGTTGAAAGTAGGTAAAAGATAGACAACAGTTTTACCTGCATCTCCTTGATTATTAACAAAATAGCACTAAATGAACCAGAATATTTGTAAAGTGCTTCTGCCGTTGCATTTGGTTTGGATTTTGATTTGGATGTTTCCAGTTGGTCTATTATGTTTTGTGTTCTATGATCTTCTAGAGCCTGTTTAGATGGGAATGAAACTCATGGGACTTTGTGTATGTTCTATCAGTTGTTCATTGTGCTATGCTTGGCTGTGTATGGGAGATGATAGAGATTTGGTGATTTATGGGACACATTTTATTGAGTTATTAGATTCAGTTTTAAGCTGAGGATACACTCTTTGTGAATTCAGGAATATGAATTGTGTACAAAAATGAAATTCTCTAAAATTCTCTTTGGCCTTCATAGAACAGGGAATTTGGTGTCCTGGCATGCTTGCTTCCACGCCATCACAAGGCAAATTTGTCTGATCATTATTCATTTTTCTATCTGTTAAATGCTTTCCATTTCGATGAGCTGCAGATTGATGGGCTTACTTGAATAGTTATAGCCCCCTCTTGTCACTGTATCTACTTTTCCTTTTCTTAAATAGATTTTTCCAATTAACAAACGTCATGCTTCACGCTCTGGGGGTTATGAAATTGGTACCAAACAGAAGTGAATCTTTGTTTTTTTTTTTTAAAGATTACACATTAGATTTCATAACAATTATTTATAAGATTAAATATATTATTAATTATATAATTAAGAAACAGTCATTTACAGAAAACAAAATTATATTTAGTAAAAGAAACAAAGAGCAAAAAATTCAAAAAAGAAATAAAAATGAAATAGTAGAATAGCCACTTAATGGGCTTTGGGTTGATATTTTTAGGGGGTGTTTGTTAAAATGAGCAAGATAAGATAGTATTAAAATAAGATTGAGATGTTTTTCAGATCAAGATATGAAATGGTCAAGATAAAGTTGAAAATTATTCTAAGATTTTTATTAAATTGTTAAATTTTTTAGAATTCATTGGTAATTGTACTTTTTCTTTTCATATTTCTTTTCATGTGTTTGTTAATACATATGATAAGCATCAAGATAAGGGTTTTTTAATCAAAATATTCTTATTACCAAATTTATGAGTAAAATAATATTTTATGATTAATATGAATTGTCAAAAAAATTAAGATTAAAATTAAAAATAATATTTTATTTTCTAAATTTATGTTTAAAAATAAATTTAAAAAGAGTTAAAAAGTATAAATAATAATTGTTAGAATTACAATAATTCCACCTAGATAATTAAAAATAGTTAAAATATATTTTCATAATAGATAATAAAATATAAAATTAAATAAAATAATTTAAAAATTGATGAAATGAATTATATTAATTAATAAAATATATATAGAGCGAGAGAAATTTAAATTTTAAAAATCAATGAAATGAATAATATTATTTAAATTTTAAAAATTGTCAAAAACATATAATAATTTAAAAATATATTAAATAATATTAATTATAAGAGTTAAATAAATAAGTTTTTTTAATAAATTTAAATCTTTAAAATGCATCAAATGGCATTAACTATCCTACAAAGGACAGATTAATAATTGAGTCTTATATTGAAATAGCTAAATAAATTTATCCGAGAGAGCAGGTTGGATAAATTTATCTTGAAAGGAAAAGATAAGAGGTCATGCGAAACTTTTTTCGAAAATGGTTAGATAAACTTAACAAACACGTTGAAAAGACCAAATATGTGGAATATTTTTCATATTTGACATTTTCTTCCTCTTATTTTGAATAGATTAGCCACTTAATGGGTTTTGGGTCAATATTTCTAGTATCTTTTTTAACTCTTTTTTTAATAATTTGTAACTTAGAGCGGTATTTATGTGTTAGAAAAATCAAAATTCATCAAGTACTGAGGCCGTGTGCTAATGACGATGAAGATGAAGAAGAATATTTTTAAGTTTTTAATTAAAATTTAAATTTTTTAATTATTTTCTTTTTATTATTAACCAAATGTTGAAAAGTGATTTTTAGAAAATTAATATTTGTTTAAGATTTTTTACATAAAATAATTTTGCAAGAAAATGCGATTTTTTTGATAAAATAAATAGAGCCTACAAGAAATGTTTTTATAATGAATGAAGCATACATGCATTATATATGTTATGATTCAAACATCATAATACATTTGACTTTTTAATTCAAATTGTAACACAAATATTAATACAATTCAGTTTACAAAAACATCAAAATAATAATTTAGGTCAGCAAAGAAGAGTGACAAGCAAGTAGACATAATTTAGCCGGGGAAATATTATATTCGTAAATAATTTTGATAAATAATTTTTTTAAATTGACATGTCATACATAAATTTATAATAATTTAATATAAAATTAATAATAAATCTATTCACTTATTATTATAAATTATAGTTAATTTTAAATAAAATTATTGTAAATTTGTTTATCGTGTTAATTTATAAACAAGAGTTATTTATCAAAGTATAATAATTTTCAATTTAGTGATAGGTAATAAGAGTGGGTGAAATTTGACATAATAAAGTGGCCTTCCATTCTTCAATCATTCATGTTGAGAAATCACCTGTGTAAACCAATACACAACCATGCGACCAAGAACAAGAGAAGTGCCAAGATTCACAAGTAATCGAACTAAACGAAAGAAAACGAAGAACACAACGCATATACGTGTTCGGATCCAAAACGAATCCTACTCACGGCAGAGGCTCCGCCTCTAGTCAATCCACTATATGAATATAAACAAGGATTTACACAATACACACACAAGATCCTCACGGCCACTCTCAAAGCAGAAACAAAACAAAAACAAGAAGACAAAACAACTAGAGTACAAAGCATCAAATGGCCGAGCAACACATGCACTCAAACCTCACCAATCTCTCCCTCAAACCACCCAAGCGATTATGCACTTACCGAGAACGAGATCGAAATCACCATCGTCTTCTTTTTTGTTCTAATCTACAAAGAGCGCCTTTGATCTTCTTCGTGATCTTCTCGTTCTGCTCTCTCTCTCTCTTTGTGTGCGTTCTTGATGCCCAATTAGGGCTTCTTAATTTGTGACTATTGCACCACCATTTCCCCCAAATGCCAGCCTTAATATGTATGGGCCAAGTGACATAAATGGAAATAACAAGAAAGGAAGCAAGACACGGGCTTGGGCTTTAGCCCAATTCAATTTATAGACATATACACAAATGCAGCCCAAAATGTAAAATACATTTTTGAATCACAAATATTAACAAATTCCACCTTGATTCAAGAATGGATTAATAGTGGACTTGATAAGAGACCTCTACAACTCTCCCAATTACAACGGGAGCATATTTGAGCAACGACAGCTTGCTCAAACTTAAAACTTGAGACCAACTCGACTAATACATGCCTCATTAAGAGCAACAGAAACCTCTATCAAGACTTCTATAAGCAAGACATCATGGTTAACACTCAGCCTTACATTAGACACAGAAATTTCCTAAGGTTTCACCTTAAGACTGACAAATTTCCACCTCAAATTGTACATTATCAGTTTGTTCAGGTAAGTCTAATTCTACAAGGCCATTCAGATACTACAAGACCAGACACACATCAACATCTGGACCTCATCAGTTTTAAAAAACTTAATCATCTTTCCTGTTCAATATTCAAAGGTTTTCCACTCCTTAAACTTCTCAAAAGATTCATTTTTACACCTAAGGAAGAATACCCAAAATCTCTCCAGAATATCCAGCAACAAAGAAAGAAATATCAGGTCCTAGACAAAAAATCAAGAACTCGGATTAGCTCCCAATAAAGAGACAGAGAAAGCAACTCACAACCCATGGGAATAAAAAACACAGGCATCTATGAGAAACTCTACCCCATACCATAAAACAGAATTCATTTTGCCCTCCAGGTTACAAACCTAAACAAATCCATTCATGTCTAACATGCTTAACTCTGACAGCTCTCTTATAACTAATGTGCCCTAGCTTGTTCATGCCTAGATCCAAAAATGGACAGCACTACCAATAAACAGAGATATAAACAACACTCTAATTTATTTCATACCTGCAATGTTGTGATCTCCACATTTACCTGATGAAGAACATTGTCTGCCAAATTGAGGATTATCAAGGAATAAGCCATCTCATCCACGTCCAGCCTTTCTTGGGTGGTCATGGAGAGTTGCTTATCCTCTTCCTCTTTTATTTCTATCAAGGCCTTTGAATAATAGTTCTGAACCAAGATCGCCTTCATATTCTTTTGCCACATACCGAAGTCACCATGGCTGACAAATTTCTTGAGTTTCACCCTAATTGGTGCCATATCCTGTTTGTTTCTTTAATATCTTGCAAAGGAAAAACAAATACCCACCAGCATACAGAATCCAAAACCAAATGCCAATAACACAGAATTTAAGAATGAAACCAGAATGACGTGAGATAAACAGCAAGATATCCAAACAGAAACTTCAACAAGCAAAGAGAACTCAAACCAATAGACATATGCCAACAGCAGGAACTAGAAATACACAAAGGCTCGGCAGCACCAACATTCACACAAAAAAAAAAATCGGACAGAGACAAAATTGCAATCAAAACAAGAAAATGGACCAGCATTTAAAACAGTATAGAGATCAGATTGTGATACTTCAAATACACCTAGCAATTACACACAATCAACCTTAATAGATCCAATTTCTTAGAAAACAATCAAGTGATATACACTTACACCAGGAAGTAAAACATACTCCTATCAGTAATGAATCTTGCAATAAATAAACAATAACAGCAAGAAATCAACTGCAACGATGAATAAATGAAAGAAATAATCCAATCCAGTATACTATAGATCAATGACTGCCTCTTCAAACCTACCTTGATTTCGATTTAAAACAACTCAAGAACACGGTGAGGATCAGGAGAAAAACAAACACACTCGCTGAAATCCTAACTTAAATTAAGAATCAACACGAAATCAAAAACAAGAAACTACAACCACCGTAAATACCATAAACAAATACAGCAATAACAACAAGCAAAACAGGATATCAAAAAACAATCCAATATATCTCACCGGACAGAAACGACTTAGGGCAAAGGAAAAATGATATTTACTTACTAAATCGAAAAACCGATTTCGGCCTTTGATCTTCCCCGAATGTCGCAGCCTTTTGTTCTTTTGATAGCCTTCGATCCGCTTTCACGCGTCCTTGACTGTTCTTGACTCTTCAATCTCGGTTCCTCTGATCTCGAAGATAACTCCGGATCTTGAATGCCAACAGATCTGGTTCGCCCTCGAATGGCTCTGATGCCACTTGTTGAGAAATCACCTGTGTAAACCAACACACAACCACGCGGCCAAGAACAAGAGAAGTGCCAAGATCCACAAGTAATCGAACTAAACGAAAGAAAACGAAGAACACAACGCATATACGTGTTCGGATCCAAAACGAATCCTACTCACGGAAGAGGCTCCGCCTCTAGTCAATCCATTATATGAATATAAACAAGGATTTACACAATACACGCACAAGATCCTCACGGCCACTCTCAAAGCAGAAACAAAACAAAAACAAGAAGACAAAACAACCAGAGTACAAAGCATCAAATGGCCGAGCAACACATGCACTCAAACCTCACCAATCTCTCCCTCAAACCACCCAAGCGATTATGCACTTACCGGGAATGAGATCGGAGCCGCCATCGTCTTCTTCTTTGTTCTGATCTACAAAGAGCGCATTTGATCTTTTTCGCGATCTTCTCGTTCTGCCCTCTCTCTGTGTGCGTTCTTGATGCCTGATTAGGGCTTCTTAATTTGTGACTATTGCACCACCATTTCCCCCAAATGCCAGACTTAATATATATGGGCCAAGTGACATAAATGGAAATAAAAAGAAAGGAAGCAAGACACGGGCTTGGGCTTTGGCCCAATTCAATTTATAAAAATATACACAAATGCAGCCCAAAATGTAAAATATATTTTTGAATCACAAATATTAACAATTCATTTGGTGAAGTTGGCTGCAATGATTTGCTAGAGTTAGCTCTAACTTGTGTTTTTACAAAGAGAAAAAAGAAGAACAATTTTCAAAAAGAAGTATTAAGAATACAAATGTATTTTAATTTAAAATTGGATGATTTACAAGTGCAACCAATGAGCTATTTATAACTTACAAAATATATTAGAGACCACACATTTAAAAAAATTAAAAAATTAAGTACAACCATACAATTAATACTAAACCCATTCAATACTTAAATTAAGTATAATCACACAATTAACACTAAACCCAATCAATACTTAGCAAATGGAACACACACATATGACAGAGCTAACTTAATAATGCAAAAGTAAAAAAAAAAAAAAATAAGTTTGCACAAGTTAGGCTTTATTTGGTCTTCTTTAGTTGATACTAATTTGGATTTGGGCTTTTTTTGTGTTTTAAAATATTTGGGTTGCATCAGTTCTCCCTCTCCTGAAAACAACTTGTCCTCAAGTTGGTCAAGGTATTGGTTCTGGACCATGGTACTTATACAAGTCTTCAGCATTGAAAGTCTTAGAAATTGCATAACTTTCTGGTAGATCAATGATATAAGCATTATTATTAATCTTTTGGAGGATGTGAAAATGACCAATCTTCTTCTTCTTAAGCTTATTGTATTCCCCGATAGAAAGTCGTTCTCTACGCAAATGAACCATGACATAATCGTCTACATCGAAAGATTTGAACCTTTTGTACTTGTCAGCGATGGTCTTGTACTTTGTAATGAACTCTTGTAACTTCTTCTTGAATTTTCCATAGATGTTGGTCACCTTATCGATCAAATGATCAACAATGATACTCACTCCAGATAGCTTTGGTAAGGGAACCAAATCTAGAGTATGCAATAAAGGTCGAATATAAACAACTTCAAATGGAGATTTGCCACTAGAACGATTTGACACGTTGTAGGCAAATTTAGCTTGTGATAGGACATTGTCCCACTGTCTTGGGTTTTCTTTGATCAAACATCGCAAAAAATAGCTTAGCGTGCAATTGGTAACCTTAGTTTGCCCATTTGTTTGTGGACGACAGGTGTTGCTGAACTATAAAGTTGTATCAAGTTTTTTCCACAAAGTATGCAAAAAATGATTGAGAAATTTGCTATCGCGATCAGAAACTATTATTTTTGACAATCTATGTAAACGAACAATCTCCTGAAAGAATAGTTGAGTAATGTGGGTAGCATCTAAAGTTTTCTTGCAAGGAATAAAATGAGCCATTTTAGAAAAACGATATACCGCAACAAAAATAAAGTCTAAACCTCTTTGTGTCCGCAATATTCTCATAATGAAATCCATGGACAAATATTCCCAATGGGCATCAGGAATAGGAAGTGGCATGTACAACCTAGTATTCTAAGTGTGTCCCTTTGCAGTCTGGCATGTATAACAACACTTGGCAAACTTCTCGACATCATGCTTGAGATGCAGCCAAAAGTATCAAGATTCAACTAATGAAATGGTCTTGTCTCGCCCCATGTGCTCTCCTAGTCCCCCAATAATGTGTTCTTTGAGACATCCTCTAGGAATACATAAACAATTTTCAAAGAATAGAAAACCATCATGTATTTGATGTTTATTTGCAACCCCGTTAATGCATTGCTGCCATTTTTCTTTGAAATCTTCATCATCTGCATATAGATCCTTCAAATAATTAAAACCAATTATTTCATTTTTAACTATTGTCAATAACAAAACTTGATGATTCAATGCATTTGCGACTTTGTTCAACTAGCCTGACTTGTGTTGGAGTGAGAAAGTAAAATCTCTAGATATAGGCAATCCATTGAGCATGCATCTGATTGACCTTGGAAGAATTGTTGAGATACTTGAGAGCTTGATGATTTGTGTTGAGAATAAATTCCTTTTGTACTAGGTATGATTTCCATTGTTGCAAAGTGCGAACAACCACATACAATTCTTACTCATATGTTGACCACTTATTCCTTACGTCACTGAGTTTTTCGCTAAAAATTAAAGGCTATCGGCTTCATTTCTTGATATACAACTGCTCTAACTCCTACCCCAAAAATGTCACAATCAACTTCAAAAGGTTTGTTAAAGTCAAGAAGTGTCAGGACATGTGCATTTGTAAGTTTCTCATTTAAAACTACAAAACTTTGTCCTGCTGCCTTATTCTAAACGAATTGCTTCTGCTTTAAACAATCAATAAGTGGTGCAGCTATGGTATTGAAGTTCTTCACAAATCGCTTGTAGAAAGTTGCAAGGTCATGAAAACTCCAAATGTCGAATAACAAAGCCCAAGAAAATTAGGTTGTCTGTCATAAATCTACATTTCTTCAGGTTAGCATACAACTTATTTACCCGTAACGCTTCAAAGACTTCTTTCAAATGTATAAGATGTTCTTCTTCGCTATGGTTATAGATTAGGATATCATCAAAGTATAAAACAACAAACTTCTCAATGAAAGGTTGAAATACTTGATTCATTAACATCATAAAAGTACTTGGAGCGTTAGACAGACCAAAAGGCATGACTAGCTACTCATACAACACTTCATGAGTTTTGAATGTTGTCTTCCATTCATCACTGGGATGGATACGAATTGATGGTACCCACTCCGTAAATCAATTTTGGAAAATGATTTTGATCATCCCAATCTATCAAGCATGTCATCTAATCGAGGAACAAGAAATCGATATCGTACCGTAATCTTGTTAATTGCCCGACTATCTATGCACATCCTCTACCTTCCATCTTTCTTTAGAGTTAGAAGTGCAGGTACGATTACTGGACTCATGCTTTCTCGAACCAAGCCTTTGTTAAGAAATCTTTGACTTGTTTGTGCAGAATCGCATATTCTTTGGGACTCACGCGGTAGTGTGACAAGTTGGGTAAGCTTGCTCCAGGAACAAGATCAATATGGTGTTGAATATCCCTAAGTGGAGGGATTTCGATAGGTAACTCATCGAGAATAATATCATTGAATTCCGCTAGTTGAGGTCGAACCAAATTTGGTACGTTTTGAGAGATAAAAGCTTATTTTAGCACAAAAATGAGGTTGGTTCTGACCTTCGAACAGGCTAGACCGTTTGGTTGTTTCATTGGGATAAGACACGTCTTTATAGAACATAAATGTATTATTTTTGCCATTGTGTGTGGTATTTAAATCGACTTGCCATGGATGACCTAGTAACATGTGATAAGCATCCATATCAATAACATCGCATAATACATCATCTTTGTACATGTCGATTGAGAAAGGAATATGACATTGCTCCATCACTTTTGTTTCACCCACATCCTTGAACCACCCAATACGATACAGAGATGGGTGTGGCTGAGTTGGTAACTATAATTTATCCACCATGGTCTTGGACACTATGTTTTTGTTACTTCCGCTATCAATGATAAGATCACATATCAGTTGACTAACCACACATCGTGTCTTAAAGATGTGGCGCTGAAAGTCTTCTTCTTTCTTTGGGGTGTACATTAGTCGCCTGATTACTAATGATACACCTTCATCTTTGTAAGTGACCTCTTTAAGTTCCGCTTCTTCCTCGAACCCATCATCTTCCAGATAGACTTTTTCTTTAATGTCATCATCACGAGTAGCCAAATTGATTGGTTTTCTTTCATGATATTGGTTAGAGTAATGACCTGTTTGCCAGCAATGGTAACATTTGTTTCCCCTTGGGACGGTATAAGCTAGGGTCGTTGGAATTGGACTTGTTCATTGTTTTCCTTTGTGGTTGTGCAATCGGTTGGCTCTGAAAAGGGTTTTTCCTTGGTGTTTCATCATGTAGCCTTGTCACAATCTTTCTTTTTCCCAAATCTGGTTTTTGTGGTGGTGCAAAAGATTGCAATAACATTGGGTTACAGGTTCATTTTTTGCTGAGTTGTGCTTCAATTTTCAAAGCAAGTTGAATGGCACTAGACAGAGTACTATGCGATTGCTTAAACACCTTGTCTTGAATATTGGCACGAAGTCCATCAATAAATCTTGAAATCTTCTGATTTTCAAATTCACGAATGTCAACACGTGCAACAAGTTTGTGAAATTCAGTAACATACTCATGTACCGTTCAATAGGCTTGCCGACAATGTTGATAGCGACTGAAAAGTGCTTGCTCGTAATCTGGGGGAAGAAAGTGCTCGACCATCAATTGTTTCATCTGATGCCAAGTTCAAACTTTGTTTTTGCCATGCTAAATCCTTGCTGATTGTAACTAGTCCTACTAAGCTAACTCGCTTCCTTAGAGTCTATAGGCCACCAATTTGACTTTCAGGTGTTCTTTTATTCCCTAGTAATCAAAGAACTTTTCTACTTCGGCCAACTAATCGAGAAATTCTTCGATCACGAATAGACCATCAAATTGTAGAATTTCAATCTTCATACAATAGTCATTTTATTGAGGCGTTTGGTTATTTTCTAATGGAATTGGATCTTTTTCGTCTTCATTCGAATCTTCATCTTGAAAAGTTGGTTTCTGTTTTGCTTGAGATTTTGATGAGGATTAGTCTTGTTATATCTCTATTGTCAGAAGTTATTGTTTGGTCCACCAAGGAAGTGTTGGAATTGTTGAGTCAAGGTTGTACGCATTGCTTCCATATTCTGTAATCTTCCTTCAAGTGCATCTACTGATTTCTTTTTTCTTTTTAAATAAAAAACAAAATCTCCAAACAATAAATTGACAATTTTTTTTTTTAACTCTAAGGAAAAGGCCAAGAAGACTCCAAAGTATATGTAGGATTTTTGTTTGGGCTTGAAATATGATATGGTAAGGTAGTTGTTAGGCTTTGATTTTGGTAGATATTGGGCTTGGATAGTTGAGGCTAGGATTGAAGTGTTTGTAAAGATTAGTGGCAGTGAGTTTGGTTTCAAGATGGGAATTGTAAAAATAGTAGAAGACAATGAGGGTTTTTTTTTTCTTTTCTTTTTGAAAATAGTGGTGATTTGTAAAGATGTTGAAAATGGAAGTAAGGTGATGGGGGTGGTGATGGAAATATCTTGGTAGTGTTGAAGTAGTAACTAGGAAAGCTCCATCTAATATAGAGGAAATCTCTTATACCAATTGACGTAGTGATTTACTAAATTTTGCTATAACTTGCGTTCTCACAAAGAGAAAAGAGAAGAACAATTTTCAAAGAGAAGTACTAAGAATACAAATGTATTTTGATTCAAGATCGGATGTTTTACAAGTACAACCAAATAAACTATTTATAGTTTACAAAATGTATCAGAGACCACACATTTAAAAAAGTTAGAAAATTAAGTACAACCATATAATTAACACTAAACATACTCAGTACTTAAATTAAGTATAACCATACAATTAGCACTAAACCCAATCAATACTTAGTTAATAAAACACACGCATAACACAAACCTAACTTAATAATGCACATGTACAAGAAAAAAAAAACTTCCACAACTTCGCCTTCATTTGGTCTTCTTTGGTTGAAACTAATTTGGACTTGAGTTTTTTTTTTTTTTGTGGTGTTTTTAAAATATTTGGGTTGCATCATTGGCTATCTTATTTAAATGAAGGTTTAAATTTTTTTAACAAAGTAAAGCGAGACAAGGAGAAATCAGGGAGGTCCCAGCCAGCAGCAGCCTCAAGCTAACAACAACTAGTTGCCTATTGAATCAAATCAAATCAGCCACAACAGAGATAGGAAAAGGATCTTCCCCCTTTGCTTAGATTTATAGAAGCATTTCAACTTAATTTTAATAATGTTAATAGTTTACATTCATTTATTCAAAAAATTATCCATCAACTAATTTTAATTTTTCTAAAAAGTATAATTTATATTTTTAATGTTTTTGTAAAATTAATTGATTATTTTCTGATTTGAAGAAGAACAATATTATAGGGATGTGGAACAAGTCAATTACACCTAGCTACTCATTTTAGATGTTAATAATTTTGTTTTAATTTCTCTCATTCTCTGGCAGGCAGCCCCAAGGGCCCAGTTTTAATTAATTGAAAATAGAAGAATGTTACTATCTTAGATTCAACCCAGAAGAATTTCATGTCTCAAAGCTCATAAAGGACACTGATTGATTAATTTTAACACTGAGAGTCTGCTTCAAATTTCAACCTCATGAACATTAACAAACAGTGGTGGTGGAGACCTGAATTCCATGGGTATCATAAGAGTGAATGATAGCTAGATATATAGATGCTTAGAGGACAGTGCTTGTTATATGCGAATGTTGATCATAATCCTATTGCCACGACATGTAATGTTGAAGAACAATGTTACAAAGACCTTTATATATACATATATGTTTGTCTTCGCTTAGTCAAATTGGTTTGTTAATGTTGTATCTCTCACTTTGTTCGCTTCATTCTTAATGTCTGCTGTTAGTAAAAACACAGACCCTAGCTATTTTGGTGTTTGAAGCCTCATTTTTCAAAAATAATTTTTACATATTTTGTTTTATTTACTTATTTAGGGTTAGAGAGCTGGCAATGTCCTCAACAAGAAGTAGACCAACACATCTCCCAATTGGAATACCAAAAGAAACATTGAGACGAGGGAAAAATATTTTTGGAAATTACATCTGATCATATCATATGTTTTGTTTTTCAAAACAAAACCCAACAGTTTAAAGAGCACTTTGATATTTCATTTTCCCCACTTTTCTGTCCATTCATGCACGTGCGGTTGATCAAAATGCAAATCCAAATCCATCTACTATAAGAAACTAATTAAATCTGGAAGATCACGAGGACAATTACCATAAGGCTGATCATCATCAAGTCGAATCAAAGGCGAGTCGAAAGGGTTCTCTTTTCTCAAACCAGGACTTGTAATTTCTTCTTTCAACTCTGCCAAATCTTCATCAAACAGTTCCCATTCTTGCGTGATTATCGTCTGCAATCCGCATTTCAGAACCTTCTCTTCTTCCATCGGTTCTTTCTCCTGTTCTGGAACAACCTGATCATCCTTTCGACTGCAAATCCTATCCGGAACTCCATTGATGATGCGCTCGAGCTCTCTGACGCCTTCTTCCGGCAGCCGTTTTATGGTGGGGCACTCCGACGCCCTTAAAACTCCGATCTCACGGCAATACTCGAAGTACAGAGCGAGCTCCTCGCTCTGCACGGTTGCTTTCTGAACAAGCTTCAGAGCCCACGAGGCTTGAATTTTCCCGGCCGAATGAATCTTGACGAGAATTTTGGCCATGGCGTTGCAGACTTTGCTGTACACGTCGTAGACCTCGAGGATGACGCAGTCCATGGCTTCGAGAACAAGCACCGTCATTATCTTCTCCGTTTGGGGCTTGATCTGGAGCAACAAATCAAGCAACTCTTGCAGTTTCTGAACCCTAACCAGATCCTGCGTGATGGGTTGCTCTTCCGTTCTCGATTTTTGTTCATGCATATCCATGCTAACGAAGGTTGATTTGTGATCGAGAAACGTGTAGTAGGCTCGAATGAAGGCGTTGAAGCCCCACGTTTTGGCGGCGCTGCCATGACCGTCACGGAAGTTAGAAAGATCGAAGGGGAGCCGGCCGATCTTCTGCGCCGCCGGGACCTTGCAGGCGAAGACGGCGTGCATGAGAATCAAGCCTTTTAGGGCCACGACCCAACTCCGAGTTTTCTCCATTCTCATCCATAGAGCCCACAACAAAGGTTTCAGGTAGGCCTGCGACAATCGTACCCAAGACACGACTTTCTGGGTGCTTCGATAGTCGAGCGCGGAGTCGTCATGGCTGGTGGCCTTGATCACCGCTGCCTCGATGTCAGGGTGCCGGAGCGACGTCCGGCGGCCGAGGCTGGCTATTATGATGCTGTTGCGGTCCTTCAAGGCTCCGCAAGCCCTTCTCCAAAGCCTCATGGTATCAAAAACTTATTTTATGCGATCGTCGACGTCACTGTCACTGCAATTAATTAGTCACTCTATATATATATATATATATATTGCAGAGTGACAATGGGGTTTAAAATGGCAATCACATGGGAATAAGTTTTTGATCCGTTCAATTCAATTTGGTTTTCTGGCCCATGTTCGAACATTAGAACGAATCAAGATTAATTGCAAGCACAACTCAGCCTAGCTGGCCACGAAACTCCATTAATTCTCCACCTCGCTAAATTCGGCAAGGTTTACGTTGTTTTCAGCTTAATTTTAGAAACCATGACTGCACGTAAATAGTAGGTAACGGTCACCACTTGACTCCGTCGGAGCCAACTAGAAATGGGACATTTGGCTTTGTCGCTCTCCATGACTACTCAAACCTTTCTTTCAATCAAACCCAACTCGAATTAATGTAATGGGCAGACGACACCTGTAACTGTCTTTTATTTTCTTTTAACACGTGTATATGTTTTATCTTTTTTTTTTTAGCCATATGATATAAACAGCACGTTCGTGAGTGACTATTGGGTTTACAGACCGACCCTCTATTAAATTTTTAAAGGAAACCTCAAGGAAGATCAGTAATATTTTTAAAAATATAACGTGATTAATATAATTTAAATAAATCTAAAAAATAACATGTATATATTACCTTAGATTGGATCATAGTAATTTATATAAAATTTGAATCATCTTACGTCCACAACATCTGTAAATTAAATGAAGTTGAATGCCCATTATGTTCAAGTTATCTAATTATACGTTGTGATTAAAAAACCAAATATATATATATATATATATCTTGTCTTCCGAATGTATTATATAATGTGTCGATAAGTTATTTTTTTATTTTTTTATTTTTTCTAAAGTTGATAGGTTCGTTTGAGTTGTGGATCAGGAAATAAATATAATAAGTAAAGTATTTGATAACATTCAGTTTACTTATGTGTGTTGGAGGGTCTAAATTCAATTTGAGCATTTTAATATATTAATTAAATAAATATTCAAATATTTTATTAAATAATTATAATTAAAACTTAACTTTTAATTTATTAAATAATTTTATGTAATCAACCTTATATCACCTTAATCTCAAATGAAGCTGAGATCATTTTTATTTATAATTAGTCTTATTATCTAGACTTCCTCGATTACACGTGCTGTCACATAGTAAATATGTTTATTAATATTTTTTATATATATTCAAACTAATTTAATCGTAATTCTTAAATTTTATCTTTAATAAGTATTATTCTAATAGTCTTTGTGTTAAATTATGATAATGGTTAAAACATGTATTGATTAAGTTTGTAAATATAATAAATGCAAAAAGAAATTTGTATCTATTGCTCAAATATTAGTGGCTTTTTATGGGTTTTTTTTTTTTTATTCTTTCGCTAATATGCTTTTTATAGTGTTTCTCTAATTTTCTCAAATGGCTAGAGAATTTGATTTTTTTTTTTAATTGATGAAAATCTACCATTATTACATATTGAGTGTAAATTGAGTAAACTTACCAAACTTGCTTAATAATTTACAAATATTTACTAAATAAACATATAAAAATTAAATCTTAATTATAGAGAAAGTTAATGTAGCTCTTAACAAGTGAAATGACAACCTTAGACTTTGAGAAAGCCTATGCTATTTTGGGTTTTAATTTAACAAACAAGATCTTAATTCTAACTCTGTTATCTTTCCCAACAACTGTATTTTCCATAGAATGACATTTGAAGGGAGGCTGAAAGGTTTCAACTTTCAATTCAACCATTTGAAAAGTTGGTGTGGCAGCGGTTCGATTGGCCATGGAGATGGGCTGTTCTACTTCTCACATTCTACTTGAGACTTGAGGGTGATTCCATCGCAGTCATCTCTGCATTGCGAAATCGGGTTCACTTCTTATATTCAAATGGTCATTACATATCCTCTTTTTTTTTTTCACACGCTAGAAGTTTGTTAATGTTCTGAGTTTCTGCATATTAGGAAATCGGTATCTCTGTGGCGCACTATTTTGCTCAGTTTGGAATTGCTCTGTTAGAAGAAGTTCCTGTGCAAAATTTTTTTTTTTGAAGAAGTCAAAAAACAAATTCAAGAAAAGGAGGAATTTTTTTTTTTTTTTGGTGGGGTTTGTTTTTGGATGTGCATGTCTTAAGAATTTCCGAAGAAGAAAACAAAAAACAAATTCAAGAAGTAGAGGGTTTGTTTTCTTTTGTTTTTATGTTTCTGGATGCATATGAACTGTTTGTAAGAATTCCCGAAAGAAAAAAGGAGCGCCTTTTCCATGGACAACGGCTACTTAAAGCAAACCAAAGGCTCGCCCTTTCGGCTTTGCAATCGCGCTTTTCTTGGGTTGCACAGCTAATCCCCCCCGGTTGCCCTCTCTCTCTCTCTCACACACACACACACACACAGCTTGCTGTTTCTGCAAAACTAAGAAAAAGATGGAAAGTTGGGACACAGCTATGTTTTTCTCATACACTTTGTTACTGTTCCTAAAGCAAAACAAAGTGAAAAAGCTGTCTCTATCTCCCATATATCTATGCAGAGGCATAGATTTACGTGGGATAGGGACCCAATAAAGAAAGAAAAAGTCTGAATTCAGTAGATATGGTGCTTGGAATCTTTTCTCGCCTTTTCTTGTTCAGGCGATCCCCACCATTTCACCTCTTTCCCCCCCCCCCCCCTCTCTCTCTATTGATTGGGCTTTTCCTTTCCCTTCTGGTATAATCTTGTCATTTTTCTACATGGATTTTTTTTATGGGTATAATTTTGTAAGAGCCTTTTCTCTTTCTCCAATTTCATATATAATTGTGTACTTGGTTGGGGATTCTGTGCTTATTTTATGGCTTTATTACTCTTGTTTATGAATTTTTAGGATAAGAAAGAGAGCCTTATTCCAGTGATAGATGAGACCAGCAAGGCAAGAGATAGGATTGGGATGGATTTTTGTCAAAATGGGGTTGAATCCAACACTGAGTTCTGGCCAATAGAGCATCCAACTGAGCCTCCAGATGAAGATCAACCTGTGAAATGCCCAGTGCCAGACTCCTCACTTGTAAATGTAAGTTCTACTAAGAGTTCCCTCCATTTGTTCACATTTACCATGTAGCTGAGCTTGTTCTAGTAATCTGGCTTTTGATATGTTATACTTTTGCTGTGCTCAGTAAAAAATTGATGATATAATGGTTGTTTCAAGTATTGGTATCTATCTCCCTAGAAATACTGAAGCACGAAATTTAATTTTTGAAGGATGTAAAATTGAAATGGAAGCATCAAATGGAACAGAGATAGCTAAGACAAAACTACACAAGGATTTTTTTACTGTGGTTCATTCACAAATTTGGGCCGTTCACTGGCAAAGATGTTAATTTCCATAATGATCCTAAACACAGCTACGAAGAACAAGACCCAAAAGTGAAAACTTTGGCACAGATCAAACATATTGTTTCTGGACAACGTTGTCATTTTTTGATCTGTTTGTGAAAGTTAGATTTTATTTAAACAACATTGAGGGTGGGTGTCCAAGGAAGTATCTTACAAAGATTGGCATCTTATTTCAGCTAGAATCATTCTTACACACCTAACTGGGGAACCGGATTCCCTAAAGCCGTTCAAAAATTATTGCAAACACTGCTTTTCTTTGGGTTTGGGACATTTTAAATAGAAACATTATTTTCTCAAAAAATATGGGCTATTCACCATAAAGGTGCCACACATAGTATTTTATAAGATTATCCTCTCACGAACATAGTCAAGATAAAATACAGTGTTCGTCTAGGTAAATTTCTAGGGAGCCTTACACTGGAACTCAAGAGCTAGATAATCTCCATGAAGTATCCATTTTGCAGCTTCAAGAATGTAACCTTGTTTGAAGCTGTGATGTGATTATCCATGCAGAAAGGATCTCCAAACAAACATTGGTGTAACACAAGGGCATCTCCAGTGCATGAGGCTTCCCATCCTGTTCACACACAAAGCACTCGTCCAATCACCTTGCCCTCGCCTCCTCAGATTGTCAAAAATGAGGATTCACTTGAGAGGCTATCCAAACAAAGAAGGCCAACATGGGAGGGGTTTCCATGGTAGGCTAACTCTCCTTTTATTTTTGCTAGTGGCCTCATATAATGAGTGGGCAGTGAAGATTCCTTCCAGAGAGATACGTATCCGTAGTGTCCTGCCCAGTGATGTGGTGCTCATGTAACAAACCAAACATGGGGGATTTGGAATCGATTTTCAATCCATAAGATGACATTAAATTGAGGAGGCTGTAATCCACCTTAATGGGAGAGGCGAAAAATATTCCCCCCACCCTGAAGAAGTTTATTTCTGACAATATTAAAGAGTTCAGGAAAGATCTCACATGACAGCCCACACTCGTACCATACCTGGCCATAACCTCACTTTATTCCCTCCTCCAACTTTGAATAAGGTGGATTTAGGAAAATAGCTGAGACCTGCCTAATACCCCTCTGGAGCTCTAAAAGGGGTTCTAACCACCCCGGTTGACCATCATCTCCATAATGGGCATGCACACCTTGTCCCCTAACCCCCACTAAATGGTACTTTAATACTATTATACCAATCAAATGAGAATCCCTCTATAACTTTGTTAATCTCTTGGGTATAGTAATCAAAGCCATGTTATGCTAAGAAGACAAAACAAGGTACGGTTAGTGAAAGTAATCCTACCACCCTTAGACAGATATGTCTTTTCCAACTGTCTAGCTGATTTTTCATTATCTTAGAAAACGGTATCCTAAATGGCATTAGCTTGAGAAGATGGATAAACTGTGTAATGAACTACACCCTAACAGGCCTTTAAGTGATTATGCCTTGACCAACCATGGGAACAAAGCTTAATTTTAGAGGGATTGACCGTACACCCTGATGCTGTATTGAAGCACAATAGAACAAGTGAAGGAGCTCCTTGCGTGGTCCATAAAGTAACAACAAAGGGAGGTTTGATACACGGACACTGAGAACTTCCATGTAACCTCAAAGCCATTGATCTAATCTAAACTATAAGTTAGGAGACCAAGAGCTACTGTACTAGGCATGAACAAAAACAAGAAAAGAGGATCACCCTAGTGAAACTCTAGAACTATGGAAAATAATCTACAGGGACCTTGTTCACCAAAACTGTGAACTTCTGAGAAGATATACAATCAAGAATTCAGGCCCACTGTCTCAACGCAAACCCCATCCTCTTAAGCACAGACTAAAACTCCAATTCACATGGTCATGAAACTTTAAATAATCCTCGGACCAGGACTTCTGCCCAGAATCAATGCATTCATGAGCAATAAAGCTGCATCCAGATTCTGCACCCCCCACCCCGTGTGCACAGCGGAAGGCATTCTGGAGTCCAAGAGACTACACTAACCAGCATCCTAAGCCTATTAGATAATACTTTAGCAAAAAAGAAAATTTGGTAAATACTCTGTGGGAGGCTGATAGGCTAAATCCTTTGACACCCAGGCTTCCCTTCTTAGGAATGAGAGCTATCAAAGAAGCATTTAAGATGTTTTTTACACTTCTGGCAATACATTTTCGGGGCAATATGCATAATGGAAGAATAGAACAAGCATCAAATGAGATTCCAACGGTGGGTTATCTATGATACAGTTATCTGTGAACCTTGGTAGGTAATTTTGGTTTGCTAGAAAGTTGCTTCTGCCCCTGGAGTACATATAAAGATTGACCATGTTATGAATAGTTGTGTTGGTTGGTATGATAATCATTAAATAACTCTGCAATCAGCTTCACTCTACATTTGGTTAAATGTCTGCTACTTGCACATGTAAGAGTCGAGATACTTACTATTTCCTCAATGTCCTTGTACATTCATCAGTTTTAGTTGCTGGGAAACCTTGAAACCTAGTTTTGTCTAGTTACTGCGTTTCCATCACGGAGTCTTAGCATTTGTTGTCAATCGATAAAATCCTAGGAGACATCCTTAAATAAGCCACTACTCTATTCTATTGTATATGTCAACGCTTTCAGGGTCCCTGCTGAAATCCTACTTTGACAACCATCTATTTAGCAGATGACAGATCTTTCATATATGGTAAAAGTATGAAAATCAACAAGAGTTTAACCTTTTAACTGTAAGGATGGCCAAATGCAGGAGGAGCAGTTCTGCGATAGCCCCCGGAAGAGGACAGAACTATCAGCAGTAGTGAACAAAGAAGGAATGATGGTGGTAGCTGCCGCAGCTGCAGAGCCTCCTGCTCAAGCAGTGCGGAAGCGGCACCACGCAGCCACTCACAGGGATCATACAGTAGTAAATCCACCGTTGAGAAGGCCACCAGTCCATCCTCTTCCAACCCGTGATTTTACAATCTTCCAATTGCTTCAGCCGTTCAATAAGTCCGAGTCATGACAAGGTATTCCATTTTCTCATGTTATGCTTCGTTTCCTTTCCTCCCCCTAAGGAGAAAGGTGAATCCTTTGAGTTCATGGAGAAGTGTTTTCACCAAATTCATTTTCCCAAACTGACTTAGCCTTGCCTAACATATAATATAGGGCATTGCTTCGGGAAGCCGCTGGGGTTTCTCCCAACCAAGTTAGCCTTTGAGATTCAGATGTATACTGTCTTCAAACTTCTTGTAGCTTACTTGTATTAATTATATAGTTATGTCTTATGATTGTTCAATTGAATTTCACCTTTTTCTTTTTCTCTCGTCCTTATTGCCCTACTAAACTTGGGAGTCAATACTTGTATCCAGCTTTTGCCTAATGCTTCTCTGTTTTTTGTTTTTTTAAAAAATCCTTTAACAACTCAAATTCAAGCAGCTTCACCGTTATTCTCAAGATTTGCCCATTTTTTCTAATGCTTTTAGAATAAAAAAATTATACAATTTTTAATCTTCATATTACAATTATCTTTTAAAACCAATAAAAAATATTCTCCATTATTTTCAAAAATTAAAAATGTCACAAAGACAACTGTTCTGAAAATTCTTGAAACTAGTTAACTAATCACATAAATGTTAGCAATCAATAATTCAATATATATACATACATACATACACATAAGTGCTTGCGAATGCACAATATTGAACTTCAATAATTTTTTTGCCAAAACTCTTGCACAATAAAATTTTGGAATATCAAAATAAAATTGGAAGTTGCTCAAAAACTATATTCTGGATGGATTGCTAAAATTCCATTTGACAACTTAAAAATACATTGATCCTTGAACACTGCAATTTAAGCATGAAAGATGAAGGTGCTTTCATTCAACAAGGGATATACAAAGGGCAACAGCCATCCCAGTTACAAATGAGGATAATTGGATTGCCGTAGTTTTTATTGCAGAGCTGCCATTGTTCATCTCTGCCAGAACTCCAGCAACAGCAATGTATACAAACCCGCCTGCTGTAAATCCCTGCACAAATGGAACAGATAAGGACTGCAATATCGATATGATACCCGCGAAGGCAGGATGAGCAGTCAGATTGAAGACTAACCTCAATCAAAGATGATTGTCCTGGATCTTGTCCCAAAACTAAAGCCTGTGTGATAATAGGAAAATTCATCTTGAAGTTTTTTGTTCAATTGAGATGATCATTAATGGGGAGGAACAAAAAACAAGCCTCAAATGTGTCACCCTGAGATATTACTTACCAATGCTGTTCCTGCTAATGCCACTAGTGCTGAGAGGAAATTGAAAAAGAGAGCTTTGGAGGGACTGAAACCAGACCTTACCAAGATTCCAAAATCGCCTATCTGCAAAAGGGTTCAACACTGATGAGGAAACTGAAAAAGAGTGCTTTTGAGACTCAAATCAGATATTTTCAAGATTCCCCCAAATCACCTATCAACAAAGAGATATATATATATACACATAATCAGTCAAAAATTAAAAGTTTTCAAGGATGAAATAAAGCATGGCAGTATGATTATTTTCTCATCTAGCATAGAAGAGGGCGAACACAACAATGCCAACACAGAAAATCCTCAAACAAGTGGCAACAACACATTTCAAGCAAGTTCAATACAAAAGCTTTGGTCATCAGATAAAAAGTAAAAAACAGATACTGTAAAGATCTCTTGCTAATCACAATACACCATGTTCCTCTGGGAAAGATCAATGAATTCCACGCTAACATAATGAGCATTGCCAAATCAAGTAAATTCAACAATAGGTAAAATTGGAGTAGTGAAGAAAGTCTCAAGAAAAATGGCTCATATAATAGGACCAAAATAGAGAAGCAAATATAACAACGTGCAGCATGAAGATCCCTTCTGAATCTTTTGTATTTAACTTGCTAGAACATACCTCCAAATTAATGTAATTATTATGAGTTAAACTTTATACAAATTATTGTTTATTGGAAAAACAATTTCTATAAAAAATAAAGGAACAAAGGGGAGAAAGGAACCTCTTGAGGAAGCTCATGGGCAAGCAGAAACAGTGTTCTGGACCACCCGCCCACAGATCCATAAAGGAGGAAAGCACTTCCCAAAGCCATCCCATCAGTGAAATTATGCTGAAATGTCAAATGCTTCAATATTTCAGCTTAAAAAAATATAGAATGAAACTGCATACAGATTTTCTATGTAAAACTGTAAAATCCTTGTATCGAGCATTCCAGCGTGCAGATGCAAGTGCCCCATTATATCCATCTCCACAGACATTGACACCAATCACAGAGAAACAACTTTACTTAATATATGAAAACAAAAGACAAGGGCAGAACCTGATGATAGCACATACCACACCATCGGAGAAGAGATTAAGATAACCAAACACAAGATTGGATGGTGAATGAGAAGATTCCCTTTCACTCGCAGATTTAGTACTGCTAGCTGGGCCATTCACAGCAACAGAAGAGGGTTTACCTTCTCCAGCATTAGTACCAGTATTTCTCTGCAATTTCAAAAAAAAAAGGCAACAGGAACAAGAAGGGCATGTGACAATTAGTTAACCATGAGCACCGGGAAAGTTAATCATCATGAGCCAACAGGAAATGTTGCATTTTACTATTAATCTTCATTACTATATCATAATCATAAGAGAATCACCACCTTGATTCAAACTATACTTTACAAACCATGTGCATGCCATCTTACTGTTCAAGGGTACTTTAACCATATAGGTAACATTGGAAAGTGGATCATTATTCTCGAAGAGAGATACTTCATCAGATATGCAAAATTTTGTTAACAAGAGTACATTTGATTTGGAAATCCCATGCACTTTAGCACTATTCTTCCCTCATATTTTACATTTGATTGTTTCTTGCCTTTCTTTCCTACAAAATCTTGCAACACATTAAGGTCTGAATCAATATTTTTTAGCTCAACATGTGAATGATGGACAACTAATAAAGCTTTTACATTGCAAGTTCAATTTTAGAGGCAAAAAAAGCCAATGCATGAGGCTCCTCGCTTTGTGGCGGTTGTTTTTGTATACAGCCTTACCCTCATTTTGCAAAGAGGCTATTTTCACAACTTTAACTTTTTAATCACAAAGAAACAACCTTATTGTTGCTATCAAGGCTCACCCTCTTCAATGCTTTGGGAAAATAAATAAAAAATGTGTTTTCATGCAACCACAAGAATAGACATTGTGGCAAAACATGTTTTCAAAAGCAGCATTTGTGGTGGGCAAATACAATATTCCAGAGAAGCAGCCTATAATTTCTCACTACGTGCATTTATAATATTCCACCACAAGAATAGAGCCAAACTACTGTGCATGAATAAATAGCAATTCTTTTGCACGTGGCAGATACAGATCATAGATCTATATATTTCACAGGTTCATATATATTTGTGCCTAGAGACAAGTCTTTTTTTCTTTTTTTTTGTCTTTTTCAAAAACGGTGCAATCTACTCCAGCTACTGCATGACCATACCTCCTGGTTCGCATCTTAATAAATGACTTAAAACCACACCCAGCTCAAAGCCAATGCCATCTGAGAGGAAATTTATATGAAATCACAACAATTGTAACTTCTCATCTTACCTTCCGAAGTTGAGCTTCAGGCTGCATTTGCTTTTCATGGATTAAACTGTCATCAGACCTTCCATCAGGAAATGCCCCCTTCGATGATGCTTCCAATATGTTACCATTGTTTTCATTGAGAGACTGCTGCTGATTCTCGTTGTGGCCATCGCTATCATCCTTCAACTTTTTACTGTTTCTATTATTGTAGTGGTGGTGACTATGGTTAGTGGCATTGGCTCCTCCGGAATTGTGTTCAACATACCTCACAATTTTCTCAACAAGAAGAAAAAGGACAATTCCAGCTGCAACAACCATAAGAGATCAGGTTGTAACTATCTAATCTGAAAAGTGGTTGATAAATATCACTTCAGAAAAATAACAATAAGATATACATAATTAGGAAATTGGTGGAAATATCATGAATTTATACATTAATATGATCAATCCCCAGTGGAAACTCATTAAAACAGTGTCTGGATGTCCTTTTTAAATTTGAGTGAACTTCATTGATTGTTTACATAGATTATAGTACAGGAAATTTACTAACTGTTAGAATGCCATTGCTTGAAAACTGCATGTTTGATGCTCAATAAGTTGCTTGGTATTTCCTCAAATGGCTTTATTCAAATGTCATCTGAAAATTTCAAATTTGATATTTAATAGATACTTGCTATTTTCTCAAATGGCTTACTTGAAGAAGATAAGTGACCTGATACCTTTAGTGATTTTCATGTTCAAGACAATATCTTTTTTGAGTCAATAGGCTTTGCATCCCACAAACATCAGTAAGAGATTTCTTATTGTGGGAGACTTATACAGGAGGTCTTTCAAGACACTTTGGACATAATAAGACAATTGGGTAAGTAGAGCCCCAGTAGAAATATTGCTTGCAAAGGTTCAATTATAGGTATAGATAAAATAGCAGTATACGACTGAGATCAACAAGCATGAACATGTAAGTTTCTCAGGTTACCCAGAACAGATAATCCAACTGAAAGATCTTCCAAGGAATGGGAATGCGAATGATCATCTCCGGAATGAGCATGAAAATGAGTATGACCCTCATGATTGTGGGAATGGGAGTGTTCACCACCTGTAAAACATTAGATGGCACAGACAATTATGACCTCAAATAATCCAAAGGTGCTGCATTGTTTTGCAAAAAACAAGTCTGAACATTCAGATCAATCTGTCTATCAAGCAGAAAAAGATGCTAAAAGGACAAGCTGCAAAGGGAAGAAAGCTTAAAATTCAAGGACACAAAAGCACAAACCTGTAGAACAGATCCTGTACTAGTAAAGCTATTTAGCCAAAAAAAAAAAGGAAGAAAGCTGACGCAGCTAGTTTTTCTTGCTTTCTTGTAGCATGCATGACTAATACATAATCAAATATGAACTGCAGAAATAAATGTTTAAACTCAATATTTAAGGCATAAGCAGCAATCTTCAACTGCAGAGTGAACTGCTGTTGACTCATATTGAGTGGTAAATTTGAGTTCGAGAACTATTGTCCCTTGTAGACTGCAAAACCTTAATGATTTAAAAAAAAAATGACATACAGGCTAAAATATTACCACTCCAGCACAATCAGGATTAACAATTTTGATGTCCAAAAATCTTTCATGGAATTGCTCCTCATTCAATCTTCTCAGTTCCTCCTGGATTAGCATTACATATTAGAGCCCCTCTAGTTGCTATCCACTAATTTGGAGGGGAAAAATTGGTTCTAGGCTTCTATGCAACAAATTAATTCTATGTGAATGTCTCTCTTCTCAAAGCACTTGTAAAAAACCTAAATCACAATCATCCAGGGCAACTCATGATACTATCTTTAATACAAAATGTTTTCAGCCATGAGATTTATTTAATCCCTATTCCAAGGGCATCATGGCATTATATATATAATATTTTGGTAAGTATTAAATATCTAAAAATATAACAATACTAAAAGATTTCTTTATAACACTTTGTTGATATTTCAGCCACAAGGTGAATTTAGTAAATAACAGAATTTAAGCACATGTATTCCACTTGATCTAAAGGAACAATGGCATAGAGGTAAAATGAACTCTGTTAAAAAAACATATGTGACTGAAAAACAAACCATTGATGCAGCATCCTTGGCCAAGTAGCACCTTAAATACATCACATAGTCTTGTCTTATAGCTATATCCACTTGGGTCAACATACCAAATACAACTATGACTCCACTTCTGGGATTGTTATTTAAATCCCACACCCTTAGAACACTTTCATTTATGTTGCATCCATCTCAAACCCTTTAGATTCATTTTAGTACATCTAATTGGTCTACTGTCATCCACATTGCATTGCAAACCATGCAGACCCCAAAACCACATATTTTTAGCTGATAAAACCAAGTACTCGTCTAGTTGACATTCTTTGACTCCTGAAGTGGTGAAACGTGGTATATAAAGAAAATCAGTCTTACCCTAGAAAAACATAGGGGTAAATGAAGAAAAAATGCCAAAACTTTTGCTTCATTTCCAAATTTCTATAAGTTTTAATTTTATCAAATCACTTCCTAATCTTCAAAATTTGCTGCAATGTTATGCTGTTGTCAAACTTCCATTAATTCTGCTCTAACCATTAGTCAGGTGCTCTCTCATGACTCTTCTAACAATCTGCAATAGCAATTATGTGAGTGCACATAACTAATGGCTGGGTGGATCTTAATGGAGCATATAACATTACAATAGATTTCAAATGTTAGGAAGTAGATTGATAAAATTGAAACTTCAGAATAAATCTGAAAATTCGGCAACAGTTAGATATTTTGCGGTCCTTTACCCAAAACATAGATTTCCATATGTTCCTTGGATGTGAGAATAGCCAAAGCGCAACAAAACGTATATAAAGGGGACAACGAAGTAAGCATAACTGAAGTACCAAAGATTGACATCAGACTTGTTGCATACCAAAAGCATGCGGTAATTGGTGAAGAAAAGCATCCCCTAGCATAGCCCCAGCCTACAAATGGCAAAAGTTCAATGAAAGTAAACATTTTCATAAACCAAGAAGCTGAAGAAATGACATCCTACAGAAGTTTAATTTGCTAAACAAACGTAAATAAGACATAGATATACTCATCAAAAGGAGGAAAGAAAAAGAAACATAAAAGAACAGCATCAGTAGGAATAAGTAAAGAGAAAATAGCAACTTGAAGAACTCTACAACAGTGAGAGACCTGTCATAAATTTGATAAATTAAAAGAGCATCCATTTCATCTAAATAGGGATCAACAAAACTTCGTACATGCAGTTAATAGTTCTGACAAAGTTAGCCTTCCAACAGTTCCTAGGGTGGTAATTCAAGAAGAACTTGATAGGGAAAAGGTCAAAATAGAGATAGAAAATTTTTTAAATAGAAGAGCCAATTACATGAAATATATCTCGTATTGCTATTGTTCTCCAAAGCAAGAACCAAAAGTTGGAAAAACTTAGACACGATTGCATGAATTGGTAATATCCTACAATTCTCCAAAGCAAGAATCAAAAGTTAGAAAAAAGAATTTTTCTAATAACTAAAAACTGCCACTTTAGTTTATTAAATAAGTCACATATGAAAGGAAAAGTAAGCAAAAACTATGCAAGATATCCAACTATTTTTGAATTTGCTACAAGCAAATGTAATAGCAGCATCATATACTAAGTGTCAAAATCTTAGGCAGTAGCACAACTAATAAAAAAAAATAGCAGCCTCAGTGTTAAGTACAACAAGAACATATCAAGCTTTAATCCCACTATGTGGAATCAACTACCTTAATTCTAGCTCACCAATCACTTCTATCTATGACATCAGAGACAAGTAGTATCACAAATCCACAAGTAGTCCATTGCATTATATTTATTTAGGAGACAAGAATCTACTAACCAGATATCTTCTTGGAAAACATTAATAGCAACTTCCTAATGATACATAACCTATTCATCAAAAAACAAATGATACATAACCTAACATGTATAACAGCTCAAAACATGGAAGTAAAAATTCAAATTTACTAAATTCTTAGAAACCCAGAAAGAAGAAACAGGAAGATTCTGACCCCAAATACAGCTAATGAGTCAACAAGTGCCTTCGATGGTTTTCCATGCACTGAAAGAAATGGGAAAGGTTAGAATTTGCATAAGGAGATAGACAACGAATTCAGTAAGAACAACTGCTGATGACACATATGTACATAAGCATGTCTAGCTAAGCTACTTACTAAATATGAAAGGCAAAATTATCAAGCAAATCAGGGAAGCCATGCTCACCAACAATGAGCACCCCATCGCATGAATCCAAAGACCTATCCAATGTAACAAAAAGTAAAATAGATTAGAAGCAACCAAAGGCATCTTTTAAAGACTTGCAATCTTCACAACAATCGGTCATTCTTTAATGATTCTTCTATTACATGCTACACAGTGATCTTGCACTTATTTTCAGCACAGCAATTCAAAACTGAAATGCTCAACATGCTTAACAGAAACAATTTCAAGTGAATTGAAGCATGCCATTTGGTAAAACATGAGGTACAAAATCACAATGTAGGACATACTACCAGCAAAATAAATAGTCAAGTGTGTGAAGAAACATAATATTATCATCAAACTAGTAGCATCCACAAGTTGAAATCAAAACAAAGAAATAAATGAATATACCATAACGAGTCAAACAAATAGGAATACTGCTTCCCTTTAAGAGCCACAATAAATCTTAAAAGGACAATAAAAAATCTCAAAGAGAAAGGTTGTCATCTCATAGGTAGGATAGAGATAAAGGACTTTTATCGGGGACAGGAGGGACAATAACAAAACAAACACATGGGCGCAAATAGTAAGTTAATCAATATGCAAACAACGTATTGTGAATGTAAAGAACCATATGAGAATGATTTAGCATCGGGTGCCTACATCTACAGTACCATTTTGACAACAGGCCAAATGTAGATTGCTTATAAAAAGATGACAGCAGAAAGAATTTATTTAGAAGAAGAAAGATGCCAACAGAGAGTGGATTTTGGTGAAGTGAGCAAGACATATAAATAGGGGTATCAATCTCCTCTTCTTTTGTCCATACATCAAAGCACAAGCTCCTGGAATCCTAAAATGTAAGTCATTAATCTTTCAATTACGTGAGACTCCAAGCACTGGTCAGGATGCAAATTGATTCAGCTGCGCCAGTTACAATAAAACCATAAGTCAAGACTTGATTAACTTTAAAAAACAAACTACGCACCAATTTTTTCCAAATATTTTAACTTCATGTTCCTTTGATTTTTAACAAATCAAACAGCTCAAACCAAATGGAAGCTACTGAATACCAATATATCAGTTTTCTCTTTTTGAAGCAGATAACTTTAACAAAGCAAAACCTTGGTAAAAAATAAATAATAAAAAAATAAAATTGAGATGAACAAAATACCGAGAACAGAGAGCTCTGGAGCACCATGGTCGTGAAAATGATGATGATGGTCATGATCATGGCCATGATTGTGAATATGGGAGTACCCAAACCCGTGAAGTTTCAAATCCTCTTCTTCCGCCAGTTCTTCCGCCAGCTTGTTCGACCCAACCGTTGTCTCCTCGTGATGATGATGATCATGGTAGTGGTGGTGGTGACCATGTCCGTGATCACACTGGCTATTAGCATGAGAATCATGGACGGCAGATGCACACGATCCAGAACCGTGACCCTCGTGCCCAAAAACCAGATTCGAACCCGATCCAATTCCCAAAACCAACACAGCCAGCACAAACCAGATCCGGGTATTGCAAATCGCCATATCTGGGGCTGTTGAAGCTTGAAATCGAATTGGGTACCAAAACCTAATTAGGGTTTCGAATGGGGGGTCAATTTGGACGGCGTTTGCAAGTTCCTTCAATTGTGATGAAACAGACAGCGGCGAGAAAGATCACGATTATACCGACAATGACCCCAAAGGTCAGTACATCCATATAGATATACAAGGTTATATATATAATATCATATACAAGGTTGTATATATAATATCGTAACGGCGAGCGTTTCGGCCCGAATTCCAAGGGATGAAATCTGGATTCTGGAAATCTGTCTGATAGAGAACTCGCTCTACTCTTGGTGTCTCTGAAGAAGCTTTCTACTGCTGACAAGTGAGTGGGCTTCCATTGCCACACCTTTTTGGTTTGAAATTTGGATCGACTGGTGAGTGTTTCTGTGAAGCTCACATTTTGGGGATTCTTAAAGAAAGTCGGTTGTTGCTGCTTTGTCCCACACACAGCAATTGTTTCCACTTTCCATTGATTTTGGTTTTGGGTAGTCAAATAGCCACTTATGATTTATGACGGGAATTGAAAATTTACAAGAAAATGTTAAATTCAAGTTAACAGATTTGTTCTCTCGTATATAATATAACATTATTGTTCAAGTTAATTTAATTTAATTTTTTAATTTTTTGTGTATAATTTTAATTATATTTCTTTATTTATATTTTTAATTTAATTTAATTTATATATATATAAAAAAATAAAATAATGAAATGAGTTAATTTAAAATATAAAAATTAAACTAACTCTAAGTAAATAAGTATAATCAAATCATCACAAGATTCATGTTACCATATAAAAAAAATCAAAATAAAAAAATTATATTAACCCAAAATGTAAGTTCATAGACATAATTAAAACCACAAAATTGGAATGACCACATGAATAGAATGTGAAAACATATAGACCAGAATATAAGTTTGACCCTAAAAATAATTATAGAATAATGATGTTTTGGGTCAATTTTGGTTTTGAACGAGGTGAAATACAGAGAAAGAGGGAAAATGGGCAAACACGTCAATTTTAGCTCTTAATCCCACTGGGTTCAGAAGCGATAATGGGCGGGCAGAATGACAACAGTGAACCGATCCAAGAGAAGATATACATCTATTGGGCCTCACAACTATGTATAAAAAAGATCCTACAAACAGCATTACAAGACAAGTTTACTCCAGTGTTGGGTACAGATTCAGCAAACTGGAATAGACATATATACACAAAAAGAAAAAAAAAAAAAGCGGCAATAAAAGAAACACAGACAGCATCATCCACAACCCAAATGGTCAGTAAGCCCCTACTTCAGCAGCAGCAGCAGCCAAAAGAGTACCAAGTTAACTACCATTGCCCTATATATAATTCAATTCACCAATGCCACCTCCAAACACATCAATTTCCCCAAGAGTTAGTTGCCTTCGAGCAAGCTGTCCCAAGTTCCTTCTAAAATCTCGCAATCATACACTAGTGTACACTCCATTCGTATTCACAAGGTTTCCACCGCCGCCTCAATCCGGTATATTACCGGTGTTGGTGTTGCTGAAACGAGGGAGGTTGCAGGATTCTGCAAGGGCCATAAATACGAGTATCGGTAATATGGAACAACGCCACACTAGCATAGAGAAACTATTTCGATTTCAAAAATCAATCTGTTGAACCAATGGAACTGTCTAAAAGAGTGAAAAATGAAGGGGGGTTAAAGATCGCGAGGGAACATACCCGTTCAACTTTCAATTTCAACCTTGAGGGGGAGATCCTGGCTCAGAGCCACCAACAGAAGAAAACGACATGGTATCTTCCTTTGCTATAGCCACAAAGTTCAGCGGTGCAGTAGACAACCGTCTCATTTCCCTGAAGTACCCATTCTGACGCCCGGAATACGAGCGAGGTGTTAGAAGCTCAGTAGTTGGACTACCAACTGAGTTCCGGCGAGGTGTGGGAGTCATGGATCCATTTCCATTTGCTCGATAACCATTTGATTTTCTAAAGCTACTGGTTCTTCTCGGACTAGGTCTTGACCCATAGAGGGATTCCTTTTCTGTAAGCAGTAGATCTTGGAGCTTCTTTTGATCCTGAGCCAAGCCAAGGATGGGTCAGATATCATCATAACATGGACAGAATCACATTTCCAAATGAGGAGCAATTAGAAATATAAAATAAGATAATCTAGCTTAATTCTATAAACTACATAACATGGCTATAATTTATACAATCTGTCTTTCCTACACTATTTTTACGTCATAAATGAAGAAACAAGTGGATAAAAAATGTTTTAGACGCTCTTCGCTGATTCACAGTCAACTTGCATCAAAACCAAAATGAAATGAAAACATACCCTGTGGCGCTTCTTCTCCTCTTCCTTTTGTTGCCTTGCAAGTTTGTAATCTTCTAGTATTGAAACCAAACGTACCTAAAAGGTATGCACAGAGAGCTACTTCAGGAACAACAACCACATGGGAGGGGAGGATGTTGATCTAGATATCTTATGCTATAGTAAACTCACCCCATCGTACCGGAACAATTTCTTTTTCTCGTCCTCCCATGCTAGTGTTCTATTTATCAAATTGTCAACAATTGCTGACAAAAGTAACCTGTTAGCTCCAGATAATGATGCTAGCGGAGGTAAATGACCATATAATCAAGTAAGCTCAGGGCAGAATACCTGGAATCTTATTTATAGTAATTCGAGCCCGTTCTGCACGTTTTAGGTTTATGTGAGCACCTCTTCCAGCACTATATCGATTGTCATCCTAAAAATCAGCAAGACCATTTAGAATGCAACTTCTAGAAGTTCTCATTTTCTACTGCAACTGGTTAAGAACACTCATACACTAGTCAATTCTGTAGGCTATGTCACAATTTAGGCTGTATGGTGAAGGTGTCGAAGAAATAAAGGAGGGAAAATAGATCCTTTCCAGCTTACTTGATTATACTCTTCAAGCCAATTTTCCTCATCACAAGCAGAAAGCCATCTTAATATTCTATCCATGATATCTTTACGGCTAAGAGCTTCATCTTTTGTTTTGTTTATTTGAGCTTCAATATTTGCCAGGAGTTCACCAGGATCCACAAGACCTAGCCAACAAAACATTTTAGTCCGTTGATTAGAAGAAAAGATTTGGAAATGGTACAATCAGCAGATTATGACTGAAGACAAGATGAATACCAGAATCTATCAAAGCATTAGATTTGTCAGGAGCAGTGCTTGGATCGGGTTCAATGTGTGTCTTGTGGCAAATATCCTCTAATTCTGACCTTTTCTTCATAACCAGTTCTTTCATTCTGCTGGCTTTTAGTTCGGCGAGTCTCTCCAATTCTGCTGATGCCTATCAGAAATAAATGAAAATAAAGAAATTATTCATTAATTAAAAAGAAGAAAAAGAGAGTGAAAAGGTGAAGGAGCTTCCAAACCTGTTCAATATTTTCCATAGAAAGAGCACCTGGTTCCAAGACTTCCAACTCTGAGGATCCTAGTATTGAAGTTATCCTTGAAAAGTTACTCTTCTCTTCTTTTGTTGAGTCCATCAGATTCCAAAGTTCAGTCAATGATGCAACAATATCCTTCAACTGCATTCAGGGAATGGGTCAATTCATTTAGCAAAAAGGTAAACCAAGACATAAATTCAAGGGATCTACACTACCTTCTGGAATCGAACTTTTCTTTCTGTTTTCAACCTAAGGATTGTCTGATCTAGACCCTCCAATGTGCTGTCACTGATGTTTGTAGACTGCTCAATGCTTGCTCCACGCAAACTAGGATGCACATCGCTCACAGTCTTGCCAAAATCCAATCCAAGGACACCGCACAAGGAATGCACCTCATTCACATACTCCAAAACCTTATGGAGCCGCTCGGACTACAGAAGGAAAAACACAAAATAGCTAAAGATTGGTTGTTTAATGCAGAAGAGGAAAGCCTTTTCTATTTTGAAAAATTAGCTATAAATTCCATATAAACGACTTTGCAGAAGCACTATGTTCTAGTGATGCAGGGAGACAGGTGTTACAGAATTCTACTTCAGGTTTGCACATTGAACAATGAAAACAAAGCATAAAGTTGCAGAGATTAAGCTAGCATAATGATTTAAGTTTTTGTTCTATGCTGATTGGAAAACAGGAACCAGTGCATCTGCAAAAATATATAAAAAAAAAAAAGGAAAAAAGAAATCAGTAACCAGGGGCTATTTTAGATGATTTATTCAAATGCAAAAATTAAAATAGCTTCATGCTACCATGAAGTAAGAAAACTTGCCTCGGTCCAAATTTACTAACTACTATCCTGCATTGCCAACTTCCAGGAATTGGATCACTTACATTATTACAATGAACTGAAATTGACTTTCACACAAAATCTTAGATTTATGCAGATGACAAGACAAGAAGCCACCATTCATCAGGGAAATGATGTCCAAAGCAATGACAAGAAATTATGTTCTATTTTTACACAATTAGTTAAAAATTATATAAGAATCCACTAGTCAATAAACCAATTGAAACAGGAGAGAACATGTACCTTCTCCTTTTGCAGAGTGCGCAGCTGTGTTTGGTATTCAGTGAACTTTCTTGACGACAAGTCTTGTTCTTCCAGATTAAAGGAATTCACTGCACTGATGAGATGACTATATCCTGAAATCTCAGCAGCGATCTTATCAATTTGAGCCCTGATCTCAACAAACTGCTTAACCCGCTCCTCTTTCTTTAGTTTCAAGTCTTCCACCAATGGTGTGACAAATGCAAGTTGCTCCTTCAGTGATGTTGTTTTCTTCTCAGTCTGCGTCTGTTAGTTTACAATTAAAAACCATTTAACGAGTGATAGTAAAATCATTCAGCTGCAAAAATAATTGAGAACAAAGAAAAAGGGCAGTCAGAGAAAGATCAGACAGAATACTAGGAACCATAAGAAAGTTGAAACTAGAAGACAATCCAAACCAAAACTTGAAGTTCCAACAAAATCTAAGGGTCACTCTCACATCCAGGACTCATCTCAATGTTGAAGATTCACTACTTCTACATGCTGGTCCGGAAAGGTTTTGACTTTAAAAATAAATCATGCATTTGAAACAACAATTCAATATTGATGACCGAAAGAAGAAAAACAATCATGGTAGATATAACAGACACCAGCATGTCTAGTTATTCATGACAACCGCATTAATCAAGGAACGAGAATCTCAGATATAATGAAATGCTATTACTAAATACGCCTCGTATTTTTTCATTTGTCTCCTGGACAAGGAGAAAAACAATTGCTTTTCAAATAATATATAAATAACGCAAAGTTAAGATCCCGCAATCGTAAGCCAGTGTAAAAGTCAATCATGAATGATGCTGGTACATTTTAATAGCATAATCCATCAAAAACCATGATCCTGCATGTGAAATACCTGATAATAAGCATTTTTAAGATATAATAGCCAGTGTAGCACAATGAAACATCTGAGATACTAAATCATACCAATTAACTTGTATTGAAATTAAGAACCAGAAAGGTAAAGGTCAAATAGAATCACGAAAAGATGAAAGTTTCACAAGGGGCCTTTACCGGTGAATAAAGATTAAGTTCCCCAAGAGCAGCCATGAGGGTGGCAAGCTCAGCCTCCTTTGCCGCAACAGATTGATGGAGCCGCGCTTTTGTGTTGGCAACTTCATCGACCTTTCTCCGGTACACTTCCAAGCACTCTCTCTCCAGGTCCAACAACATTCGATCTCGATCCACTTCACTCTCGCCAATGTCATTCCACAATTGCTGCTCTTATCATAGAAGCAACATTAAAAAAGGAACAGTAATTTGGGGGCATCTATATATAGATAAAGAACAAATTTGTTGGTAAAGCAAAAATGTTACTTTCCAACTAGCATAAAAAAGAAAGATAAGTTTATTTTTTGGTCGGTTCGTATTTCAGTAGAAAATTAAAGAGAAACACCTACAAATCTGAACCACTGCTCCCCAATAAAGAAAGAAAACATTGGAAGAGGCAGAAAGAACAAAGGCAGGAAAATTTGAGAACTAAAGAAAAGAAGAAAGAACTTGGTTTAAAACTGACCAAGAGAAATTACCCCTTGAAATTTTATCAAGAAAAAGAAAACTGGCAATTTTTTGAACAAATTACAGGAACAAACTTAAATTAAACACTCTTAAGCAACAAGTATGAACAAAAAAACCATGGCAGTAAACCCAACTGAATCAGAGTCAACAAAGGCTTCATAAAAGCACTTTCAATTCAAGTAAAATTGCCTCTTTAAAGTCCAAGAAGAAACAAATTTGGTAATTACCAATCCAGACAAAAAACCATACACTTCAATTCACACCACCATCAAGCAGAATTCACCTCGCTCTACAGGAACAAGCAATTCTCTTCCGAACCGACAAAAAATAAAATAAAATAAAACGGTTCGAAAGCAAGACTATTTCCACAAAAATCATCGCAATAGACACCAGAAAGAGTACAAAAATTCCAGTTTGCATACAAGAAACTGAAAAAACACTTCTGAAAATAACCAAGAAAGTAGGCAAGTAAGAGAGAAGAGAGACCTGAAGTTCTCTTAGCAAAGAACTACAGCCAGTGCTTGTACGGACACTAGTAGGACTAGCCATGAACATTGCCACAGATCTCTAGCTTTCTCTCCCTCTAAGCTTCTCCTTTTAGAGTAGAGCTCAAGTCCAACAAGAAGTTCTCTCAAGAAACCCAATAACTTTCTCTGCTTTCACTCAAGAAACAGAGAGAAACCCAGAGAACACCCCATAGAAAGTATTAGGCAGGAGAGAGAGAGAGAGAGAGGAGTATGTGTGTGTGTGTGTGTCAAGTCAAAAAGGGAAGGGCTATAAGCAATAATGAGCTACATTTCAAAGTGCCCATCTACACAGAGCTGTCTCTGGTCCCTCAGATCTGAAGCTTCCGGCGCAGAGCTCAAAACCTACCCTCCATTACCTACCAAATCAACCAACCCACAACTTGTTTTTGCTTTCAGAAAACAGAAAGAAGAACCCAAGAACCCAAAGCCCGGATCCTTTCCGTCGAAAAAGGGAAAATATGTAACGGATGAGAGAGAAGAATTAGGTGACTATAAGCCAAACAACGGGAGAACAACAACAAACCCAAAGGGACTCAACACCCACTAGAGAGAGAGAGAGAGAGAGAGAGGGGGGCGGGAGGAGGTTTTAGGGTTTCTGGGTTGGGGCTAAATTGTGCCAAAGCTGCAGGCTTGGTTACTCAAAACGGGATCTGTGCACATTTGCATAGATTTCTAGGGTTTTTTTTTAATCTCTGAAACTGGGAGTAACACTTCCACAGCTAGTAGAGGAAGTGATGAGAAGATATTTAAGTATAAATAAATTGAATATGCATGCATATAGTTTGGTAAGTTCAAAAGCCAGTCTCTATGAATGCGCGTGGAGGCCACGGCAGAATAAGGAGAGAGTGCTTGGTCACGTTTATCAAAAGCGCGTGGAAAGAAATGTCGATTTTGAGGGTTTCCAGCATGGCAACAGGGAAGCTAGCTAGCTGGCTATGGAGAGTCCACATCACTTGGAAAATTGCGTGACCATTGCCGGTGTGGCACATTCCCCACACAATTAAGTTCCTTAGAGCCCAAACACATTGTGATAGTGATGGGAAAAAATAAGAAAGATTAAAACCAAAATTTAAATAATAATGATTTTCACATGTCCAAATTTGAGATCCAAATAGGAAAACAAATAAAAAATAAAAACATTTTGCATTTGAAAATCAAGACCCAAATAGGAGTGTATTTACTTTGTAGAATAAGAGAATTTCGAAAAAAAATAAATATCAAAACTCAACTAAAAATGTATCATATATCAAAATTTAAAACTTATTTTTTTTTAAACTTACGAATATGATTAATAAAAATAAATATCAAAACAAGTTTAGAGATGATCAAATTGCCGATGATTGGCATAAAATTTAAAGGCTGATGTGATCTATGGGCATAGAGAAATAATTAATCAGAAGTATGAAATTTGGAGTTTGGTTATAACACGAACTAAAAGAAAGAAATGAAGAAAGAGAGGTTAAAGCCTCCAAGATAGAATATATATTGGATGCATAAAAGTCAGACAAGATGAGATTGATGATGCAACCTCAAAAGAGTGTGTCTTCACTTAAAAATCCCAAATATAAAAGATCAGTGTGTCTTCTTTAGTTTAGCTTAAGATGCTTATAAAAGGTTTGCAGTAAATATTTGCATGATTGCACGGTTAAAGTTGACATCTCTTTCTTTGTGTGATCATAACTCTCTTTTTCACCCTTTTCCCTGGCTATTTCCCATACCCCACCTGCCTTACACGTTTACTATATAAGATAGCCTTTATTAATTAAGATATGAATTAAAAAAAATAAAATATAAAAAATATTTTTATTATATTTATTAAATTTATACAATAATCTACTAAAAAATCATGTAATTTCTTATTTAAGATTGTTCAAATAAATTTATCTATCTTCCCTATAGATAAATTTATTTTAAATTTTATAAATAAGAACAAAAATTAACAAAAATCTGATAAAAATTTTGAAATATTTTCTATACTTATTTTGATTATTTAATATCTTGATTTGAAAAATATTTTAATTTTATTTTAATATAATCTTATCTTATTTATTTTAACAAACACTAATTAAAAAAAAAATTACTGTCTGACATAAAAATATTAAGGTGTATTTGATAGGGATGAAAAATGAGGGTGGAATTCATTTTCCATCTAAATTTCAAAAAAATCTATCAAACAATTTTTCAATTCCAAAAAATTCTAATTCCATCTTAGTTCAAAAAGTTGAGATTTTTCTTAAAATCAAGGAATTAGAATTCTTAGGGAATGGAGTGAGAATTGGAATTACATCTCACTTTCCACCCTCTAATCAAACGCACTCTTAATTTACAAGTATTGAATAAAATGAGACCAAATCATTCATCTGAAGATTGGTGATAAGAAACTATGTCTCTCTTGGGTTTGTAATTTTACTTTTTTGATTTCGAGTTGGTGGTCTAATTAGTAAAAGAGTGCTTGCTTCTGTGCACAAGGTGTTGGGTTCAAATCAAATCTTCTTACCCTCAATGTTGTCTTTCATTTGAAGTTTGGTGGTCTCCTATTATGATAAACTTGAGGTTTAAGGAAGAAAGGTGTGTGATACCCCCCATCTAATGCATTCAAGAGTTCGGCTTGATTATGGGGATGGTTACTACATATGGCTTCTATGATAGCTTTCTTCACTCCTTGTAATAGTAAGAATGCTATTCATATAGTCTCACAAGTATGATTCAGCGATAAAGTATGTAAAATGTAATAGAAAATATTAAGAATCAAATTCTTGTGGTAACATTTGTTTTATGTGAAAATATGTACTGAATATCTTACTCTATGTGTGTATAGACTATGACCGCATTCGAGTTTACTCGATGGGTAAATCGGGAAAAAAGTTGTCCGTCCCTAAGACTAGTCGGTGAAACTTAAAACTTGAGTTATCAAAAAAAAAAAATGCTATTCATGTAGTAGAATTTGGTTCCTAGACTCACCATTTGTTTTCTAGAAAAAAAATAGTAAATTTTACTTTTGGGATAAATTTACACACAAATTTATGTAATACAAAATGTATATATGACTAGTTAATTTACCTAAAGTACGCCTGAAGAGCAATAATATGGGTTCTTATTAGTAACAGAAAGAATGAGAATAGGACTTTGGTGCGGCTTAATTGTGCTAGAATTAGAAAGTACACATCCTTTATTTGGCCTATCAATGCTTTCTAGAATATAATAGTAATAATAATAGATGCAGTATATATGTTGGTTTCAAATCACTGTTTTCACACTCCTTATTGAGTGTTTGCTATGAGTGGGAGACCTCTGACGTCTCTCTTTGCACTTTTACATTAACGAGGTTTTAATGTAACTATGAGTGAAAAGAATGAAATCAAGTAAAGATAGGAGTTTTGAGAACTTCTAATTGGGGTGGTTATGGCTTTTCTTTTTTATTATTGATCTCAATTAAATTGAATCAATTCTAGAATGCAAAAGCAATGTAACTCAAATTAGCCAGAAATTGCACAATAGTTAATGCACCCAAAGCATTCAAAAGTTAAATTAAGCAGCAGAAGGTGATCTCAATTAAGAAGATGCAACTAATGTGGAAGTTCTGAGGTATATTAAATATAGATAGCCACCGTCCCAATGAGACTTCAAACCTTATATTTATTTATTGATTATTTAGGTAATTGCTTGTTACATGATTAATGAGTTTAAATAAGAGAGAGTAAGAGGTGCTATATTTCTAGAGTGCTGATGGCAAGCTAGCTGTGTCACTAATTACTCTCTCTCTTTCTTTCTTTCTTTTTTTTTTTTTTTGTTCTTGACAGTAAAAGATAAAAAATGTACCAAGAATTTGCATATGCACTAAATGGTTATACATATATCAAAATAATAATAATTGTGTCACATCTTTAATTATCATAAATAACCTATAAATTGATTATGAAAAATGATTTTATTTTTGAAAACTACCTTCAAACTAATGTAATTGTGTCACATCTTTAATTATCATTTGCATGCTTATAACAGAAATATCAAACATGTATCTTGAAGTTGTATGTACATCTTAATCTTATGTCATCACTCAATAAAGTAGGATCAGAAAAGAATCATATTTGTATATGATTTTTTTTTATTTTTCTTACAAAGAAAATGTTTATATGACCCACTAAGACCTTCTAATTAAAAAAAAACAAAGATGAACCTTCAGAATTCAATCACAATCCACTGTTTAATTACTTATAGCATGACATTTTTTTATAATTTATTTTTCGTTATTTTAAATTGAAGTGACCTACTAAGCTAACTACCATATATTTGTTAATTAATTATTTAATACTAATCATTGACTTCAAAAGGAACATATATAATACAGAGATATAGAAAGAAGGGTTAGGCTGATGAGAAGATGATGATTATGATGATAATGGTGGACTAATATTATAGGCTTGTCTCCTGTGCTTACATTTGATTGACAGTTGATCAACCAACATTAATATCTCACTCTCTCTCAAACATAATCAACCAGTAGTTGGATTAGGTTGCTAAGAATTCAATAATGGCAAATGCACCATCAGCTGTAGTACTCCCATTCAAATGTTTCATATTTTTACAATTCTTTTACATCATTATTGAAATAATAATAATAATAATAATATTGGTTTATTATGATATCTTCACACAATAATAAATGTCTAAACATAAGATCACAAAATCTGAAAATAATGGATTGATATGATAGCTCTCAGTATCAACCACAGCAATCATGCAAGCAAAATGTGCTGTCTTCTCCTTTTATATAATTACTATGAAATTTCTTCATCATTATTATATCACTACCAAACTTCTTTTGCATCCAACTCACTCTCATTCTTTCTTCCTTTTTCCTTCTTGTTCTTGAACTGTTGTGTGGACACACTTAGAAAGCAGTGTATTAATTATGTATTTTCTGTCCCTCTGTTCTCAACGTCAACAAACACAGAGTCAATGACTTCTAACAACTCCCAAACCAGTCTTACCAATCCCAACAAGTCTGAAAGTAGCTAGGCTTAGGGGGGATGTACTTTTTTTTTATGATGCTTCACCATGGCATTTCCGCTGCCCAATCTCTCAATTTTAATAGAAAAAATTGAAATTCTCCGATCAAAATTTAAACCCGCACACATTGAAATGATCAGAAAGTTAACAGGACAACCTTAACCATTGAATTGTGTCCGGTGGCGATGTGGGTGGTGGGGACATACTTTGTGTCGGGTTTATGGTGTTGTATATATTTTTTCGTACCATTTTTATGGGTTAGACTCAATTTAGTAGATTTGTCCAATCGCTTAAAGTCTAAAAAGTCCAAGGGAGTTCGTCAGGACAAGCTCATACACCGCTGAAATCAGAGCTCATATCGCAAAATCAAGCGAACTCCAAGTAAGCTCCTAACAAGGTCTTCAGTGATCTTTCAGTGGAATACCCAACGAGCTTCCAACAATGCTCTTAACTCGCTGGCCTAACCGTTCAAATCGCATAGACAACAAAGCTGCTGAACAGCCGAAGGCAAAGACCTATTCACTTTATCTGAGGCAAACCATATCCCTCGTAATGACGATCTCACTTCCAGTTTTATGCATATGATAATGACTGTTTGTCCTCCTATTATACCATCTTTATATTTTTATATCTTATACAATTGTAAATACCCCTTATTATAAATAAGGGTCATAAATAACATTGGGGAAAGGACAACAAAAATAATCATATACTGTCACTTTGTCGGAATATCCAAAATATAGTCATGGAGTAGGCATCGTTCTAGTCGAATCACGTAAAAATTTTTTTTGTCTTTTCTATTTTGTTCTTTCTTCTTGCATATTGAGCTGATTTCATTCATTGCAGGTCTACGAAATTACGGTCGGCTAAATTTGAATGTCGACAGGTGTCTTGGTGAAATTCCTCTTTCTCTGATGATAGGTGTCTTGGTGAAATTTCGCTTTCTCCGACGAAAAAGTCCAGAGAGATAAAAAGAGATCAAATTCGATTAATATAAGGAAATAAGAGTCATGCACACACATGAGAGTCTAATGAACTTTCTCCTATCAAGAATTACTTGGAAGAAAGATAAAAGTTTAATGGGCCCAACCATATATGTGTTCGAAATGAAAAGAAATCACATAAAACTAAGTACTTTTTTTTTTCTCTATTGAATTAATTAATAAAGCAGCAGTGGTAGTTGGAACTTGGAAGGAGGCAGTACATTCTGCAATCAGATGAATTGTGGCCTTTAAACAACTTCGAAGGGTAATCTCACTGAATTTAACTCTACAGCCCCACAGATTATGACTGGAAGCCCAAATACAATCACCACTAAGTTGGACAAATTAATCATTCCAAAAAGTCTCTTGAACATTTTCTTCCTGTTTCGAGCGATACCATTCATGTAATAGAAATAATAAACCTTACTAAAAACAAGTTGTAGTTGTAGGAATCATCACTTTAGTGGTGTTTCTTTTGAAAAGTTATGTAAAAGATGAAAGGTGAGAGAGTGAAAATGTAAAGAGGAAGCATCTCTTACTGCTAAGGATCCTACACATTCACTTAATCAACCAAGCATTCTTTACAAATCTCCCTCTATTTGAGCTAAAAAGTTACCGATTTGTTGTCTGGTGGTCTAATTAAACTCAGTAATCATGTCAAATAATTCAGTTGTTGCACTATTTGGTGCACCTAACAGGGTTGGTGCTTCAAAATTATTGTAACACAAGCTGGTTAAGCCTAAACCCTTGTTGATCATCCAGAATATAAGATTCAATGTCTAGAACTCATAATACTAAATTGGACTTTCATACATTTTCTTTTGTTCCATTATTGTTCTTGAATGCAATTGCTTTAAATCTGATTTTCAAGGAAATCAAATTTAGATAGTGTCAGAAAAACCTAGATGAATTGCTGTCTATAAATAAGTTTTTTATTAGTATAAGTGTTTTCTTTACAATTGTCTGCTTCAATTTAGTTTAATAGTCTAGTTATATCTTGTTGTATATATAAATTTAAAGTGAATTTTATCTTTAAATTTATTAGAAATTATCCATTAGGATGTACTTAAATTTATATATATATATAATAAGATACAATTAAACTGTGATATCATATGGAGAATTAAATTTTTTCCTAAATCTTAATGGGGCATATGGAGAAATTAAACTTTTCCCTACCTATAATCTAGAGAACAACAAATGTAAATGAATTTACTGTATTGTTCTGTGTGTCAAGTTCTTGTCTTTATGTCTCTAGTTATTTATATTTAAAAATAAGTTTAAAATTAATTAAAAAACACTTATCATTAATATATATATATAAGATATTAATGAATAGAGTTAAAACATTCATAATTTCTAAAATTTCACTCATAAACAAGACAAAAATCAAACTCCCCTTGTTGACACTCCTGCTCAATAAAAATTATTTCTAAAACATAAAGACTTTGAATTATAAAAGAAACAAAAGGCATCTTTATCCACATTATTGAACCAGCATAGATGGTGCCATCATGCCAATGCAATACATTATCCACTCAAAACAATCATCAATGCCCATGTGCAAATTTTGTACCTTCTTCCTTCTTGGATTCTCTCTCATGATCATCACAGGAACACAGATTGATTATCAAAATAGGATCATCTATCAGTGGAATTTTGACTACATAATCAAACGTTACAACCTGTATTCGAACATTCTTTAATTCAGGACTTTCTAGGGACCAGTATGATGATGAACAATGCAAACTCCTCCTTTCTATCTAATTATCACTTCCATTTCTCCTATGTACCCATAAATACATGTTTCTTCATATAGCATTCATTGCCAGTTGGGGGTGCCACATTGGGGTTGTTTGGCAAAGTGTTTTTTTTTTTTTCAAAAAAGAGACTTTAAGTTATATAATATTTTAAGTTAATCAACTGTTAGAATAAAATTTATTTTGAATTATTAGTTAAAAAGTTGTGTTTGTCAAAAAAAATATATATAATTCCGGGTAAATCACACCAAATGTCATAAAACTTTGGCCTTCTTTTCACTTTGGTCACTAAACTTTAATTCTTTACAAAGTGATCACAAAATTTTAAAATATTTTACAATGTGGTCATTAAAGAGATTTTTTAATAGTTCTTAGCCGAAATTGCTGACGTGGCGATGATGTGGTGCTGACGTGGCGATGATGTGGCCATTGCCACGTCAGCAATTTTGATAAGAAATTGTTCAAAAATCACTTTAATGACTATATTGTAAAATATTTTAAAGTTTTGTTATTACTTTGTAAGGAATTGAAGTTTAGTGATCAAACTGAAACGGAAGCCAAAATTTTGTAACCTTTAGTGTGATTTACCCTATAATTCATGAAAAGTTATAAACTACCAAAAAAGACATATTACTTATTTATATAAATAAATTCATTAAAGAGGAATTGGAAAAATATTATACTTTGTTACAAAAAATATAACCCAATTAAATCTATCTTTAGTTAGTAAATTTATATATGTTAAATTATATATAAAAGTCTATTTTAAAAATTTTATATTTTTAATTCCATCAACAGATTACTAGCTAGGAATGGAGAATAATTCCACTTATACTAGGAGAGAGAAAAGAGACAAAGTAAAGGAAAGAAATCGACAAACTCGTTGATAATAAGGGTCTATTTGATTACATTATTTAGAATTTAATTTTAGATAATAATTGTCTAGAAAATAAAAACTACCCCATCCCCTTGAAAAATGAGTTCTATGAAAAGAAGATTTAAATACTTGTACCATATATATTATTTTATAAAAAAATTAAGAGTGTTTGATTGCTTTCACAAAAAATATATGTAATAATTATATATTTTTAATAATAAATATGTGTAATCAAACACACTCTATATAATGTAAAGAATATTTTGAATACAAATTAAGGGTGGTGCAAGGGCGCCATTTTAAGAATATTTTTAATATATAAAAATATATTATATAATATGATGATATGAAATATAACATGATAAGCATATTATATAGACTATTTATATTACACAAGACATCTATCATATGATACAACATATCATTTACTTTGTTGTTGGGTTTTATGATTAATCTTTTCTATCAAAATCTTGAAGTTGAGCTGTAGAAAGTCCTTAAAAATGAAAAATTTCACCTTTTGATCTCAAAATATATCATTTACTTAAATATTAATCTTTAATATAGTCCCCAAATAAATAAGTACTTTCGATATCAACACTCTTGCTTTAAAGTAGATATGGCCAAAATTGAACCGGACCGGCTGGAACCGGAACCGGAACCGGAACAGGAACTGGACCGAACCGACGAAATTCGGTTCGGTTCTGGTTCGAGGTTCCGCGGAACCGGAACCGCGGAGGGGTGCTGCACTGCAGCACCCCCCCTTCCCCCCGCAACGGTCCAAAATTGGACCGTTGGCTGCTGCCAATGGGCAGCAGCCCAATTTTATTTATTTATTTTTTTTTCTAATCCTATGATTCCTATCTAATCCTTGTATTACATTTTTGTTGTAATTATTTTTTAATGAAATTAAGTCTAATTCTATTTTTTATTTTTTATTTTTCACATTTGTAAAAATTAATTACTTGTATTACATACTTGTTTAGTTGTTTTAATTATTTTTAATGAAATTATTACTTATATTTCTTCAATTTTTAGTAGTGTTTTTTATTAAAAATATGGTTGAGAATATCTATATTTACAATTACATTTAACAATTAAAAATCGAAACCAAATCGAACCGAACAACGGAACAAGGACCAAAATTGAATACAACAATATTTAAAAAAAATTAAAAAAATTCGGTTTGAACCGGAACCGGAACCGTTAACCGAATCGGCTCAAACTGTTGACCGAACCGGTCCAAACCGTTGACCAAACCGGCATGAATCGGAACTGGAACCGAACCGTCCCAAACCGCCCTTAAACGGTTCGATTCAAGTTCAAAGATTTCTTGAATCGGAACCGACGGTTCATGAACTGTGGTCATGTTTGCTTTAAAGGGTAAGTAAATTATAGGCTTCATCCAAATTGAGACAAGACTCGGTGCATTTTAAAAAATCTTTAAACATTTTTGACTTCACGTATCAGGAAGGCAGGTAAACTTTCAAATATACCAAAAATGCCACTGACTCACTCTCTCTCTCTCTCACCTAATCGCATCGAATCTTTGGATTTCTACAAAAGCTATCGCAATCTCTTGTGTCTCCCATTCTCAGCTCTTTGTTCTCTGCTTTGGCTTTTATTTTGTTTAAAGTTACTTTTAAAATCAGTTTTTTTTTTGCAGATAAATAATATTATCAAATGGCATTTTTAATTTAAATCTTTTTTTAAAAAAATGAAATTTACATATAAAAGTTTACCTCACATCCAAAGCTGTCTTAATATTTTCATCTTTTGAAAATTTAGGCTTCGTTCATTTTTAGAAAATAGTTTCTGGTTTTTGACTTTAATTTTTTAATTAATGATATTATAACATTTTAAGTTTTAAAATGTCGTAATATTCATTTTTAAAAAAATTTAGAAAACATTAAAAAATATATTTTCCAATTCATAGTATGGAGTTAAAAATTAAGTTTTTTTTACTTTTCAATAAGAAATTTAATTATTTAATAAAAATTAAAAATAAAGAACAAAAAAAATATTATCTACTGATCAGACCGTAGTATCTTTTCTCTGTGAACTTGGGTTTTCTCCAAAACAAAGAAGGGAATTCCAAATATAGCTGGAACTAGAATTTGCCAATCCAGTGCCGTTCACCAGTACAGCTGAAGCTACCTTCTCATCACCTCTTAATTTTAATTTTAAGAAAAAAAATAATTAAATTAAAAGTCAATTTTTGTTTTAGTTTTAGTTTTTTGTTTTTTGAAAAATAAAAATAAAAATAAAAAATGAAAATTGAAATTAAAAAAAAAAAGAACCAAATGGACCTAAGTTTTAAAGACGTTCCCAGATGACAAGAATAAACAAAAAGAATGATAAGACTTCACAACAATTTTAAGAATGTTTGGTGTTAGTCTTTGAGTATGATCTCTATGCACAGAAATGCAAGTAATGTAACAAAAACGTTTTGACATAATTCAATTTTTTAGATAATATTTGTCTCCAACACTCGTTGATATTAATTATATAGGTTTCGTTTTCAACAACTAAAGGGGCTTGACATTATGCCTTCTTTGTCTAGTTATATTTTTATTTAAACATTCAATTTGTCGAAACATTTCTAAAACTTTCTGAACAAGACAACAATGCTAAACAGTAAACTATTCCATGTAATATTATGTTGTCACCAATAATTCATTGAGAGTTTAAAGGCTAAAGAGCTTCCTTACCTATAAGCATAAGTAATATATAAATATAGAGTATTAAATTATAGTTTAAATCTTAGTTTTTTTTTTTTTTAACGTACCATCACGAGCGCCCCTGCTGCTCGTCCTCACGATTTCAGCAGGAGATGTAAATCAGGGTATCTAACAACCAGTTTCTCTCCCTATCCTTTCTTCGCTGAAGTGAAGGTGGCTTAACATTTTTCAATTTTTAAAATAGTTCCTGATTGTTGAGTTTTTTTCCTTGATCAGGGTTCGAATATAGAACTTGAGAATCTAAAGAGTAACACCTCAACAATTCTTTCTTTACCAGTTGATCTATGCCTTGGGACTAGTTATTTTTATTTTGAATATACTTTTTCATGTGTTATGATTTGAACTCAAATGTATTTGTCTATTTTTAATATCATGATAAATTATTAACTATTTTATTATATGAAAAACTTTTAAATGAAGAATTAATTTTATTTTCTATATTATCAATTTTCCCCTAAAGAAGTTTCTTTATCCATCTAACTATTGCCCTAGTTTATCATTAAGAATATCAAGGAAATTTCATGGGAGCATGTATTATTTAGTTTGTCTCCTAAAGATCACTTGCTAGTATGGTAAAGGAACTTGCAGACAGCCACAGAAGTAGAATTTACTTGACTTCTTCTTGGCAGAATCATGCGGCCGTGTGGTGGAGCCTACAAATCATTATAGAGCCCCCAGATATTTCCATTGTGTTTTTTTGCGATTGTCCTTTGCATGAATCAGCTAGCCACAGCCTTTAATTGTATGATGAGACCTTTATAAAAAGAAACGCATCAAAATGAGAGTAATTTTTATTTAATGAGGGTGGATGGCATACCACTGAGGCTTCAGTTATTCAAACTCCTGGTACCACAGAAGAGTGCTCAAATACATGCTTAAGAATGTCTCTGACGATTTCTACGATATGATCTTCCTTGCATCTTGTAACAAGCTTCACTGCAACAATAAAACGATCTCTAATTACTAGGATCAATTAAGTGTCCATGTGGGACAAAAACCCACACCTCATTGAAAGAAGTTCAAGGCGCAGATTTATTTATGTGGTGTGCTTCCTTGCAGGGAGACTAGAGATCATTGCTATCATTTTCTTTTCATATTCAATAACAATATATTAGACTAACACCATGATAATAGAATAGATAGCCCAACATGGGGCCCCGGGGCCTATTTCAATGACCAAGATGCCTTACAGAGTGCATTATTCATATCATTGAACGCAAAGGATCCACCAAGACTCGCATTATACAGTATGTAACGTTGACTATACTCCAGGTACAGTTCTTTTTTTAGGAAAAATAAAAAAATTAAATAACTAGAAAATAATAAATTATATTCTCATTTGATACAAGTCAGTTCATTAGTTATTTTATAAAAAATTTAGTAAGAGTTATATAAGATAAGGTCTTTCTACCTCCTTTAAAACCCGTAAATTATATAACCAACAACTACCAAAATAACTATTAGCATGAAACACTGTAAATAAACTTAACAAGGAACCTCAAATTTCAACACGAGATATGAAGAGCCAACCTCCTACCACTTAAGTGGTAAGTTGCAGGGCTTCTTTTATTACAGTTTACACAGACCTTTATAGAAAAAATCAAATACGAGGGGGGGACTTGCATGTGACCTCTATCCAATAGGCAATAGTTAAGCCACAGTCCAGAGACACCGGTAAAAACAGATGCGTGAACCAGTGCATCCCTGTACCGACTGCAACAAGTCAATTAACTTCACCTACGAAGCATATATGCCAAATCTGATACGTTATCCAAGTAATTATGACTTTCCCCCTTTTCCATTCATAATAATATAATATAACGTATTAATCGAACGCCCTTTTGGTCATCTTAGTCGTCTATATCTAGGAAACTTACACGTCCAGAAGCCACGCCATAGGAAATAGCTCAACACCCAGTTGAATCTTCTGCCGAGCTCATAAATGAAATAGGGACATGTCAAAGTCCCATTAACTTCAGTTGAGAAAGATAGAATTGGCGTTTGGTGGAGCCATGGATCACGCAGAAGACGACGCCCGTTTATTAAGCTGTTGATAAAGAGCATAATGATGCAGGAAATAATCTCCCTAGGAATAGGACTGAAAAAAAATTACCAAATGTAGGGAAATGGTGGGTCCAAATGGACCCTTTGTTTAATCTCAGATGTTCATTGTCCGCAGCGGTCCAGCATATGCTTTTTTGATAAGGATGAGTTCGCAGATAAATAGTACCACAGCCAGTTGGAGGCGAGAGAAGAGACAAAGATGACTCTACCTGGCCTGGCCTACCCAGCAAGCCAAATGCCTGTTTTGAGTGTTATTTTTCGTATTCACTGTTCCTAAAAATGATTTTTCAAATGTATCCATCAAAATTATGTTAATTTTTAAACTTATTTATCCTCAAAATTAAAAGCACAACCAAACAATCTAGGCATTTAGCTCAACCCCAAGATCATACTTCCAATCACACGCGTGGTATTTGAAGGATCCTTGGTCCTTTTTTGAGTCCCAACTCATCATGTGTCATGGACACCTTAAAGAACTAGACTACCAGCTGGTGGAATAAGGTACGGGCCCCCCTAAACAGAAAATTCCAAAATGTGTACCGGCCTCGCATTCATTGTTGTACACAGAGAGAAATAGGTGGTCCATGAGCTCGACTTTAATGATATCTTTAAGATGGTTGAACTTTCTGGCATTAGCGTAGAAAGTAGTGGGATTATCACCATTTAATTAAGAACCAATGCTTTATATATTTCTGGAAGGGCACTAATTAAAGTTTCTCATAAGAAAAGTAAAACGTGAGTGGTAGGCGATGCGAATTATTTCCCAATCATCTTCATTCTAATATTTAAAAAATTCCTGTTTCAAACCAAGGCTGAATTGACTAGTACAAGCGGCTAATATTCTCCTTACCATACAGCTAGCTTTGACCTATTTGTTGTGGCTTGTGAAATAGATTTTGAATTTGCCGTTAAAATTTGCGCTTACGAGGAAGACTATTCAATTGTTATCTGCGGCTCAAATAGGGGTCAAAGAACTAGGCGGATCCAAGAAAAAGGAACCGTCAAGGACATGAAAAGACCTAGGAAGCTTACTTGCAAAGGCTGAGCAACCCGCTAGCAGTGAAAATCGCAACTACTTCCTGTTGATTTGATCTCAGTACTGAATGGAATACATCTTCGAGGTACAAAAAAATGTACATCAGATCCTACAAAATGTTGGCAGCTGGACCCATGTAAAGAGGATCTCGCGTGGCCGGTGGTCAACCATCAATCTCCTACGGCTCCTTGGGAAAGATGATGGCTGGATTGACAAGGAAAGCAGCGGTACGAACCAATGATAACCCAACCTATCCATACGCGATTCGGCTGATGCAGAAAGTGAGATCCGCCAAATTCAATTAAATTCCTCATCATCATTTAAGTTCGAGAAAGAGAACGAGAAAGAGAAAGAGCAAGGCAAGGCCGGCTAATGGCTATAACTCCTAGTATCATAATACAGAAGGCCCATATTCTGCTATTAAGTCCATAACCATTTGCAAATAACACAACCCCTAGTTTCCCAGACCAATTTGGTGGTAAATTAATGGGCTCCGTGTACAGTTTCTGAAGCATCACAATAGGAAGAACCCAAAATAAACTAGAACTGGCTTCGGATACAAATCCAACCCATTTAAAATCTAACAGGCATTTTAGTTTTGTCCACCTAAGGCTTTAGAATCGACAAATCCAGTGAGCACTGTTTAGCAGAAAAGATCCTGAAGATGGAGTTCCACTGAATCTACAAGCTGCAAAATGACGCAAACCGCGAGCGGAGGTTGATTTTCCCCTTGATTGGTGCTATGAGATACCCTAATATGCAAATTAGAGAGCTTAAATTTAAATAGCTTTGTGCAGATATTGTGCCCACATTAATCAAAGACTAGAAGCTCAATTGTCCACTCTCCAATCATCCTGTTTGACATAGGAATTGCCGAACGTAATATTGGGTAAATTGCATTTAAGACCAATGTAGTTTTAGTTTTTTGCACGGAGAAATAGTTTTAAAGGTCCTTGTGGTTTAGTTTTTTGCTGATACACCCCTCCATCACTAATGTTGTCACTTAAACTCTAATTAATCTAATTAAACACTAATTAACCTAAAATAAGTTAATTAAAAATAAAAAAATAATATAAATTAAAAATGAGTTGGTCTGCTAAAACACGATAGGTTTTCCAACCATATAAAATTCTTTTGTTGGGCTGGGTTTCTTCTTTTCTGGAGATAATTCAAAATATTAGTTTACTATTTAATAGTAATACCCATTTGAGTTAACCTCGCATGAAAGGGTTAAGGGTGTTTTTATCCTTAAAAATGTATATTTTTTAAAATATTTTTTTCCCAAAAAATGAAGTACAAAATATTTATGCTAAAATAATGTTTATTAACCAAAATATGAGATGTAAACTTGACCATGGTTCAGTTCAAACTAAGAACCGAATTGAAACCATTCTTCTAGAAATCAAACTGAAATCGTCTTTTCGGTTTCAATTCAAAAATTGGAATTGAAAACTTACAGTTCAGTTTTTGTTCCTAAAAATAAGAAATCGGAACCGATTCATACCATTAAAAAATAAATTAAATAAATATAAAATATATAATATAATACACAATAATTGATATTTTAAATTTTAACTTTAATTAAGATAAGTGAGTTACAGTAAGTGAATTAAGTGAGATTTGATTCCTTTAAAATCAAAAAGAATATGTAGGCAACTTGATTTATATAAATTAAACACAAGATCTCTCTCTCTTTTTTTTTTATTAAATTGATTCTGTTATATATTTGCATCAAGTAAGCTCAAAATGATCCGTGGAGATTAGTCAAAGCCTCAAGTGGTAGTTAGTTAGTTAGGTCTTTAACAATAACTAATTGTTGTGTTTAACAGTAATGTTATGTCCGTGAATAAACATTGCAATGTCCACCCCTATAGTTTATAAATAGAGGGCTGGGGTAGTTGTTTAGATGCATGAAATAAACGAGTGCACTTGTGAGAGAAAAGTCTAGTATTGATACCCTTTGTAATCTCAATGAGATTTGTACTTGTGTGAAACTATCCTGTTGTACTGATTTGTTCAAGATCTGAGAAAGATTGCTCTTGGGTTTTAAGACTAGATGTAGGATAATCAATTTCTTGATAATCTAAACCAGGATAAATCTCTTGTTGTTTTGTGAGTGTTTGATTTTTCGATCTTTACGTTTTGTTATGTTTTATTGCTTCTTATTCTGTAACTTTTGTACATAAGTGTGTGTATTCTATAAGGCCGATTGAGTGCATTTCAATGTTCCCAAGATAACAAATTGTTGAGTGTTTAGTCAAGAAAATGCAAGAATCTTAGTCTAGAGTCATAACCAAGTCGCAAAAATAGCATCAATTTTATTTGCCACAAGGTATGATATAGAGAAGTTTGATGGGTAGAACGATTTTGGTTTATGGAAGATGAAGATGAGGGCCTTACTGGGGAATCTTGGACTGGAAAAAGCATTTGAAAGGGAGGCTAAAGTACCAGTCACATATAATGCAGAAAAGAAGAAGGAAGTTGGTAAGAAAGTCTTAAATACTTTAATTTTTAGTTTGGAGGATAAGGTGTTACAAGAAGTCTCAAAGATAAAGATAGCAACAGAATTATGGTTTAAATTAGAGAGCCTATATATGACTAAATCATTACCAAGTAGGTTGTATTTGAATGCTAAGTTCTTTATGTTTAAAATAAATGAAAGACAGAAATTACAAGATCACATAGATGAATTTAATAAATTATGTCTAGACCTTGAAAACATAGAAATGAAATATGATGATGAGAATAAAGCCCTAATATTACTTCATTCTTTACCAAAATCTTATGAGACATTTGTGGATATATTGAAGCATGATGGGATACACTAACTTTAGATGATGTAATAGGTGCTTTAAAACTCCAAAGAATTGTAAAATAAGGTGGAGGAAAAGAACACCTCTAGGGATATTCTTGCTGTCAAAATAAGGCCTGATAGGAAAAACCCTAGAGGTAGAAAAAGATTTAGGTCAAGATTTAGGAATGGAAGGAAGGTAATCAAATGTTATCATTGTCATGAGGGAAGACATATTAAGAAGAATTATCCTAGAAGAAAGAAGGAATTTTAAAAAATAGATAACCTTGAAATTACGTCTATATGTGAATTTGATTATGATAGTCTAGATGCCTTAGTCGTTTCTGAAAAGGAAAAAAAAAAAAAGAGGTTTGGATTTTGGATTATGGTTGATCCTTTCATATGACACAATATAGGCATTGGTTTCTAAATTTTAAGGACATAGGTGATGGTAAGGTATTGTTAGGGAATAACTAAGAATGTAGAATAATAAGAATTGGAGACATAAAAATTAAATTGTATGATAGAACCATTAGAACATTAACATTTGTGAGATATGTACCAGATTTAAAAAAAAAAAAAAAAACCTAATATCTCTTAGTGAATTGGATAAGAATGGTTACTCCTACAAAGGAGATGGTGAAGTCTTTAAAGTATCTAGAGGGTCATTAATATGCATGAAAGCTAACTTGCAAAATGGAATTTATGTGTTGCAAGCCTCCACATTATGTGTTGAAGTTGCAATAGGAGAAAATAAGGTCTATGAACAAACTAGACTTTGACATTTTAGGATGGCATATATTAATGAACAAGGATCTAAAGAATTGTCCAAACAAGGAATTTTAGGCATTGGGAATGTCATAGAGTTACACAAATGTAAATCATGTATATCTGGAAAATATGCAAAAGTAAAATTCTCTAAGTTATTCATTCCTCTAAGGCCTTTTTAGAATATATTCATTCAGATTTATGGGGTGCTGCACAAACTTTATCCCATGGAGGTGCTAGGTATTTTCTGTCCATAATAAATGATTATTCTATGATGGTTTGGATTTATGTTTTACAATGAAAAAACCACACTTTTGAAGCTTTTAAAATATGGAAAACCATGGTAGAAAATAAAAAAGGTAGGAAAATCAAAATCATTAGGATAGATAATGGTTTAGAGTTTTACAATAAAGAATTTGCCCAGTTGTGCAATGAAAATGGTATCCTAAGACACATCATAACCCTAGGTAACCTTAAACAAAATGATTTAGCAGAAATAATGAATAGAATCCTACTTGAGATGGTTAGATGCATCTTTTATGCTAAATTACCAAAAGCATTTTGGGGGAAAGCCATAGCAAGTGCAGCTTATGTGATAAATAAGTCCTCATCAACTGCCATAAGCTTTAAAACCCCTTATGAGATGTGGTTTGATCATAAGTCAAGCTTAGACCATTTGAAGGTGTTTGGGTGTTTAGCTTGCACATGTGAAACAAGGAAAATTAAAACCTGGGCAAGAAGTGTTTGTTTGTTGGTTATTAGTTATCCTATTGGGGTAAAAGGATATAAGTTGTGGAATTTGGAATCAAGGCTACCTAGATGATTTGATTTCGGTTTGTCATAAAACGAAAACTAAAACCAAAACCATCACACCAAAAAATGGAATCAAAACTGTGTTCAAACCTAAAGGGATGAAAAAAGTGGAATATAAAAACCATTCCAGACGAAAAGTGATTTTCCTTGTGTTTGTTAAATTTATCTAGCAACCTATTGAAAAGAAGTCATGTGACTTTTATCTGAGATTGTTCAAATAAATTTATCTGAAACCTTATAGATAAGAAAAAATAACATATATGCCTTTCCTTCTAGATAAATTTATCTAGAACTTTACAAATAAAAAAAAATGATCCATATACCTCTTAATGTATTCTATAAAATTTAACAAATAATCTGATAAAAATCTCATAATGTTTCTCAATTTTATCTTAACCATTCTATATCTTGGTCTAGAAAATATTTCAATCTTATCTTACTCATTTTAACAAATGCTATATAAAGAGATACAATTCACTTTTGATCAAGAGGTTGTTTAGAAGTTGATCTATGGTTTTATTTAGCTAAAATTTTGTTAAACGTGTATACGATACATACCTTTACAATCTAAATGATGGAGATTGATTTTGGAGTTCTTTATTAATAGATTTTTGTGATAGTTTGTGAAATCTCTCTTATTTTACTTATTAAAGTTGTTTGGTTACTAATTGTGGTTATTTTTGAAAATATAATTGTTAAGATATTGTTATATGTCTCTAATGTTATTGATATGTCCTAATGTTAAATTTAGATAATATCTAAAAGAACATTTTAATATACTTTTGTATATTATAATAAATAAAATGGCAAAGTATCTTCATTTATATCTTTCCATAATATCATGAATAAATCTTTAGATATCTTGTAAAGATCTCACTCTTAAATTGTTAAAAATATGTGGACAAAATTCTTTAGTATAAGATTTATTAAATTATTCCTAATCCTTTAGATTTCTTGAATGGAGATTTTGAATAATCAAGTACAAATTAGCACACAAGATTAATACATTTGATTAATATGAGATACCAATAATAAAAGGTGATGAGTCATATGCCATACAAATATGAGATGCGAATAATAAACATGTAGGTGATTATTAATTAAACAATGTACCAAATGTGACATTAATAATAATAAATCACATGATTAAAAAAATTAATAATTTGTTACTAGTTGCCATTCTATAAATGATCTTTTGACTTGAAGCAACATGGTTATCTTATATATTGGTGTTGGGTATTTGTCGGAGATGCGAACTCATTATATTTTAAGAAAAGAATACTTATTTGGTGGTCTATGAAGACATGTTTGACTAATAAGATTTATTACCTCCGGTGAGAGGTGAACATCTTATATGATATCATGTTAGATTATGATAAAAAAAAGTCACTAGCCAAGGTGTAAATGTTTGAAAAAGAATTTCAATGTATCATCTCACATCACATCAAATAAGATCTATTTTATAGAACTGAGTTAGTGAGTTTAATCAACCATGATTCTCACTCGGTCAAGACTGACGTAATGGAAAGATTAAATTATAAGATAATCATTAACGAAATTGTCGTCTATATTTTCTTGACATGTTGGTAAACATCACTCAAAAACATTAAGTGTTTTGAGAATATGAAAAATTCTTAAAATAAATGGAATAGTTCAATTAGGATCAAAAGAGTTTGATATTTTCTAATTGTTATTTGACGATAAACTTAGAAAGTCATACACCAAAAAATAAAGTGACAAAATAAGTAATATTGGGCTTATATTTTGCCATTAAGAGTTAAAGGACCTATATGCAATTAAACAAGACTTCTAGCATAAAACTCGAAACGGTCGAACTGAATTTTTCAAAACTAAAATAAACTATCAACGGCTTTTGAAGTTGAAAAAATTATGGACCGGTTAAAGAAATCAGTCAATAGTTTTTGTTTGGCCAAACATAGAGAATGGTGTGGAGTTGGTAAGACAACCATTAACCCCACATGTCAGGTGTTAATCTCTTGTGTTGCATGCTTCAATTAGTGAATTATCAAATAATGCCACTAATTTTTTTTTCATTTGAGATATAAATAGGAAGATTGAAAAAGAAAATATAATGATCCCTAAAAAGAAAAACCTAGCCCTTGACAACTCCTTCCCTTCATCTCTTTTCTTTCTTTGCTCATGTAATAAGTATTTTCTTTTGAAATCAAGAACAGATTCAAGGCATAAACATCCCCTTAATAATCTTCAGCTAGTATAAAGAAGTTTCAAGAGATTTTCAAGCTAGTTTGGTATGGACAGCATTGGCCCTTTTAACTTGAGGGAAAGTGGTTAAACTTTGAAAGCCACACCAAGGATAGATTCTTTACAAGGTAAAAGCATTTCATTTAATGAATATATGATGTATATTACTAAAATATCTAAGTCATAAGAGATTACATGTATTTCTGTTACACACTTTGATTTCAAAATGATAAAAAATCACTTGAATGTCATACATAAAACTCAACATCTAGTTATTAATAATTAGAGAAGAGGTTCATGCATTCCATGAATTCTTTGATAGTGGAAGACTTAGGTGTACTTTGGTTTGTGGTTTGTACTATTCGCATTAAAAAGATTTTTCATATAAATTTTGATGTTCTTATAGTTGATTTATTATTACACTTTAATCTATAGTTGATTTATTATTCAACTTTAATCTATATTATTTTATATTTTGCTTGATTCGACTCCAATGAGGTTAGAAGGCAACGATTGTTGGACTTTTGTTTGTTAAGTTGTTATCTTGCCGTCTTCTCTCCCAACATTATCAACAATAAGCGTTGACTGTACTACTGCTATTGATGTTGTTGTTTGTGATACCAAACATCCAAAGGCCATGATGATCAGGTGGGCCACACTATCATAGGCTAAGGTTTAGGATTAATAGTGTGTGGATACAACCCAAATGCACAGTTACCAAATGGAGAAGAAAGTCCAAAAGGCCTTTGAGGAGGTAGGGCCAATTTTGGCCCAACAGCTCAGGCCCAATTTTAGAGCCCAGCTCGGCCAAACTAGCCCTTGCTCATCCCAGGTATATAATGCTTCTTTCCCCCATGTTTTGACCTAGTTCTACCCTGGCTATTTGCGACTTCGTCCAAAAACCTAGCTTATCCTCTCCTCCTATCTCGCCATCCCTATCTCTTCTGAAAGCTTGGTTCCTTTATCCTTCTTGACAGATTTTTTGCTGGCTTTCAGTTTTACCTCTTGATGGCTATAAAACTTTGTGGGTTCGATGGGACGAAGTGGTGAAAAAAGAAGAAAAACAGAGTGAAAATCATTGGGTCTCTGAGTGAACCATTTCTGTGTGATCTCCTATGCTGTGTGTTGGTACCGAGCTAGGCCATTGGGATTTCAGATTGAGAGAGCTTCTCGACAGTTCACTGTAGGTGATGATTTTCTGATTTAAGCCTTGAATAGTTGAAACCTTCATTGGTGTTCACAAGGAAGTTCTATTTTTCTGTTCTTGTGTTTGTTGCTATTACTTTGTGATTTGATTTTCAGACTAACAAAAAATTGTTTGGCTTTGTGCGAGAGTATTTTCCCAATAGATGTCACTCGCAATATTACTTTTTCTTTTGTCATGCCCAATGTTGCTAATTGCCCCACCATTCGCCATCGCCTTCCTCAATTTTCTCACATTATTCGCCACTGCCACGGTCTATCTCTCCATTCTCTGTCTAAACGATGAGTCAAGTGTTGCTAATCGCCAAATCCAACCTCGAAATCATTGTTGATCATCAAATCCATTCTAATTGCCAAAATCGTTGTCTCAAGCACGCCATCGTGGATCAGGGTTTCAGTTGAGACAATGAATCATGGCAGTGGTGAATAGATGTCCAAAGATGGACACCAGGAGGTAGATACTAAATGCATCAAAGCCCAGTAACCTTCTCATAGCTTTTGCTATTAAAGATTTAAACAATTTAGCATAGGCAAAGTGTTGGAGAGTCCAGGGTTTTGTTTATGAAAAAGCCCATTTTAACAAATTTATGGTTAGTTTCTAAGTCTTTTTATTTCTTTTATGCCAAAACCTGTTTAAGCACACAACAATTTGGTTCGTTGGCCGAGATGCAAACATTTTTGGTTGATATATTTATAGCAAAAGGGAAAAAATAGAAAGGCCATTTGATCCTGAGCCTTTCAGTTTTGGTCATTTTAGTCCTGAAGATTTTTCTCAAATTCACCTCTAAACTTTTCAAAATGATTCATTTTACCCCTTAAATGCTAGTTTTTTTACTCAAATTCCTAATTTTTCAAAATGATTCACTTTGCCCCTAAAATACTAGGGTTTTTTTTCTCAAGTTCATCCCCGAATTAAAACATTTCAAAACATTTAGTTAAAAATTTGAGTAAAAAAAGTTTAGGTGCCAAGTTGATCAAAATTGAAAAGTTTAAAGACCAAATCTGTCCCTTTTTTTCCAGACACTAAAAGATGAAGGCACGCCACTTAGTTGAGTATATTTCATGTAGAAGAGCATATTACCCCATGGAAGAAGAGGAAACTCCCATCTCTGTCTAGGAACTGTGATAGCATATGAAACCACCTGCAAAAATTCTAGACCTATTACAAAGACATAGCAAGTGTCATCTCTAAATAAAATAGGATTGGGTGGATGTAAAAGAACATGCCAGTATTGATGCAGCAAGATATCTGGGAGAATTGTAAAGACTGGATGTCTCCTCCTTTTCGTAGAGAAGATCCATTATATCCATGCATGCTACAAAATTTACAAGTTTCCCAACCCTGGCAACTCCCCTAAACTCATAAGAAGGGGAAGGCAGAATTAATTGACCCATAAGATTAGACAGTGAACGGATCTGACATCCAACCAGATCATTGTTTAGTGAAGGGAGCCACATATTTACGATGATGATAAAGAAACTCACTTGAACTGAATGCAAAGCTCCTCGAGGAATTTAAAAGCAATGTTGGATGTACCAATCTCAAAATTCAATACCTTTCAAGAAGAAAAGGAGGACATGAAAAGCATCTCAGTTGACCTCAACAAAAGGCAAGCAATCATCATATGTCAAGAGGATATACCTGCATTAAGACCACTTCCTGCAAATATCTTCATCAAGCTCCACAACAACAAATACAGTTCCGGATATTCAAAACAATTACTGAAACGAGAATAGCTTACTGCTTCCAAGAAGTCGCGAATGGTAAAATACTGTTCCTTAATCATCTTGTCTCCCAAAGACTTCACACTTTTCACAGATAGGGGATGAGAATCATGCACCTGCAGACAAAATGATGTACTAAGAACCATGTAAATGACGCTAATTGAAAACCACTGATGAGTGAAATTACCTACTTTGCTTGATATCCATACAGAAATAAGAGCAAACAATTGCAGGTTGCTCTCTCTTATGGGATGCAAAAGCCAGTTTTCCATGCCATTGCTCTGTCTGAATCTTTGCAAGTACAAATTGACGGTCACAATACTTGCAGTAGCAAAGAAACTTAAAACAAACCTATTTTCCAGTTAGCAAAGCATACGAGCATGCCATTCAAAATGGTAGACGGTCAAGTTAGTGTATTTTAGGCACTAAGCGTTCTCATATTTTCTGTATTGCCAATTCTCATAGAATCCATGAGACTGCAGAAAATCCTATATTTTCACTTGGCAACGGCACCTTCGCTGACATTTGAGCTTAGTTTGCATCAGATTTCAAGTCCCTCCCCAACTGTTAGTTCTTTGCTCATTAACAATTGATCTACTCGAATGATAAGGAGAATACTAGTATATAACTTTCAAGAAAAAAAAATATATAAAATGAGCTGGAGCTTCAGAACAACCTCTAATTTTCAATTGTCATCCTTCAGAAATTATTATAACTGCGTTTTGTTTGGATTTTTTTTTTTTTCTTGACAAAGTTCAGTTTTATAATCAGCACAATCGTATTCTATAATTTCACATGCTAATAGATTATTTTTTCCCACAAAGAGACTAGATTGGGCCCTTGAAAGCAGGGAACGCACGAATCATTCAATTCCCTTATGCAAAAAAATTGCTAAGTAAACTGAAAAGATTCACAAATGGATTCTTATAGGCACTTTTTTGAGGCACAGAAGCTTATCAGGAAGTTAACTTGTGCCATAATGGGAAGAATCTGAATGCGGAAGGATTACTAATAGCAAAAAGATCTATTAAATTCTTTTAAAGATTAACGAGTACTTAATTATTGCTCATCAATAACTAATAAGGGTGACGGAAACACAGAAGGGTTGCTAGTGATGCCAAACTACTAAAAGATTAATATTAGGCAACCTTTCCACCGGAATTCGGCAAAGGAAATATTTGGCATCCATTACTATCAGCTTACCAGTGTGAGAAGGTAAAAACAGCATATATATATATATATATATTTTAGCTGAGTAGCTCAAATTGTCCTCATAAACCAAAGGATTCAAACTTATACGTGTATCTTTCTTGATTTTTTAGACTGCTTTTTAGAGTTTGTAAGAGCACTAATTCAAAATTGCAATCCTTAGAAACTGATCATCGTCTCCAAAGATCAGCAACAGATTAGTAACACCTCGGCCAAACCAAATCCACGGGTTTATGGAACAATACTCTCAACCAGAGTCCAATATCAACGGGATCATTATATTAAGCTAACAAAAATTGAACATATAAATGTAATCCAGCGCTTCTTAATATGCGAAGTGAACAAGAAATCCCTACCGAGATAAAGAAGGGTAGAACCGATCGGCGAAGAGTGATAACGCCGAGTACTTGACGATCGGACGAATTTCAAGCTGCTATAGAACGAAACACAGCAATTGTGCAAAGATTATCAAACGGAATTAATCAATGATCGAGTACTAAGTACGTAAGTTACAGTTCGATCAGGAAATGAACAGAGAAAATAAAATTGTGTGAAATTGAACAGGAATTACTTGAGCGGATTGGATGAGGAAGGCCAATAGCCGGAGTCGCAAACCGGAAGACATCTCATCTCATCTCATCTTGAAATGGGGATGGCTCTGATTCTGAAGCTTTTGGAGGGAATTTCGAAATGGGTTTACTTTAATACGATGGCGGTGACGCTGCAAATCCGGCCCATTAGATGGCCCGTCCTCTTTATGGGCCTAAACCAGGCAAGCCCCCCATCCTTTCATTTGATTAAATTTTGGGCCTAACCCAAGTGCATCTTCTCCCACTTCAACTCTGGCACCATGATGATTTGAAAACCTTGGACTAACAAACTCATGACCATTGCATAGGCTTTGACTGGTTAATCTATTAATTAATTCACTCTATTTATTATTCCCTCCCATTATATTTTGTCATTATCAGGTTAATTTATTCTTTCTTAACCCTTCTTTTAACTTGAGCATTGAGACTCGTCCTGGGTCTATTTCAGGGTTGTTTTTTTATTAAGATATAGTTAGCAACAGATCAACATATTATAACACTTGTTCTAGATACAAAAAGTCTTGCCATTGGTCTAGGTTATTGTTTGTTGATTATTGGTGATATTCTCTATCATCATTTTTGTTTTTAGTTTTTTGTTTTAATATTCAATTTGTTGTGTTTGTTATTAGTTAAAAAATTACAAATTTAAATTCGTTGTTTAATAAATAGGATGCTAAGTGGACTTTGATCATGGGAAAATTGATGCTTTAACCGATGTAGATGATGGTTAGTCTACTTGCAAGTACACTATATAGAAAATAATCGATGAGATAGAAAATTGACCATCGATAGATTTGTTGAAATTATAATAACTAATTTGGCCGCCTCGAATCTCGGTCTCTAAGATGAATTGTTACCCAAAAAAAAATAAAAAAATCACAAAAGTACCCCAAAGTTTGTTGAGAAAAGTCAGTCTAATGTCTAGGTCGAGCCTGGAATAATAGTAAAATAGACCAAGGAAGCTAAAGTTTGTAACAAGAAAAAAAGGTATAAAATAATACTTATTTAGATGAAAGGTCATTCTCTATTTATAGTAATTTAGAGATAATTCTTCACTTGGAATTATGTTTCTTTATTGAACAATGTTTAGGAATAGTTATCATGAACAAATTTGAGGCGATTATTTTTATTCTCTAAGGTTGTCTTCTTAAGATTTAGGAGAATCAATTTATCCTAAATTTGTTAGAATTTTGTTTGATCACTATATCGTAAGACATAATCTTAAATTTTGGCTAGACTTCACCCTTAATTCTAGGAGATAATCCTAGTTAAGTTAGGTAATTCAGCTTTGAATAGAATTAGTTTGTCCTCAAGTTTATGGAAAACTCTTCGTTTGGGAAAGAGGATATTGGCTAGCTAGTCTGTGATTGAGGCCAATTGTGACCCAAACTTAAGACACGTGTCATGTGCAATCTTTAGGTGTAATATAAAAAGTCTTCCACGTTCGTAGTTCAATGTAATTGAAGTGAGAAAGTAGAAGTGGTATCATTCTCTTTGTTCAAGTTCTGAGGCTAAAAGTGCTTTGTAAATGCCAAGGTCAAAGATTGCCTAAAAATTTTAAGGTTGAGGGTGGATTAAAGATGCCGAGGCCATGGGTGGCTTGCTAGTATTAAGGTTGAAGATCGCTCGTAAGTATTGAGGTCAAGGGTGGCTAGTAATTCGAGCTTAAATTTAAGTTCTTATTTGTTTGTCACGTTGACATATATCACAAATTTTATCTTTTTCAAATTTTATTTTATGCAAACTTTCTACTAGATCTAGCTTTACTAATTTTGTGAGTTAGTTCATACTAGCATGACCTAGTTTCTTATACCAAAGCCAACTATCTCCATTGGTGCGAATATACATGTTACATTATTTGCTAAGAGGTCAACTATATATGTATATATATATATACTTTTTTGTATTTTTAACAAACAAATATGACATTTAACTCATGTTTAACTACATATTTAGATGATTCAAATATCACATTGTATCATTTATCATAAAGTTGACTAATATTAAGCAATCCATCAATAAGAAGCACATTTTCAATAATAATGGAATGAACATTACCTACTTTTTCAGCACCAATTATTTTATCTTTGGCATTATCCCCAAAGGTTACAAAGCCTTCATCCTTTGATTTTACTTCAAGGAAGTTGTTTGGATCTCTAGTTATGTGTCTTAAGCATCCATTGTCCAAGAACCACTTTGAGCTCTATTGAGACTTTGATTTTTCTTGCACACATTTCAAATATTTATTTTTTGTACCTAAACTTTCTTGAGTCCGGCATGACTAGCAAATTTCGGATGCATATTATTAGGAACCTATACTTCCTCTGATTTTCTTTTATATGGGCATGAGTAGGCTTTATTCTTCATGACAAGAGTAACATGCCAAAGAAGGATAATTTTTCTTTGACTTTTTGTCAAAACATATTTCTAAAATTCTTTTTGTTAGGGTTATAAAATTTATTTTTCTTTATTTTTTTATTATTAAAAGAATTTATACTTTACTTATTTTTTTTAAAAAAATATTTTTCTTTTTTATTTATTTTTTCAAACTTTCATTCTCTTTTTCAAGATTTTCAATTTTCAAAATAATAGAAACACTTTCTATTTTGAAGTTTTTGATTTTTGTTTTCATAGCATCATTTTCTTTTCTCAAAAAAGTCATTTTATTTTTCAAAATAGCATTTTTTGTAGAAACTTTTTCTAGTTTGTCAAACACATCATAAAATGCATCAAAAAACTGTTCATATGTTAAATCTAAAGAGAGAGTGTTTGATTTGACCTTATCCTCAAGAGCTATAAGAGTTACACTTGTAGCCACTTCTTTAGGTTTACCATTTTGCTCACTTTCTTCGTTATCAGTCCATGTAGCCACCATTGCTTTCTTCTTTGATTTCTTAAGCAACAAACATTTGGATTTGATGTGGCCAAGTTTCTTTCACTCATAGCAGATGATCAACTCCTTCTTTTGAGACTTATTCATCTTCTTTTGAAGCTTCTTTTTGAGGAGCTTTCTTTTTATCAGCATGTTATATCTTCTTGTTATAAGGGCAAGCTCATCATTTTCATCACTGTCATCACTTTGATCTTCCTCTTCGATGAACTTCAATGCAATGGTTCTTTTCTTCCTACTATTGTTGTTCTTTTCTTCTTCTTCTTTGAGCTCCATCTCATAGGTAATGAGAGATCTCATCAGCTCATCAAGGGCAAGAGTCTTGAGATTCTTTGATTGTTGGATGGCAGTGACTTTAGGCTTCCATTCATTTGGCAAAAAATTTAAAATCTTTCTAACAATTTCATGGTTAGGATAAGTTTTTTTCAAGAGATTTGAGATTATAAATAATATCAGTAAATCTAGTTTACATTTCAGAAATAGACTCATTAGATTTCAGAAATCTCCTAGTTTCTTTTACTTGATCAGTCCCCTTATGTGTTACTTGTAATGTATCCCATATTTTTTTAGTTGTGTCACAACATGAGATTCTATTAAATTCAGTGGGTAAAAATGCATAATATAAAAGATTTATAACTTTAACATTAATTACTCTGTGCCTTCCTAGTATCTTTTTCATAAAAAACTTCCTCATGGTTTGGAACTAATTCCCCATCTTCTATAATGCTAGGCATTTCTATCTATACCTTTAGTTATAGCTTTTCATGTATCATAATCATTTGTTTGAATATATATTTTTATCATAACTTTCCAATAAATGTAGTTTGTGCCATTGAAGAGTAAATGTTGATTTGAGGACTAACCTTCAGTTGTACCATTTCCAATAATGATTTCCATAGTGTAAAATTGAAGATAAAGATCACAAGTAAGAGAAATAGACAACTAAAGTAGATTATATACTTGCTCTAATACTAATTGTTGCTTAGAAAAATACTCAAGAGAGGGGGTGAATTGGATTTTTTGAAAATTTATAATATTAGCTCTTATTTAAAACTCTTAAATTGTGGTCTTGTTAAATGGCGATTACAATATGGATAAGAATAATAAAATCAAACAACCACAAAGAACACAAGAATTTTTATAGAGGTTTGGCTTTAAAAAGCCTAATTCTCTCTTCCAAGATTGAGCTTGAAGGTATTACTAGAAAAAATATAACACTAGCTTTTAATTTGAGCTAAAACCAATATATAATCAACTACCGAAATAAGAACCACTAGCACACAACTAGCAAATACAAACCCCTCATACAACAAGTGAGTAAAAATAACAAACTTACAATCAGAGACAATTTCAAACAAGTCAACAATATTGAGAATTTCACCAGTCAGCACATTGAGTCTTCTCACTCTTGTTTGAATACTCGACCAATAGTTTGTTATGTTGTTTTTGGCCTCCATACTCACCACATATATATATATATATATATTCAGAGAACTATCTATTACAAAGAAATGTAAAAAACAATTTTGAAATTAAAAAATTCTTCAATTTTTCTAGGCTATAACTGAAGCATATAAGCATCTGTAGGTATCTTAGTTCACAAACATATAAAAAAAGTGAAGTCAAAACATCTTTTCTTCAAAAAGAGATTTTACTTTTTGTATGAGGAAATCAAGATATGATTTTAAGGTACAATGTGAAAAATATTTTATATAAATATATCTTTGAGTGTGCAACAAAAGAAATGTAGAAAACAAAATACAACAGAGATGATCGTTGGACTTTGGTCAACCGAAGGCACTACTTCAATCAACCGAAGTTGTCCAACAACCATTCGCACAACTTTGATTGAAGGCCAGGTCGACCTAAAACAAAAGGCCAAGATTCTGGTCAACTTCAGTCGATTTAAATTATACTTAGGTTGATTGAACTTACATATGATTAGATAAAAATATTATGCCTGACTTTAGTCGATTTAGCATAAATCATCAGTCAACTTAAGATACATAGCCATGAAAAACACATCTTTTCTTCAAAATATATCTATACCATAAATTATTTTTATTATTATCAAAATTGTATTTTCTTATCCTTGACCTTAACACTTTTCCTTCAATAAAGATCTAAGAATACATAGGTGATTTCCTCACACAAGGAACCCATCATGGACATGGAAGTCTTTGGTAATTTGGTTGGTTGAACATTTCTCCCAAATCTCTTTGAAATCCTCATTAGTTTTCATACAACTCTAATTACTTGAATTTACTTATTTTGTTACTCAAAGTTATCAATTGTTCTGCACATCTACTCAATGCATTTGCCACCTTATTCTAAATTCTCGATTTGTGCTTTAGTTTGAAAGGAATTTTTTATAAAAATTGTGTCCACCATGCATGCATATCCTTGTTTATTCTATTTTAACCATGTAAATAACACTTCATGGTCAGAATATAAGATAAATTCATGATTAATCAAGTAACGTTCACCATCTTCAAAGCTCACATACCAGAATAAAACTCCTTATCGTAGGTGCTTTAGTTGTGCCTTGCATTACTTAACATTTCACTAAAATATGTCACGAGTCTTTTTTCTTGAGATAGGATAGCTCCGATCCCTACTCCAATTGCATCGCACTTTACCTCAAACAATTCATCAAAGTTTAATAAAGCTAACATAGGGGTAATGCATAATTTTCCTTTCAAACTACGAAGTCTGTGGCTTGTTCATCTTTCCATTGGTACTTTTCTTTCTTTAGGCACTTAATAATTGGGCTTGCAATATGCTATTGAAGTTGCGTATGAATCGTCGATAGAATATTACAAACCCATGAAAACTTCTCACTTCAGTGACTATTTTTGGTGTATGCCACTCTCAATTGCCTTAATTTTCTCCTCATCAACGTATTCCATCCCTACTAACAATATATCCAAAAACATAACATTTTTGGGTTACATAAAACTACATTTTTTAAGAACACATACAATTTATTTTTCATCAAGACAGTTAACACATAACGTAAGTACAATAAATAATCCTTTTCTGATCGACTATAAAGTAGGATATCATTGAAATATACCATAATAAATTTTTCAATAAAAGATTTCAGTACCTGATTCACTAGTTGCATGAAAGTGATGGCTTGTTAGTCTGAATAGCATTACTAGCCATTCATACAACCCTTCTTTAGTCTTGAAGGCTTTTTTTTCCACTCATCACTAGGCCTAATCCAAATCTGATAGTAGCCACTTCGGAGGTCAATTTTTGCAAATCACTATAAGCCCCATGGAATTTGTCTAGCATATCATTTAGTCTCAAAATTGGGAACTTAATTTTATACCCAAGTGTGATTTTGTTAATTGCTCGATTGTCTATATGCATTTTCCAACTCTCATCTCTTTTTTTTGTTTTGTTTTTTTGTGTCATTAAAGCTAGGGTTGCACATGGATTCATGTTCTCTTAGATATGCCCTTTTTGAAACAACTCCTTCAACTTCTTTTCAAGATCTTTCTCTTTTTGGGCCCATTATATAGTGGGATAGATTTGGTAAGCTCGCACCAAGAATCAAGTCTATATGGTGCTAGATGTCTCGCATTGGTGATAGTTTATCAAGTAAATCCTTAGGCATTATCGAGTTAAATTCTTCTAGCAATGATTTAATAACTTGAAGATACCCCACCCTTCCTTCAGCCACCAGCACTTGCTTTATAATCAAGGCATGCACTTTTTTTGATTTCGTACAATTTGACTCAAAATCATGTTTTGAATGGATAATTGTAACAAATGTTCGTCCCTCCAATTTAGAAGCCTTGGGATGCTCATTCTTGATTGGTAGTAGTGTGAATTTTACTCTTGCTTTCTTCAATTTATACGTGTTTTCACGTCCAAAATGCTATGCATTAACATCACATTGCCATGACCCACCAAACGACAAATGACAAGCATCTATATCTACATTATTACAATGACAAGCATCGCTTTTTTTTCCTATTATGTTCTCGCATCTTCCAGTATTAATAATGATATCAAATAATTTGTTGTTGATAGTACATCTAGTTCAGACCAATTGGTGGTGTTGTGTTTTGTTTTTTTACTTTGGTGCCAACATCATTCTTCTTACTGCATAACTCTACACTTACGCCTCATCATCCTTCTCATACTTTTCATCTTTTCCATTTAAACTACAATAAAATTCTTCTTCTTCCTCTTCTTTTTTCACGATATTCACTATTTTTCTACGTATGTAATAACTAGAACGATGCCTTAGTTAATTGTACTTGGAACACTTCCCAGGTATTGACTTCACATGGGGGTTAAGAGTTTTTTTCCCATCATTCCCCTCATTCATAGGCTTCTTTCTCGTGGCTTTATCTTCTCTTTATCGATCTTCCTTGTATCAATTGTTGCTTGTTAAACTCTGGAACTGGTTTACTTCTTTCTCCAGTATCAAAAGTCTTCTAGGTCCTTTCTTACAGCATCAATTCCACCTTTATTGCCATATTTCATGGTTTTGGTAAGGTCCACAACACTTGCACACCAATTTTATATGTAATTATTGGTTTCAAGCCCTCTAAATACGTTGCCACTTGTTGGCCCTCTGTTTTCCTAAGGTCATTTCTTTCTACCAAGCGCATGAATGCTGCAGTGTATTCATGCACAATCTTTTGACCTTGATGACAATGCTTGTATTGTTGGAACAAGATCTATTAATAGTCAGGAGGAAGAAAATCCTTCATCAACAACTATTTCATCATGTTCTAGGTTCGAATAGGTGTCTTTCCTTTGCGATTACTTTGTGTCTTTGATCTTTCCCACCATGCAGAAGCACCAACTTTAAATCTATAAGCTACTAGTTGCATTTTCTTCCCTTTGAGAATCTCCATGTAATAAAAAAATCTTTCTATTTTTGCAATTCAATCTAGAAAATCCTCAATACTTAAATTTTCGTTAAAGTAAGGAATATCTATCTTTAAACTAAAATCGTTGGTATTCTTGTTATCATAATTATTTGCCTTTCTTCTCTAAATAATGTTTTAGATTGGTTCAACAAATCCATAATCTTCATTATCATCAAAGTTTTCTACGTACCTAACATCTTCAAGTAGGAATAGGTTTGTCAACAGGGTGATTGTGGGCTGCTGCTTCTCTTAGCTAGTCGCTTATCTTCATTCTTGTTTCTGTTTGCATCAATTCCTAAAGCATTAAGTAGATCTATAATTTATTCAAAACGTTGTTCCAAATATTGGAATCTAAGATCCGTTCTTGCTTCAAAGCCCTTAACACTACCCCATGATCTTGCTCTTGTGGTGCCTTAGCTCTTTGATCACTACCAAGAGGACAGCCACCGCTAATAACTTTGTCGTCTATCATTTGAATGGATGTTTATGTCGTTCGGATATACCACCTGATGTAGCACATAGCATGACAAAATAAAAAAAAAATACTTAACTAATCCTCTCACAAGAATAAAAGCTCAAGAATTAGAGAAACATTCTTATTCATAAGATATAAAACTATGTTTGTATGTACTAAAATAAACTCCAAACCTTCTTATTTATAAGCTTGAAGTTTTAAACTTCCTATTTCTAAGAGGTAGCGGAATTCTAATAAAAAAAAAGTAAAAATAAAACTAAGAATAAAATAGGGATCTTAATACTTTAGAATAAGGAATTCTAGATTAATTAAGAAATAATTAAATCTTTCTAAAATTAGTAGAATACGTTTTAAAATGATTAAATAATGAAAATTACACAAATTATTAAAAAGAAAGCCCTGCCTTAGTTTCCCCACTGGTGGATAAAGGATTAATTAATTATCCTGCTAGGTACTTGTCAGACCAATTTAGAAGGTGACTTCATGCGTGCATTTCACGTGAGCTGGCCCTTGGTTGTTCCAAGCATTTCACGTGAGCTGGCCCTTGGTTGTTCCAAGTAAAAACTCTCTAAAGAGTATTAAGTGAAAGTGGGAAAAATTAAATAAACACACAATTATCAAATTATTCCTTTACTTTGGAGAGTGACTCAACAATTACTTATTGATGGGTCGACATTGAATGAATACAAGATTAAATATCTACTACCCACAATTAACGGTGAGAGTGTGGAAATATTGCATATATTGACCATTATATGGCAATTAAATATATTTCTATATATAATATTGCCAACAGTTTGAATTTTTTTTTTCACAAAACATTAACTAGCTCACCACCAAACGAACCCATGGTGGGACATGGCGTTCTAGTTGTGTTTCCCCCATATATAACTTGAACTTTCCAATTTCTTTTTTCCATTTCGTTGATGCAAACAGAGGGTGAGAGAGAGAATCTCTTCATATGATTCGAACAATGAAGAATGGTTTATTCTCCTCCTCTCCAATGAGTTCCATTCATGGGTTTTACCAATGATTGGGAGGTGGAATTAATTCATCAATTTGGACTGCGGGGTCCACACTAATTGCAGCATGAAAACTATACTACTAGCATCCAACACCCCGTTTAAAAACCTCCAATGGGCTATATATATATATATATATATGGCACTGAAAAAGAAAGGATGGCGACAGCTTTCCAGGCTGATTTACAGAAGAAAAAAAAAAAAAAAAAGACAGCTTTCCAAGCTGCAAAACAACACGGAGAAGATGATAGCCAACATTACTATACACTCATCAGCAAGTTTAATTAACAAAAATACAATAGGAAGCTTCGATCGATATGCTTATGCTAGCTAGCTAGCTATAGATTTAATTAATTAATTAATTTTCTTTTCTTTGATTTAGATATTTATATATATTCATATAATGCATGCTAGCTCACACTCACACCAAGCGATTATGGAGTATACTTATTCTTCATTCTGAAGTTTGATCGGCGATGGCCATCGGTCGACGGCAATTTTATCCTTTCAAATCTTTCAGACAGGAAGAAACTTTGCAGCCCTTTCAGTCTTCTCGAAACTACCACCTCGGTGGTGAAAATCGCCTTCACCGGCCGGTGATCGGATAATCTTGACTCTCCTCTTGTGTACAAGTGTTGCTTTAAGCCATGGCCGAACCAAATGATCCGATCACACCTAAAACAAGCCCTCTTTTCGACGTGAATTTTGTTGTTATGCATTATATATATATATATAAGTAAAAGGAGTTATCGAAATATTTGAGAAATACCATGCAGGGGCACGCTTCTTTTCTCCTTTTTTGCTTTCAACATGCCCATAGTACTCATCCGAATTTGGATGGTACTTGTAAGTAGGAGGAAATTTGATCGTCCCTTCTTGCCACCCTTCCAATACTTGCCCAACCATAAGCTCCATCATTAGCTTTATTTTTCAAAAAAAAAAAAAAAGAAAACATTAAATACGTTGTTACAATAATTTTTTGGAAAAACGAGACTCTAAACAATGAATTTGTTTTTTTTTTCTAGAAAGAATAATTAAATTCAATTACCTGATCATTTTGTAATAGAGCATCCCATTCTTCTCCATCTACTAATAATCGCGTCTCTTGTTCTGGGAGAGAGATTCTATAGTTTAAATCTCCAAGCAAAATTATCCTACTGCAATAAGTCAAAGATATTTAGTTTACCGACATTTCCAAGATATCATAGAGTTAATTGGACCTAAAGCAAGTGGGTTGATTGTCTAATGTTAATTTGGTTTCTGCTATGAAAACAACAACACAATGTTGATAGTTTTGAAGTCAACTTTTCTAGAGACAGTTAAGGAATAATATAATATCACTATAAGACATTTTACCACGCGAGGAAAGCAAGCATTCAAATTCATTAGCTCTTCATTTGTAGTCTATAAAATTCAGAAAATTCACTGAACAACTACCCAAAGATAAAATATGTTGAGAATGATGATCAACATAATTGCAAAAAGTTAACTTTATACGATTGGCAGCCTCGAATCGATAATGACAACTCCAAACTCATAAACAAGCAATAATTGGTGCTTAAACTATTAGGTTATTGAGAATTAGTTCTGTCCCGATTTCAAGATTCGTAATTAGTTAATGGTCTCTAGAAAAAGCATCCATTAATGAGACAAGCGGGTTACAATATTGTATAAGAACAGATGGTTAAGCAAGCAATTAACAGAACAATTAATCAAACTTTTCAAGTGGTTCGGCCACCCATAGAACTCCCACGCTATTCACGGAATTATTCATCCTCAACAACTACACGAACATAGGATATATATTCGATTAGAGTAATCGGAAAAAAGTTATTTTATTCAATCGGCAGCCTCTCCAACCAACGGGGATAATTCTAATCTCATAACAAGCGGCAAGTGGTGCAACATATAAATTAGCTTGCTGAGACTTGGTTGTATCTTATTCTCATAATATTCAATTAGTTAATTATTTAAAAAGGTGATTAGAAAAAGGGTTGATCTGAGAGCAACTCGGTAACGAATCATTTTGGACGGTTTCAACAAATATAATTTACTTACTCGTGATCGAGAATTTTTCGAGGCAAATCTAGTGAAGCGCCTTTAGGAAAGCTCGTTCGCGACAAAATTTCTGCTGCATTCGCGTTCCTGTATCGTTCATCGCCTTCTCTGCCCCCGGAAGCTAGATGACTGCACACAAAGCAGAAGCTTGTTTCATGTAATCGAAACCTAACTGACACCGAACCCTGCAAGCGAGAAAAATTTAGAGAGCAAGCAAATCATTGAGTTAATTTTTCAGGAATCCCGATCCTATGTGCATATATATCAAATTCCCAATACTAAAAAATTAATTAAAAACCCACAATAAATAAACAAGTATATATATATTCACACACGCGCACACACACACATATATATTATCGTACCTTGTTTCCCAAGCAACCCATGATGCCACAACCAACGCATGAAACGCTAGGGTTTCTAACGAAAGGCCGAAGATCAGACCGAACCCAGACGGATATCAGTATCCCAACCATTTGTTTACAGATGATGCATCGGAATTCCGGTGTAAGATTGCCATTTTCCGTTGATTTTCCATCATTTGTTGGAAAACTAGTTTCTTTTTCTTTTGGCTTGCCTGCTTCATTTTTATTATTGTCTGTCTCTTGAATGCATGTCTTCTTGTTCAGAGTTTCCCTGATCAAGGAATTCCATTTCATGGTGATTCTACTGTTCTCTGACCCTAGGACATTTGAGGCTCTTAGAGGCACAACTTCTTGAAACCTGTAATATTGAATACCATGGAATTCAAATTTCATTAATATCATCAATAATTTGTCAAGGTTTCTAAAAGTTCAGTCACCAGAAATTCTATGAAGCTCAACTGTTATATACATGGGGAAGAAGTAGAAGAGGGAAAACAACCCATAAACATATTTTCACAAGGTCAAGTTGTTGAAGTAGCCTCTTTGCTAAAAAGTAAGAAAAAACTCTTAACAAATACAATTTTATCTCAGAAGTACCCTCTCAAGAAGGAGAAACTACGTAAAATATGATTTAGATTTTCCAACTTACCCAATAACATAAATGTCACAGGAAGTATTGGATGTGTCCAGCAGCTCTTCGATATTAAAATTCTCGGATGGGGCAACCCCTCCAACGTTCCATGTACTAACAAAAACCCTTTAAATAAAGGGGGAAATTTTCTTAAAAAAAGAAAGCAAGGGCAAGTGGAAAAATAATCTAGAACAGAAGGGAAAATCTAACACAAGAGGAATAACAATAATAATATATAGTTATCAAAGAAACAATCAAGATAGGCCACCAACAGGAAAATGGGCAGTAAAGTATAATTGAGTGAAATTTCTCCCGTACTTGTAGCTCTGTCTCTCCTGGTGATCGTTCAAGATTACCCTCTTGGAGCACAGAGATTTTTGCCCCAAGCATGATGGAAGCTCCGCAGAATCAGTACTGATGATCTCGGTATCGTTGCTTGGGAAATCTGCAACAAAGTTGTTGCTCCCCAATGTCTTCCTCAAGATCTTGCTGGCTACCAACCTTGGCCACATCACCTAAAAAGCCAACCATATATTTAAACACATATACGATCATCACACACACACACTCATCGAGAGAGAGAGAGAGAGAGAGAGAGAGAGAGGATCACTTCTCGTTTTCCGGCGGGCATGGTGGAGAGGAGAGAGCAGGAGAAAGGAAGCTGGAAGGATTATCAATGGGCGAAGAGATAAAGAAGAGAAGATCATTCTGGGGAAGACAGAGACCTGGGCAAGTTGGGAGGGAAGAAGCACAGTGCAGTGACGTAGAACATGATGGAGATGATGGGCGGGCTGGCTGGCTCGCTCGCTCGATCAGAGAAAAACATTGGTCTCTGGTCTGGCCGTGGCATATATATATATATATATATATATGGAAGCGGATGAGCCGACTGGAGAAAGAATTAATATATGATTAGTTTGTGGGTGTTTTAATTTTGCGTTTGTTGAGCAGATTTGAAAGATATCTCCATGTCTTGTGCAGTGTTAAATTAAGCTCAAAAGACAAGTGGGCGGGCTCTCTACGATTAAACTAACATTTAACGGCAGGGCTTTGCTGCTTGCAGTGACGTATTGCGTCTATTTGCCCTCAAAGTGGATGCATTTTCCCATGGGAGAAGTCTAATTCCTACATAATTAGTGTGGTAAATAATGTTGGAATTATATGGATCAGGATAGCCATTATTTTAATTAACTAGGAAATAGAAAGCTATAATCTACTCATTAAATTATCTTGTTTACTTTTAAGATAAAAGGAAATGTCCATTAATTTTACAGTTTATTTTCTAATTGTACTAGACCAATATGCCACTATTAGATTTGTTGCCTGAGAATCTTTGTTCAGTGCATGCCCTTCTACTCAGGGCGCTTGCTGTTCTTGTTGCCTGTTTCAGCCTTAAAAATAAAATAAAATAAAAAACAAAGAAAGCAAGAAGGGACACTTAATAGGAAAAAAAGAAAGAAGAAAGGAAAAGAAAACAAAAAGGAACAAATGCTTCTTCTTCTTTGTTTTTTGGGTCTTTTTGGCTCATGGAACAAATGTGTATTATATAGCTCATGAGGACAAATTTTGTCGCTACTAATACCTTCAAATGAGAAGTCCATTTTCGCTCATAAACATTATTCGCTTTTTAAGCACTGTTGAGCGATATGGTGGCCGCTTGGAGGCTCTGTATTGAGCTTTGTTGTGTTTCTCCCAACTATTGGGGTTTTTATTAATAAATTCTATAGGACATTTGCTTTGGAGGAACATATACTATTTAGGGAAAATCATATTTAACTTTTTTCAACATAAGACATAGTTCAGGTAGGCAGGGAGAGATGGGTTGATAGTTGGTCTTGTTTGATTACAATAATAAATTTGTTTGAATGGAACAGTTGTCATCAAGTTGTTTAAGTCGCCAAGGAAAAAAATAATTAGAGGACATAGAGAGGTCTCATGCAAGCATTTCGATACTTAAATCAAACATTGAGTGTAATTAAAGAAATTATATTAAAATTAGTATCAAAGATGTCATTGTTATACCTTTTAAAAAATGAGTGTTTGCTTAACTATAGAGAAATATGAAGTGATATAAAATGTAACAGAATTAAGATTTATGTAAATAACATTTATTTTGATTAATGTTAGTCTGATTGAGACAAATTGTTATAGATGATATCTATCTTTTATAAATGATGTTTATCTTAATTTATTCTAATTTAGCTGAGATAAAAATTGTTACGGATGGCATCTATCTCTTATAGATGACGTTTATCCTAATATTCAAAAATTATTTTAGAATAAGAATTTTTTTTATGGATAATTGATTATTTTTTCGGAGAAATGTTTAGATATCGAAATTATCTAATTTACACGTTTATCTGAAACCCTCTGCGTATGAAAAATTTACATCTTTTAACCTAAAATATCATCGTGGGCTCTTAAATTTTTAATAGGCATTTAATTATGATATATCAATAATGGACCCATAGAGAGAGAGAAGATGGATGGAGAGATGGTTGGATTCAACCCAACCATTGTCCCCTTTGGGTTAACAGAGAGCGGGGGTTGAGTCGCCAAAGGCAGAGCAGCAAGTGAAAAAGGGTGAAGGAAAGAGAGTCTCAAAATTTACCAACAGTTGTTCTCTAATGGTAGACTAATTTGTTCTAATTTTTAATATTTGAGAAGATAATTGTAATTTCTTTAAACTAAAGGAAAAGTCTTGAATATATAAAAGACTTTTGTCAACAATGTTTTGGTAATTTTATTATTAATATCACTTTTTTCAATTATTAAGCCAACACATATAACAACAGTAAAAGCATTTATCAAACGGTGTCGTTAAACGCCAAATTTCATCCCTTTTAAAAGTGATTCTTATAATACTGAAAATGATTCTCACTACAACATGAATATCATGCACTAATACCAAAGCAACTGTTAGCCCTCATACTTTGAAAGATTTTCACACATTTTTGGAAAATCAAATAGTCATACCAGCCCGGCTTGAACTGAGATTTCTACTGCTAGTGTTTAGACAAATTGAACTTTACAAAATGGAAGATTTTAGTGTCCATAAAATAACAGTGGGTGTGTCATGAGAAAAAATATTAAAAAATAAATTAATAAATCAATCAATCCAATTTAATCGGGATGACCCAACGAGAGAAGACCACAAGAGATTTGCAGCAAATGGTCGACATTGCTCACAAGCTAGCAAAACAGACCGCGAAGGGTCTCCGCGAAAGCCACCCCTGCAACTAAGCCACAGCGGTCGTGAGGGGGCAGCCCCTGCGGCCCGGCTAGGTAGCTGCGGGGATCAACCTCCAACCCAATGATCAGGGTAGTCTCGATGCCAGACTCCACAGGAGGCTTCCTCACCCCCCAGGTGGCGACACCATCGCCAAAGCATTTTACCAAATACAGGAGGTCTCACACAATGAATAAACTAGGTATATAATTTTGACATTTAAAACCTTTTCTTGAGAAGGAATAAACAATTATCCATAAGAAATTTTATTCTCAAAAAAGTAAGATAAATGTCATCTATAAAAATTTTAACCTTAGTTAGGTTAGAAAATATATAGTTAAGATAGAAGTTATCTGCAAAAGTCATAATCCTAAACTATTTCAGATTACACCATGTGCCTATATAAATAAGTATTCATTTATTCTAAAAAATGTACGTCTCTAATACTAGTGAAAATTCTATTCTACAATTTTCATCATTTGTCTCTAATACTAGTGAAAATTCTGTTCTACAATTTTCATTATTTTCAGTGTCGAACTTAAGTATTGGAGTGTTTGCGCAAAGATTTCCTCATGCCGTTTGATTGTGTTTTTTTTTTAAATCCAGGCCACTAGATGATGACGTTATTCGTTTGATAAAATAACAGTGACCAACAAAAGTTTTAATAGGCAATTGATTGGTGATCGAAGCTTAATCCCACTAAGACATTGAAGAATAAGAGAATCTCACAAAACAAGGGGAAGAACGAGGATAAAAGACAAGGATGAGAGTAGAAGGATAGATTTGTTTGTTCTTATGTCATTGTTCTTATCGCCGTGATTGTTTTTGAGTTTTGTTGGTACGTCTAGCTAGGCCATATTTGCTCATTTTATATACTATGCTGGTCCTTGTCAGTTGCTAAAATAACTATGATATTGGCCACCACTTAAATTGTGTAATTTGATCACATCAAAATCATCTTTTGGATGAGGCAATTAAACTTTTCATTTGTTTTGATTGCTTGGTTCCATCACATGAATTTTGTTTTAAAAGTGCCCAACAAAATGTCAATGAAATCTTGGTTCAGTCACAAAGGTGATCCCGTAAAAATTAGAAAATTCTAAATTCGAGTCATACTACATGATTTTTCATCTAATTGTTGATTGAAATATACTTTTATAATGAAGATGGTTAACAAAGTATGGTGTGACTCTTCATGATCAAAACATTGATGGTTACATTGTTTAGAGATGGGGGATGATGTTTGAGACATGATAGTAATGACACTAATTAGCAATAGCATTAGCATTAGCATGATAGCCTATAGGCATGTATAAGATTGTTAAGTTTGAATATTGTGTATTGATCAATAATCAATATAAAACAACCAATTTGCTAATAGTTTCACTGGGCAAGTATCTAGGAACAGTTCTTATGGGGTTAGTTGATTTGGGTCTTATATGATTTCAAACCCAAATTAATTATAACTGAGTTTGAAATTTTAGAGTTAGAAAGCTAATTTAATTATAAATCAAAACTAAACCTGTTTAATCTAATTAAATTTAGATTTGATTGAATTGGGTCTTTGATCCAATTTCTATACAATCATAAGAATCTTACAATTCTAAGCCCACAAACAAAAATATTAATTAATATTTATAAAACATGTTTTAACATAAATTTAATAAAAACTTAGTACAAATAAAATAAAAGAGTATCGCTAGAAAAGAAAGAAAAGAAATAAAGGAGCATAAAGACTTATTAATAAATAAAAGAGTGTTGATATTGCTTATATAAGTTGGATCTGATCGAGTTGATAGAACTTATCGTTTAACTTGAATTTAAGTTAAACACTTATATTGATTGATAATAAATGCATTATATTTTATAACACGAAATCGATCGATAAAAGTATTTTATAATGAAAAAGAAAATACATTTAGAGCACCTTAACCACCTTAATTATTAAAAAATTAACTTGAACCAAATTAACTCAATTAATTACGTTGATTTAAGTTTAATCACAAATCAATTGAAACCATAACCACCATAATATATAGGAGGTCTTGACAGGCTTATTGCAATGATGTATTTGACTTTGTTTCATAAAAGGTATACACCGAACTTGTTATTGAGGTGGTAGTAAGACTGATTTGAGTATTGAATCTAGTATTTAAGTTAACCAACTCAGTTCAGTGTATTCTTACTCATCATATGTGATCTTTTGTCATTATTAATTAAATTTAAAGACAAAATGAGATAAGAATATTGTCACGATTTTTTTTTTATAAATAAGAATTTCATTAAAAATAAACTAAGAAGTGACAATACTGAGGACATATTCTGAGCTTTACAACTAAAAAAGAGAAGATATAAACTATTATAATATCTATATATAATTCTCCTAATATTAAGAATATATATATATAAATGTCAGAGAAAATCTTCATCATTTTCAATGTTTGAATCCATTTAGCATATTACTTCCCTAAGTTATTTGGACTTTTATCCTAAAAATTTAATAAAGAATCTATTTAATTTCTTAAACAAACCCCAATAAGTGTATGTGTACATCAATAAAAGACATTGTTCATCCTTTACAATATTAGGGTTGGCGCACTCATAAGAGGTCTTTAGATTAGACTTACTCCTCTGTTAAAAAATAAGATATCAAACTTTGTATCCTTTTGCTCCAGATAATCTTCTTCATATATATATATATATATAAAATATGTGCATATCTCATTGATACCTTGTGCCAGATGTTTCCTTTGAGGCAAATGGGACGTAGGTTTTGAATTAATTAGCTTGGGGATTAAAAATTTTGTTTAAAAGAGTCCAGCTTTTGGGTCTTTAGTGACGACGTGGAGGTGCATGGACCACTCACATGCAATTTGTCATTCTTCTTGTTTGCTTCTTCAGAGGAAGCCGACAACTTAAACCAGGCAGTCTGCTAAATCATTTGTGATTTCACCATAAATTTTTATATACATACATACATATATATTAATATCCAAATTTTCAATTTTTATTATGTAATTTGTAACGTGAAAATTAATTTATTGGGTATGATTATTTTATTTAGTCACGACAATTTTTAAAGCTTTTGACTTCAGAATGAATTGCATCTGGTACAGTTGAACTTTGAAAATAATAATAATAATAATAAAATGTCCTTAATATTAATTTGAAAAATGATCCAAATTACTTTGCTCCTAATCTTTTAACCTATCTCTCCCCTCCCTCCCATCGAAGAATAACCATTTCTTCCCAAAGGGAGAGCCAATCCAAACATGTGTTCTTTGATGAGAGAAAGGGAGAAGGACAAAGATATGAGAGAAATTAAAGAACGAAATAAAATTAACTTGTGTTGGTTGGCACCCAATGGCCAAAATGGAAACCCATTATAAATGAAAAGTTAGAGGGCAATTTGATTGTTTTCCTTCAACAAACTCTAGTGGTGTTGAGGTTCAGCCTGACATTTTAACAAGCGAAAGAAAGACAAAGTAGTGAGACAAAGAGATAGAGATAGAGAAGCAAAAAATGAGCAAGAAAGAAATACAAATAGATCATAGAGAGAAGTAGAGAAAGAGTGAGAAAAAAAACGTTTTTTCATCTTCTTTCCCATCTTATCAACTCATCTTCTTTCTCCATCTTCATCACCTTCTACCCTATTGCATTGGGATTTCCAGAATCACTATAGGTCATTGTTAAAGAAACCCTATCACATCATAATAAGGTTTTTTCTAAAATCTCATGGTTCAACGATGGTCAAATGTTCAACCATTGAACCTTTCCCGACACAAATGGTAATAGAGAGGGAGTGATCGATGCCAATTTGTTGACAAAAGATAAGGGAGTGATGATGATTTGCTAGCAAAATGTGACCATGAGGAGGGAATTATTATCGAAGATTAAAGGGGAGGAAGAAAAGAGTGTGAGGGAAGATAAAAATTAGGGGTGAAAGTGAAGCAATAACTAAATTGACAATGAAATTATTTCAAGAATATCCAGTGTAATTTACCCTTGACCTTAAATGAATTGATCACCTATGTCAGCATATATATGTATATATATATATACAAAATTATAATTATAGGAGTGGTCTGTGATATATACACGTGCATATTAAATATAAAAGATCATAAGTGAAGGTTCATTGGATACGTTTGATAATAATAGTATAGTCTTTTATTTCTTAAGAAAAAATTTAAACAAAATAAGGTATAATATAATGCTAAATAGGATGTTCCTAAGTTACTTATAATTAGAGGCTGTAAGTCAGATCTTAATAATAGCCCAGATATATATACACTAGAGTTATCACCAGTACTATGCATTTGCAAATAAAAAAAAATGCACCTGACGGTTGAAAGTTAGTTTAAAGTTTTATGCAAAATTTAAATTAAGATAAATTTAAGTGTAGTGATAAAATTAGCTTTAACTTTTAAGTTAATTTAATATTAAATGTTAATTAGAAATATAAGTTTAAATATCGTTCGCATAATTTATGTCTTTCAAGTAAAAATTCAAATTTTATTTTGAAATATTACCTTACTGATAAAATTATTTAAGTACCATTATGTAATTATTGAGTTTATATTAATGCATTCTACTTCAGTTTTTATTAACAGAATTTTTTTAAAAAAAAATTACTTTAACAAAAACTAAGATATAATAAAAATTAAAATAAAATAATTAATTTATTGTAAAATATAAAATCGAAAAAAGATTTATAACACGATGTCTATTAATTATGCCAGCAAAAATTCCGGATTAATGGATATATATATATAACTTCATATATATAGTCGTCCCAACCACCACACTTAACCTGAATGTGGTTGCGCGCGTAGACCTCATCAACCTGGACTTGGAACAGTGAATAATTAATGAATCAATAGTTAATTCAGTGATGTTATCTCGATGGGGATATGCAGCTTTTTCTTTTCTCTTTTCAACTCTTCTCATGACTTTAACTTTGTTCTCCCATCCGAGAATGGCCAATCTCATCTGTTACTACTGTTTAAGCTTAATTAGGAAAGTTCTGTTTATCATCAACTTGTTTTGATTTTTTTTTTCTCAGTTAAAGAGTGACAACTTCTCTAGATAATACTGTGTATAATATAATTAATAATTTACTAAAACTTTATTATTATAATAATAATAATAATAATAATAATAATAATCAATTTACTCTTTGAGCCGGTACATGGCAAAAATCACTAAATATATATAATTACTTCATCGTCTGCATGTGCATGCATATATATATAGAGAGAGAGAGAGAGAGAGAGAGAGAGAGAGAGTGATCATTAAAGAAATACAACATGGCATTATCCGAAGTAAAATAAGAATTAAAAAGGAGCTGCTAAAGTGGATTAATAAGTATAAAAGTAAAAATAATGAAGAAAGTGGATATCCAGAATCGTGGGTGTGATTCAGTGGTGAAATGGACATGATCTGGATATGACCTTGGAATAGTATCTGACCGAACCCCTCAATGACGACTTTTGAATCCATTATATTTCATAATTAGTCATAGTATTGTGCTGTCTCACTCTCACACCTCCATTATATATACTATTTAATATATAGTTTTCCTTTTTCTACACCTCCAAGTTTAGGGTTGAGGTCCTCAACTCTCTACTTTAATTCCTGTTATAATTAATAGGGTGGTTTTTTCTAGCTAGCTATTTATATTATTGTTAATTTTCTATTATATTTGTATTTGATTTGAATTTATTGTAATTTTTCAACTCGTATACTTTGAAATTAATTATCATTAGTCAAATTAATATATAATTAATTAACATTTAAAATGTACTTATACCCAGAGGCATGGATATGGCAGCCACACAGAAACCAAATCCCCAACACAACACTAATACAATTAAATGCACATTAATATATATTAATTAATTGTTGCTTTGAATTTGTCAATTAACTAATTGTTTCGTTTTCTTGCGTTTATATATACATTGTTTATTTGACAAGATACGCGACCCTGGATTAAACAACCAATGTCTTCTGAAGGGAGTGAATTATTGTCACCAATAAGCATGGTTGCATTATATATAAAATGCCAAGTTGAGCTCAAAGAAATATATTTGTCATCTAACAACACTGGCTTCTTTTGTGGCTGAGTTTGTTCCCTTTTGATCCCACTAGGCCAGGGAATTAATTAAAGCTTGCAACAAGTGTTCACTAAATCTCTCAGATATATAGTTTTTAATTTGGAACCTTGAAGATAGTGTATATATATCCAACTGCCCAAAACAAGCAAAGCCTAAGTTTAAACTGCAAGCTTGCATATAATTAAGAATGTAATTTCGGTTAGTTTAGGCTGGTGAATGACGGGATTATGAATTTGTTAACTAATTAAGAATAGGGTTGTTTGCGTCTCCAAGTCATCTACAGACTACCGAAGCCAGGTATTAATTGCTCCATGTTTAATTAGCTATGAAATTGATTATCATTATTACATTAATTTGTGACCTTTTGGAATCTAATTTAGGGGTGATTTTGGAGAAATTGATTTAGGAGATAAATTGGGATCTAATTTGAATATATCTCAAGGCAACCAACCAACCAACCATGGTTATATAATATAAATATATAAATAGAGAGAGGTTCACAGTTCACACACCGTCCAACTTAGAGTTAGAGATGAAAATACATATACAGGAAACTTTCTCTTTCACTCTCAGTTGCTTTCTTTCCCTTAAAAACTTCTCATAATTAAGATAGATTTCCACTGGTTCACGGCCTATCAACAGTTTAATTAATTATTTGTTTGTTTGCCTAATTAGGAAGGGGTGATGTAATCTCTGGCGTTAGCATCTATCAGAGTTTAACAGAAAAACGTATACTTAATTTGATCAGCCCATGAAATCATAATTACTTGCATGAACTCTTTATTTATATATATCACAATAATTGAGAAAAATAATATAAAAATGTAATAACATATCTTTAATTTAAGATGGTCGTCTTTACGCAGTTTTCGATATTCATGCATTCGATTACACTAGGGAGATAAATTGTAGATTGGACCTTTGGTCCTTGCGTAAGGAGATGATCAAACTTGCAATCTACCTAATTAATACTAACATATTACTTATTTGACCACTCGACCTATGTCTTGAGAACAACTTATCTTAAATTTCATCTCATGATCAAGTGGATGTTAATATTATTTCCAGATTGTTAAAATCAAGTCACTGTTGAGATGATTGCCTTGACGTTGTGTGATGCTGCTATATTATATTATAATACACATAATAACGGAATGATAATGATATATATATATATATATTGATGAGGTTCCAGACAGTGGTCGTCTAGTGTACGCATGCTAGCTACTGGTTGAAATTACCCATTGGGAATTCAAAATTTTCATTTCTTCTTCTGCTAACAAGTTAAGATTAATGGCCAATGATGTTTGAAGCCCAATTTGTTTAACCATTGTCTCTGCTTCCTTAATTTGGTACGTTCCTAGAGCTGTGATGGCCGTTTGGTCCGTCATTTTTCTCTTATTTTTCTAACTTGGAACATCCTCTCTTGGGACATTTTATTTTTATAATTTGAAATTATAACTCTTTTAATTAATAAAATACAATTTAACTGAATTATATATAACTCTTTCTTTTGTCCAATCAATCAAAAGAGGATTAGGAATGTTATGTTCTCCGCATTAAATAATATAATATTTGTTTGATACGAGAGAGAAGTCCCATAAAAAAGTTAAGACCCACACACCCACTCCCCTGCAAATGTAGAATGAAATGGGCAATTAAGGTTCATGATCAATCATGAACATTAATTTATAGACAAGTTCATAATATTTATTGGGGGTTTGTTTCTATTGTTTAATAAACTTTTTTAAATCTTCCCCTCCTTTAAATTTTGCATGTAGCTACAGTATTGTTTAATAAGATTCTAATGGATCACTCCAAATAACCAGCAAAGGTTCTGTCAGCTTCTTCTTCCCTTAGATTGCATTTTAGAGAGAGAGAGAGAGAGATTCGGTTTTCACTACCAAGACAATTGGACAGCACATATATATAACTGTTGGAGTCTGGACACATCAAAATATAAATTAAACAAATTATGATTAGTTGTTATGGTAACAATAAAATTATTTAATTATGACTAATAGCATATGATAAAAATGAAGATATGCTTCATAATAATTATTTAAAAAAAAGGTTAAAACAGTGTTCTCAAATTTAAGATTCAAAAGCAAGAGGATTGGATGGACGGCATGGCTTGGCTGCAAGTTGAATATATAAGATAGGGAAGACAAATGTAGTAGATGAAGGGAAAGTGGTTCAATGTAAAATATATACTCAACTCAATTCTCCTTTCATGCATTCTTCTATTTAACGAATCCCAACAGTTGAGAGGGAGAGAGAGAGAGAGAGAGAGAGAGGTTGCTGGTCTATATATCTGTCTTTCCTAAAACTGTATTCTAAGCTTAAAAATAGATTATTCAAATCCAAATTACTCCTCATCGGCTAATCATTTCGTTTAAGGACCTGCTTCCATCCCCAAACCAATAAATTCCTTCGAATGTGGCTCTTAAATTCTTATATAAAAACCCCTTTTGATTGAAACTAACAACTAATCAGAACCCACTTTTTGCAACTTGGTAATACTTAATTTATATGTGATTTGCATTTTTTTTATAAACTAATCTTCATTAAATATGCAGTGACTTAAGCGAATTAAATTGAATATAAATAGCTCTTAGTTAATTAAATCTTGTACCATGAATCTGGATCAGCTGCCTCACTTGCAAGGGAAGGAAGAGGGGAGAAAAAACCCAGAAAAATAAATAAAAAATTAATGAGGAGTTTGTATTCTTGGTGAGCCATGCTTAATTATATATGCCAAATATATATATATATATATATATAATGGTTGAAGTTTGTCTAATCTCTATTAGCCAAACCCTTGAGAATTTGTTTCTTTCTTGTACGTACTTCTTTCTTTCCTTTAAATTATTTCCAATCCCTTGTTGCTTGTGGATGACTCCTTATCTTAATTAAGATCTCAAGGGCTTTCTTGAATGAATAGTGTGGGTGGAGGTCTAATCCAAGCTTAATTAATTAGTTTTACGTACTCTCCTTCACAAGGATGTTTATGCACTAAGTAGAGATCAAATTAAGTAAACTTAAAAGTGATGAATAGGATCTAGTTCTATTAATCTTAATCAAATTTATATGCACATAAAAAGTTGAATTTTATAATACTCTCATTGACATTACTACTTACTTTACCATCGACAAAATATATATATATATATATATATATTCTTTTTAACCATTCATCTTGCGCTCATAGCACTTGTGCCTTCGTGTCTTGCATTGTGTACTCGGCAAAAGACGGGCTTATTGATGCTCGGACCTTCGGGGAAAGCCCAAATTGAAATTAGAAGCCCAGCTAAATTATCCAAGTTTCAAAGCCCAGTTGAAGCTCATCAACTCCTTACGACGCCCAAGGGACTATTAGGCCCAATTGGATGTGGTCGGTTAAGTTAGGTTGGGCTTGACCCAATCCATTTCAACGTAGAAGAAGAAGAAGGTCTTCAATAGACAATAAGGTCCTTGCAGTATAGAACTTATATGGAAAGAAAATAAATTTTAGATAATTAAAATATCTAAAAATCATTTGTATAGAAATTATGAATTAAGAGTACTAGATTGGCTTAATTTTTAACTTAAAAATGAAATTATTATATTTTTTCAAATTTATGTGTTTAATTACCATTATTTTTCATAAAATTACCCTCATCCTCCTCTTGCTTGCCTCTCTTCATCTCTCTCACTCTCCCCCCAAACCCATTTCTTTCTCCATCAACAACATTTGGAGCAGAAGTAGCGACAATAGAAGCCCTAACAGTGGCCATCGGGGAGCCCTCCATCTAGCATACGGCGGTGCAGTTGCTCTTTCTTACGCACATCCCCTCTCAAATGGCTCTACGACTCACATGTCCTCGCCTTCGCCACCATGTTCCCCATCTCTATCACAATACCAACCTGTGAAGCACGAAAACAGGTCAAAGACGTTGTTTCAATGTTTTCGAGTCATTTCCTATTTCGAAAACATGAAAAACAACCCAAAACGTTTTTCGAGCCGTTTGTGTAATTTTAAAAAAATTGCAGGCCGTTTCAAAATTTAAAAAACTTGGCCAAAACACGTTTCTGGCGAGTGCTACCCAGTAGAGGCGCGAATCCCTATAAAAAACTATGTCTTCTTCCTTTTTTCCTCTTTTTTTTCATATTCTTCTTATTCTAGTGATTTCTTCCAGTTCGATCAGCCTCGTTGCCATTTGCTTCCAGTCCTTCTCAGCCCTCGCCGTCGTCTGCTCGGGTGTTCCCTCAGTTTGAGTTCTTTTTTCTCTGCGCCAATCGTTCCATCTCGGCCCTCTCGCTTCTAGTGTTGTTTTGTTCATCGGCAATATCCATCACTTTCGGATCGGGTTCAGCGGTCGCTAGTCGTCCCAATTCCCTTTTGTAAGTCCCTATCTCTCTCTCTCTCTCTCTCTCTGTTGATATATATAAATATTCTTTATGCGAAGTTAAACTCATGGGTGATCGATATATATATAGATTCGGCCACCTGCTCTCTCTCTATATCTTTCACCAAAACTCAACTGTCTTTAAACTTAATTGATTAAAAATGGGAAGCGAATGTTAATTTATAACATGAACTAGTCAAAGAAATAGATAAAGAAATTATATCTGTTAAAGTTCAATTTTATCCGATCGTGATTCGTTAGGGCTGCAATGAATGAGTAAGTCCAAGATACAAGGAAGAGGAACAAAATAGGAAGAACACAAAGGATTTTTCACGTGATTAAGCCAGAACGATACCTACTCCATGGCTGTACCCTGATTATTCTTTTAGAGTGACAGTGTCTCATTATTCATGTTGTCTCTCACCTTTAACAATATTTTTTTCCCCCATTTATAACGAGAGGCCTTTACAATTTGCATAGGATATAAAAAAATATAAAGATGACATAATGGGAGACAAAAAGTTATTATCATCTGCATAAAATCGGAAGTGGGATCCTCATTACGAGGGATATGGCTTGCCTCAGATAAAGTTAATGGGTCTCATGCCTCTGACTGTCCAATAGCTTTGCTGTCTATGCGATCTGAAGGATTTTGAACCAGTGAGCTGAATAGTTAGGCTAGCGATCTAAGAATATCTCTGGAAGCTTGTTGGGTATATTGCACGGAGCTCACTGAAAGCCTTCTTAGAGCTTGCTGGGAGCTCACTCAGCTTCGCGATCAGAACTCAAATTTCAATGACGTATGAGCTCAAAAATGTCGAGCTTACTTGGGCCTCTTGGGCTTTAGGTGGTTGGGCTGACCTATTGGATTTGGTCTAGCCCATAAGAAGTGGTGCGGAAAATACATATAACACAAGCCCCCCAGCTTGCAGTGCGATTTTCGGACTGGGAGTTGATGCGTGCCAACTATTCCAACTGTTAATCCACCTTTCAGACTTCTGCCCAATCGCTTCAAATCACGTCGTTTCATGCAGCACGTCTTGTCTATAGCGTATTTAATGTGCACGTACCCCCATTACTGCGCTTGATTGTGCCTATGGGACCTATGAGCTGTCGTGCGACCGTTGGATGTAAAGCATACCATAAGCCGTTTTAATCCAACGGTTGAGATCGATCGAGCTAAAAGTATAAAAGGCAAGGTAAACCTTACTATTTCCCTCTTCATGCCATTTTGAATTGTTGCATTCACTTTTGCCCTCCTTCTACTCTCGAGACTTCCATTGCAACCAAGCTTCTTTGACTGCAATCGTTTGGGTGCCACTTGCCGTTTGTGGCTTACTTCCAGATTCCAGCACTAGCATGAGGTTTTATGATAGGTAAGATCTCGGCCGCTCTTGTCAATTTTCTCGAGGTTTCTTTGGGCCATCCATTAACGATTTATCGTCGATGGTTCATTGGCTTGTTTTTTCGATTCTGTTAGTGTTGCCTCCGTTCTCTGGGGGGACCGATTTGAGTCAGTTTGTTAGGTGTTCACTGAGCTTTCAAACTCAATGACCTTAGGATTAGTCTCCCATGGAATACCGGACTTGTAGTTGCAATCCCTCTGCCTTAGGCGACACCCTATTGCAAAGCGCATGGCCTATGAAATAGGGAATATTTTTAGGACTTTTTCAGTTCTTTAGGATTTGGTTCTTAACCTGCGACCTGACTGTTCTTTTTTTTCTCTTTGTAGATGTCCGATTGTGTTCGGGAGAACTCAGGTCAAAAGCGCTGCAACCATATCATAAGGGAAAATGATACCTTGAACTCCAAAGATTGTCTTGTGATAGAGATGCAACGAGCTCGCGAGCTAGGAAGGCCATTGATGTGACATCTTCCGAAGCCGACCTAGCGGTCCATGAGCAAGTCGCTGAAGGAAGGATGGGGCGTGAGGTTTTTAAGTAGTACCCCTCCAAAGTCAAATTTCACAAGGTGTCGACCTGTGCCCTAGGGTTCCATTTCCCAAGGGGTTGCCAAGTGTACATCTCATTTTCGAGCTGCCATGCAGCTTATCCCCCAACTGGCTTCTTTGCCATTAGTCCCTAGTACTTCGAGTCTGGGTTTAGGCTTCTCGTTGCACCCTATCTTCTCGACCTTTTGAACAAGCTCAAGCTCGCACCATTCCAATTAACCCTGAACCCTTCCAAGTACTCTACTTCCTCATCAACTAACCCAGTGAACTTAGCAATGAAATCCGCCAATGCTTGCCCCTTTATCGCCATCCTTGGTTTGTATTCTATATCGAACTGAGCGAGCTCAATAGACCACTTTAGTAAGCGACCCGAGCTGTCTGGCCTTTGTAAGATCTTCCTCAGCGAGTATTTGGTCAGACTTCGATTTGGTGAGCTTGAAAATAAGGTCGTAGCTTCCTTGATGCCATTGTCAGGCAGTAAACCAGTTTCTCCATTAGTGTGCACCTTGTCTCCGCATCAACCAGGCTCTTGGAGACATAATATACGGGGTGCTGCACCCCTTCATCCCCTCGAATGAGGACCGTATTGAGAGCATGTTGGAACACTCCCAAGTACAGGGTTAACTTTTCTCCATCTTTGGGCTTGGCAAGCAGTGGAGCTCGTCCCATATACTTCTTTAGTTGCTGGAATATGGACTTTCATTCTTTTGTCTATCAGAAGTCTTGCACCTTTTTTAGCAGCTCGAAGAATGGGGCACATTTGTCAGTTGCCTTAGAAATGAACCAGCTTAGGGCCACGACCAGGCCGTTGAGACTTTGCACCTTTTTTTTCTTTACCTCATATCGAGCAAAGCCCTTATCTTCTCCGGATTGGCCTCAATGCCTCTGTTGTTTGCCATGAATCCCAAAAAAATTTCGAAGGCTACCTGAAAGGCACACTTGAGCGGATTAAGTTTCATCTGATAACTCCTAAGGACCTTAAACATCTCTCCCAAATTGGAGACATGATCGGCTACCTGTTCTGATTTTACCAGCATGTCGTCAATGTAGACTTCTATGGTTTTGCTGATTAGTGCTTCGAATATCGTATTGACCATCCTTTGGTAGGTCACACCAGCATTCTTCAACCCAAAGGGCATGACCTTATAACAATAAAACCCTGGTTCAGTTATGAACGAGGTGTGCTCTTCGTCGTTGGGGTTCATGGGGATCTGGTTATAGCCTAAGTAAGCATCTATGAAGCTGAGAAGCTGGTGACCAGTTGTTGCATCCACGAGCTTACCGATTCTTGGGAGAGGAAAATTGTCCTTAGGGAAAGCCTTGTTTAGATCGGTGAAGTCGACACAGGTCCTTCAGTTCTCATTTTTCTTCTTTACCAAGACTGGGTTAGCTACCCAAACTAGGTAGTGGACCTCTCTAATGAACTCGTTTGTCAAGGGCATGTCCACTTCTTCTTTAAGAGCAACATAACTCTCAGGAGCCATCGGCCTCCTTTTCTAGCGTACTGGCTTATATTGGGATCTACATTAAGCCTATGCGACATAACTTTCGGGGTTATTTCTACCATATCCTCGTAGTTCCATGCGAAGACATCAATGTTAGCTTTAACGAAATTTGTAAGTTGGGACTTTACTTCGGAGGCTAAATTTTTTCCCAGCTTGAGACATCTTTCTTCGTCCGCCTCGCTGACTAGAATATCCTCTAGCTCTTCCACTAGATAGGTGAACCTGTTACAGTCCACCTCGCGAGGGTCCAGGTCATGGCTAACCCCATTTTGGCTAGTAGGTCATGGGTCGTTTCTTGCAATGACATTTAGTTTCTTTCATTTGGCCCCCATTTTTAGGATATTTTCATAACAACACTTTGCAAGGTGTTGTTCACTCGTACACATCCTACTCTATTGGGGGTCGAGAATTTGATTGTCAGTGACCTGGTCGAGGTGACCAAATTCAAATCGTTCATTGCAAGCCTCCCGAGCACGACATTGTACGCTGAAGGGCAGTTTACAATTAGGAACTCTGCTAACGTGGTGGCCAGACGGTCTGCATCTCCAACAGTGAAAGGGAAATTAATCTATCCGATAGGGATAACTACATCACCTGTGAACCCATAGAGTAGCTTTGGGGATGAGTTCAACTGCTCTGGCCCTAGTCCCATTTGGTCGAAACATGCTCTATACATTACATTTACCGAACTACTTGTGTCCACCATTATCCTCTGCACTTCAGAATTATCGATTCGGGCCCGTATAACGAGCGTGTCATTATGTGGCCAATGGATGTTTCTAGCCTCTTCTTTTGAGAAAATGATCTTTTCTATGACCTCATTTCCCTTAGCTCGCTTCCTGAGGGCAAACCACTCGTTGGATCGTGCCAACAAAACATGGTTGGCTTCACGCAAGTACCTGTTGTGGGACTTGCGAGAAGTTCTGGCGAGGTGAGGCCCGCCATGAATTGTGTTGATTGTTTACACTGCCCGCGAGCGTTCATCATCAGAGAGAGGCGGTTGCTTTGCCGGTTGTTCAGTCGGCTGATTGGTTAGTCGCACCACATAATCCCTCAACTGACCTCTTTTAATTAAGTACTCAATGGCATCCTTCAAGGCCTAGCATTTAGAGGTGTTATGGCCTGCCTCGTTATGGTATGCACATAATTTTTTCCTATTTCTGAATTTGTTGGGTGTTCTTAACGGGTTAGGTTTTCTGAACTCCTCTCTGCTTCTTTCCATGATGAAGATCTTTTCTTAGGGGTCAATCAGGGCACAGTAACTATCAAAACGTCCTAATCGTGTAGGTCGGTCTTCCCTCTCCACCTTGCAAGCTCGTTTGGAGACCTCATTGTTTGAGTGTTCTCCCCAAGCTTCCCTTCAGGTGTCTTCGTTATTTTTTTTCTTATTCTGGTTGGAGCTCCTAGCCTCTTCTTTCGGTCCAGTAGGCTTCTTCGAACCAAAGACCTCTTCCCATCAGACCTTTTTAGCAACTCATTCGTAGAATTCTCCCAAGTCTTTAACTAGGTCCTGCAAATGCTCTCACAAAGCTTCCCATCTTTGCGGAGGCTCGCGGAGATCGCAGTCAAGACGCTTTTATCGGAGGGATCCTCGAAATTGCTCACCTCGCGCCTGATCCTGGCAATATAGTCCTTCAAAGACTCGTTTGCTCTCTAAAACACTGTGGCAAGGTGACATGGAGGGGCGAACTGCCTTCTCAGTGTCCTGTATTGATTGAGAAATTTCTCTTGGCATTCCTCCCATCTACCGATACTGGGAGGTAAAAGGCTCTTAAACCAAACTTGGGGAATATCACCTAAGGTCGTTGGGAAAGCGCGACATTTGACCAGCGAGTTGGTTGTCTACAAATCCATCTAACTATTGAATGCATCCAGGTAATCATAGGGATCGCTGTCCCTGTTGTACTGCGGCATACTCGGGACTTTGAATCTTCAGGGGAGAGGTTCGAGTTCAACTTCTCTCGTGAATGACGTCATGTCCCCATGGCCATTATTCTGGCTGCAGATCCCTTGTTGTGCCTCTAATTGTCGGGCTCTTTGATACAACTCCTCCACGGTTGAGTCTCGGTCCGTAGATCGCTAAGCTTGCGATCGCTTACTTCTTTCCTGCTCCGGAGAATGGTGATTTGGAAATAGATAGTTATCTCCGATATCCTCCTCTGCCAGTGGGGGTCTCTCTTCCCGCGGTTGGCGAATCCTCCGAGGTGAAGCTGGTTGATCATGGACAACTCGCACATGAGCTTGGGTCAGGACTCTGATCGCATCAATAAGCTGCATTACTGTGTTTTCTAACACTTCCTAACGTTGTTGCCAGTTCTGGATCGCTCTTATTCTGTCAGTTTGAACAGTGGGTTGGATAGTAACATGCCGGGGCATGCCAACAGTGTTTCTGGTCAGTAGTGGCAAAATGATATCCGTTGTCGGAACATTGGGTCTTCCATTTGGTGGAAAATCTCGCAGTTGATCTCGGTGATTTTCTAGTGGGTCAACCGCCACGTCGGAACTTCGAGTATTCCTTCCTCTTACCATAGCTATTGATCAAAGCAACCCCTTCCTCTAGCGCCAAAATGTCGACATTCAATTTTATCTGACTGTGATTCATTAGGGCCGCAGTGAATGAGTAAGTCTAAGATACAAAGAGGAGGAACAAAATAGGAATAACACAAAGGATTTTCATGTAGTTCGGCCAGAACAATGCCTACTCTATAGTTGTACCCTGATTATTCTTTCAGAGTGACAGTGTCTCATTATTCCTGTTGTCTCTCTCATATAACAATATTTTCGCCCCCTATTTATAACGAGAGGCCTTTACAATTTGCATAGGATATAAAAAAATATAAAGATGATATAATGGGGGATAAAAAGTCCTTATTATTTGTATAAAATCGAGAGTGAGATCCTCATTACGAGAGATATGGCTCGCCTCAGATAAAGTGAGTGGGTCTCATGCCTCCGACTGTCCAGTAGTTTTGTTGTCTATGTGATCTAAAGAATTTTGAACCAACGAGTTGAATAGTTAGGCTAGTGAACCAGGAGTATTGTTGGAAGCTCGTTGAGTATATTGCACAAAGCTCGCTAGACGCCTTCTTGGAGTTTGCTTGGAGCTCGCTCGGCTCTGCGATCAAAGCTCGGATTTCAGCGACGTATGAGCTCAAAAATGTCGAGCTTACTTGGGCATCTTGGGCTTTAGGTGGTTGGGTCAGCCTATTGAACTGAGTCTAGCCTATAAGAAGTGGTGCGATAAATATATATAATAATATCATTATAAAGTTTAGAAATTGCATCAGACAAGGTACTAATTTGTCATTAGTACGATATCAGGTATGTCCTTAGGGAAATTCTATTCACAACCAGTTTTTTACTCTTCGCAGCCATAATTAAAATAAATTTAATAATTACTCTTCGTAGCTAGAATTATTACTTATTGTAGCCAACTATATTCCAAATTTGCCTTCATATACCCATACAGCTCTCTGTCGCGCCTCACTGCCGTTCTGTATAGCATTTATGGCTTCTCTGCAACCTCCACTCGCCTTTGAAACTTCCCTACAACTGCACTCGCAGCCCTCGCCTTCTATATAGCCGCGTCTCTCTCTGTTGTGTGCGTTTGGTAAGGTAAGTTTTACTTACATTTTTTTATTGTTTGGGTTCAATCGGTGAGGTAATTTCAAGAAAAAGACAAAAACTTGGGTTCGATCGGGCAATTCAGAGGCAGCCCTCGCCTTTCCGAAACCCAGCTTTAGGAGGCAACGCATGCCTCCAAACCCTAGAGTTCGGAGGCGGCTAGCGCCTCCGAACCCTAGGGTTTGGAGGGTTGGGCCGCTCCCAAAACCTGGGTTTTGGGAGCTGCCCAACCGTCTGAACCCTTTAATTTTTTATTTTATTTTATACAAATATTTGAAAAAAATAATTTTTTAATTAAATAGTGCTAATTAACATTTTTTTATACTTCATTTTTTATTTAGGTATTGGAGTTGAATAATTTAATTTTTAATACAAACAAATATATATTTTTTAAATTAATTTTTTAAATCTAATAATGGAACATATTTTATATTTTATATAATTATATTAACATATTTATATTTTTTTATACTTAAGCCCAACTCCAGAGTCCCAAACTCTAGAGTTCGGGAAACATGAATTTTCCCTATGGTTTTTTGTAATGTTAATAATTTTTGTTTAATAATTTTTTTATTGTAATGTTCTGTTTAATATTTTTTATTTTTGTGTTATTTTGTAGATATGATACGTGCTATTTTTTATTTTTGTGTTATTTTGTAGGTACGTGCTATTTTTTATTTTTGTGTTATTTTGTAAATATAGTACGTGGTAGAAGAGGTGAAGCTTCTTCATCTCGCTAGCTTTCTTTTTCTCGGGAGCGTCCTACTGCGTCAACTAGAAAAAGAAGGAGAATCGAGAGTTCTAGTGAACTGACTATTTTAGAGACAGTAGAAGAGCCAGTAGCAGATTATGTGACACCAGTTGAGGAGCATCCCAACCCTAATCAAGGGGAAGCAACTGATCAACCATCTTTCTCTCAACACGATGATGATATTTCTGAACCACTACCTGGGGGCCCTAGTGATAGATCTATTCTAAAAAGTTTTAAAAAACATGTTGCATTTGCAATATGGGCAGGAAAGGTAAGTTATATTAATTCTTTTAATATTTATCTTTATAATTTAAATAATTACGTACTGCAAGTTTTTATAATTTAATTAATTAGGTATTTGAATTTTTTAACAGGAAATAGGCATATTAAAATGTAGAAATCGTGGCCTTAAAATTCTTGAATGGCCATTGGATAATCAACCTTATGTTCGTGATATTGTTATGGGTTCTAGTTTGTCACCATTGCTAGAGTCTACTTATTGATATATAAATCATGCTATAGTCTCAGCATTTACAGAGAGATGGCAGCCTGAGACTAATACATTTCATTTACCATTTGAAAAGATAAGTATAACATTATATGATGTTACTGCTATTTTTAAGATTCTAGTAACAGGAAGATCTATATCTGTACCTCATCATTTGACACCTAGTGAAGCTAGTGATTTATTATGTAGGTTACTTGGGGTTTCATTAGATGTAGCAACACAACAAATTAGAGAGAATCGATGAGCATTTGTAAAATTAGATTAGTTGAAAAGAACATTTATGCATCTACCAAATGAGGTTCCTAATGAAGAGATTGAACATATTAGTAGAGCATATCTGTTATTTTTATTAGGTTGTACTTTATTTGTAAATAAGAGTGGGACATTAGTTTCAGTAGCGTATTTGACATTATTAGATGATTTAAGTATGATCGGTAATTATGCATGGGGAGCTGCATGTCTCGCATATTTGTATCGACAGCTCGGCATTGCTACTAGACGAGAGGTGAAGAGTATCGCTAGATATCTTATCTTACTTGAGGTAATTATTTTAATTTCATAATTTTATATCATATATTTATATATATTTAACAAAATTATTTATATTAAATTTACAGGCATGGGTGTACGAGCATTTCCCTTTTACTAGAATTAGATGTAACTTGTTATATATTGACAATCAGCCACGAGCTCTCCATTGGATACCTGTTCCTGATACTGATTCTTTACAATCTATTAGGGAGCAGCTTGATGATTTATCACCGGACGAGGTATTTATTATATATATGATTTGTAAGTTAATTAATATATTATAAAATTAAATTTTAAACTAAATAATATTTACAGTTGATTTGGACGCCGTACCGGAGGGTTCAGGCACACCATCCATTTCTAGAAATTACATTTTTCTCAGGTTGTCTGAAATGTGAAAATATTGTAGAACTATATCATCCTGAGAGAGTTTTACGACAATTTGGGCATGTGCAAACTATTCCTCCACCCCCATTATCACCTGTTGAAGGTAGGCGGGGTCCGAGTACGGCTTCATATCAGGTAATTTATACATTTGTTGATGATATGTGGAATCGATGGGATATGCATTTATTACCACCACATTGACGTGGTAAATATTCTAAATTTTCATCGTATTTTACACCTGAATATTTAACGTGGTATGGAGCTATTACACATCCAATTGTACAAAATCCTATACATCGATCCAGTTTTAATAGAGGTGCAAAAGATATGCTCAGTCTTGCTGAATCAGTAAGTTTTTAAATTATATTTAAGTTATTATTGAATTTAGTTTATTTAAATTAAAAAAATTGATATAATTATTTTTATTTCAGCGTAATCGACTAGCATTATATGTTATCGACCAGACGATATCAAGTACTGAGCCTGTATCTGCTGATGCATGGAGGGAGACATGTCTTGGGTTGAATACCATTCTAGGCTCTCAGCATCCTGTTGTTGATAATATTGGAGCTTCCACATCTCGTACATCTCCTCCATGATAATTCACTTCGAACTATTGCTTGCTTATAGTTGTTGTTTATAGCACTGAGTTGCTTGTAGTTGTTGTTTATAGTTGTAATTCGAAAATTATATTTTTTAATTATGTATAACTTGTAATAATATTTTATTTTAATATTTACTATTAAATTTTATTATGATTTATGTAATTTTAATACCATTTACACAAAAATTAAAAGAATAAATTAATGAAAGAAAGAAATATAACTTTGTGCAATTTTGACACTTCTAACAAAATAAAGAAATATTACAAACATATAATATAAAATATACACATTCGTCATTCATAGTTAAATCAAAAATATATAATGTAAAACATCGTCATTCATAGTTAAATCAAAAATATATAATGTAAAAAATACACATTGGTCATTCATCATTCATCAGTTAAATCAAAAACATCATTTGTAATAACATTTTTGTTAATAAGAGACAGAAATGCTTGAATTCGAGTTATATATGGTGTTTCCCATTCATGTGCAATATCATATCGATATTTATGCCAATTGCGTGCAACGGGAGGAATTGGTGAACCTGATTTAAGAAACACTTGAAAAAATATAAGACAATATTGTTAGTACCAAATTTATATTAACATAATTATGGAAATATATAAATAAATTATTAAATAATAATACCTATACAAAATGACAATCATCCACAAAACCAATAGTAATAATTTTATGTTGTACAACTGAAGGGCAGCTGATCTCAATGGAAGGTAGGTAAGACACTGCATTCGAGATAAATGAACCAACACAACTTATATTTTGAAGCAATCAAATGACCCATGTCAGGTAAAATCATCCAATGTTGAGGAGGTATAACACACTCAAAGCAAGAAAGTGCGTGCATTAACTCATCTACACGCATAGCAGATCCATATAACTCTATATATTCATCACGAAAAGTATGCAACTCTCCAATCAAATTCATACGAAAATCCCTCTAGTTGTGCTTACTCATTCCAAATAACACAGCAATAGCACGAAATCCACAATGTCCATCCGACTCCACATTAACAATATTATGTATAAAATGATGTATTTTTTATGGGAATGAAGCATCATAGCCTAGCAATCTGTGTTTGACACTGGTACGATAAAGTTTACCTTCATTCGGTGTCTTAACTGATCTCTGTATTGTTGGAGATGTACTATCATGAATAGATTGTACTATTTCAAAATATGATGGATCACGTCGAGTGGATGTATCAACCTGAATTTTATTCTTTAATGATGGCTTACCTTTTGTCTGAACTTTCACACTTGGTGGGATCAATGAAATCATAGCTAGATCTATTAATTCTCTCAACTTCTATTTTAATACGATTTTACCTCCTGCTGGTTCTAATTGAAATATATTATATAGACTTTCTAACTCTGGATCAATAGTTTAGACTGAGGACACATCAACAGTCTGCACTAAATCTAATTTTGTCCAATAAGGGTGCACAAATGATAAAGGAATTGGTCATCCCTCCATCATTAATTCTGCAATTTCATGTGCATAAGGTAAACCATGTGTACTTCTTATCACACATCCACATGCAACCTTATCCACCCCAATTTTTTGAACTATCTGCGTTTGCTTTAATACCATATTCATTGCATTTCTTGATATAATACCTCTCAATTCTCTAAAAATTTCTGACCTGAAATTATGTTATACCAACATTAAACTCTTCTCAAAAGACCCATTTATCTCGGTATGTTGTAACTCAATAAGAAAATTAATAATTTTTCATGATGACTCAAAGTCATCTTGAGATGATCCCAGATATCCCTTTAGCTTCGCATGTGCACTCTCAGCCCTTTGAATAAAAACATAAGGAGTATTAGATTAATAAGAGATTAATTAGAGATATTATAATAAAAATAATAACAACAACATTTGAGTTTACTAAAGAGTACCTGTTAGTAGTAACATTACCAAAATGTAATACTTTATTTGTTCACGTTGCAATAAATTTTTCTTTATAATCATTCAGCCATATCTTTCTCACATAATCAAGTGCTTCTTCATATGTATGATACTCAACCATTAAGTCACAAAGCAGACTTTGATACTCAATCTCAGTAGAGGCAAAAACAAGAAGATTTCATTGTAACATAAAATTCTCCCATGTCTCCTTTTTATCAAAAAATTTCTTATACTTAGCAAGTACATTTTTAGATATATGCCACCTACATAATAAGGTCGTCGTACTTAGAAAGACTTTATGTATTACATTCATCAATGTTAATTCTTTATTAGTGACAATTACTCCTGAAAATGTATTAGATCTCATCACATTCTTTAATCTTTCCATAGCCCATGTATAGTTATCCTCGTATTCATGGTTCATAAATACAAATGCAACAGGAAAAGTTAACTCAGTGGATGTCACACCAACAATCTCAAGAAATGGATATTTATACCTGTTAGTTTTGTATGTACAGTCCATTATCAAGACATGTAGAAATACTTTTAATAAATTTATAGACATAAGATGAGCCCAAAATAAGTCTGCAATACAATTTGATCCATCGCTTCTGTGTCACTCTACATAATTACATTCTCTTAATTTCTTCATCAACTGTTGCATTTGTGATCTACCACATTTCTTAATAAGTTTATATCTTTGACGTGCATTATATATAATTTTGATAGTAGTAACATTATTCTCATCATCTGCCTTTAGGCTCATCAAAATAGTTCTAGGTTTCACAAGATTCTCAGACATTGTTTTTAAAATTACTTTTTCTTTTTTTGTAAGCCTCCCTACATATGAATGACCCTCCAGTTGAACTGCTAATGCATGATTGTGCAGTCCACATACAACTTTCAACTCCCACTGCTCAAATTTCATACCAAGTAATTCAAACGGATAATCACACTTTTTTGAACCTGTGCAATTCCGTTTTAATTCTCCTATTATTTCTTCTTTCCTCTTCGATGGTCTATACTTTCCACTACGTTCACAAGCAAGACGAACTCTAGGTCTTTTTCCAGGACCCCTAGATTTTGAACTCTTGATCACAATCACAATTCTATTTCTTTTCCAATTTTCTTAACCCATCCAATGAGTGCTTCTCTAGTATCAAATAGCTAATACAACAACAAAAAATATTCAGATATATTTTTTTCTATAATTATATATTTCAAACAAAATTATTAAAAATCTATCATATCTCATTCGTAGTAAATTGTTGAATAACATCAAATTCCTGGATTGCACAATTCGATTCCTATAAAAAAAATTAATAAAATAAAATATAGATTGCAATTTGAAAATGAAGATATTTCCCGAAACCTAACATTCGAAAAGTCCCAAACTTTCTGAACGCTAGGGTTCGGGGAGACTATCCTTCCTCAAAGGCTGGGGTTTGGGAGACTTCCCCGACCCCTGGCATTCGAGAAGGCTAGCATTCCCCAAAGGCTGGCATTCGGGAAAGCTAACCTTTCCCGAAGGCCAGCGTTCGGGAAAGATAATATTTCCCGAAAGCTGGACTTCGGGGAAGGCCGGCCTCTCCGAAGGCTAGCCTTCGGGGAGGCCGGCCTTTCCCGAATTCTAGCCTTCGGGGAAGGCTGGCCTCCCCGAATGCTAGCATTCGGTAAGCTTTGTCTTTTTCAACATCTAGAAACAAACACTTCTTAATCCATTCCAACACAACCCATATTACACTCTTACAAACACAAACCATATTTTAGAAACACAAATTTACAGATTACTTACCTGTGCGTAATATTCTTTTTCTAAATAGTTGTTCTGTTCTTCCTCAAACTCTTCCCAGTTCTCTGTTAATATTTTAGTGTAGTAATCCATGATCAATCATAAAATGGATGAATCGCTGATATGTATTTGAGAGAAAATAGATTAGTATGAGTGTGAGTCTGAAAGTGAGTCTCAAATGAGAGAAATGAGAGATTTTAGGAGAAAAGATTTGATTAGGATATGAGCCACTGTGAAGAAGAAATTACAGAATTTCTCCGACGAAAGACGGCATGTCAGGTGGTGGTTAAGTATTGAAGATAAGGGTAAAATTAAATTTTTATTTGAAGGTATTTTAGGTATATTTAAAAATAGTTACGAAGAGTAAAATGCTCACTGCAAATAGAATTTCCCATGTCCTTATTGATGTATGTCCTAACTAAACTTCCTAATTTTTTACTATTGTTTATTGTTGAATTCCTTGGGGGATGGGGAGTATATATAAGTAATTTATTATTTTCATTTTGATCATTTATTATTAGTTTCTATTATTATTGTTAGTGTACCATTTTGATTACTTAATTAATTGTTAGTTTCTCAAGTATATTGTTAGTTTACTATTTTAACCATCTATTGTTAGTTCATGAAAAATTTAGGACTATAAACACTAAACACTAATATAAGTCAAAACATTTTTGGAGTAATGTTGTATTTATAAATTTGTAGATTGTTATATATATTTGATTTGGTAGAATTTGATCTTATAGTATGAACTCTATATTTTTTATATTAAAAAATATATTTATAAAAAAATTATATATTTTTTAAATTTATAGTTTATCCCGTATTTCTATTTCTTATTTTTTAAAAAAAATATCATTTTCACGTCTTCATTTTTTATCGAAAACATCTCCTATTTTCATTTCCCAATAAACTAAACATCAACACTCAAATATAAAAACTCACCTTCTCCTCCCTATCTCCCCCATCTCTCGCTCTTTCTCTCTCTTCAATGTCCTCCTTGCCACCTCTATCTTTCTCTCTCTTGCTTGTCGATGGACAGATGGAGATGACAACACCTCTATTGAAGGCGAACGACTGCCACTGTAAAGCAAGGATAGTTCAATGAACAGTTCGACAAGAGTGACAACTCTGTCAAAGGCAAATAGTTGCAAGGTAGGCTACCTTTAAATTTTGATCTACTCCTATAAGAAAATAATTTTAAGTAAAAGTAAAAAAAAAAAAGACATCAGGTGACTAAAAGTAAAAAAATAATTTACTTAAAAAATTTAATTAATATAAAAATTTCCATGAAAAATGTGACCAAACCCTAATTATTGCTCCAAAAGCCACTTCCCACCTGCGCTCCACACCTTTACAGGCTGTTTTGGGTGAAAAGCAAAAGAGTGAAAAAAACTTCCATCAACCAGACACTTGTTTGGTCTCTTTCTAAAATTATTTTTTTAACTGAGAAAGGCTCGTTTTGAGGTCCCAGTCTGATATGAAATATCTTCTCTTTTTTCTTTAAAAACCAATATCGTTAAGATTCTAGTGGAAGATAACACCTTTGCAAATGTTGTGGGGCAAATAATAGCGATTTCTTTCTTAAATTATACTATCCCTTCTATTATTATTTAAGCAAACACTTTTTATTGTGGACTGAAACCCCTTTTAATTCTTAAAAAATAAATTAAACACTTCTAATTTAGATTATACGAAAATAAAAATAAAAAATATTTTTAATACGAAATAGAAATAAAAAAATAAATATTTTTTTTTAAAAAATAAACATAAGAGAGTTTCAAAACGAAAAATAGTTAGAAAACTCGAAATCACGAAGCTGTTATTGTGCTAGATAGGTAGGTTCTAACAACCCAACACTTGGAATCTACTGCAAATAGTTAATTCCAAGCTGGACTTCTGAGTCTTTCTTAAATGATTTTCTTGGTTAAAAGTGAGAAAAGGTTGTTTAGGTTTCCCAAGGTGACGTGACTCTGCATTGAATATGATAGTGATAAAGTACTGTGTTTGGATTGGGCGGAGCATGCATATTGTGTATTTTTTTACCATTAGGTTGACTCAAGATGACTCAATTGCATACCCATGAAACACAAATTAAGTAGTTTGATAGGATATGTTAAAATTCAAGTCAGTAAATAGTAAATTTAATTTTTTATCTTATGTTATGAAATAAAATATTTATTTATAATTTATCTTTTTTTATTTAAACTGAGAATACAAGCAAAATAAAGGAAGACTACATAAGAGTGGTAATCTCAAGTTGAGTCTATTGTATCCAACATTATAGTTATTATATAATAATAATATTTATAAAATTATATATAAATAAAAAAATATATAATTTTTTGTATATATATATTTTTATTTTTTTATAAATTATATATTTTTTATTTTTATATATATCTCATAAATATTATTATTATATAATACTTGACATGCCATGTTAATATGAATATATTTTTTTTAGATTAATTTTACACGTTAGATAAATTTACATTTAATTGAATTAATTTTAGATCTAATTGCTTTAATTAAAAGAATTAAATAAAATTATAAATTATAAATTTATAAAAAAGTTAAATTATTTTCATGATTAGCCCTATTTTTTAGTTACATTTAGTGTAAGAAATATCCAAAAAAAAATGTTATTAGACTATTATAATTACATAATGTCTTGTTAGAATTATATCGAATATTTAATTTCTTGTCTTTTATGTCTTCAAAATTTTACATTAAATTAATAATGTGACAATTTTAGATTTGATTTATTTTCAAAAATAATTATTAGCCATAGACTACTACTATCATAGCCCCATTATTATTTTTGTAATTATCATTTTGTTTAAAAAATTAGCAGAACAATATTTGTGACACCATAGAAGAATTTGTACAGATAAAATATTACCTAAATATGATGCCAAAGCTAGTGGTGTTCCTTTACTTTTAAGAGTACACTCTCAAGGCTCATTTCTTTTTGTGCTCACTTGGGGTTCCTTTACTTTTAAGGGTACATTCTCAATGCTCTTTTTTTTGTGCTCACTTGGCTTTTGATGGTCTGTGACTGTTATTTTCAATAATTTGTTAAAAAACAATTCTCATTTCCGATAGTAAACTAATTAATTGTCGTTCACTTATTAAATTTATAAATCAACCAAACAGAATAAAACCTTTTCAACAACAATAATAATAGAGTTTAATACAACTAGAACTCATAATTTTAAGTGTTTAAGATGAGTGTTTAGTTTGTATTAATCGTAGAGCTATGGGTGATTTAGTAAAATTATTTTGTGAAATATTTTTTTCATTATAATCCATTTTAGTAAGTTTCCTTTTTGGGTAATCAATTTTTGTAGGTTATAATAAAATTTAATCGATGACGTAAATTTAATTTTATTTTGTGACATGAAATGTTGGGTAATAAAAAATTATCGGGATGTATATTTTGGTTCAATGATATGGCCAATTGACAAAGCTGGCAAAAGTGAAAGTCTTCGTCAAGGTCAATGTACTGCCTGGATTGGATTAAAGGAGCCAAATAAAGGGACTACAACCAAATGGGACACAAAGTGAAAACTTCTTTTTAGGATTTCAGATTTTTTTTTTTTTTTTGAATGAAACTTTGGTCCCCTCGTTGTTCATCTCCTCAATTTTTATAAAAGAAATTAATCACGAGATAAGTCTCAATCAACTATTGCTATTTAGCTCCTAAATTTTAGCAAAGAAAATTAATCGCAAGATATGTCTTAGGCAGCTAGAAATCGAATCCACTTACAATGAGATGACCAAAAAAATTAATGGATCAACCTTGATTGCTCAGTTATTTTTTAATCAAGAATAAATGGATTCATTAATATATAATATAAACTGATCCATAAATTTAAAATATTTATAAATCATTTTTTATTTTGAGGCCAAAATTAAAGCTTTACTATTCTACTGAATAATATTTTATCAAGCAATAAAATAATAGGAAACATATTATTTTGACGTATGTATTCGAACTAAAATTTATTTCTCAATAATGTTTACTGTACATTGGAATAAACAGTGAACCTATAAAGAAAAATGTTATTAAAATAAACTTAGAATTTGAATATTCCGTAATCCATCAGCTTCCTCTATATATAAACCCATGAGAAGGTGGCCTCTCATGCATACTCAGACTCAGAGAGAGAGATGGCAGCAGAGACAGGGAGCCTTCCTCCATTTTCTAGCTCTGATATGGCCATGGAGAGTATTCCTCCATTTCCAAGCTCTGCCATGGCCACTGAGAGTGTTTTTGCAGTATCTTCTCCTGCTAGGGAAGATGCCACTAAATTGAACCTTGCTTTTAAGGGTAACAACAACTTATGGTTTAACTCTCTCTTCTGAGCTTCTAGTTTGCTCCTTCTCATGCTTTCCTTGGCATCCATATGATGATCATCACCTTCGTTTGCAACTGTTTCACCATCTTCATCCTTGTCTTAGTTCTCTCTCTCTCTAATTTTTTTTAACTTATTTTTTTACTCTTTTACTGGCGCTTTAAGTTATAGGGTAAATTCCAGTATGTGATTTAGTTCATTTTACAGACACTTCTGGTAATTTTTAATATTTTAGGTCCTCATCATTTATTTCTATTTTAATTAATAGCGCCTCAATTAGTTCAATAACCTCCATTGGATCTTTTTGTGATTATATTTTAGTATATGGAGTCAAAAACAATTTGTCTGGCCCCTTAACATATATAAAAGAGATTGTTTGAAAAAAAACATAGAACTATAAAAACTCGAAATATCAAAAGAAAAAGTAACCAAAGTCATGAGTGGTAGTAGAATTTATCCTAAACTATACACTTCCACTATGTTTAAAACTAGAGTTTGTAGGAGGAAATGACGAAGATTAAAATAGATCTCTTTCTGTGAATGTAAGGATGGAAGTGTTTCATGATCTATGAATATGGTTTCTTGGTTTTCCTTTTTTTTTTTGGGTCCTTTTCTTCTCCTTCCACAAATCCTCGACCCAGACACTGGCTTGGGTTCTTCACGAATAAGTTTTTTTCTAGTCATTTTGACTTAAATTGTCACGTGGCAAGGCATCTCAGAGAGACAGTTGATTTGAACAATATTACCAACATCAATTGGGCTTTACTTCTGCTTGTTACTTGACTTCGTAGTGTGATCTTCATAGAATTCGACTGGTTCTGATGCTTGTTATTTATTTAGGCTTTGGCTGTGATTCTGGAACAATCCTAAACATCCTTGCCCGGAGAAATGCATCGGAGCTTGCTCTCATCGCTAAAGAGTACCGAAACATGTACTCTGAAGACCTCAAGGAGCGCGTGTCTTCTGAACTTAGTGGTGATCTCAAGGTACAAGACAAGGATTATAAATTTCTTCACTTTTCTTTCTTCTGAATCTTTTGTCCACGATGTAATTTGATTTCGAACCAGAGAAAGCAAGCAACGACGATCACAAGCTTCAAATCTTTGAAATCTGAACTAGCAGGAACTACTTGTGCATGTATGTGAAGATAGTTTATTTCTATGTCCACTGTTAAGTTGAAGCAAGAACTGTGATTTCAGAAAGCAGTGTTGCTGTGGATGCATGATCCAGCAGGACGCGATGCCACTGCATTGAGTCAGGCTCTGAGCGGCGTTCCGGATCTCAAAGGTGCTTCTGAAGTCATATGTTCTCGTACTCCATCCCAGATGCAGCAATTCAAACAAGCATATCATGCCATGTTTGATGTTCACCTTGAGCATGATATTGACCAGAAAGCGTCGCGTGATCATCGGAAGGTTTTGTTCCCCTCTTGTCATAATTTGTGCTGCATGCCAATTTAGCAACGAGACTGCATATTTCACTGATTTTGCTTGCTCTCTGGCACCCCGGTTAATTTCTCAAAGAACTGTTCGTTTCCTCGCATATATACGGGATCGGATTCGTTGAGGTTTTGTTCATCAGTCTACATGGAAATTAAAATACATTGTTTGTAGCCTCTTTTAATTGATTGTTTCTGAGTCCACATCATATAGCAACATTTTTGCTGGCAGGGTCTCCAATCCTTCTATATCTTTCCGTAACAAGGTCAAACTGTTGTAACAGTTGAAACCCATATGGCCACAGCTTTTGAGATTTGGCAATAAGACGATTCATGAACATGTTAAAATGACTCTATTGATTCGGATTTTTTATTTTTATTTTTTTTGTTTTCCTTTTTTCATAGTTGCTACTTGCATATCTAACCAAGACTCGCTCCGAAAGCAAAGATGTTGATGAGACGCTGGTAGATGTGGATGCCAGAATTCTCTTTCAAGCTGGGGAAAATAAAATAGGAACTGATGAGGACACCTTCATACGCATTTTCAGCGAAAGAAGCTGGGCTCATTTAGCTGCTGTTAACTCTGCTTACTTCACGATGTATGGGAATTCATTGAAAAAGGTGGATCTCCAATTGGAATAATCTGTTGGAAAAGCGGATTTTGAAAATTTTCTGTGGAAAAAGAAAACTGAAGATGAAGTAGAAAATTGGAAAATGTTTTGTATAACTAAACGAGTCCTGTTTGTTTGTTATTCTTCAAAAAATTTGCTTAAACAGGGTTTAACTCATTGCAGGCAGTAAAGAAGGAAACATCAGGGAAATTCAGGTTTTCTCTTTTGACAATCTTACAATGTGCTGAGAATCCTGGCAAGTACTTTGCAAAGGTACAGCAACAAGCATCATATTTCTGCTTTCAAAAATTTTTCATTTCCCTAATGTATGCTATTATACCTTTGCAACGCTGAATTGAGAAGCGAATTTGCAGAGACTGAAGAAAGAATTTTTGAAACTTTTCAGGCTTTGAACGCCGCAATGAAGGGCCTGGGAACCGATACAACAACACTTACTAGGATAATTGTGACAAGGGCTGATATTGATATGCAGAATATAAAGGCAGAGTACGGGAAGAAGTTTGGGAAATCATTGAATGATGCTGTTCATTCGGATACATCAGGCGATTACCGGACCTTTCTTCTTGCTCTCGTAGGCCCTGGCCAGTCCGGATGAATTTGCAAACAGTGTTTGGAGTGTCTCTGCATAAAGGGTTGCTGTAGTGTGTGTGACATATAATATTTGATCTTATCTTAGAGTGTGTTTGTTTCTGGATTGTGTTTTTCAGGTTGGTAGATGATGATGCCCGTGTGACTCTGGTTGCTACGTTGTGTATACTCCTTAATAAGCTTCTACTTCTTATGGGTTAAAAATGACTCAGCGGGGGAACAAAGCCCCTTTTCTTCTTGTTCTTGATCTGAACTCATTCGATTGCTTACTATAAGCTTCAGTAGAAGCTCGAATCTTACTTTTTTCATGACATAACAGTTTCTTTGCCAAAACACACGAATAAAACTGTGAACAAAACGACCATCTACATTTTCTAATATATCCTCACAAGGGAGTTACTCAAATGCTATTACAAACAATCCCTAAAATAAATATAATTTCATTAAGTTGGATCAAAAGAGTCTACATGGAGTTGAAAGTTAGGTAAGAAAAAGCCAACTCACTCAACAAACTATTTTAATTCTCAAAACTAGGCAATTAATAAAAACTCAAGGAAACAGTTCTATAAACTTGTTCTCAAAATGTCTCTAAAAATTTGCCTCACAACACCACCGTTTTGAGAAATAATCAACAAGATATTTTCAAAAGTTCCAAGAATTATTTGATATATATATATATATAGACACAGACAGCCGCATGAACAAGTAGTGATGCGGAGAGGAGCAATCAAGCTCTCCATGATTGTTGTGGATAAAGTATATTAAAGAATGGGAGCGTTTGGATAATGTAATACCCGAGAATGATTTGAGGTCATAAATAATATTTGATGAAGGGCATAAATGGACTTTGTGGAAAATAAGACTATAGGGTACACTAACGTAACTTTGGACGATCGAATTAGTTGGAGGGAGTACTCTGGACCCTAGATATCCAAGGAAAATGGTATAGTATCGACAAGTAATACGAATTATGATTTTAGGTATCAAAAGAAGTTAGATCGGGAACGGTTCCTGGTACAGCTAAAAAAGAGAATTGTGATTTAGGCTGAAATACCGAATTATCGTACGAGACATCCGGGAAGTCAATGGAAGCTCGAGGAAGTTCATATTTGGCATATAGAGTAACCCTTTAGTAGTTTTTGGAAGAAACAAAAGGGTTTGTAACTAAAACGAAGATTCGGGCCTAAGTGCAGTTTTTTTCGAAATTGACAGAGGGAGATCGAAACGATATTTTTTCGAAATTTTAAAGAGAGTGTTTTAGGATATTTCAAAGGGTTATAAAGGTCTTTAAAGAGAAATTCAGTTTTTGAGTCAGGGGCAAAATCGTAATTTTTGAGGTTGGGATAAAAGTGTAATTTACCTAAAAATTAGGGGCATTAGCGCAATTAGTCCATTTTTTAGGGACTAAAATACAATTAAAAATTAGCCCGGGGACTATGTTGAAAAGGGTCTAAGTGCAATTATCCAAAAGTTCAGGCCAAAGTGTAATTCCTAAAATCTTTTTACTATGGGCATTTGGGAGATTCAGGAAAAAGCTTCATAAATGACTTAAGAGATAAGGATGAAGTGTCATGATGATATTAGAGATAAGATGAAGGCTTATGATGACTTTAAGGATAAGATTTGGACAAGATTTGTTAAGATTTGATTGGATAAGATTTTGTTGGATATGATTTGATTTGGATAAAGATTTGATTTGGATAAGATTTAATTCGGATAAAGATTTGATTTGGATAAGATTTAATTCAGATAACAATGATTGCAGAAGATTTTAGAAGATTTAGAATGATTATAGAAGATTTACAATGATTGTAGAGAATCTTAGAAGATTTTTGGAATGATTGCAAAAGATATCAAAAGATTTAGAATGATTATAGAAGATTTACAATGATTGTAGAGAATCTTAGAAGATTTTTGGAATGATTGTAAAAGATATCAAAAGATTTGGAATGATTATAGAAAATCTTAGAAGATTTGGAATGATTGGAAAAGATTTTGAAAGATTTGAAATGATTGCAGAATATATATTTCTTGGTGGCTAAGTTTCCTAAACATATAAATAGGGGCTCAAGGCTAAGGATTCTCTCATTCGAAATTTTGAGAAGTTCGTGCTAGACAAGAGTGCTTCGGGTTTAGTGGATAGAGGGCTTTTTAAGCATATGCGAAACATCACACGTGCAAAACACTTAGGCAGCGCGTGAGGACCTGTAAGGAGGTGGTTTGGTTAAAAGACTTCGAGGTATTCTGAGTTTCGTTCAAGGTGAGTGTTCTACCTGAAAACTTGGTTTTAAGTTGTGAGTGTTCGTCCCCAAAACTTGATTTATTGTGCTTGTTCTATATGAACATGTGGTGATTTCATGCAAAATGGTTTTGTGCATTGAAATGGTAACCGGTGACGGTTGGATTTATGAGGGAGGTTTGTCCCAAAACGTTTTGAACTTGTGCATTGCATTTTATAAATTGTTGTTTATATGATGCATTGAATTGTGAAATGTGGCATTGTCTTGCGTTTTGTGTGTACGTATGGAATGTCAGCCTCGGATGTTGTCTGGATAGTGTAGCCATAATTCTCCAAGGGCGTGACGGAATAATAGGGGTATCTGATGCTGGTGTGCATGTTAGGATAGCCGCCTTGATTTCCGTGCCAGGTCGTTTGACTAGGAAAGTTGCACTAGGATGACTAGGTGGTTCATACTGTGTTGTTCATGTGGGATGTCAACCTAGGATGTTGTCTGGATAGTGTAGCCGTAATTCTCCAAGGGCGTGACGGAATAATAGGGGTATCTGATGCTAGGTGTGCATGTCAAGATAGCCGCCTTGATTTCTGTGCCAGGCCGTTTGGCCAGGAAAGTTGCACTAGGACGACTAGGTGGTCCATGTGAAATTTTGGAGTTGGGATTGTGTGGTGGTTCATGTATGCTTAAGGTGGGTACGTATTCTGGTGAGATGCGTTGGCAGCCCCATTTAAGCTAGAATCACGTCGTGTCATCGAGTCGGTGTGGTGGCATAGCTTTTAAAGAGATTGCTCTTTTCCCGTGGTAGGGTTAAGCGCGTGGGAATTCTCTTGAACTAGGGCTTACCGGGTGTATTGGTTTATTTCATGTCTTGCATTATTCATGAAAAATGTGTTTTGAACTCTCACTTAGATGATTCATCATCTAATTTGGACTTTGTCCCTGGAATATTCAAACGTTCCAGGTGAAGGCAGTGGTGCAAAAGGGAAAGGGATTGTCGAGGAGTGACGGCGATTAGTGGATAGTTTACATTATGTCTTTTCAGTTATGTTGTTTACTTTTGAAAACGTCATGTAAACGTTGGTATAACTTTATATATAAATAAAGTGGTTTCGGTTATGATCTGTTGAGGTTTCGATCTAGCTTCTGCATTTGTGTTGGTGAACCTGTCTTGGTTTATTAATGGTTCATAGTTGATATACTGAGAAGGTGTAACGGGATCTTCAGAGAATAGTTTTTGTGATGGGTTTTTATTTGAAAAAAATTTATCCCCAAAATCTTTCGTTACGGTAACACCCTTTCGAGAATTGGGGTGTTACAGATAAGGGGGGAGGCTTGAGTCCATAATCAACCTCACAACTCTCATCATCTCATCATCTGCAGACTGCAGGCAATCTCAAACAGCTCATCTCCCCCAACTCTTTCCAATCAGAGAGAGCTCCCCGTTAATGGCCACCGCCATTTCAATATTATTATACTTCCTGTTCTTCCTTTGCCTTGTATTCAAACTCATCTTCCACTGGTTAATGCTCTTCATGAAAATCCCACCCAACATTATTGTGCTCAAAGTGAAATCGGAATCCATGGCTTGATTTGTTTCTGCTCCAACTCTGTGGGCTGCATCAAAAAGAGCCAGAATAATAATTTAAGTGAAAAGGCATCAAAGTGTAAAGCTATTGTTATCAATTCATTTATCGTTATATTAGGAATTATTTTTAAATAAATAACTGTTTTTTCTTTTTCTTTTTTTATCTTGTTTTTGGAGGTTTAATTGACTTGCAATTTGAAAATTTTCCATAAAATTAATAACATTATAATATATTATTAAATTGCATAAAATCACAAATTAATTATGCTTTGACACTAAATTAATCACAAGTTAAAATTACATTATAATATATTGTATATAATATATATATATATATACGTACCACCCACTTATTGGTTTTGACACTAAATTAATCAAAATGATCCGTGAGACCGGTCATATTTGAGAGAGTCATTTCCGCCACGACATTGAAATCCTAATCCCAACAGACTAATAATTTATCTGCTGAGATGGACAACTGGGGCCCAACAAAAGTTGATGCTTTCTTTCAAGAAAAATTAAAATGAAAAAATTGATGCTATCTTATGCTCATATGCTGATTCCATTATCGGCACCCCCCACCAGCCCGTCAGCCCCACCTAATAAATCAGTTTTAGCTGTTTGGGGTGTTGCATTGGATTTGGGCCCCACACCCACTTACCCTATAAAAGAAGCGATTTTATTCTCCAAACCCAACGAAACTTCCTTTTTCAAACTCTTCCTCTCTCTGTTTCCCTCTGTTTCTTCTTCTATCGGCCATCCCAAAGCCAAGAACCATCATCATGATGAAGCTCTTCTCTTCTTCCAGACTCTCTGTTTTTCTTCTTGCCGTCTTCTTGGCTCTCGTCGGCGCAGGCGCCGAGCTCCGGCGGTTGGACCACCCGGCCAAGGCTGATGGGTCTCTCAGCCTTCTGGTGGTTGGTGACTGGGGGAGAAGAGGAACCTACAACCAGTCCCGGGTTGCTTATCAGGTCAGATACAATACAATATATATATAATACATATATACATTCATATATATACATATCTTGATCGATCATATTGCTTTTAATTGCAGTTCAAGAAACATACAAATAGCATTAAATATAGTAAAAACCAGAGAGTTATGATCTCTTCTACACATATATTTATATATGCAACTCTGTTGAGAGCAATATTTCACTGATCTGAAATCATATATTTTTTTTGTATTGCCATTGGGTGCTAGGTTGATGTTAGATAATAAGTATTGATGATGAGTTTAAGATTTCGAGTTTAAATCTTAAATATTTCGTCTATATATATCCCATCTAGATAATTGAATAATGACAAATCACAAAAGTCTAACGAGATGAATTCAATCCCTTAAACAATAATCTTGATGATTTATTCAAGCCACCTATTACTCTTTTAAAACTGATTCCTCTAACCCTCGACGTTGAACTTACGTTTTTTTGTGAAAGAAATAATATTTAATTTCATGTACTTAATCTAATCATATTACTGGCTGTATATATATATATATATGTATGTATGTATGTATGTATGTATCATCTTCATAGTGGTTTATTGGCACATGAATTGATAGGTTGAATTGATTAATTTGCATATATAACGATAATGGGATCTTAATTAATTTGCATATATTATCTCAATGACGCATTTGAATTGATGCGATGGGCTTCCTTCCGGTCCAGTAGTTACTGCCTAGATATGTATCATCATCATGTGGTTAAATATTAATTTATAAAGTTCTCCAAGGTCTTGAAACATGCTTGCTTGCTTATTCTAATATTGCTAAATTAACTGTCATCAGTACCAATTAATGCTAAGTGGGCCTTCATCTCACGTTGCTTCTCATCAAACATAAAAATAAGAAACGATCGAGATGATGCGTCCAATATACTTAGTCTAATCATTAATAAGGTTTAGTTTTTTACTATTAATTTGTGTCACACTACAATATACTGTTCACTAGTTTAAAACAAGACTATGACAGCTATCTTAGAATCAAATAATATTGTTGTAAATAACGTTGATTTATGACAAAAACGTAGATAATCGGTAGGTGAAGAGATAGGGGTTGGGCACATATACGATAGAATATTAGGAGCATTATTCGATGCAGATTCTTATAATTGCCGTATCGACAGTAGTAGGAGACAAGTTTAGTGAAGCCTCGGGGGGTGGGGGCCGTGGGGCAAGGGACATGCCTATGGGGCCACAACTTTTAGTTGTTTCTTGGAGTCCACGTCATCACATCACAACCACAACAGTTGGTTCATTGACCATTATTTAATTTAATATATTATTTAATTTTGTCATGAATCATGGATGTCTGTGTGGTGATTTTCTATTATTTTATTTAGGCTTTTAATTTGCTTTTCATATTTGGTTATTATCAATGTTGATGGGAGAAGGGCATTGCTGAGATACACGAGAGGTGCCATCAATATTCCCATCCCATCCCATTATATATGTATGGGCCTGCAGTGCGGCTTCTTTGTGATTCGTTGGCACCTTTGCAATTATTGGCATCATAGATTGCGATTGGAAGTTTGGTGGATTTTTAAAACTTAAATGAGGTGTCAAGTTTTGATTGGGTTAATTAAGAAACGTTAAAAGTTAAATTTTAAAATTTATGTAATAAAATATCAACACTTATATTGAGTTATTTCCATGCATGCATGGTTCACTCTTCTAGTGTGCATTATGCAGATGGGTAAAATAGGAGAGAAGATGGATATAGATTTTGTCATCTCCACTGGGGACAACTTTTACAGCAATGGATTAAAGGGCGTAAACGATCCAGCATTTGAGGAGTCCTTCACCAATGTTTACACTGCCCCCAGCTTACAAAAACAATGGTATTTGGGTACGAAATTCCATTAATTCCATTTAAGTAGAAAGAATTGATGAGTTGGTGACTTTTCAATCCCACACCTTAATTCCCAAACACATGCATTAATAAAAATAAAAATAAAATCATATATATTTGCTTGTGCTTAATTTGCTGCAGTTTTGGGCAACCATGACTATAGAGGAGATGCTGTGGCACAGTTGAGTCATGTCCTAACAAAAAGAGACAGCAGATGGCACTGCATGAGATCTTTTATTGTTAATGCAGGTGGGTACGTGTTGCGTGTGTGTGGGATGAAATTACAATATTGGAACTTTATTCTTAATTTGTTCTAATTTAAAATTTCTGTTGTTCTGGCGATTAATGGGTATTAATTAATTTGCAGAATTCGTAGAATTTTTCTTCGTAGACACCACTCCCTTCCAAGATAAGTACTTCACCGATCCAGAGGATCATGTCTACGATTGGCGAGGCGTGCTCCCACGTCAACCTTACCTCTCTAATCTCTTAAAGGTTAAGTCCATATTTAACCAAATTACGCTTTGGTTTAAACAAATATATATATATATATATTGAACCACGCATCTTTTCTTTTGCGTACAGGATTTGGATTCAGCCTTGGGGCAGTCAAATGCCAAATGGAAAATTGTGGTTGGACATCATACAATTAGAAGTGCTAGCGTCCATGGTGACACCCAAGAGCTTGTTTCCAAACTTCTCCCGATACTTCAGGTAGCTTAAATTAGAAAATAAATAAATGCAGGGGCAATTTAGACTTTTTGGACTATCAACCCATTTATTCAAAGATGGTACCTGCTCAACTAATCAATTTGATGATATTTTTCTTTTTCAGGCTAACAACGTGGATTTTTATGTGAATGGACACGACCATTGCTTGGAGCATATCAGTAGTCCTGACAGGTATTTTTATTTAATACTTACCAAACTACGATATTAAGATTCTTAACTAATGTTGGGGAAAATACTTCATCCATCCGGGTTTGTGTTTTATGAAACTCTTGTCAGTGCACTGCAATTTTTCACAAGTGGTGGAGGATCGAAGGCATGGAGGGGCGCATTCAGCTGGCAGAACCCTAAGGAAATGAAGTTTTTCTATGATGGGCAAGGCTTCATGAGCCTGCACATTACTCCCACTGATGCTCAAGTTGTGTTCCATGATGTCTTTGGCACCGTTTTGCACAAATGGAGTGCCACCAAGCAACAACCCTACTACTCTGCTCTTTAATTAGACAATTAGTTTATCAAATTGTAGCTAAGGATCCTATATGTTGTGATTAATTGTTGTGTTGTGTTGTTTCCATGGGCCATGGCGCCATGCCATGCATGCTTAAGACAACAATGATTTGATTCTAGTCGCTATGTTAATTAGTAGAAAAAGCAACTGGATCTGGAAGCATCAGAACTTCCATTTATTTAGTTACTCCATTGATTGAACCCAGAAAAATCAGCTGAATCCGCCGCCTCTGGGCTCTAGCCTCTAGTCGACTTAGAGATTGAGAGACAGAGGCCAAGCAAAGCCCTAACTTCTTTCGCACTTCCGTCTAGATGATGGGCCTCTAGTCGACTTAGAGATTGTGGAAATCTTTCACTTTGATCAATTATACAAATTAAGGCATTATCTTACATAGGTGAATGAAGCTGTTTCAAAACCTTGAATTCATGCTTAACGCTGCCAAAAACATCATAATAAACAAAGTTGGCCTCATCTTCATACAGTTGAACTGACATAAAACCTTGTCCATCGTAATAGAACTTCATTTCTTCTGGGTTCCACCATTTTACATCTCCCCTCCATGCCTTGGAGCCGCCTCCACTTGTCAAAAACTCAATTTTACTGACAAAAATACACAAGTCAAAATTCGATGATGTTTGATAAAATAAATACATATGAAGTGTTTAGCCAAACCAAAATTTTTTACCCATCAGAACTGGTAATACGTTGCAAGCAATGATCATGTCCGTTCATGTACATGTCAACATTATTTGCCTACAAAGATTACATTTAACCATCACAAATCCAATCATAGTAATTATTAAGTGCCAAGTCATTTATTTCTATCTCAACCCAACTAAACTAAGAAAAGGAAAGTAAATTAGCTTCTTTTATTCCATGGTAAAGTAGTTGTTGAGATTACCTCTAGGATTGGAAGAAGATGAACTACAAGCTCTTGAGTGACACCATGGTGGCCTGCACTTTTAATCGTGTGATGACCCACGACTATCTTCCATTTGGCAGGTGAATTCCTTAATTCAAAATCCAAATTCTGTCACAAGTACGTAATTCCCCAAACGAACAAAGATGAAATTAGACTTATATTGGGTTCTGATATATATATATATATATATATAAAATTTATCACGAAAAAAAACAGGTTAATTTAGTTAATTACCTTTAGAAGGTTTGAAAGGTAATGCTTCCTAGGAAGAACTCCCCTCCAATCATAGGTGTGGTCTCCTGGATCTGTGAAGTATCCATCTACAAAAGGAGTTGTATCAACAAAGAAAAACTCCACCGTCCCTACATAAGACAACAACACGTACGATTCACATGGTAGTGGCACGGAAGAGTCGGATTAAAAAAGAAAACTTAGTGAAATATACAATACCTGCATCCACAATGAACGATCTCCAGCAAAACCATCTATTGTCCTTCTTTGTTAGAACTGGGCTTAATTGTGCCTCAACATCGCCTCTGTAGTCATGGTTGCCCAACACTGCCACACCCAAACCAAACCAAACCAAATTTGCTCTCATGCTTCCATCTTTTTCTCGGAATTGAAAACCACCAAAAAACAACCTGCCAACAAGCAATGAATTGGAATGGAAATGGGATTATAAGGGTTTACCGTTAAACCACTTCTTCTGCAAGCTTGGTGCGGTGTAGATATCAGAAAAAGATTGCTCAAACGCAGGATCGTCAATTCCACTCAAACCGTCTTCATAGAAATTATCCCCAGTTGAGATCACAAAATCTATATCTAGCTCCTCTCCAATTCTTCCCATCTGCACCACTTTCAGACTTTCAATTTTTTCAATTCTCATCGTTCAGCTCATTACACATCATCTTATCACCGCAATCAATGATACACGCGTTGTGTTTGTATTTGTTTCAATTTCTTTTATTTTTAATCTTTGTCTCTTTAATAACTTTTTAAACTATGAATTTTCATGAATACTTATAAATATTAAATAAGAATTAACGTAAATAGATTTATCAAAAATTAGTTTTATAATTTTATTTAAAATTTTTTAGAAGATAAAATCAAATATCAAATCGCATGCATATTTCCAACAAAATTAAAATCAGACCCACCTAAACAATTAAAATAAAGTTGGAGCCATGGTGGGGCCCACCTCTTAAAAATGGTTGGCAGTTAGGTGAGAGCTGTAATAACATTGAAAATCGATGGAAAACGAAAGAGCATATGGCCATACGTATGCTTAGATTCAGTAGTCTACAAGAATATGCTAAGAATAATACGTCTCTGGTGGATGGTGGTTGTCGACTTTTAAAGCTTACAAATATTCCATAAGAGGGTTTATCACATGAAATATTTCCTTTTTTCTCCAATTGTGTCAAGTTTTAAATGGCAAAGTTGGTTAGTTTACCCATCAAAATTTATGTTTTTAAGTTTTGTGAAACTAGTTTCTCACTGTGTTGTATAGTTTGTGAGTGTTCCAGTCGAAATTTAATAAAGAGTCCATATCATACTAATAACAAAGGTTTAGTGCGACATTTTAACTCTTGTATCCACAGAAATATAGACACACTCCCTAAGCAACTGATGCATTTATTTTCTCAGATTTCACTGCAGTTCCTACTCTTGGGATTTTTCCTTTTTCCGAGCTAAAAAATAGATAAAGGTGTCATGCAAACACCAGTTACTTTTAGTAAGTAAACAATGATTGCAAAGTGCATGAATTTAATCAGCAGAAATCTACCATTGATTAGAGATCTTCTTGACAGTAATTAGCAGAAAAACAGACAGAGGACTTAGTGATTTCTTAATGCCTTTTAATGTGTGTGTGTGTGTGTGTGTAGGACCTGGAAAGCAACTCGAGATTGATTGTAGAGCCCTTTACGCCCCCAATCTCCGACGACCAAGAAGCTCAGCGAGCCGCCGGCCTTCGACGGGTGATGAAACCTCGGAAGCTCCGCCGCGGAGAAGACGCCGTACGACCACAAACCGGCTGTCAATGAAAGAAAAAGGAGCAGCTGCGGTATCTTCAAAGCCGTTGCCATGAAATGCTGCTGATGGAGGTTGAGGTTGGAAAGGCAACCTCTTTGTACAACTCTTATCTTTATTAGTCAAACCATATAGGGAAATAAACAGAGAGTCAATCGAGAGCGACGGGCAACGACATTTCAAACCGACCTAATTCCAAAACTTATCTTGTACGTCTCTCTCTCTCTCTCTCTCTCTCTCTCTCTCTCTCTCTAAGTTCAGTATGATATATGGCATATGCGAATATTCACTGGCATTGTGGTAACACTGAAGAGATTGAAAGCCATATTTCTCGTCCCTATGTTTCTATGCGAATCGGTTTCTGATACGAGGGGAAGTGATAATTTGTGGAAAAAATCAGATTCCATGGCGGAATCTTCTTAATGTAATATAATTAGTGCTGTCAGGTCGTAGATTCAACCCTTTTCATATTATAATTATATATATATCTATATATATATATATATATATAAAGAATACAACAACAACAATATAAGAAAAAAAATCAAAGGAATTCTGTCCTATCAATTATACTTGCTTCTGTAACACATCATTTCTTCAACGACATTGGATTTGATGAGATTGCTTGTCGTATAAGCTTTTTAACATGCATCTCTAAATATACCAACACGAGGTTTTCAATTTTTTTAATTTCTTTGAATAGTATTATTTCACTAAAATATAAAAAATTTAATTTCGATACCCAGATAATTTTATGATGCATTTAAAACTAAAGAGTAATACGTTCGACACGATAATGAGTAAACCACCCAATGTAAGTGGCTGCTTCCCTTCAATCGAGAGACCGAAATTATTGAGGCAAACTAGTTAAACTCTAACTTTGTCAATCATTTTTATCTATTTATGATCTCATGAAAGATGGGCATTGCATTAAATATAGCCTAACCAAAGTAAAACTACTCAATGGGAGCAAACAATTGGGATTCAAGTTCAAGGGGGCATGGAGGCATTGCATGCAAACGTAAAATTCATATTATAACATGCTAGAATTCATCTGCTAGGTAGTTTCAGTTTCTTTCTCCAGTGATGAGGCAGCAAATATAGATCGGTGGGTTCTCCAGTGTGGTAAGCTCAGAAGCAATTCTTTATGTAGCTCATCACAATAAGTTTGCCATGCAGTAAGAGCAGCGGAAAAACCTGTCCAGTTGAAGGGATGCTGCTGCTTGCTCGCATCATAAGACAAGCTGCCGAAAAAAGTCTCCGCCAGTCGCTCGCCCGTCAGAAATGCTTGTCTCAGCCTATCGATTTCCTCTCTCTGCGATCCAGATACCGGCACAACTTTCATTTTCTTCTCATGTTCAGAGGTTTGCAACCTGGAAGTCTTCCAATGGTAAAATTGAACCACCTGTTTTAGCACAAGAAAATGAATCCCCATTCCCCATTCGGTTCATGGTTTCGAGCTGAAAAGATTCAGGTAATCTGCATTCATTTCATGGTTTTGAGCTGAGAGGGGATTCTGGTTATGATTTATGCATTGTTTGGAATTTCAAATCAACAAAAGTTACATGGAAAATGTTACCTGAAGAACGTGTAAGATGTTGCCAAATTCCACATCCAATAATTTGTTTTCCCTTGTTAGTTTCAATGGTTGTTCCATCAGTGTCTCCGAGAAGTCATCGCACGAATCTACTGCTGTAAAGCAGCTCTTGCATTGAGGAGGACAAAGACCATACCCAAGAACGTGTATTCTTGCAAGGCGTATGTCAAATCCTGGCTCGCAAGTTGAAGGTTGATCGGGAGGAAACCAGTACATTTTACTAGAAGCTGGCAGAGGTAGAAAGATACGAGACTCGTGAACTGAACTATTTAGTTGGCTCTGGGAGAGGAAAGAGAGAAGTTTAGCATCCTCGTCATGGGATCCATCACGTGTAAACCATAGGGTTAGAGTCAGTCGCTCTCCATCAGTAATCTGTTCCAAAAAGGAATAAAACAAAAACTGTTAATACTGTTTTCACCTAAAAGCTATGAACATGCACGCATGAAAAATAATGATAATTTACTGCTATTATCCAATGTAAAATTAAAGTTCATGCATTGTTAACCCAACAATAAACCATAACATGTCCAGTACAACAGTGATTTAGCGGTAGACCCAACTGTCCAAGTTTTATAGAACAAAGATAACCAGAAAAACTGTTTTCCATAAAGAAAAAAAGTAACAATATCAGTGGAACTACTAGTTTCTCTTTTGCACACAAGAAATACTAGTCAAGGAATGTTGTTTGAACATTCCCTTGTACATATTACCCATGTACAAATCTTAGTTCTAATAGAAATATTGAGGAAATGCTACTGTTGGGTTCAAGAAAACAACTTAAAACCAAACTGATATAAGTGGCAGGTCTCAAGCTCCCCCCTCCCGCGTTAAGCGGAAGCTCTTCACCTAAGAGTTTACTACTCTATAAGTGACTCCAGGTCATATGCCATAGGGATTAATTGATTAATGCATGATTTTATTGAACTGTTGAAATAGTAGGCCCAGAACGGAGTATTTGTAACTAAGAACAAAGTCACTAGAACATTTTATTGGTAGTGTCCTCCAAGATACACTAAGCTCCGGGTCTTCCAATGAATCATGTGCTGTTGAGTGTTGACTTCCTGTTATGACGTCAAAAGAGTGTTGACTTTTGCTTTGCAAATACGTTCCTTGCAAAGGAGTATTGGCCTTTGCTTTGCAAATATATATACGTCTTGTTCGTTTACAAGGCAAATGCATGCAACAAGTGCATATGTAATTAGTTGTCTAAATGTAACTTAAGTGAAACTCTTATCCTGTTAATCAGTTAAGTTATATTTCATTATTGAGACGTTGTGTAATTAAACTTTTCCTAATGTCACCAATCTAAGAACTAGGAATTTTTCTTCACACCTTAAATACAGCTATTTGAAACTAAGTATGCCATGTTGCAAAATGTGCTCCAGTACTTAAATTACCCGACTAAGTCACAATTCCCAATAACCCCTCAAGTTGTAAATTTTTGTATTATAACTTGATCTGGGCTGTTGATTGAGTTCACGCCTGAAAGAAAAAGATCTGAAGTTCTACCAACCAGTGATATAGAACATGTGAAATGACATAATTCTTCGATTACAATGCACAGAATCCCAAGTTACGTACTTATCCATGTAATTAACAACGAAAAACAAGGTTCCCACATGTGCATTTTTCATCAGCTACTTCTCATATCCACTTTATATATACAAACCAACAGCAACAATAACAACAAACCTTATTTTTCAATTAAGTATATAACAAAAAGATACTGCCATACGGGGGCTAACAGTGTAAATCAAAAGGAAAAGCCTATATACAGGCAAATATTACACATCAAGAAAATGAACAAAGGAATATCATATCTGCATTCTCCTTTCCCTTTTTTTTGAAGAACGTATGGCCAGAGGACATGTGTAGGAAGACTCCTACCTAATTAACACAATCCCAAACAACACAAATACAAATTAAGATTCAATAAAAGAGATGAAGAGGGCGCTTCAGAGTTACCTCATCAACAGAATGGATATTTCTGCTGTCAGCTGTATACATCACAACATCCTGCAAGAAGTCAAATGAATGAGTAATAATGAAGTAATACCTAAAACCATAACAAACTAAAAACCAATCATTCACTTACCTTAAAAATATTAATTTTTTAGGCATTATCAACTGATCTAATGCAACAAATGGTTTAGTATTATATTTTACATTCAAATAAGAGTAGCACTTAAGTTCTATCCATATAACTGCATATGCAATCTGAACCAAGCTTTAAGGTGTCTAGCTTGCTTGGGCTCATGAGAAGCCTAGTGATGTGGAACAGAAAAAGAATTGCAGAAAATAGAAAAGCCAGAAATATAAAAGATAATGCATTCAGATTGGAGAGCATTTCATTCAACAGTACTACTAGAAGAGATAACTCAAGAAACCATTAGGCTAAATCACTTACACCGGCCATGGGCTCAATAGTTGCAGGTTCCCAGTCCTGGAAGTGAAAAAGTCCACCTTCAAAATCCCCACCATAACTATTCAGATAACACACTTCCTTTGGCCCATTGAAACCAGAGAAAAATGGCAGGAGCAATAATTAATATGCATACAGATAATAATGAAAAGAGAGAATCAACAAAATCAAATGTGCACTTCAATTATATTTCAATATCCAGTGTTGTGGACTTCATTACAATATTTTCATTTATACCCTTAAGCCTGCTTTACTCCAAAGTACTTACAGACGAACTAATACATGGTGCAAAAATGTTTGGCTGGGCAATCCAAAGATATTTTTGGCTACGCAACCAGCTTCCAGATGGAACAGGCAACAACTGTAAAAGTGCTCTCTAAATAAGAGCTTCCAAAATGACTAGATATAGAAAAGTGCATCATCAAAAATAATGACAAGCCTCAATTCCACTAGATGAAATAAATATGGAAAAAAACATAGAGTAATCCATCTACATCCATCAAAGAATTGAAAATTTAACTGTGCATATGGTATCTGTTAAATGGATAAAGGAACACTAGAAATACAGCAAAAAGACCCAAGTAAATAGGTCTTAGGTCTGATCCTCAGTTTAACTAGCAATTTATCTATGTACATTTCAAGCCAACGGCCCAATATCCCCAACTACAAAAAAAGAAATGTGCGAACTAATGATGGTAGATCAAGGTAAATAATCCACAAGTGATTCCATAGTCACACAAGGTGCAGTCCAAGGTAACCCAAACAAAGTCAGATAAATATTTTTCATATGAACGTGAAAAGATTGCCATAATTACTTCATGCAAAGAATGCAAGCAAACAATTGGATGGAAATCAAAAATGAGATAGGCATACATTCACTAGGCAATGAAAAAGAAAGTTATTCCACTTCCAAGGTACCATCTTTACAAATTAGCAAAACAGAATGAATATACTTGGGAAGGCCACATCCTTCCACTTAAGAAAGAACATACTTCTGCCTTGAGAGGTACAGCTCAGGCAGTAGAGGCATTCTGCCTCCATTTATCTTTAGTTTCTCATGAGAACTGATGGAGGACACTCAGAAGTGCCCACCATGTGACCAGATCAATATTTTCCATATTACCTCTTCCACATAACTGTGGTTATGTTAACCAAATAAAATTTGTACAGTGTGAGATTTGTAAGCATATGAGAGGGAAACTTTGTGCACTTGTCAAAACCAAGCTTCATCTTGTTGAACTCAGCTTGTTAATTATATAACATTAAATTGAAGGAAACACTTGCCCATTTACCTAGACGACAAGCTTGGAATGCACCGAGACTAAACTGTCCATCAACAGCTTAATTTTCTGGAGCTCTAGAAAAAATAATTTCTTGGTCCCAAGCCCGGATAAAGGAGGAGGGTTGCGTTAGGTAGCCAACAGCCAGCGTAAAACCTAGTCAGATCCAAATATGAATTCTAGACAAACTATTTGTTGGGATGTAACCCACGTAGAAGTTTAGAATTCATGTAGCCAACCCCACATAGTGGGATAACGGCTGGATATGTTGTTGACACCAGAAAATTTTGTGCTCAAGAGCCAACAGCTATTTCTGATTCATACACTTCAGAGGGTGGACCCTATCTACCTAGTACATACACTCCAACTAAAGGAATAAGATCTTTATCTTCCAGATGTAGCAAATTTTGACAGAAGGCCAACCTATACCTAAAACCGTACATAAAAATCCATGATGTATTAAGCAATCATACTCTGCTCACAAGTAGTACAAGTGATAAGGCCTCAATATCTATAGAGAGAACAACAACCTCTGTGTATCTTCCACCAACACAAGCCAACATGTACACCCTTAAACTTTGTTTTGTGAAGTCGGTAAAATTGAAAGTGCTGAAAATTTTGGGTAACGAGCCACAATATGAAAATTTGGGAGGGGGCACATGTTCTCTTTTGAGTTCTGCATCACTTGCCCTCTATCATATAGATAAGATAAAACTGAAAAAAGAAAAAATACTAGGCAAAACTTCAATGACTATTAGTCACATAAGATATGTTGAACAGTTAGCAAACATACCGCAAAATCCCTTTGCTTCAAGTATGGTCTGTTGTCATCGCTATGCCAGCCAATGCTTGCTCCTCTAATCCAGCTGGTCCATATAAGGTAAAATCAGTCAAATTAATGGCAACAAAATACGAAAAAGTAAATGTAGTACACAACTCCAAAATGGCTGCTATGTACTTTTCTTGCACATGTTCAATATACTTGTAAGACAAATAAAAATATGTCTCTAACGTGTAAGTTCCAATATAATGATGAGTATAGATAAAATTTGGATTGACATAACAGTTAGAAAACAAAGAATGTTTACTCTTCCTTGTTGACGCTGATGTTTTAAATATTGAACTGACATTTTGGATAATGATTTTCTTTAACTTGGGATATTATCTATTTCTTACATCAAAGTCTCAATCATTAAACTCAAATCTTTTCAAATTTATGTATAACATTAGTATTGTACTATTGTCAATGAAATACAGTTACTTTTATATCGAATCATGAAAAAAGCTACGAATTGTATGCAATTTTCATGTTCAACTAGTTTCATTTCTTTAATATTTTGAGTGGTTGTGGATATTATATTAATAGATCTAGCAAATATATATATGCATATAATTATGCCATATTGCCGCCATACTTGTGTCCTTTTTTTTTCTGAAAACACCTTTCCATCCAAGCTTTTTAGATTCCATCAAATGTAATTGGTTAAGAGAACCATTTTTCCTCACATTCCACTCAAAATTTAATTTGTACAGGCCAATCACAGACTTTGGTAGCACAAAGGATTAGGCCCATGCCAATGTAACTTGTAAGGAGTCCTCAGTACATGAGGCTCCCTGCTTTGAGGAGGATCAAGGAAGAATCATTTTTGTACCCAATCTTACATTTACAGATTTACTTTGCAAAAAGGCTATTTTCACAACTTAAACCCGTGAAGTTCCAGTCACAAAGGAGTAACCTTACTGTCGCTACCAAGCCCCGCCCTCCCCAAGCCATCAGAAATGCATAAATTTTGCGGCTTGGGTCCAAAGACCATGCAAGGGAGTCAGCAAATCATCTCAACCATTCCTAGCTATGTATCACTACAGATTTCATTGAACACATTAAGGATAGGTCTCACTACCTCCTCCCCTCAAAAGGATCACGTTATTGGCTCAATCAAAAAGTGTTATTGGCAGCAAATTCTATCAATTAAAGTACTGAGCGCTTTTCAAGCCCTTAAAGCTTTTCCAACTTAAACCCCACGGAACAGAGAAGGGGTTTGAATACTGTTTTTCTTCCTTTTCGTTTCTCAAATTAGCAGGGCCTTAAAAGATATACATACCTTTAACACCATTCATCGCGTTAACGCACAAGACAACTTGGTGGGGCATGTATTACTTGTCTATATTGATCGACTACAATTCAGGATGGCTGCAAAGTTTTAGAGTACTGGGCAGTACGGTTTTGGGTATCTTTGTTTTTTTTATTTTTTCTTTTTCCCTTACAGATCAGAGTAGGCACAATTAAGTGAAATGAAAGAACAAATCACCTTATCAAGCCAGTGAACTCGACAAATAGCTCGAATTCACAACCAAAAAACTCCTCCGCCTTCTCTCTCAGCCTCTCTACAATACCCACAAACAAAATCATGAAATTTTTCCAAATGCCCCAGTTTTCCCTTCACTTTCTCAGCAAACAAACAGGTAGGCATACGAATTGCAGAAATTTGGTACCTCGGATGGGCACGAAGGGCATGATCAGGTGACCGCAATTAGTAGCTATGAGATGAGAAAGAGTGGTCGAGAACACGTTTGGTCTGTACCCAACTGTTCCACAGCTCTTGTGTATGAACTCGAGCTCCTTCAACACATATATCCATAGCATTGATCAACTATACAGGCGCGCGCGTGCACGCGCGCACACACACACACATATATATATCATATATATATATATATGTTTGTATATTCATAGATGCATATTACGAATATTTACCTTGCAAAGGTCCGGAGAGAGAAAATTGTGGATGACGAGACGGGGATGGTCCGGATTCGCCATTAGAGGACTTCGCAGCTCGCCCTGCAATTGCCTCTGTTTGGAAGATGAAGAAAGAAAGAGGAAACCAGTGGGCAATGTGCTCATTTAGTTGTTTCCTCTTTTCTTTTCTTTTTTATTCTTCTTTTTAGTTTTATTTCTGTTGGTTTTGGAATTAAAAATAATAATAATAATAATAATAGTTGGACTCTTGTCTTGAATATATCAACATTTTTATGAAGCTAGCGAGTAAAAAGTAAAAAAGCCCTAATTGTTATTTTTCTTTTTAATCCCTTTGTTTCTTCAAATTTCAGAGAAGAACGCTACACTACATGTACAATTACATTTACAATTGCTTAGCAGTTTATAACCACAAGAACAAAACTGGGTAGTAATAATCATATACAAATTTTATTAACAAAAAAAAAAAAAATCAACCATATACAAACATTTTTTTTTTAATATAACAACATAAGTGATTGACAATTAAAAAATATCCAAAATCGAAATATCATTATCACAGTAATTTAGTAATATTTTCATTGAAAGAACAAAAAAAAATCATTTTCTCTTCTCTGAGGGGATAGCCCACAATTTTGATCCAGAAGCTATTCAAATATAATTAAAAACTGAGGATGCCATCAAAGAAGCAGTTCTATTCATAGGCCAACCACTGCAATGAAGGAAAACATGGACAGAGAGACCCACAAGGGTTTGGGTTTTGGTGCTAGTGATAAAAATGTTTGCAGTGATTTCATCTCCAAACAATTTATACATATTCGACAATTTATTCAATGCACACTTGAAAAGAATAATAATTACGAATTTTCATCATTTGAAAGAAAAATAATAATTTAAGGCAAGACACTATTTGTACCATAATCATAAGCATATCGCCAATCAATAAGACAAACTAAATGCATCCCCAAGCGCGGTGCACTGCATAGATAGATAGATAGATTGGCTTTAACCAATTGGCTAGGAAATTGTACAATAAAAGCAAAAATAGGCGCATTCAGAAGAATAAATCAATCTGCAGGCAGCATGGTTGATATGATGGGGCAGTAGTAACATCCTACTAGTCAATCTGTAGGCAGAGTGACTGAATTTCTGGGCACAGAAAGAAAGAGCTGAAGTTAAAACTGAAAATGAGCAGTTCCTCATCTGATTTGGGAGTTCAAATAACAAGACAACGAAACGGGAACAGAAAGCAAAAAGGGACTGTAACAGAGTTACTCCTCAAGCCCTTTGCCAACTGGTACTACTCTCTCTCAACTCGCCGCTCTTTACATTTGCTTCAAACTCACTGCAGTTTGCAGCTTACCTCTTTTCTTCGAAAGGATATAATAGTCCTCTCTCTCCTTCGCCGCCCCCCCCCCCCACCTTTTTCTCTCTCTAAACAGTTCCAGCTGGTTTGTTAGCCGACACCTTCGTGTCAGCAGTTTGCTGCTGCACTTCATCCTTTGCCACAACTTCGTCCCCACCATTTTCATCGGTGCTTCCGTTGCACTCTTCTTGTGCCATCTTCCCATCGACCATAATTTTTGGAGAAGAACTAGTATTCCCATTTGGTTTGCCCATACAATGGTCTTTTTCTGCTGCAGGTGTTGTTTCTGCAGAAAGGCTTGTGTCAGCTGCCGCAGTTGATAATTGTTGAGTTGGTGAATTACCAGAACCAGGGGGAGGAAGGAAAACTCCAGTGCCTGGCACTGGTAGACGAGGCGGAGGATGCCTCGGAGGCGGTGCCGGCCACCCAGATGAGGCAGGTGGGAGAGCAACTTGTGCAGGAAAAGGCATGGCTGGGGCAACTGGGCCAGGCACAAAAAGTGGCTGGATGCCATTTGTAGGTACAAGCTGTGGGCGAACAGATGGAGCTGGCAACACTCCAGTCGCTGGGACGGGGCCATAATGCTTTGGCAGAGAATGACGAATATGATTCGGTGACCTACTAGGTGGTGGCCCCCAGTGAGAGCTTGGTGCAACAGTAGCAGAAGCAGGACGCTGTCCATCACTAGCGTTTTTCTTTGGCTGTGACTTTGTGAAGGTAACAAGTATTCGCTGTTTGCGGAGGACAGGTATGGCATGTTTTGCATAGTCTGAGGACTTTCCTTGCATTACTAGCAGGGATCTGAATTACAAAGTAAGAATCACATCAGGAAAATAAAGGACTTAAAACCCACAGAATTCAAACAAAAATAATGCCAGGCAACTAGCAGAGAACCCCAGAACTTTTAAGTCCTTAATTCAACCAGCAAAGAAAATACGATCTTTTACATATGCCACTGACCTCTGCTGTGACCAATAAAATAATTTTAAGGCCAACTGCACTAGATATCCCAAGATTTCCAATGAAGCCTATTGAAAATACAGATTCAAGGCAATGAGAATCGATTGACATGAACTCGTTTGATTTTTCAGTTAGCCACAATGTTCCAAGAAGACACCAAAAACCTTCTATGGACAGCCTTTTTGAATTGATATGGCATAATAAAGCTCAACTAGCTGCTTCAACTCGAGCTATAGAAATGATCCAAGTTAACCTTTGTTTGAAATGATATATAAATATGTCTGTTTAGCATTACTCTTTCAAGGCCTTGTAGCACTAACAGCTAACAAGATGCATAAGAAGTAAAGGAAATGAAAGATCAAAAGAGATCGCAAGATAATTACCCAGATGCAAGAGAAAGCCTAAGGGGTCCTCTATAGTCCCCAGGATGGTCTATTCCAATTACTCTCCCAAAAGTCATGTCACATTCTGTCAAGAAAAGAAGACAGACAGGCCTTCCATACCATGAAGGCCACATGTGTGGCTGGGAATGATCACCCTACAAACAAAAGCCACAAAATGGCCTAGTTAGCATTATGCACAATTTTTTTAATAACTTCAAAATTAAAATCATAGCTACTAACCTCATTAAAGATATCAATAATGCAAGAATCTGGCTTCAAAGGCATAATTTGCATGCCAACTAAGCGTTCAATAACATCTTGCAGCAAGCCAGGGATAGATTCCACTCTTCGATCTGCAATTTTGATCTCAAATAAACAGGTAACATTAAGACAAGAATCACAATAAAATATAGACAGCTGGAAAATAGTTCCTTCATTACAAATTTTTAGAGAGAGAGAGAACTAGATCTGCAGAAAATATAGACAGTTGGAGCATGCCTTTGGAGGTTGCAACTACATTTTCATCTTCAGGTGGTGCATCTGCAACAGGAAGGCCCAATTGAATCATCTCTCTTCCGTGCCCCTTCATGGGTCTCTTTGAAACCACAAATGTTTGTCCTGCTTCTTAAGAAGCAAAAAGTATCCGAATTAGTGACCATTATATGGAGAAACAACAGAGCTTTAGCATAACAATGGCATGTGAGAGTTTAACACACAACTGAATTAATGTGGTGAGGGATGAAGAGTCAAGTTAATAAGCATTGTGCATTTAGAATTTCAAATTCAAACTCAGATGGCAATGCACACACAGAGATACAAGGAGTCAGAAAATGTTGGGTTACAGAGCTTAACTAACATAAAACTGAAAAAAAAGTGTCGGGAGATTAATAGTCAACTTAATAAGCATTTTGTACTTAGAATTTTGAAATCAGATGGCATACACAGAGATACAAGGAGTTCAAAAATGTCAAGTTGCAATTCTAGCTTAGGAGAAGTAATTTCATGAAATAGAAGAGACAGATTAGGTCTGCAACCAATCGACCAGTCATGGCAAGGGACTAGTGCACATAATGCCAATATTATGTAGTTTTGAAAGGATCTCACCTAATAGAAATGTCAAACATCAAAGTTTTGAGATGCTACTTGAAGTTATTACAAGAACGAGCAGCTATCAGATTATCAGATCCAAACAAATAAATAGAAAACAAAATTTGTTGCTATGTATAAAGTTTTTGGTCAAGTACAAATAAATGCATATTCCATCTCTGGAATTAAAGGATATCCTCAAGAATGGATATTAAAATCAGTAATAAACAAGGTTCACAAATAATTTAATCGCATTAAGAAAATGAACCAAAAACTCAATATTGTGTTATACTACAAATAGAAACATTCAAAACAAATCAAAGCATGTCTAAAGTGGAAGAAAAGGAAAAAGAAAATAATAAGACTAAAAAAAGATTTCATCCAACAATAATATGTACCACATGCCCCTATAAGGAAGAATTGCAGCTTGAAAGTGGTAGCATATAAACACCTCTGCTTCAAAAGCCACAAAATACTGCTTCCCCATAAGAACTACTTAGTTCTTTTTTGAAAACCAAAAAAAAAAAATGTTTTCGCAATTTCATTCCTCCTACCCCCCCAACCCCAACCCCAACACACACACACTCTTCACTGCTGGTGTTCACACTCTTCACTGCTGGTGTTCTATGTTGCTGGAAGGCAGCCCGCAAAATACTTTGGCGTCTTGTCATTCGCCAGCAACTTCTGTGGGAGTTGCCAGAGAATGAGAAGGCTGGCAAGACTTCCAGATTTGGGAATCTCACCAACTGGGGACTCGTGACACCCGGAACTTTTTGAGACCAGCAGCTGCATTGGCTATGGCATTGAGGGCGACAGTGAGGCAACATCAGTGCAGCAAAAAACTTAAGTTCCCTATTGCGTCTTCTTCACTGGGTCCTCAATCAACAATGATTACAAAATTTTTAAACCAAATAATGAATCTTTAGTTCACCAGTCTTGCTCTTATGAAATTGTGATGACGTGAACCTAAGCAAGACATTGCTGGTATTCTATTTCGGTTATTCCATGATTTTCAAGAAGCTTTACTGGTTCTAGTGTTATAGGGGAATGAAGGCTCCTCTCGATCTGGTAGCCAGCAACTGCTATGAGAGTTGCCAGTGACTGGATCAAAGGTCATCAGAGTCATAAGTGACCTCTAGCATTTCCTCCAGTTGCTGGCAACATCATGTGAGAGAAAAATTTTAAAAAATAAGGAAGTAAAACACAAAACTGAAAATGAACACAACGTTGTCAAACAACCAAGTTTTCATTTTTTTTAAATAAAAACGAAAAATGAAAACATAAAATTTTAAAACGAAAATTGAAAGCAGGAAACTGATCAAGGGGCCATCATATAATTGTTGATCATTTTGAAAGCTCCCATGTGAAGATCATTTTGAAAGAAGAAACACAAGATGTTTGAGGTGAGACTCTTGCAATTATGCGAAGGGGCGCCACTAGCATCCTTGTGATAAGCAGCAAAGAAGTTCTGCAGCCAAGCAAAGGGTGTCCCAACTGCCCAAACATAGTCTAAGCAATAAAACACAGCATGCTATTACAGTTGGGCAATTCAAGGGGACAACCTCCTAAGATAAATGGAGATAGCCAGAAAGATAAACTAAATGCCAAAGGGATAGACAGCAAAGATATGTTTGGTGCTTCAAGAGAGAGCCAGTGGAATCATTCACATGATACACACAAAACTCAAGAGTCAAACTTCAGGACAAGAAACAAGGATATTAACATCAATCAAGACATTGACTCCTAAAGCAAATCAGGTCTTACAGAAATTATTGCCTTGGTTAAAGTGCATCTCATGACTATTTGACTTTTTTTTTTCCTTTGAGATTTTAAATTGATGTTTTCTTATTTATGTTTAAATGTCAATACACAAACAATCAAGGAGTGAACTAGCCAATTCCATACTTGTTTTGGAAGATCTGAAAATAATCTCCAATTACAATTTGCAAAGCCCTTAATTAAGTCTCTAATCATTGACATGCACAAGCATATATTCCTTAACAAACAAAAATCTTTTAAAAGTTTCACAGGCAGTTAAGCCAACCCCAATCCACCGTTATTGAATTGTGTACTTTTACAAAGAACCCAAATCTATAACTTTTATTAAAAGGCACCAAATATACTACGTCAAATAATAATATTAATAATAATAATAATCAAGGGAGAGGATGAAAAAGCATTTAAATCAAGCTTAAGATGACTTTCTGGGGTTTCCATTTAAATTTAAAAATACAAAATAAAACTCAAGAAAAAACTTATTGCCTCACTAAAACTCTCGCCACACCACTTGTTCCACACAACAATGCTTGTCAAAAAAGCAGCACATTTTTTCAAAAGAGGAAAAAAAAAAAAAAAGGCATAACGGCAATGCAGTTTATGCATTGCAAGCATAAACTGCCTTTATACATTTGTGGTTTATCTTGGAAAGCATAAACTGCAAGTTAATAAAGGTCACCATGCCTAAAAAGCTTAAACTGCAAAGGATAGTAATGGTTTATGCTTTCCAAGGATAAACCATTAAGAGGTTACACAATTTTTTTTGAAAAAACATGCTGGGTTGAACTTTTTTTTCCACAAAGGTTGCTGCATGAAACAATTTATGTGTTGGAATAAATTTTGTCTGAGTTCTATTTTGTAAAAAGTTTTTGGGGACAGTTTTAAATTTTGAAAAACTCACTTTATGTAAGTGCCAGCTTGAATCAAAAGAGTACCAGTAACAGATGTCAGTCCTATACTCCCATTAAGTTATGTTTCTGGATTTTAATATTACACTTTTGCTCTGATAGTATTGATCTATGCAACTCCTTCCTCTAGGTTTCTTTTAGAAATCCTTTTGACTTTATCATATTTCACAACAGCTCATGCAAAACAAGAAAGCCACTAGGCATTATGCAGTTATTTATAGAAATACACACGGTAATTTATGTCGGATACATCACCATGTTAAGACTTTGTCTTTATTAAAAAGCAGTTAGCATTATATATGCTGACACAAGCATTCTATCATCAATAAACCAATCCACTGCATCGCCTTGTGGTTATTAATACTAATAGAAACCTGCCAAATGACATTTTCACCAATGATCATTTATATATTTTGCATATATAACCTATTTTGCAATGAAAAGGGAGTAACAAATGGGTTCTCAACAATGATCTTAGTATTTGAGTAACTTGGGAATTTCCTCATGCAGACTCAAAAACGTGATTACAATGTTATATTGAGATAGCTGTGGTATTCTTATTTATGCTAATTGTAGAATAAATTTATCATCTGAAAAATAATCAACATGAGCATCATTTGCAATTTATCATGTAAAAAATAAAAACAACGAGCATCAACTCAAATTAATCTTTCAAGATGATACATTAATAAATTTTTTGGAAAAAAAAAAAAGCGCTAGCCAGATTTACAACTAGGAAAAAGTTTTGCATGCCTTATGGTATTTGGCTTATTATTGCCCCTAACAAGGAGGCCAGGGAAAGTAAAATGGGACAGAAAGAAGATGTCATGACCCCAAGGATAGATTAGTAATAGGGTGCTGTAGTGTATTTAGTGTATTTCTCTTTTGGTTGTACTGTAGGCTGCTGTAGTGTTGTACCTTAAGTTTAGCGCCTATAAATACACTAAGGTAGTTAGAGAATGATGTTTTTTGAATGATAATTAAATTCAATCGTTTCTCTCTCAATTTCAATTTCCCCCTTATCTCTCCCCCGATCCCTCTGATTTCTCTCTAATCTCCCCCTCCTTGCTGTTCTGTCTGTAATCCTGCCCCAATTCTTGCTGTATTTCCCTCCCTTTCAGTCTAATTCCTCCTCAATTTCCTCCAAATTCCTATCAAAACCCCTAGGTTAGGTACATGACCGAATAAATAATATAGACATCACATTTTGTGTTATGAGCAGTAGGCCACAGAAAGAGGTGAGCCAAGATGATTCTGTAAATGATGTTTCAGAAAGTGGTCAAAGGCATGGTGTTGCATTTCAAGAATATGACACTACAACCACATTCCAATTCAGTTTGTATAGTGGTTCAAGTATCACAAATTACTGGGTAATGGAAATCAGTCAAAATTTTCAAGGTGGCCATAGAAAAGTGAGAATAATCATCCTTGTATGAGCAGGAGGTTCACACTTCACATCGGCCATGCTCTAAATAGTCTGATCATCATCCAGTCATACTTTTGATGTGAGACAAAAAAGTTGAACCACACAGCTTCATCAAATCCAGTTTGCAAGTGAAAAGTTCAATTATCATAATTCATAAACGGTGGTTAAATCCAATCAGAAGTTCGGAACTGCTTCAAAAGATCAAGATAACAATAAAACTAATGAGTAATTTTTTGGGAGTTCGGTAATAATTTGACAATCGCTTAGGCAAAACATAAGAAAATAAGTAGCATTCATATCCAGCACACGCACATGTATTATACACAAAGATTCTTTGTTTCTTGTAGAAGGCCCTTGTAGAAGGCCCATGCCATATGAATCACTTATATTATTATCTCAAAAAAAAAAAGAATGGTTAAATTACACAACAGGTTATTAAACTAACAAGGAACAAATCAATCATATAAGTACACCCACCCACCCACACAAAAATCTTCCTTTAAACAACTTCTAAAGACGACACGTGGAATTATGGTTGTTTTACATAAAGGTTGCTTGTTGTATTATCAGATCATAGAAACTCTATAAAAGGAACAAACATTTTGATGGTTGCATGTGCATATATGGTGATCTTCAAAACGGTGACCAAGTAAAAGGAATGCATTGGTGAACTTGCCTTGCAACTGCCCTCTTCTTCCTGCTGCTCTCAGATCATTCACCAATGAAACAAGTTTTGTAACCTCAGAGACATCTAACAGCTCTTCATACAATTTCATTCCATCAACCACATTAACCTATGGATAAAAACATAAAACTTTAGAAGTAGAGAAAACAAATAAAAGAAAGCTACCATTTGAAGAAAACCCAAAGCACAGCTCAAAAGTATAGGCTTCTCCTCTTTGGATAAATCTAAAAGGATAAAGAACTATTACCGCCTTCCCCTCTAATATCTCTGTACCAACAAAAGTTTTCGGAATGATCATGGAATTCCGGTTCTTTTGTGGAATCTGAGTAGAATGGGAATCATTCTCCACGGGTCCATTGCTAGTCCCTGAGAAAGAAAGAGAGAGAGAGAGAGAGAATTTAAATGGCGACAGAACAGGGAGGTGCTAAATAACTAAAAATTTCAGATAAAATGAACATTATGAGATCTTTTGCAAAACAAAAGTATCCAACCACGAACATACATGGCAGCAAGATTCTAGAAACAGTCTTGGCTATTAAACCTAGTCAGTACAAACACTATATAAAGATCATAATTATTAAGAACTGGACAAGTCCCCACCTCCCAAATAGAGAGGGAGACCCTAAAAGACAAGGAAAAACCTTTAGAGCCTGAGGCAGCTCCATCATCATGCCCCTTCACCGCAACTTCTGAATCACAGGCTACAGTTCCCTCTGAATTGCCATGACTCTCGACAGAGTTATCTGCTTCAGGTTTAGAAACCACATCTGTTGCAACACCAAACAGTAGAAGTCAAAAGTGCACTACAATTTTCCTAAAGTACAAATCATGTTAACCAGTTTGAATAAATATCAGGAGCTAGAATCCCAAAAGTTCTGTGATCTTAAAATAAATCAAATCCTGCTGCTAAAATAACATACATTCCATATCTCTTGTGTTAAATCATCTTGGAAAGCTTTTTAAGGCCAAGATAGAAGTACTTAATAAATTGAGTAGTTGATGTTATGTGTTCTCATGTTTCCACAGTTACATATAAAGCGAGAACAAATACAACATAAAAATCAAAAGCAGAATTTTTTGGAAAGAAAAACTAATGATCGAAAAAGAAAAATTTACTAAAATTAATTGCTGATATGTGGTAAAGTTTTCCAAACTTTTGTACAGTTGGTCATCAACCAAATATCCAATAATAGCATTGTTACAAGGGTCACATGCCATCAAAACTTTAGTGATCAGCTGGCATTGTGACTTTAGTGGTCAGCTGCATTGTGAAATTTTTTTTTTTCCTGTAAATTGCATTGTGAAAAAGTTACTGGTAAGGCATGTACTATATCACTTCCCATTTCTTTGATAAGTATGGAAATCAGTTGCCAAATCTCTTTATTGGGGGTTTGCATCATAAGCTCCTGGCTTGTCCATAAGGGACTTTGTTGTATAAACCTTCAAACTCATAAAGACGGGAAATTTTGCATGTATACGAGTAGCAATTATGCTTCCATGCAAGAACCATATAATAGAGAAGCGGTATATGTGGGTTCACAAGTCAAACAGCAATGAAACACTTATATACTAATGACTAGGTTCACTTGGCATCAACCATACAGAGTAGTAAGATGATTTTACCTTTTTTGTCCTCTGCAACTGCCACACTCTTATCATCAGAAGTCACAACTTGGGCACCAATTTTAGCTTCTAACCCCTTTTCGGCTACTTTCTCTGCTTTCTCTAAACCCGCCAATTTGCCAGAAGCATTGGCATCAGAACTCAGGTTTTCCACATTAGAATTATGACCTTCCTTGGCAGTTTCAACTCTCTGTCCTTGCCTAGACCCAATTCCAGATCTCTTAAATTCCTTTCCAGGCACCTTTACTGGATCGAAATACCGCTGTTGCCGCCTCCAACTCACCTGCTGCAAGGCGTATATCACGTCGGCAACAGGGAAGTACTGCTGCATATGAAGAACCGTGTTCCAATTGCACCTCCTCTGCTGTATGCACCCAATAACCCCATCATACTCCCCGGGTTCCCCAACCAACCTCAAATGGTGACACAGCGAATCAATTATAGCGTTGGCGGCCGCAAATTCTCCGCGCAGCCACGAGATGAACCCGTCCCGCTCATCGGGGAACCACTGGCGGGGGTGGGACTGGCGGAGGATCTCGCCGCCCCCACCGACGGCCCCACCGCCGCCGCTCGGAAACTGCATTTTATCGGAAACAACCACATTTCCCGATGGCATTGCCATGAGAAATATCCAAAATCCTTTATCTATCACCCTACAACATAAATACGCAACTCGTTCACAGATCTAGCGAACGCAGATCAAATCCCCAAAACCCTACCATGAATCTCAAGTTAACAACCACAATTGAACAAGTACAGTGAACTATCGCGGTAGATCAGTCGAAACAGATTGTAAACACAAGGAATTGCAACCTCAACTATACAAATCTGCGAGAAAAATCTAATCTACAGAAAATAAGATAGAAATTCAATAAACATGTGCGGTCTGCGAGTGAAAGGGGCGGAGGAGAGGGGAGAGTTTTAGAGCAACATTCAAGGGGCGAATGGTTCAGATCTGGGGGCGTGAATGTGAGGTCGTTGGCGAAAGAATCTGTGGCAGTGACGTAAAGATTTGGAATTTCACAGAATGTAAAGAAGATCTAGGTTTGTGGGGATACAAAAATGGCTTATTGAGCACGCATATATGGTCTCCAATGGTGTCTCTCTCTCTCTCTCTCTCTCACTAGAAGAAGAACTCTCGCTTTGTGGAATTGAAGGCAGGCTTGAAGCTGCGGGCGTGGATCGGACCAGCGGAGAATATGCTGAAAACAAGGGGCATTCCCGTAATTCCATAATCGGTTGGGAGAAATTCTACGTCTCTACAGTTCTAAGACGGAGATACAGAGCTTCGAAAGTAGGAGTTTGGTTCCCACGAGGCAACTTCACCTGTTTTTTTTTTCTTTTTTTTTCTTATTAATTATCTATAAATAATTAAATTTTAAATAATATTATTTATTTAAACTAAAGATAAATTTCTGACACATTATTATTAAATAATAAAAAAATATAAATATTTATATTTTTTATACATATTTTTATTACTCAATAAAAAAATATTATCTAAATTAAAATTTTACATTTAATTTAGATAAATAATATTATTCTTAAAAAATATTTTTCTTTTCAATGCTCAGAAATCAAAAAATGTCATCTAGATTGAAATAAAACAATCTTTTCCTTTGTTGTCGTGGTTAGTGATAATTAACATAGAAATATCATAGAAAGTTTGAAGATTAATTCAAATCACTAATTCAAAAACTTTAGTATTGTGATAAAGTTTACTTATAAATTAAATATTATTTAAACATTATAAATTTAAATTTTATGAACATAATTATTTTTTATTTGTAAGTTAAATATATAAAAAAAATTTTATTAATAAAAAATTATAAATTTAATATATAATGCTTACTTATGTAATAATATAAATATAAAATTTTAATCATCTAAGTAACATTCATTAGTCATTGATATAATAATTTAAATATAATAATTATATGAAATTCACTTATTTAATTTTTTTTAATATAATTACTTGATAATATGGATCCACATCATTATAGTTGAATTATCACATCAGTAACGTTGCTTAAAAAGTTAAAATTCTATAAATATAAATGATAAAGATTGATATTATCTTGTTAGATTGGTTAATAGTGATTATTATAAAATTCAATATTTTAAAGTTAAAAAGAGGATAAGAATATGGGTGGGTCCCTTGGTATTTGGGATAAATTTCAAAGTGAGCCACTAAATTGTTAATTTATAGCAAATTAAAATTAGTTGATGAACAGAACTTATATATAATAATAATTATTATTATTATTACATGAGCGAAGAATTAAAACTCGAAAAAAAAAATTAGGCTTTCATTTGGTGGGAGGCCGAATAAATAATGCGAGTCCAAGGCGATAGGGTAACATAATATAATATTAAAAATTATAATTAATCATAGTATTTATGTGATAATTTTTTATTAAATAAAAATAAAAAAATTATGTGTCATTGTCTACTCTATTTAATACTTATTTTAATGAGAATGCGACACATGATCGCCATCAATCATAATTTATAACATTAATCAATAAATAAATAAGCTCATTTTCAGCTTCCATAGACACAAATCCAATTGAAGTATTATTAGACTAAAATTTTTATTTTTAAATAATGTGATCATTATTATATTTTAAAGTATATAAATATTTAATATTATCTTGTTATTCAGCAAAACGTTATATAATTTCAACCTAAATAATGTCCAACTCACGTGATATGCGTGAGAAGGAAAGAAGTCCAAGTGAGGGCAAGAAAGTCTATTACGAAACGTGAAGCTACATGTGCAACATGGAATAAACAATGAATCAAGTTGTTAGTTGTGTTCTCTCTTTCATCTTTCAGTACAAATGTTTTTGTAGTTTATTAAATTTTTTTATTTTTAGAAAAATAGATGAAAACTGTAATTTTTGGAAAATAATTTTGAAAGTATAATCAGATTCTTGGTCTTGAGAATTGATCTGAATGAATTCAGATAATTAAACCAATTTAATTTAATCTGCATTCGACTTTAAAAGCTAAAACCCAAATAAATTTAAGTTGGACCCACCCTTCACCGTATAACCCTATCTTTGGACTAAACTACTATTGCTGTTGCTAGATTGAGCTTCTTAATTTAAGTTGGACCCACCCTTCCCTGTATAGCCCTATCTTTGGTCTAAACTGCATAACCCTATCTCTGGTCTAAATTTATTTAATTAAATTTAATAAATAATATTCTCTTATTTACCTCAGGTGCAAAGGGAAAGGGAGAGTCTATGCCCTCTTTTTAAATTTACATGCATCAAACAAACATTAGATTGCCCGACGTGAGAAATATAATAATTTTGTAATTTTGATTACTTCAATGTTATCTATTTAATGATTGATTTGATTGATAACTCTAAATCACAAACTATTTACATGGTTATGATTCAATTAAATTTTAAATTCATGTAACCTCAAATTAAGTTGGGAGAAAATGTTAAAATTGAAAATTTAATTATAATTATTGTGTTTGGAACTACTTATTTGTAAATAAAATTAAATAAATTAATTAATTGTGCTAGCCTTAACAACTTAATAAAAATATTTAGGTTGTATTCTCTTTACTATTTTTAAGTCATTTTTAGTTTTTGATTTTCTAAAATAATGAAAATGCGTTCTTTTAACTGTTTTTAAAAATGCATTTTTGAAAACAAACAAAAAATTTGTAAAAATTTAAGTGTTTTCATCCAAAACAAACTCTAAATTCAAAACATATTTATTTATTTATTTATTCATATTTTATTATTGTAATATGAAACAAATATTACAAAATTCATTAACTTTAAAATGTATATATTTTTTTAATAATATATTAACATTAAATATTTATAATTTATTGAATAATCAAATTTATTTAATAAAAATTATTAAAAAATCATTTTTAAAATTTCAAAGAGAACATGTTTTCTAATTTTCTATTTTGAAAAATAATTTTTCAAAATGATAAAGAAAACGCCTTTCAATTTTTTAATAACAAACTATCAAAACAAAAAATTTAAAATAAATTAAAAATTAAAAACTAAAGAGAACGCAGTTTTAATTACTGAATGGCTATGAATATTGTCATGATTGACCTTTGATTCACACGTTTTACACTCCGATGTTGCGCTAGACTTTTTTTATGTATCAATAAATTAAGAGTAATGCTATTCGGTCAGCCTTAACGACACCCTCAGTGCCACCTGTTGCCAATTTACAATTTTGCCCTTGACAAAAATGACTATTATACCCTCAATTTAAATTCCCAAAATTCAGCCCTTTCTCTCGAACCCTCGCTTCCATTCAGCTCATTTCTACACAATCTCTCTCTCTCTCTCTCTCTCTCTCTCTCTCTCTCTCTCACTCACTCTCACCCGAGCGTCCGTTCACTTCTGCTCTGGCCGTCTCTCTATTTTTCTCTTCCGTTTGGTGGCATCTTCGGCCACCCTGCTTGGTCTCATTCGGTCTGTATCTCTCCCGCCTATGCGACGGCATATAAGCGATAATGAGCTGAAGGAACTCCGACCGTCTCTCTTGCTTTCTATCTCTCACACTAGATTTCGTCTCTATTGGCCCCGATCTACAAGGAGGTAAGTCATTTAGTTTTATGAGCTATGATTTTTAGCACACAACGATGATATATACGTATATACGCAATATTTTGGTTTGGCCGAAAGCTTTAAACTTAGATTTCTGTAGATTCGGTCGTTGGATGTTGGGGGTTTTTGGCTATGTGGGTCCATGGGGATAAGGGTGTCTGGTGGTTGCCTCTGATCACCGGAAACTACCGGCCACTATGGCCGGTGGTGACTGGTAGTGGGTTGTTAACCCCCGTTAAATGTGGCCCACTTTTGTGTACGTTAACGCCCGTTAATCTAATGTTTCTAATAGTATACTCTAATTGTAGAAATCTCCAGCCGGCGCCAGCGATGGTCGCTGGTAATAGCCAATTGTGGGGTTGGCCAAGTTGGTTCATGGGCCTAACCCATTGTGTTTGGGGTTAGGTCTGCCCAGTTGTGACAGCCCTTTGTTTACATTTCAAATGATTTTATTGAATTCACTTAATATATTCATGTAATATAAATGGTAAGTTGATCACATATAACTCATTTGTGAGCATGGCTTTACGAGCAAGTCAGTAAGCGACCGACCAACTTACTTGTTATAAATTATTGATAACAGCCTTTAATTGTGATTGTAAAACTGGATATATTTTTTTTTATTTCAAAAGATCCTAATTAATTTAATTATAAAAGAAAAAAACCATTTTTACTTAGTTTAGAATGTATTCTCATTAGAATGGACAATTAAAGAGGAACAACAACAAAATACTTTTTGGTTTCTACCAGCTAAAACCCTACCCGTAGTTTGTGGTTTCTAGACAAAAAGCAAAAACTGCAAATGGTAAATGGTAATTTAACATAGCATAATGTAACTTATCATTTAGCATAATGTAGCATAAATAGTAACTTAATATATTCAGTTATAACAGCCCAATTATGGCAGCCCTTTGTCTTCTTTCTGTTTCTCTAGTGTCTATTTATATATTCATGTAGCATAATATACTTCTACTCTAGCATTCACTTTCTATAATTTTTCAGAATTTATTGCTGATAATGAACTCTATTTTAGAAGACGAAGAAAAGCCAAAATAAGTAACATAGGTATGTATGAATTTTTTTATGAAAAATGGCACTGTTTTCTCATATTTTTATTAAATTTATGGATAATGCAAATTATATAGGTAACATTGTATTAACTTATGATTGTACCTTGTTATGATATAGGAAATGATAGTGCGCTTCCGGAATCATTTGAAGATAATGAGGAAATTTTCCAAAATAATGAGCGTCCTCCGTTAAATGATGAATTGATAGGAGAACACAATGATCTTGTCCCTGAGGTTGGAATGAAATTTAATAACGATAATGAAATTTATGAATTTTATAAAAGATATGCTTATGATATGGGGTTTTCAGTAAAAAAAAAAGAATTCAAAGAATAGTGAAGATGGGGTGGTGAGATATGTAGCCTATGCATGTAGTCGAGAAGGTAGAAAAATTAGTCAAGCTAGCACCTCTCTAAAGCCTCAACCAACTATTCGAATAGGGTATAAAGCTAAGATCACAGTTGTTTTAGTTGTTTTTGGAATATGGCGAATAAGCACAGTCCATCTTGAGCATAACCATGAAACAAGTCAAAGCAAATCTAGGTTGTATCGATGCAATAGGCAATTGAGTAAACATGTGAAGCGACAACTTGAAGTTAATGATATATCTGGAATTTCACTACAGAAAACTTATAACTCAGCTGTTGTTGAGGCTGGTGGAGATGAGAACTTGGAGTTTGTGGAAAAGGATTGTAGAAATTATATTGATAAGGTGAGAAAGTTAAGACTTGGGGAAGGAGATATTGCTGCTATTCAGGTATACTTTTCGAGAATCCAAGCCCTTTGTCCAGGTTTTTACTTTAGTGTCAATTTGGACGAAGAGTGTCGATTGAAGAATGTTTTTTGGGCTAATTCTAGGTGCAGGGAAGCATATAAAGAATTTGGCGATATTGTCACATTTGACACAACATACCTTACTAACAAGTATGACATGCCATTTGCTCCATTCGTTGGAGTAAATCACCATGGGCAGTCGACACTTTTTGGATGTGGGCTGGTTTCCAATGAGGGCACTAGGACTTTTGTGTGGCCATTTAGAACATGGCTTTAGTGCATGGAGGATCAGGCTCCCATAGGAATAATAACTTATCAAGATAGGGCAATGCAATTCAAATAGTCTTCCCTAATACAAAGCACAGGTGGTGTTTGTGGCATATATTAAAGAAGTTGCTGGAAAAATTTGGGAACCATAGATATAAGGCCTCCACTCTTTCAGCCGCACATGATGTGGTGTATGAATCACAGGGTCCAGAAGAATTTGAACAGGGATGGATTTTAATGATAGAAAAGTATGCACTGCATGAGAACAATTGGTTGTCTCGACTCTATAGAGAAAGATCCCGTTGGGTCCCATGTTTCTTGAAGACTAGTTTTTGGGTTGGGATGTTAACAACACAACGAAGTGAGAGTATAAATGCATTTTTCGATGGTTATGTGCACTCAAAAATCTCGCTTAAACAATTTGTTGAACAATATGAGCGGGCAATGAAGTCTAAAGTTAAAAAGGAATTTCAAGTCAACGTTAAGTCATTTTCTCAGATGGTCCCATGTGCCTCGAGGTATCCTATGGAGAAACAATTTCAGGAAATGTATACAATCTCAAAATTCAAAGAGTTTCAGGACGAGTTCACAAGGAAGATGTATTGTGAGGTTTTGTCTATCGAAGAAAGATCGTTCAGTATGAGGTACGAGGTTCGCGAAGATGTAATATTTGATGAAAGAGTAAAGGAAAAAAAAATTCAGTTGTTTTTGAGAAAGTGCAATGTGATTTTGTTTGCAGCTGCCACATGTTTGAGTGTAGGGGAATAATTTACAGACATGTTATCATAGTATTGATCAGAAATGGTGTTAGAACAATTCTTGAGAGGTATATCTTAAGGTGATGGAGGAGAGATGTAAGTAAAGCCTACATGAAAGCCAAGATTAATTATAACGGGTGGATCAATACTCCTAGCCAATTAAGATATGATGAACTGCACAATAAGTTTTTCAAGATTGCAAACGTGGTTTTAGATGACGAAAAACGTACTCAAGTAACTATGGAGTGGATGGAATGTCAAATGAATGCACTGAACATATGTAATGCGAAGCCAAGCTATGGTAGTAATAAATATGCTAAGAACATTATGCAAGAACTAATTCTTGATTGTGAAGAGGCAACAACAATTTCAAGTGGGTAAATCTTGGATCCAATATGCTAGCAAACAAATGGAGCCCCTAAGAAACTTCGCAAAAAAGGCCCATTGAAAACGAGTTCAAAGAAAGCAAAAATATGTTTTAATCTATTTTTTTCTTACCTGGATGCAAGATGTAGTGCTGAAATTCCCAATTGTAATTGCTATTACTTTTGTTTGATGTTTAGGTGGGATCCTCGAAATCAAAACAAGTCAAGACCCCGGCAGAAAACACTGTTGAAGTCACTCAAGCATTCAATGAAGGTTTATCACAAGAAGCACAACATCCTTATCTTTTGTTGCAGGCTGTTGACTATCAAACATGGAATTCTGCTCACGGACTACATATGGTGCCTACTTTTGGCACTACTCAGCCTTTTATGCCGATGTACGCGCCCTATCTACAACCCAATGACAACCCACCAGATGTTTGAGGCATTCATTCTAAGTTGTACTCACTTCACTGATTCAATCAAGAGAATCTTCATTCCATGTTCTAGTTTTCTTTTTTCTTCTTATTTTCTGTTTTGTTCTTGCATTTTATTGGTTGTCAAAATATAAGTAAGTAAATTTAGTAGGTTGTAGTGATTCTAGTAGGCAGAAGTCAGAGGTTAGTATTTTTGGTTTCATTATTGCATTCAATTTGGGTCATTCCTATATTCTAGAAATGTAGGCAGCAGGAATATCCATATAACCCGAAATTGTGCTCATGATGTTACTCTTTATCTTGCAGGTGATTGATATGATAGGTAAGGCCCGAGGCAGTGATGTAATTGGGTGTATCTAAACTTCATAGGCCTTGGCCCGTGAATAAAGTCCAACACTATTTATTGGTGGTCCATATAGAAGACGGGCCATCAACATTTAACCTTCTCTTTGGAGGAGAAATGGGCCTTCGCCCATTTGCTCAAGAGAGGGGGGAGCCAAAGCCTAAGTGGTAAGTATTTTCTATTTTGGTTTTTAGCTGCTTGGGTTCCTATGTGGCTTGGTGTCCCCATTCTTGGTGTTGCCTAAATGGTGCATGGATTGGCCCCATATCTGAGCCTTGAATGCAACCTTCGTGATTACCATTTTTGCCGATTAACAGGGAGTTTACTTTGTGTTCTAAGTGTTTTTGTGTTCAGTCTTTGTGATTTCTGATTGTTGCTTTGTAGTGTAGCTCACAGGTAGCTTACAACACTTGTAATTAAAACATATTTACAGCATCAGCTAAAATATGCGACCCTTCTTCATCGTCTCCTGAATGATCATGCCCATAGTGGTATTGGTTTTTCATAACTGAAAAATAAATAGTATTAACTGAAAGTGGTTGGTGAAGAATACTGATTTAGGTTTTTCTGTTGTTTGTCCTAATTTTTTAGAGAAGTGAAAAGAGCATTATTTATTTTATTTCTTTCTACTTTCTGTTTCAGCATAAATCTTATACTTCTTTGAATTGAGAAATGGTTGCCTAGACATGCTCTTTTCTTTCCCTCGTGAATTTTATTTTCATTTCATTATTCTATGTCCTTTTTTCTCCTTTATATGGTTACCCTGGCTAAACTGATTTGTAAAGAAATGATAAATCTCGCAGTTCTAATCTTTCTCTGTCCAAGCTTTGAATTGTTGGCGTAATAGTCACTTTCTTGTTTTCAATTGTATTACAGTTGGCATGTGATGGGGTGAAGATGAGAGAGGTAAAGGCTTTAGATTTTAATATGAGTCTTCTTTAAACACTAAATGAAGCTGTCAATTGCAGCCTGCAAGATGGCTTGGTTATCATTTTTTCTTTTTCTTATTTTTTTTTGCTAAATTGGTATCATTTATTCTTGACTCGAATACTTTCTCTGTTATGATAAACTTGTGTAATGAAATATGAAAATTTAGGTTTGAATTGTTTCCCTATTTGGCTTAAATATATCGGTCATTTATGTTATAAGCCACCAAAACTTTCTTGGTTAGTCATAAATCCACATGCATATGCAATTGAAACCAAGAATCACACTTGGATTTTTCATTTACCTTTTGAGTTAAACCATTCTACTCTTTTAGACTCAATAGGTGTGGGTCCTTTGAAAATAGTTACTTGTTATGCTTACATTAGATGTTCGTTCAACTGCCCAATTTCGGACTTTTGGTATAGCTTTACATGAATATTACGTACTGATTATTATCACTTGATATTCTATGATACAGTTATATAAAGTGAACTGTAGAGGCGTGGAAATTTTCTCAAAAGGTTGGCTTCCAGAAACCACAACCTACAAAGGAAACAATCTTTTGAAGATCATCATGATGGTTGTGTAGATGGCAACAACAGCAGCAGAGCCATGAAGAAGCAGAAGCAACCCCAATATTCATAGCCTTTTATCATGCCCTCCTATTAGAAGTTAATATATTTTTCTTTTGAATATCTAAACACCCTTGTTAGGTTTTGACAAAAGCAACCTTAATATTTTCTTGTTTATTAGCCTTAATATTTTTTTGTTCATTCACAATGAACGTTACTAGTTCCTAATTTGTATGAAGAATATGGTATAATATAACTAATGTGATTGAATTAGTTTTTGAGCTTGTATAAGAAATGAGCCAATCCGTTAAATTTAAAATTGACCTAAACAAGCATTGTCTTATATTAAGATGCTTCTTACACTTGAAAATAAATGAAAGGAAAGTCATAGCCAATCAATTTGCACATAACAAGTAAAGTTTTACTAAAGCCAAGCAAAGTTTTACTCATCAATTTGCACATAACAAGTAAAGTTTTACTAACATAGACTATCCTTTATACAAAAGCCAAATACCTAAATCTACTATTATTGTTTTTCATCAACCATACAATCAACAAAAAATAACACAATCCTAACACTATTAGAACCCTAACAAACTTCATTTCTTTCGTCCTATACTCGTGAAACTTTATTTTCAATTGAAAGTTCTATTCTATTGTACATCTATGGTTTTTTTGAAGCTTTGATATCTTTTTTTCAAGAGCCCTCACTTGCTCTTCAAATAATCTCTTCTTTTCAGCTATTTCTATCGTATTGCGTTTTAACATATCCAACAAAGCTCCGCATAATATTTTCTCATGACTGGTTCATTCATCATCGATCCATTGAAACCATTTGCAATCATCATCCTGTTCACCAAACCATCCAACAATCAATCTTAAAAAAATCATTAACAGTTATTTTATTTATAAAATACAAATTACCTTCCAGATTCGACATCGCAAGAATCTCCTTCCAGGATTATATTTAGTCCATGAAGTATAGCACCGAATAGGCACACCATGCTCACACATGATTCCTTGATGCGAGATTGACGAGTTGATTGACACTTCACTCATTTCTAAATTGGACGTCATCTTAACTAAAATATTTCAATTTGAAAAAGATTATTTTCTTAAATGATTATACTATCCTCCCATTTATATACAAAAAAAGTATGTAAAGAACATAGTTAAACAATACAAATTTATACACTATCAAATATGCCAAAAAATTACTAATACATTCAAAACTAACTAAAACATCAATCACATGCATAGCCAAGTTAATTATCATTCACAAAAAAAATTAATCCAAAAGGCACCATCTTTTCATCAGTTGAAGAAATAAACACTACAATCATGAGAACAATATTAATTAGCACATAAAGAAGATGCAAGCAGATGTGATGGTGAGAGTGGAAACTGCTAGATAAATATCATCCATCCATGGCACTAAAGATTAGACTGTGTTCTGAATGAGTAGATTTTTCCAAACTTATATCTAATGGACTCCTCTAAAAATTGATAAGTACTTGCATGGACTTCTCTAAATTGATAAAGTCCTGCGCGTAGCCACAACAATTTGGATATCATATAGAATAAGTTCATCATGGTTAGTTGGATATGGACTTAACAAGTATTTTCATATAAAAACAACTACTAGATACTCTGTTCAAAAACCAAAACTCTTATTCCATGAAACACAAGTGGCTACCTGTGCTATATAAATTTGCATTTCCAGAACCACAGAAAAAGTTTCTTTCTTGAGAACCTTTTGGAATGAAAGTTGCATGAGGGAAAACAACAAAGAGTAAATAGCAGAAGCTCCAAGTGTAGTGAGGAAACCGAGAAAGTATTTCCATTTAGAGACTCCTGATGGTGCATCAGAATCCTCCTTCATCGCAACGAGAGAAGTAGATAATGTAAGGACGATTATGGAATTCAGAATCAGTATAGTAACCTTCTAAGAATTGAAAAAGAAAGAAAAAACAACATTAAATACTAATTGGGTTGCACAAATGAGGGAATAAGTAAAGGCAGAGAGGTATAATAGTCCAAGAGAATAAAGCCAATTATCAAATGCAATGGTTACTCCAAGCACGAAGTAGAGTAAGGAAATGGTGCCAATAGGAGTAGTGGAAGCAGTGAAATGATCCTTTGAGAAATAGAGAAAAAAATATGGGGTGAGAAGAATTGGTCAATCTAAAAACATAATGGTATTTACAAATTGAAATATCTATGTTTATTTAATCATATATTGCAGGACTTGTTCACACTTGTCAAGAATAAAAATTTGGTAATACGTACAGGCTACAAATGAACTCACTCATGAGAGCAATCATAACAGAGATTGAATAGATAACTAAATCAAATGAGTATCAAATAACAAACTATATTGAATGAGTGGCATGTTAAAAGAGTTTAGTGTCACTGAAAACCACGTAGGGACAACGTTTACCAATACTAAAAATTGAAAATGGAAAGCATAATTTATATTTGTTTCACTTGTAATTTTCCTTGCATTTTCTTCTTATCCTTTTTCCTACAGCTTCTCCATAAAAATGGAATATCAAAGATGCCTAAGACAATATCCATTACCAAGAAGGAGAACCAGGACTATAGTTCCTGAGGTGCAATTGGCATCAGGATGCCGCACCTTTATCTTTCCTTGGTTGAATTGATCTGCTGAAAAACTTGTACTTATCTTCACTGCAAGAAGTTCTTATAGAGAAATAAATATCAAACCTAATCTGAACCCTTTTATGTCAACAAGGTGTGCAAGGCACCTCTACGATGCCATATGCTGTAGAGACTTAACAACTTTATTATAATTCAGTAGTAGTTCAAACAGGCAACTAGTTTTGAAAGACATTTGCATAATCTCCTCATTCATGGTAATTTTTCTTTATATGCATGCATGCCTTGTGGGAAGAAACGAGGATAATTTTGGTTTAGATTCAAATTCATGACCCAAGCCTTCAATAGATACAGGTCTAATATATTTAACATTAAACAGAAAAAACCTAAACCAACAAAGAAATTCAATGCACTAGACACACTGCCAGAAAAAACCTAAACCAACAAAGAAATAGAAAAACTAATTACAAAAACTAAATATATTTAACATTAAATAGAAAAAATTAAACAGAAAAGATAAAAATTGGCTCAACGCACTGCCAGTCGCCACTGGCCACCGTGGCCGGTGGTTTCCGACGATCAGAGGTAATAACCCGAGACCCTTATCCCCAACGACCCACATACCCAAGGACCAACAACATCCAATGGTTGATCTCCATAGATCTAAGTTTAAACTTTCGGGCCAAATCCAAATCACGGGTATATACATATATATCATGGATGTGTGCTGAAAATGACCCCTGATGAAACTAAAAGACTGACCTCCTTATAGATCGAGGCCACTTTCATTGTGAAAATAAGCTCGGATCGAAGATCAGATAGTTGGAATACCTAAAATCAGTGATTTACAGAGCTCTTGAGAGAGATGTCGAACCTGCTGCATGGAGGAGACTCGACTGCCGTTGCAATGGAGACGGCACAGTCACACGGCCAATAGAGAGAGAGAGAGAGAGAGTTGGAACAACCCCAACGAACTCCACGTTCACAGTCAGAAGGAGAAAAATGCATAGTCAGAAGGGGAAGGGAGGGGGAAGAAGAGAGAGGTAGTGGGTTTGTAATGCGAGAGAGAGAGAGAGAGGGGCACTGGGTTTGCAGTCGGAAGGGGAAGAAGGCACGGTCGGAAGGGGAATGGAGAGACAGTGGGTTTGCAGCGCGGGAGAGAGAAAGGGGCAATGGATTTGCAGCGCGGGAGAGAGAGAGGGGCAATGGATTTGTAGCGCGGGAGAGAGAGACAGAGAGGTTAGAGAGAAAGGTCGCTATTGAAATTTGAATTTCGTAACTCGTTGGGTTGCTACTTTATTTATGATATGTCGCGATATATTGGTCGCGAGATATTGCGATATATCGTGGGGTGGTATTGAGGGTGTCGTCGAGGTTGGCCGAATAGCATTACTCATAAATTAATGATATGTCATATTAGATAAATTATTATATAAATCGAGCCAATCAAAATTATTTATGGTATTTTAATACAAATTAAAATTTTAAATTCTTTACAAAAACACATGAGTTTGCTCTTATCCTTGCCAAAATAGGAAGAAAAAAAACAAAAAAAGGTCCCTACCCAACCAGAATCAAACGTGAAAAAAAAGGGAGAATCCTTACAAGAGGCGGGACTTCATGTGCATGAATCAGAAATCCATTCGGTGCAGGGCGGCGCACGGAACTCTCCATGCTCCCCGCAATTCCACTCGTATAAATACCCTCACCTCCCCCCCGATCTCCAAATCGATTCGGCAAGCCGGAATCATGAACGCCGGAAATGTATCCCAGTCGGCGCTCTTGCAGCGGAAGCTCTCGCCGCCGGGGATTAAAACCCTAGCAAATCTTTCGGCGAATCTTGTTCTCTCCAGAATCTATTTTCCCTCACACAAGCCCTCTTGCAGCCATGTCTCGTGTTTGCTGAGCGCTGGAGTTAGGAGAATGCCCCTGGCCGTGTCTGGCAACACCGCGGCGTCCTCTGCCGCCGTGACCGAGGAGAAGGAGACGAGTCCGATTGTGGTTATCGACAATTACGATAGCTTCACCTACAATCTGTGCCAGGTTTGCCTCGTTTTCACTTCAGTTTGCCTATTTGGTTGTTTCTGAGAGAGTGCTGAAAAGATATGGAAGTTTAGATTGTGGAAGTAAAAGAAACGGGACTAAGACTGAACTGAATGAATGGATAATATAGGTATACTTAAATTCGTTTTGCCTTCATTTTCTTAACAAATCTTTATTTAAAACATAATTTTACGCGTCGACTTGGAGAACAACCAAATGATTTTATGGATTCGATTTCTGCTTCAGAGTATATTGGATATAGAATTGGTCTCAGAATTATAATTAAGGGCTTAGTTTATACTCCGCCAAACTCATTGTCTTTTGTACTTGTTTTTGGTCTGTTTTTATTTAAATTATTGAGGGAATTCCTACGTGTTCTATGCATATTGTAAGTTTTGCAAACTTTGTTTGCCCCGATTACTAAAATATTTCGCCCCTTGTTCTGGGAAAGAACTGAACCAAAGATAAATTCTTGCATGATAATAATTTTGATAAGGAGAGCATATGACATTACGGAAGGAAAGCACAGTAATTACTAGTGAATATTGTGCTTCCTTGAATTAACATGTTATTTTGCACGTGTTAGTATGCTTCAAGTGTCAAAAAGATTTATTTTGCTTGCTTGGGTAAACTACTTCATTTGGCTTTATAAGAAGGGCATATGACACGGGACTGCCAATAAAATTTCAGAAGCTTGAAGGAGAATAGAAGAATTAGGGAAGAAAAGAAAAGAAAAGGAGAAGACGTTATAGGCTAAAACTACTTATAGGCTATTTAGGGAAGAATTAGAGAAGAAGAAGTTTTTCTGATTACATCCTAAGTCTATTTATAGGCTAAAACTAAAAGATAACTCAAACCTGTAAACAGATCTGTAAATAAAAGATAAAACCTAGATAAGGCGTATCATACATAAAATCTAAAATCTAAATTCTAAAGTTATACAAATCCTAACCCATTTCTTGGATGGGGATGGAAAACTCTTTCCTTTAAATTTTTTAAATACTAAAATATAGTAACTTATTTAAAAAATTACTACAGCCTTCAAATTATTTATAAAAATGCTGCAAATTCTTCCAAGTCAACACCCTCATTGTTTGGTTGTAGTGTATCCTGAGTTACTTGCTCTGAGAGGGGTGAGTTTCACGTGGCTAAAATGGCCAGGAGTTACTCGCTTTTGGGTGGAGCGACTTACTTTGGAATTTGTTTCTCCCAAGAGTAAGTATCATGTGGTTAAAATGCCCACAGTGGCATTGATCCAACGTGGATGATGACTTGAAATAATAGCATTATTGTAATAGTTTGAAAGCCATGATATTTTTTAAACAAGTTTTAAAATTTTTAGTATTTAAAAAAAAAATCTGTTTGGGGTGGAGTTCTTAATGGGAGGGGTGGGTAGGGTCCCTTACCATCCCCTTACTTCATTTTTACTATTTTTACCCTTCAAGGGGTTAGACTTATATTTGAGAAGGGAAAGTATTAACAAATATTTTATTGATTTTACCATTTAGCCCGTAAAATATTGTTAGCAACTATATGGTCACCATTGTTCCCTTCCCTTTGTTTTCATTATGAAACTCTCTCCCAAACAAGGAAAGAGACTCCCTTTCCCTCCCCCTCAGTACCTCCATCTGAAAAAGCAGTTAGTAAGCACTTGTCTAATATGGTTAATTAATTTTTTAATTTTGTCATGCCACCCAAGAAATACTAAGGGGTTATTATCTTTATGTTTTAGTTTTGAGTTTTGAATTTATTTTTAGTTTTGTGTTTTGAGTTTTTATTTTGAGATTACTGAAAACGCGTTCTTTTTGTTTGTAGAGTTTCTGCATTTTGAAAAATTTGAGCATGTTTGTGATGAAGTAAGTCAAAACGACTTTTTGTTGTTTTGAATTTTCTTTACAAAAATATTCATTGTTTTCAAAAATGCGTTTTTGAAAATATGAAAGTAAATACATTTTCACTATTTTAGAAAACTGAAAATGGCTTAAAAACAACAAAGAGAATGGGGCCTAAGAGATGTCAGCTCTTGAGGATCTGACTCGATTTACTCGATCACTTGGATGATCAGAAATGATAACCGAGAATTGTAGGGAGAAAGAAAAGAGCAAGAGAGAGAGAAAGGACGAAAGAGAGAGAAAACTTCAGGGAATATTCATTTATTATCATGGAGGAATGATCAGCTCATATGTATAGCTGATCCAAACCATTCCCATGTGCAGTATGCCGATACCAGCTTCCTAATGTAGTAACAAACAAATTACAACTCCTCACTGCATACTTTCTAATATGCTACTTACTACCCCTAGCATAGCATAATTACAATAGCACCCCTTCCCTGTCTCGTGGTACATGAAAATTACCTGCCTTCAAAATCTTCTTGTCCTCAAGAAATGCTGAGAAGACCTGCTGCTTGAGGAAATTGCTTGAGAATGTTTGGAAGGTATTCCCAAGTATTATTGTCGGGATGTAGGTTAGACCATTGCACATGAACTTGAATAATGGGAGCCCCTTGTTTGTAGATGACCCTCTTGTCAATTATAGCCTTAGGTTCCTTTGCATTGCCATCAGAATCTGGAAAGGGGGGTAAAATTGGACTGACGGATTGCTCTCTCACTGCCTGTTTTAGGAGTGATACATGGAAGACCGGATGTATATTGGAATTCTCCGGTAGCTATAATCGATAGGCCACACTTCCTACACGAGCTAACACTTGAAATGGTCCATAAAACTTTGGACTAAGCTTTGAGCTGGGCGTCCGAAGCAAGGTTTTCAGATGTCCCGGCTTAAGCTTCAAATATTCCAAATCTCCCACTTGGAATTCCCTTTCACTTCTCATTCTATCAGCAAATTGTTTCATGCGATTCCTTAAGTTGGCCAATTCCGTTTTGAGTACCTAAAAGGCTTGCTACCTCTGCTGTAGGTGTACATCTAAGGCTGCCACTGCAAAGGAGTTTCCCAAGTCTGGTTGCAAGGGTGGCTTGTACCCATACAAGGCTTCAAAAGGAGACCCTTTGATGGAGCTATGGCAGTTGGAATTATACCACCATTGTGCCAACGCAAGCCACTTATGCCAAGACTTCAGCTGTAGGAAACAAGCACAACGCAAGTATGTCTCCAAGCATTGGTTTACCCTCTTGGTCTGGCCATCAGATTCTAGATAATAGGCCGTTGACATGTTGAGTCTAACCCCTAATAAGCCCCTCGATTCCCTCCATAATGGGCTAGTAAAAATTTTGTCCCGGTCAGATACTATAGCTTTAGGGATTCCGTGTAATTTCACCACTTGATCCAAAAACACCTTAGCTATTCTTGAGCTGTGGAGGGGTGTGTCAGGCCTATGAAGTGGGCATATTTTGTAAATCTATCCACTATTACCATAATGCAGTCTCGCCCTTCCGGTAAGCCCTCAATGAAATCCATTGAGATACTTTCCCAAGGTCCTCCTGATATATCTAATGGCTGTAATAATCCTGGGGTGGCCACTGTTTCTGATTTGCACCTTTTGCAAACATCACAACTTAACACAAACTCAATCACATACCTTTTTAACCCCGACCAATGAAAGAGCTGCTTAACCTTGTGATAGGTATTAGCTATGCCGGAGTGTCCTCCTATTGGTGAACTGTGTAGCTCCTCCACAATCTTCCTCTTCAAATTATCATTATTCCTTATCACCAGCCTTCCTTTGTTCCTGATAAGGCCGTTGGTCAAGGTATATCCTTGCTTGGCCATTAGGATCCACCACTAGTTGTTGTAGAAGCTCTTGAATGCTTTCATAGCTCGAGACCACTTCTCGATGCCAATCTGGAACCACTACTGTAAGGGCAGTAGCGTGTCCTTCTTCATAGCATCTAGATAATGCATTCGCAGCCAGATTTTCCTTCCCCTTTCGGTATTGGGTTACATAATCCAATCCTATTAATTTGGTCATCCCCTTACGCTGGAATTGGGTATGTAATTTCTGTTGTAGTAAGAACTTCAGACTTTCGTAGTCTGTTTTGATCACAAACTTACTCCCTTCTAAGTATTGCCTCCACTTGTCTACAACCATCAGCATTGCAAGAAGTTCCTTCTCATATATGCTCAACCCGAGATGTCAAGGGGCTAGTGCCTTATTGATAAAGGCCAGGGTCTGCCTTTTTGGACCAACACGGCTCCAATTCCATTAGCACTAGCATCGATCTCCAAGACGAATGGCTTGTCAAAATTTGGCAGCCCTAGTGTTGGCACCTCACTCATAGCCCTTTTAAGTTTATAAAAGGCATCCTCGGCCTTGTCATTCCATTGAAATCCATCATTTTTCAGTAACTCTGTTAGTAGTTGACTAATTACTCCATAATCTTTGACAAACCGGCGATAGTAGCCAGTCAAACCCAAAAACCCCCTTAATCCTTTAACATTTGAGGCCTCAACCACTCCACCATGGTTGTTACCTTGCTAGGATCGGTGCTTACGCTTGCATTAGATATTATATGGCCTAAATACTCCATATGTCTCTGTGCAAAGGCACATTTGGACTTCTTAATATACAATTTATTGAGTCTAAGAACCTCAAAAGTGGTTTTCAAGTGGTCTAGGTGCTTGGCAAATGAGGGCTGTAAATCAAAATGTCATACAAAAAGACTAAAATAAATTCACGCAAGTAGGGTTCAAAGATTTGATTCATCAATGCCTAAAAGGTAGTTGGGGCGTTAGTGAGTCCAAAGGGCATTACCTTGAATTCGTAGTGCCTCTGGTGAGTTTTAAAAGCGGTTTTAGGGATATCTTGAGGCTCCATTCGGATTTGGTGATATCTTGATCTAAGATCTAACTTAGTGAAAACATATGCATGTGTCAACTCATCAAGTAAGTCTTCCACAATGGGTATGGGAAACTTGTCTTCCAGGTTATGGCATTGAGCTGTCGATAATCAACCCAAAATCTCCACGAACCATCTTTCTTTTTAACGAGTAACACGGGTGATGCAAAAGGACTATGCTGGGTTGGATGATCGATTTTTGCAACATGTCCTTAATGAGTTTTTCAATTTCAGTTTTTTGTTTAAGGGGGTAACGGTAGGATCTCACGTTTATTGATTCAGAGTTAGGCTTGAGGTTGATGGTGTGGTCACAGGGTCTCTTAGGAGGAAGGGAGTTAGGCTTGGAAAAGAGGACCCTAAACTCAATTAATAGCATGTTGAGGGAGTTACTTTCATGTACCTCCTATTGATCATGTGAATAGCTGCTCACGGTAACTGTTAACTCTCTTTCTTGCTTTTGCCCTTCCTCGGTGGCTCCAAAGGCATGGATGGAGAATAGCTGTGCCACTTGAGATAACTTGCTCTTGAGCATTCTCTGGAGTCTCTTCCCTGATATCATTTTGCACACTCCTAATTCTTGGCTGCCCGATAGGACCCTTCTTTTTTCTTTTTTCTCAAAGGTGACCTCCATTTTATTGAAATCAAAACTAATAGGGCTCACCCATCTCATCTAGTCCACTCCAAGTACCATATCACAACCCCCAAATTTCAATAATCCCAAATCTGCCACAAATTCTTTCCCATTCATCTCCCAACAGAATCCCAAGCATGAGAACTGACTTAAAATCTTATTCTCGTTTGCCACTGTCACTAAAAGGGGGTGAGAATTCGAGACCTCACACCCCAATTTCCTTGCCATGCCTTCATCCAGGAAACTATGGGTACTTCCACTATTGATGAGTACCATTAGTGGACAGTTGTGAGCTCTTCCTTCCACCTTAATAATCTTGTTGTGTGCCAATCCTTTTAGTGCATGTAGGGAGATTTCTCCCCTATCCTCTCCTTCCACCTCCAAATTCTCTCCTGCTAATTCTTCTTCCTCATTTTCCTCTTCCAGTAACAGTAGTTTGCGTTTGCATTTATGCCCTGGGAAGTATCTGTGACACCCGTAACTTAAAACATGCTTGATAATAATAATAATAATATCCATATGAAATTCAAGGTTTAGCGCAGACAAAAACTTGAGAAACAAAACTTTATAAACTTAAGTAAAGTTACAAACATAATAAAATTCAGAGCATGTTTCGTGTAAATATAAAGTTGATACTGAAAACATGGCTTCAACAGAAGAAAGAAAGACTTAGGAAATATAATATCACCCATACCGAGAAATCGGGACTTAAAATAAGACTTGGCTCTTTTCATAAACTTGTATAAGCTTTAAGGGCATACAGTGTAGCAATAGTGTACATTTATCATAAGAGTGTAATATTGAAAATCTTTCTAATACAAGAAGTGAGAAACATCATTTTGACTATTAAAAATTATCTTCAAATAGCCACTAGATTTACATAAATCCTTTTTAAAGGAGCCACCATGTTCCACGTCCGTTCTCCAGTCTCCTCATTCATAATCACCTGGGGGGGAAATATGGGATGAGATTCTTGCGAGTCTCAGTAAGTACAAGAGAACCATCATATGTATTTAAACAAGTTATGACATAACATATCATATGGAGACACGAGAGGTTCCACCAACTTGCAGGGGTAAGAACCCTCGTGCGTAGCGCTACCGAGCTCCGGTCTCGAAACTTGCGTGAACATAACATAACATAAGGGACCATATAACATAATTCATGGGCATGCTTAAACATCATAAATAATTCATAATGTACTTACCTCAACTTGGTTGGACAAGATTTGAATGTTTAAGGCTTCACACCTTACCGGGTTTGTTTTTCTGTAGACAAAATGCATATTTTCGTGAACTAAAACTCATGTAACCTTATATTTGATTGTAGGTAAACAAATAAGGGGTTCATATGTGAAATATAATGGAAAAAGGGGCTTCCACGCGCCCCAAGAAGAGGTGGCACCGATTTTCACGTCTTGGGGGCAAATTTGACACCCTTTAGTATTTTTGCCATATCTTTCTCATTTTAACTCCGAATCGACTTCCGTTTGAACCTACGGACTCCTATTTCAGTCCTCTACATGATTATGGAAAGAAATCATACTTACCTTTCCAATTGGAAGACTGTTACGGCAGATCTTTGCAGCTGTCCACTTTCCTTCAAGCCTTTGCCTTTCCTTCATTTTCTTGGATTTCTTTCATTTCCTTGTTGCACTTGTTTTCTTTCCTCTTTTCTTAGCTTCTCGTGGCCTTAATTCCTTCCCTTTAAATAGCCTTTAAATGCCCAAATCCTCAATATTTTACTTGGCCTCCAAGTTGCTCATTTTCCACCCTAGTAATTATTACAACTTTGAATTTTCTTCCAATCTTCCAATGCAAGCTTCTTCTTCTTCCAATCCTAGGTCACCAAATACAGCTTCAAGATAAGCCTTATCATCTTCTTCCCTTGCAAGCTAAATCATAGCCAATCCTAAGCTTCCAACTTTAGACTTTTAGGATAAAGATTAATCATTACAAACTTTGAATATTTTCTTCTTTGATTTTAGCTTCCCACACAAGCTTCTATTCTCTTCCAATCCAAACCCTCATGTGGCCTCCAAGATGAGTCTCTACTTCTTTTGTAAGCCAATACAATTCTTACAATTTAAGTCATCCAAGTCAAGCCATTCCAAAACTTCTAGTGTAAGCCAATCTTTTCTTCCAAGGTAAGCCATTCTAAGGCTTCTAGTGTAAGCCAATCTCTTCCTTCCAAGGTAAGCCATTCTAAGGCTTTTGGGGCAAAATTAATTATTACAACTTCTAAGCTAAGCCATCTTAAGACTTTAATTGAAATCCGGCCAATAGATTTGTGCCACGTCATCGCTGATCTTATCCTTAAACACCCAATAGGATGCCTCCACCTCACAAGGACACTTGGAGGGTGTTCATTGGCTAATCCTTGCTATTTTTGGTTGATATTTTGGCTAGTTTACCAATATTACACTTATGCCCGAGTTTTTTCAAGAATTTCGCTTTTACCTGGACTTAGTATTTACGATTTTGCCACAACTTCAAAAACTAAGTTTTTGTCTTAGGATTTTCGTAACCACTTGAAAATGTCTCATTTCATCATATATCTAAACTTAAATATCCCTGGAATATATCACAATTGAAAGTTCTTGGATATCACATATTTGAACCGAGAAAGGGAATAAACAAAATCTCGGGTGTTACAGTATCTATCTCCGCACCTATAGCATAAGCTCAGTTGGGGTCTCTGTTCTATTAACCTCCCTCCATCTGTCAGATTAGGGGATGCAGGGGGTAATGCCAAGACCCCTTTGCCACTGTGCCCCACCTCTCTTCCTACCGCCTTGTTTTCGGACTGCCATCCTCTGGAGATCACTCCTTTCATTTGACTCAATTGCTTCTTTGACAGTGCCTTGATCGTCATTTCTTGCAATCTTGCACTCTCTGCAGCCTGCCTGCCTGTCGTAGGTTGCATCATCTTCACCATGGGTCTCACTTCATCCTTGAGACCACTAATAAAACTCGACACAAAGTACTCTTTTGACATATGGGGATTGTGCACCATCATTAAAGACCTTAGCTCCTCAAACTTGAGCTGATAGGCTTGCACTGTACCAAGTTGCTTGAGTTTGTTGAATTCCTCAATTATATCCCTCATACTCCTATCTCTAAATCTTTCACACAAGTCATCAGCGAACTCACTCCACGGGCTTCCTTCCTTCACTGCAATCCACCCCTGGAACCATGTGTCACCCATATCGTTCAGGTAAGCAGAAGCCAAGGTGACATTCTGCTTCCTATACTTGATATAGGATGAACATACACTCACACCTCCTTATCCACCATCTCGGGTTTTCCCCATCAAAAAGCTGAATCTCTAGTTTGGGCACCAAAAAGCTCGACTAGTAACGATTAGCTTGAGCTCCTGGTCTCCTTTCTCATATATTCTCCTTGGTCACCTTCGCCTCAAACTCAAATTCTGACGTTCCTATTGGTCGTTGCTCTGTTCCTACTCCCGGAAGAATAGGCTCCAACCTCTCCCTTTAAGGAAACTCAGGTGAAAGCCTTACTGGTTGTTGGGATGCGAACATCCGCATGAATTGGTGCATCTGCTCCATCATTTGCTCTCAAAGCAGAGTACTTTGTTCCTGGTTCTCACCCTGCCACCTTTCCATGACCTGATCAATCCGAGCGTCAACCCTTGCTCCAATCAAGGATTCGAGAGTCCCCATTCTTGTTTGCATCTCTGCCATCGCTGCGATTACTTGCTGTAGCTGGGACTCCATCTGCTTCATCCTCGTTCCATTGGCCATATTGATAATCTTCTCCTATTCTGTTGATGCCCGAGAACACTGCTCTGATAGAAAAATGTCAGCTCTCTCAAGGATCTGATTGGATTTACTCAATCACTTGGATGATCGGAAATGATAACAGAGAATTGTAGGGAGAAAGGAAAGAGCAAGAGAGAGAGAAAGAACGAAAGAGAGAGAAAACTTTAGGGAATATTCATTCATAATCATGGAGGAATGATCAGCTCATATATATAGCTGACCCAAACCATCCCCATGTGCGGTAATAGATTACCTTTGCTGGGAATGTACCAGCTTCCTAATGCAGTAACAAACAAATTACAACTCCTCACTGCATACTTTCTAATATGCTACTTACTACCCCTTGCATAGCATAATTACAATAGCACCCCCTCCCTATCTCGTGGTACATGACAAGAGATCCCATCTAGTTAGTTAATAATTTAAATGCCCAATTTTACCTTGAGCTAAAAAGTTTGAACATTAAATTAGTCATTCCAATTTTTAATAATTTAAGATACTGCTTAAACATCTATTGATTGCATTTATTAGCTTGAGGTAAAAAATTTTTATGATTTTACTGCCCATTGATCAACAAAGTCAACGTCTACACATCTACTGTCACAATATTTATTTACCCTGTTTGATCAGAACTAACCCCCCCCCCCCCCCCCCCAAAAAAAAAAAAAAAAGCTTAAAAATTGGGTCATTAGCATAGTTACTAAAATCAGACTGGATTGGCTGGTTGGACCTTGAACAGGTCATCAAGATGCTTCTGTCTGTGTATAAACAAGTCAAAATCATTCAAAAATGGCTGGTTTTTTGTGAATTGGTAAAAGCAAATAAACCAACCGGGGTTAATTTTCATCCAAAAATTACAAAATAAACCACAATTTTTTAAAGATTGCTTTTCTTTAATAGAGGGGCAAATTACTTTTTGTGAAAAGAATCCCCCGGAAAGGGGGGGGGGGGGAGGAAGCAAAAAGTAAACATTGAAACTGCCCAACTCCTTCCTTAAAATCCTCTCAATGTAAGTGCAAAATATTTGCTTCAAATCCTGAGTCTCTTTCTTGCTAAATGCTTGCCCTTGTCACCAGTAGTTTATATCAAATTTTATTTGTATGTATTGTGATGATGAGATTCAAAAAACTTAGTTACCCCTGTGTTTTAATTAGTTTGTAATTACAAAATTTGAACATTTAATTAGTGATTAATTAATTTATGTTATTGTAATTTTTTAAATGTTAATAGTTGTCAATTATTCATTTATATAACCTGAACAATGACGTTATTGGATTTTATATTTCAATTTTTGAACTAGTGATTCAACCAGTAAACCAGTTCCCTAGCCAGTCAAATGATTGGTTCAGTTTTAATAACAATGGTCATAAGGAATGAAATGTGGATTTGGTTATCCAATCCAGCAACATCAATCTATCATGATCTAGCCTTCTAGCTTGTTTTTACTCAAATGGATCGTAAGAACCGAATTGGGATGTGCCAACAGGTGGGGTTGCATTTCCCTTCTCTTTGAATCTTTTTGATTAAGGGAGCAAGGTTTGCAAAGAAATATGGTAACACAAAGAAGATTTTCCAGGAAATTGTTTGTTATCAATTACTTTTTTGTTTTTTTCCCTTCTTTGGGGGTGGGGGTGTGGATGTTAATTATTGATGCATATAACATTATACTAACACATTATTTTTGTGGTTTGAAGTATATGGGAGAGCTTGGTTGTAACTTTGAGGTTTACCGAAATGATGAGCTTACTGTCGATGAGCTGAAGGAGTAAGACTTATGTTTGAAATGCTTGTTTACTGATTTGTGCATGTGCTGCTATCACATTAGGTGGTGAAGATTTTTGGTAGATATTTCCCATTGTTGGTTATTCTGTAGATTATTGATTATGTGCATAATCTGTGTTATCTTTATCATTTTTATAGAAAAAACCCAAGAGGAGTGCTTATATCCCCAGGGCCAGGTAAAGACAACCAGTGTGTTTAATCTTTGATGACAATCAATTCATAATAAGCATGGTTGTTCTTTGTTATAGGTGCACCTCAAGATTCTGGAATATCATTGCAAACTGTATTGGAACTTGGACCTACCACACCTTTGTTTGGTGTGTGCATGGGACTCCAGTGTATTGGGGAGGCTTTTGGAGGTGGGTAGTTTTAAATTTAGTCTTGCTTGCAATTTTTACTTCCTGCTTGGGTGAAGATTCTGGTTCCTTATGAATCCTGACCAATTTGATCTTTAGAATTTCCTTGCATTAAATACACACACAGTTGACAAATGCTGTGAAAAGTAATAATAATTCATTACTGGATCGCTTGCACGCTAACAACCCCTCCCACCAAGAAGAACAAAAGAAAGAAGAAGATGGCCCCAGTTTGCATGGTGCTTATGAGCTTAGTATTTTAAGCCCCCAAAATGCCAGCCAAGAATTCAAGTCAGGTGTGGTTCTTCATGTTTAGAACGGTTTCTTACAAAGAAATACTTGCTAGAGTCTTCTCCTATGTTCCTTTCTAAACTACCTTATGGTTTGGCTCATTTATTGAAAGATTACTAATTATAGATTGCAAGCAGTTGCCTTTTGGCACAAGAGCAATACAATACCTTGCTTTCAATCTTTTTCTTTTTTCCTAACTGCACGTAGAGACTCACCAAAGATAAAATGAAGAATTGAGGAGGAAAAAAGTTTAATATAGGGCATTGTGAGAAGCTAGGTTATAGTAAGAATGGAAATGGAATTTAGTTTGAAAAGTATTGCTGGCAAAAGTGCCTTTGTTGATCTGGTGCACTCTACTGAATGTCATGAACCTAGGGTTCATAACAAGTTTGGAATTGGCAATCGGAATCCGATTGAATAGGACTGAAACAGAATGGTTTAAGAGGGAAATTTGGACAGAAATGGGGGAAGGATGTAGAGACAAATGAGGGAGAGCAATAGAGAGAAACAAGAGAGAGAAGGGAGAGAATTGTAGAGAGAATCAGAATTTCATTTCATCAATTCATGCCTCCTCATCTCCTCTTACAATGGCCTTTTTATAGGCATAGCTAACTCCTTAACTAATTTCTAACAGCACTCATGTGCTCCTAACAAATAACCAAATATCTCCTAACAAACTAATATAAGCCTATTACAATTTTACCCCTTTATTATATCCCTATCACAATATTACTCTTCCAATCCTCCTAGGGACATGACACTGAACTAAATTTTGTAATTCTGCAAAGAAAATCAATGCAATGTTCAACACGAATTTTACAAGAATATTATCTCAGGATTAATTTTCAACTTTTGTTATTCCAACTGTGTGGCAATTCCTTGGTAAGATCTTGATCTACATGTCAATATGAATGAGAACTTGCAACACGCTCCTTCACATTGTAACAGAAACAAGATTAAAAAGAAAAAGGAAAAGAGAGATTTGACTATGATCCGCCCTTTTATTGTTGTTAAGGGAAGAAATGGGAGATGATCACACTGACTAGGTTCTTTCTTGAACCCCCCCCCCCCCAAAAAAAAAAAAAAGAAAAAAAAAAGAAAAAAAAAGCGTAAAAATACTTGATCTAGCATTAAACTTTTGATAGGACACTGCCCCCCCCCCCCCAAAAAAAAAAAAAGAAGAAAAAAAAGCATAAAAATACTTGATCTAGCATTAAACTTTTGATAGGACACTGATAATCGAAGGAACTACAAGTTGGAAATTAACAAAATGAAAAGAAAGTGGACTTTCGAGAGGTCCACGCTCTCCCTCTATATTCACCAGAAAATTCCTCCTCTTCTACTCTATTTGCTTCTCTATTTAAAGGAATCTTTTGCCCTCACATGCCTCTCCCTCTTTGCTCTTCCCATTCTACCCCTTATCTGAACTTGTTGGCTGCACATGCACCACTTGCCTTCTCCCATTTCAATATCCCTATTATGCCCTTATTTCTTAGGTCTTGGGTAGGGAATGTTATGGGCTGCCTGTCAACTTCCTAGTAAAATATAATTGGATAAGAATCAACTTTTCCTCTAGAAACTACTGTTCATAGAATTTTGAGGGAGATAATTGGTGATCTGCCTGTTGATAGTAGGGTGCTATGGTATTAAAAGCATTTCTCCAAGGACTTTGAAGTTTGTAATGCATTTGTGTCTAGGCCATGGGACAAAACTTAATGACTTTGCACTATTAAAAAGTTCTCAAAATGGTGATAAGATGTTTAAGCAATGATTGGCATAAGCAATTACAAAAATCCTGAGAAAACTCTGATGAGTTTTATTATATTTTAAAATTTTGTTGTGTATCAACTGTGAGATGAAAAATAATATCAAAGCATACTTTTGAGATGTTTCAAGAAGGGCCAACACGGGAGCTTGCGTCATAGCTTCTTTTAAGTCGGCAAAAGCCTTATCTGCCTCGCTGCTCCAACAGAAGTTATCCTTCTTAAGTAGAGTTGTCAATGGCTTACTCAATATTCCATAGCTTCTGATGAACCGTTGGTAGTAACCATAGTTCTGAAAGGCGCGAGGCGCAAAAGGTCCTGGAGCCTGAGGTGCGAGGCGCACAAGGCGAGGCGCGCCTTTGCGAAGCGAGGTGCACCTTTTAAGAAAAAAACTCAAAATCTTGTAAAATCATAAACAAACTATCAAATTATCAATAATAACACATGTATATCATTAATGATTCATTATCTTCAAATACTAAACTAACAACATCAAAGTTGATTCATTCATCATGCAATTTCTAAACTATAAACATCATCAAAATTCAAACTTAAAGTCTCAAACTCAAACAAGTACCAATCATCATGCAAAGTTCTAAACAAACATATAAACACTACAAGTCCACAATCAATAAAGAAGTTTTAATCATCATCATCGTTATACCCTTCACCAAATTGAAAATCGTCATCTTTTGGTGCCATATTTTGCTCATCCTTGTTATTTTTCTTCTTTTGCATGTACTCTCCAATTGCTTATTTTACTGATAGAGGACATTTTGGACAAGGTTTAGTAGTCTCCACAATCAATAAACACTATAAGTCCGCAATCAAGAAAATGTTTTTATTTTGAAAAATGCTATTTTTCTAAGTCTGGAAGATTAGCGCATTTTTTCTAAGTCTGGAAGATTAGCACATTATAAGGAGACATATAAGAAAATGTTTTCATTTTGAAAAACTATCTTTCGGTATTTTGATAGCTAATATTCATTGTTGTTAAAATGATTTTTAATGAATTTTTCAAGAAATAGTAGGTATGTATTTTGGGGTGGTAAAATCGCTAAATCTTGAGTTTGTACTAAAACCAAAATTCTATTTTCTTATTGTTATGGATTTTGATTTTTTAGATATTTTTATTGAATCCAAATGGGGGGTACTTTCTTATTTACATTTATGTATTAAAGTAAATTGAAGGTAAAATATAAATAAAAGAAAATGTAAATAAGTTGTAGGCTGTAATGTATACATGCTGGAACCAAGAAGAGGGGAGGAATTGAGCTGTCCAAGTTTTAAATTAAAACAGTTTCATGAGGCGCGCTTCACGCCCCAGCGCCTAGGCGCGCAAGGCGAGAGCCTCACCAAAACTGCCTTACGCCTAGGCGTGCCTTTGATAACTATGGTAGTAACCAGTAAGGCCGAGGAATCCCCTCAACTCTTTCAGTGTTTTTGGTTTAGGCCAATTCTTCATAGCTGCCACCTTTTGAGGGTCTGTACTTACTCCCTAACTGGTGATTATATGGCCTAAATACTCCACTGGTTGCTCAGCAAAAGTGCACTTAGACTGCTTCACAAATAGTTGATGGCTTTTGAGGATTTCAAATACCTTTCGGAGGTGGGTTATATGCTGGTTGAGGCTGGGGCTGTATATTAATATGTCGTCAAAGAAGACCAGCATGAATTTCCTAAGATAGGGAGCAAAAATGTGGTTCATGAGAGCTTGGAAGGTGGCGGGGGCATTAGTAAGACCGAAGGGCATTACCAAGAACTCATAGTGTCCTTGGTGGGTTCTAAAAGCGGTTTTGTGGCAATCATTTGGGTTCATTCTAATCTGATGGTATTCGGAGGTAAGGTCCAGTTTTGAAAAGATGGCTGCACCAGTTAGTTCGTCTAGGAGATCCTCAATGATTGGAATAGGAAATTTGTTTTTGATGGTTAGGGTGTTTAGCTGCCTATAATCCACACAAAATCTCCATGTTCCATCATTTTTTTTAACTAAGAGAACTTGAGAGGCAAAGGGACTTTGGCTGGGTTGAATTAGGGATTTATTCATCATGTCTTTGATCAGTTTTTCGATTTTGGCCTTTTGAATGGGTGAATATCTGTAGGCTCTTAGGTTAACAGGCTCAACATTTGGTTTGAGGTGAATGGAATGATCAAGAAATCGATGTGGGGGTAGGCTAGTTGGAATGGTAAACAAGTCCTCAAACTCCATCAACAATAAGTGAATAGTGTCCAGAGAGTGTACCTGAGTGTGACCGAGCTCGGGTGAAGGGACCGTGTGTTGGTCCTCCTTTCTCAGCTTGACAGGGGCATTACCCCTTCTTCGATAGTCAATCCTCTCCAGGGCATATAAGGAGTGCAATTACCCTACTGATGGTCCCCCTTGATCCAATAATTTCTGCAGTCTCTTGCCTGTTACTAACTTGCAGTCCCCTATCTCCGGGCAACCCTTCAGAGTAATTTTCTGGCCTCCCTTCTCAAAGGTGACTTCTAGTGTGTTGAAGTCAAACACGAGGGGACTTATCGTCCTCATCCAATCCACGCCCAGCACGATGTAGCATCCACCCAGCCTGAGGATCCTTAGGTCCACTGCAAAATCGTGACCTCCCATTTTCCATTTAAATTCACTACACTTGTAATGGCTGACCATCTTACTTTCATTTGCTATCATTACCGATAAGGGAGTTGTCTCCTACATTTCACACTAGAGGACGGAGGTTGTTTCCTCATCCATGAAACTATGGGTGCTTCGATTATCAATGAGCACCACCAAATTCCTTTTGGCTGCTGTTCCCCTCACCTTCAATACTATGCCCAATGCATGGCCTTGTAATGTATGCATGGATATTTCGCCCCATTTGTCTTCTTTTGTCCCTTCTTCGGGTTTTTCCCCTTCTTCATTTTCCTTCTTGTACTCCTGGTGGCCTTCCATGGTAAGTAGCATTCGTTTGCACTGGTGTCTGGGACCAAACTTCTCGCCACAACGGAAACAGAGCCTCAGTTGCCGCTTCTGATCGAGGGTGAGGTCCTTAGTTTGATTAGGCATGATCTGGGGTCTGCTTGTAACCCCATTCTTTTGCCATGTGGAGTGGCTTCCCTTATTCATCGGAATTGTCAAGTTCTCCTCCTTACCTCCTTTAGGCCACAATCGGTGTCTCTTGGTGAAGGCGTCCAATGCCATCTCATGCAGGTAAGCTTGTTCAGCGGCTTGCACCACGTATACGGGATAGAGCATCTTGACTGTGGGCCGAATCTGTTCATCCAATCCGCTGATGAAGCTAGGTACAAAATAAGCCTCATCTAAGGTGGGATGTGCTAAGGACAACAGTGATCTCAACTCCTCAAATTTCACTAAGTATTCCTCTACTGATCCTTCTGTTTGAGCTTATTGAACTCTTCTATCACGTTGATTCTTGTCTTCTCCCCAAACTGATTACAAACGTCAGTCATGAACCGTGGCCAACTCAATTCTTCTCTATTCCTACTCCAATTCTGGAACCAAGCATCTGCTACATCATCCAGGTAAGCTGCTGCCATATTCACCTTATCTCTCTCCACCACTCTATACTGATAGAAGACCATTTCACAACGTCTTACCCACCACCGAGGTCGGTCTCACTCGAACAGAGGAGTGTCCATTCGCGGTTCCTGAAGATTGGAGTGATTATATCCTCCTCCTCGAGTCGTAAGGTCATCTTCTGCTTCTCCCCTGTCCTCCACTGGATCGTTAGGCACATGCCTTGCCCTTGGCGTGGACAGGATGGGGGCCGATGGAGCCCTCGGAGGGAAGTCAGTCGGCAGACTGGCCTGTGGTTGCCTAGCAAAGATGCTCAAGGCAACACTCACTTGCTGGCTTAACTGTTGGCTCATTCCCGCAAATTCCTCCCTGAGTCCACTGACGGCCCGATCGAGGTTGGCCGCGTATCCCGCAAACTCCGATCTAATTCCGCCTGCAACTCTCTCCAAACTGGCTGAGTGTTTCGCCCGACTTCTGCTTATCTCCTCCTGAGTATTCCTGATGCCTAATTCTAGAATCTCCAGGCGGTCTTCTACTTGTGTCTGGTTCTGACGCAACTTGGCCTCTACGGCCTCTAGTCGCGATTCGGTCTGCTTTGCTCGCGTTCCTTCAGCCATTCTCCGCCTGACAGGTCGCTGTGCTCTGATACCAAATGTCAGACCTCTGGATCTGACTAGAAGTTCTTCCGAGTTTTGGAAGAAAACTTGGCGGGAAAAGGGGATTAGGAAGATAGAGAAAGAGAGAGAGAATTGAGGGAGAGATTGGAGATTGAATTGGGAGGGAAAGGACTTGTGTATTAATCTTCACATATCCCCATCCTCATGTCAGCTTCTTATTTATAGGAGTTGGTTATATTAGAGACTTCTCTAACTACCTTTCTAGAAGCTCCAAGTGGCCGTGTGCCAAGTGGGCGGCCATGTGCCAAGTTGCTGATTACAGTTACGCCAACCCCTAAATATCCTGCTCTCTCATTCTAATTACATACCAGCCCTTGGGCTGTGACATAGAGCAGAGCTGAACCTTATGTACTTGTTCAATATAATTTTATGGGGATCATGACCTTTTCCTTTTTTCCCTTTCCTATTGGATAAAAGGGGGAGGAGGATGCATCTTGGGTAATTAGCCATGTTTATTACTTCATAAAACTGATGTATTGATTTTCAGGGAAAATTATTCGCTCTCCTTATGGTGTTGTGCATGGAAAAAGTTCCCTTGTGTATTATAATGAGGGGGAGGAAGATGGCTTGTTTGCTGGGTTACCAAAGTAGGGTATTTTCTCTTCATAAAGTTGGTTATTTATTCTAGTATTTGAGTTTAAATGTTGTTTCTGGCCGGACTTCTATTTAAGTTAGGCTAATAATTGGCAAGATTTCAGTTTTTCATGGATTAATCAACTGGTTGTTTTGAATGTACATTTTGAGCTTATCTCATGCTACAAGGACTTAAATTTTCATATTTCTGGTAGCTTTTTTATCTATGGCTCTTTACCATCTTAAACACCCTAAAAAAAGTTATGTGCTCATGAGGCTGTGAAGTTATATAAATACACATTTTCTGCTTGCTTTTACTGAATCCTCTACGAAACTGAGCTGAATCCTTTTAGGTTTTTTTTTTTTTTTAATCTAACTCCCCTTTACTAACATCTCTTTCTTTGATTTGATATAGTTAGTATGTTCCATTACTTTTTAGTCCTTCGCTCATCCTAGCAAGTTCATGGGTCTATTTTACTTTTAATAAATACTTATATTTTCTAAAAAGTAAATTAGGTTTGCTAAATATTTTGTTGCTGATAATCCAATTTTCAGTTTAAGCTCTATTGAAGTCTTTTCAGCTCTAACCTCTTTTTGTGAAGTGACAAAATAATCACTTTCTATCCCTTAAAAGAAGCTTCAGTGGTTTTGTGTGTGCACACACGTGTGGGAGATAGATGCCATGATCTCATCATATTCGCTTTTCTAAAGGAAAATTGATTTAAATTTTGTGTAACAACTGATATGTTCAAATGCTTATATGTTTTCAGCCCTTTCACTGCTGGTAGATATCACAGCCTTGTGATAGAAAAGGAGACTTTTCCGCATGATGCGCTTGAAATAACTGCATGGACACAGGATGGACTTGTGATGGCTGCTCGCCACAAAAAATATAGGCATTTATTGGTAAGATTTTTCCTTTATGCTATATGATGTAATCATGTCGTGATGCTGTGAGTTTCTTGGAGTTGAAATTATGCTTATGTTTCCTAATCACTCAAATCATGTACAAGCATTATTTGTGGAAGCTGGGCTATTCATATCGTGTGCAAAGGAATGATTCAAAATTAAACTATTTGGGATATTAGCGAGAAGTTTTTTGAACCTTGACCACTTCAATTCGTTGAAAAAAAATTACCTTGTTAGCCTCTGGGTTTAATCGATTGCTTACTGAAACCTGTTATTCATCTTCTCTAAACTGAAATAGCAGAGATAGCATATATCTGCTTGGCTAGTTGAGTAAGAAGATGCTCTCATTTATAGGAATTTAACCAAGCAAAACATTAAGTACCTGGGTACTCTGGTTTTCGTGTTGCTGATGTCATTTTCATGTAAAGCCTACACTGCATTGGCACCAACAGGCAATTTCTTGATGTGGAAAGCCAGGAACAGACTAACTTGTAAATGGTCTGAGTTTGTGAAAAATCTCACATTAGTGCGCTAGAGTATTTGTTATGGTGCAAAGTTGCATACTTGAAATAGTGTGCCTTGTTCCCTTTTTCACTCTTCTGGCATGTGCGGTGTCATGGTTTTTGTTTTTCTTGTTTTGTTCACCTTTTTCTATGACTTACAGGTATATTTTCTAATTTTGTGAAACTGCAGGGGGTACAATTCCATCCAGAAAGCATAATAACTACTGAAGGCAAGACGATAGTCAAAAACTTCATTAAACTGATAGATGGAAAAGAGAAAGAATCTCAACTTTAGGCACCTAAAAGGGTAAAGCAGAAACTGCATGAGCCGGGTGGTGTTCTCTTTCGGCCTTCCTAATTTCAATACATAAATATCTGTAGTTGAAATGTATTTATAACTGTTAAACTGATGAACCTGGGACCAGTTCCGTCCGTGGTTCCTTCTAGAGTTGGGGGGGGGGGGGGGGGGGCGCAGTTTTGCAAATTTTGTGTGCTCTCCTCCTGTTGCCTTTGCAAGATAAAAATTGGCACAGTTTTCATGTTGCCTCCGCTGTTTGTTTTGCTTCCATCCTACTTTTCTTGTCTGTTTTATTTTCTTCGTAGGCCCAGCTCAATCCTAGAATAGTTTCGTGAATACTGTCCAGATTTCTACGCTTGTGTTTATTTCTTCAACAAGATGAAAATAGTGGGCTTAGTGCATGGATTTTTTATGTGTTAGTTTCATGGAATATTGACTTTTCACTATGAAACATGTGTTTGTTGAATTGTCTGTGTTGGTTGAAATCACTTGATAAAGTGTATCTTTCCCAGGCATTGCAGCATCGCATCTGACATGCATATTACGATGCTTGCGGCCGTGGTTTATTACAGGTATTTTCCTTTTGAGTTTTTTTATAATGCCAAACCGTCGATTTAGTTATGGTTAATTAACTCTTCATGGGAAAGCTAAAATTTATGTAGTCAAAACTCCACATAGTGGAACGAAAGCATGATATCTTGTTGAAATACTTTGCCGTGGGAAATTGAGTTTGTAGATGGAATTTATTTGATCATAGAAAGCTTAGAGCGTAAAATGAAGTGGCTCTCAGATAGGTTGTTGCGTGGTTGGATTCCCAGAAAGTCCTGGGAAAATGAAAACTTCCCGTCATAGCTATATTAAGTTGCATCTTCATACACCATCGGGCTGGCTTAGTAGTTTTTATGCCTTTTTTTAGTTGATGTTTAGGGTTCACTTGAATAGCCTCATAAAGCCCCACGCATGCATTTCATTACATTTCGTGATATTTTAACAGGTTTTCCTATATGCTTTCACAATGTATTTGGTGGCGCTATTCACTTTAGAAAATTGCCAATAAATTTTTCCTGTCCCTTGGCTTCAGCATTTCTAATTGTTTGTCATGTGTCAGAAATTTAAAAATTTTGCCTGTAAATTACATGGAAATGAATTAGCCATCTCCTATTGATTTGTCGCCTATAAAACTGCAAAAATAAATCTCTCTACTGCCATAAAAGTGTTGCTCACTTAGCAACACCCTTTTGATACAAGGCTATTTCGCTTTGTTCTATTTTGTCTTAAAACTAGTGTTAATTAAAAAAAATGTTTATTAGTGATCGAGTGTAACATTAATGTTGGGGTAAATTACACCAAAGGTTACAAAACTTTGGCGTTCTTTTTAATTTACTCACCAAATTTCAATTTTTTGTAAAGTGATAATAAAATTTTAAAATGTTTTGCAATATGATCACTAAAGTGATTTTTAGACAATTTCTCGTCAAAATTGTTGATGTGGTAATGGTCACATTATTACCACGTCAGTGCTACATCATTATCACATCAACAATTTTGGTTAAAAATTATCAAAAAATCACTTTAGTGACTATATTATAAAATATTTTAAAATTTATTATCACTTTATAAAGAATTGAAGTTTAGTGATCAAATTGAAAAGAATGTCAAAATTTTATAACCTTGGTGTGATTTACCCTTAAAGTTGAAAGGAAACAATGTGTGTGTAGAAAAATGATCATTAGTTCTAGTATTAGGTATACATTGTATGTTTAAAAGTACAATCGCTTAACAAATCTTTTCAAACTTTAAAAGTACAAGCAAAAGTTTATTGATTGCATGTCTTGTGTCTTATCTATATGAGGTAACTTTCTAATTTTATTAAATCTAGTCGCATTTTTTTTAATATTTTCTTTTTATATATATAATAATATAATTAAACACCCACCATATATATAGCTTTGTTATTTAGAAAGCTCGTTTTCTAAAATACAATTTGGTAAAAAAGGAGAAGCATGAAGAAAGTCTGAAGTTGCAATCGTTGGCACTGATTGCCACTTGCAACAACTTACCATTCATCTGTGCCATCCGACAGCTTAGGATTCCAAATTAGCTGTTGACAAAAGTGCAGTCATAACATGACAAAAGACTTTATATTTAAACACGTCATGAGACCCATACCCTCCAAATTATGCACAAAAATTATCAAACCAAATAATAATATTATCATAATCAAACACACCAGACAACACTAACCACTTCTCCCATTGAAAATAGAGAAGCCTTACCCCACCATACCATATGCATGACCCTTAATTATGGGTAATTTGTGTTTTGATTATTGGCAAAGATACTCTCTCTCTTAACTTAAATGATTTAAATTAGATTAAAAAGTAAAAAATATTACTAATCTGAAACTCAATCACGGGCAATGGGGTTCCAACGGGTTGCTGACAACGCTCTGGCGACGAGTTCCAATCGAAACCCACCCACCCACCCTTGAAAAACTTCTTGTAGGTGGATTTTAGTGCAAAGAGGGACAAGGAGGACCACGAATTGGCACAATATATTTTACTCATAACTAAAGCTGTCTCTACTTTAAGACACTCATGGAAAAGGTGATTTCAACAACTAAAGTAAGCCACAAGAAATTTAATTGTATCTTACTCATTAATCATTGTAGCTGTGAATTTGTTTGTTTTACCCTTTAAAAGAGTAAAAATTAATTACAAGTTTCCATCGTTTATTGGAATAGAAAAAGGACAATTAATTATTGCATAAAGCAAATATATTTTATTCAAATCACAAGGCTATACTAAAATAAAAAAAAATACAGAAATCACCACCAAATTCAATTTATGGAAGGCAGAGAGACGACGACGACGACATAAATATGTACCCGAATTCATGATAATGGCTCCAATGTGAACAACCCTATGCCTCTCTTTCTCAATCTCAATGGTAACTCTATACTATAATATACTCTCTTTCTCACTCTCTATTCACAGGAAAAATAACTGACACCATGAGGCAGCCATAGATGGACAGATGGGGAAGTGAAGTGATGTATCTCAATATATATAGTGCAGCGATATAGAAGTGATGACATGCCTTGGCCTTTATTTCTCAGACAGCAGTTGCCTCGGCCTGGCTCGATCGGCTCCGGTGGTGGTGTCGTTTCCCGTGGCGGCGACGAACTCCTCCGAATGTCACCGGATCGAAGCCCCGCAGACGCTCAGCTTCCTTCGGATCAATCACGCATTCAGCTGGAGGCACCTTGTACCGGGTCCGGTCATAGCAGTAGGAATACTGCAGGTGCTTCTTCCTGAAAAACTCCATTTTGGATCGTTGTGCGGTGGTGATGATACCAGTAGGAATGGAGTTGGAAGTCGCGGCATGGTCGCACTTAGAGGACAGCCCGATAGGGTCGACTGCGCAGCCGTGAAGGACGAGGTCCGAGAACTCGGCAATGTAAGGAGCATATCTGTAATTGACTCTGTATCTGCCACCGTTGGTAGCCCAGTTGGAACCATCCCATATCGTGGCGTACAAGGACATCGGCTTGGATGGAAAGTCCCCACCCATTGCTTCAGTTCTTCTGATCTCCCTTATTGGAACATTATCGACGTAGAATCTGCAGCAAATAGAGGCAAAAAGGCAACAAAATGAACAAATTTCAAATCCAATTGTGCCATTGCTGTTCGATCCTTGAAAAGAAGGAAATTTGAAGGGACAAATGATATTTTGGTAAATCATGGAAGGCACAAGTCTACAGTAATTGCATAAATAAACACCTCCTCTTGTGATCATTTTCGCATGACCACTAAATGGGATACGTATTCTAAATTAAACATTGCTTAATACTATGGCTGAATTGAGTACACCATAAAAAAAAAATGTCGATGAATTTGGGATGGTAGCCAAAACATGCACTTCTTTTACTTTCTTGCTATTCTTAGATTAGAGCACAGATAGATAAAAGAAGACAACGCCCCGCCCCCTGTTAGCAATCGTATTTTCATATCCTCCAATGGGAGAAGGAAAAAGCACAGCCCTATTCAGGGGGCGGAATTACATATATTTGAGGGTGGACAATTGCCCCCCTCCCCCTCTTCTAATTTCTAAAATTGCCCTGTACCCTTTGATGTTGTCCATATAAATTATTATACCCTTCAATACTTACTCTCTCAAAATAAAAAAGATAGGGGGCAATTAAATAAGGCCAAAAAAATTAATATACAGACTTGAGACATGTGCCCCTAACCCAAGGTCTTGACTCTACCAATGATTCTATTTATTGTCCATTCTTGAGTATGGAACTAGAAAAACATAGAAGGAAGTGAAGATGCGTGAAGCAATTGCTTGACCAAATATGATCAGTTACAGATTTACAGCCGAAATTGATGTTGATACAGATTTCAGACTAGATCCCCTTAAAATTTAGATAACCATACAGGTAAGATTGTGTACAAATATAACTCTCCCTCGTTAGCACACAGAGAGAACGGAGAGTTTCATGCCCTAGGAATGCCCTATTTTAATTAGTACTTGACAATAGGAAGAAGGTTATAACTCTCTCTCTTTTTCTCTCTCATCTGGGTTAATCTAGTGATGGAAATTTAGAGTCTGTTAACCAAAAATAGGGCAACAACTAAATACCACTATAGCAAGAAAGAAGCAAATGATAGTTTGACACAACAGGGATGTGATAATTCAAAATAAACAGAGAAAACTCTGCAGCAAAAACCTCCTGCAAGCAGATAGGTCTCCATCCCAAAGCAGGTACTTGACATCAAAAGCACCAAAAATGGCAAAGACACCAAACCACTGCATGTGATATTAACAGATACGAAAACTGATTCCCACAGTACCAGATGAAGAAACACACTGCTCCAAAGCAGTGACTATAACCAAACACAGAAAACAAAAACAAGAGGAGGTATTGGTTCCTTACATGATCTGATCCTCAGTCCACAAAATACTGTACTGGTGGAAATCTTCAGAAGGATCAAACCACAGGCCATATCTTTCTTCCCTGCCAACACTTGTGCTTCCATTCCCATAAACATTGGTCTGAATTCTCCAGTCTTTGCCTCTAATGTTTCCCAGGAACTCAAAGTCCAGTTCATCATGGTTCTTCTCATACATGTCTCCATTTGACATCTGTACCCACAAGAAATTACCAACTTCAACACCAATACCAAGAGAAGGATTGATTTGGCTCATCAGAGAAGTTGATTGTATAAAATACAAATATATGATAATATTTCAAACTTAAAATCAGTCTACTATGGTTGTTGCCAATTCAATCAGCCATCCATAATAAATTTCATCAGACAAGTAATGGTGCTAAGAACTCTATCGGGCTTTGGTACTTTTTCCATAAATGATCTGGTTCTGGAAATTTTGAAAGCTTATCTGATACTTAAAACATAGATTTAAACCAAAGCCGCATAAACATAGATTTAACTGCTAAATAAGAAATTCTGATTATTAAGATAACAGGGTTGGAAAGTTTTGCTTGACAGTGAAAACAAAACCTTTTACTCACATAGAATGCAACGACAACACCAGCTGTGTAATCTGCGGGCAGTTTGATGGAAGCGCTGAAGAATCCGTGAAGGTAAAGGTCTTGAGAAACAAAGCCAGACCCTACAAAAAAAAACTCAAAAAAGGAAACACGTTAACAACCTTAAAAGCCAAGTAAACGTTAAATCTTCTGAAAGACGTATAAAGATTAATAAAGGAAAAAAAAAAAAAAACCTGTTCTTTCATCTAGAGAGAGATGAACTGCTTTGCCATCTTTGAGGACCATGAGATTGTCCTCTCCAAAGAGGTGTGAATACCCTTCATCAAAAGACAGGATAGGCAGAGTTCTTGAAGACCCAGAAGCCAGAACAAGAAGAGAACAAATCACAAAGAAACCGAGATGGAAATCCATCAGTTGTCTTGGCAGAGACAATCACCCACTTGTGATCAGTTTAAAACCAATCAGTGAGGACTCTTCCGGGCCTCTGTTGCGTGTTCCAAAGAAGGGAGTCCCGAGTAAGGAATATGAGGAAAGAAAGCAGAGAACGGTCTCAATCTCTACAGAGAGAGAGATGGTGAGAAGGAAGACAAGGGTAGGCCATTTTATTGGTGGAGGGGGGCGTGGAGCTGTTCTCAATTTGGACAATATTTTTTAGAGCGTTTGTGATTCATCATTTCTTTCTTTTATATTTATATATAATATATATATATATATATATTGATCTAATCAATTGGGTTCTTGACAAATTTTTAATATTTTCCCACTTGAGAGAAAAAGATGGTTTCCAATAATTTTCCTTTTGCGAAAACTGAGAGATTAGCTGAATTCAATGCAAGGAAAAGGAATAGGTTGGCGGGGAAAGGAAAAGAAGTGACACAGAGAGAGGAAAGGAGGCTGGCTGTTGCCACAACTCGCGTCTCAGTCTCACAAAATTTGCTCTAATTTTCACTTCCAATTTTGAAAACACTATTTCCCTCTTTTAGTAGCGTTTGTTAATTAAAATATAAATATAAAAATAAAATATAAGAATATTTTATATTATATTTATTAATTTTTTAAAAAAATTACATAATTTTTTATTTTAAACTTTCAAAATAAATTTATCTTTCCTTCCTTTCAAATAATTTATCTTAAACTTTACAAATAAATTATCTTAATAGAATCTTATCTTACTCATTTTAACAAACATATAAAAAAATGTTAGAATTATATATCATATTAATATTTTCACATATAATTACAAATGATTAAGAAAATAAAATTAATGCATATTACATGACTTCACAGAAGTTCTGTCACTACAATTTTATGAACTCATGTAATATAACACGTATTATTATTATTATTATATGAGAATAAATTAGAACACCTTTTAGCTTTATTACAGAGGAAGCTAAGCTTAAACTTCAGAAGGGGAGGGATATGATGGCCTTATTAATCAACCAACTTTGCTTGCAGATCACTTAAACACTTTATCCCTTCTTAAAGATTTTCAATTTTAAATAAAATAATAATAATCATCAAAATTCCAACCCAGCATCTTTATTCTTTAACCAGGGTTAACCTGCCAAAATCATAAAGGCCAATCATTGGGGTCAAAATGATATAAAAACAAGTTGGGGGTCCAAAAAGAGGTTTCACTTTTGTTCAAAAATATATAATTAATAAATAAATCTTATTAGGCTAAACAAAAAGGATCTGTGGAGCCAAAAAACGGATTAATTCTGACCGCGGAGTCCCACAGTGCACTGCGAAATTCTAATTATGCCCTTAAAACTACCCCCAATCTACTGATCTGCCCACCCACGGAAAGCCCAGTCGGGCCCATAAATATCAAGGGTATTGACGGAATTATGCACGAACTCCCCCGCCATCGCTCAACTCGTCGGGGTTCCACGTGGATGCCACACGGCACAAGCCAACGACTTATACGGCTTATCAGAGACGACTTGACTGACAGGCTTGTCTGCCACGTCACCGTGAAAAGTAGCCGTTGCCCTCACTGGGTCCCGCCGTCAAGAATCTGAACTCCGAACAGAGAAAGCATGGAGAGAGAGCGAGGTCAGAGAGGGCGGTTTGCCCTTTCCTAATTTAATGTAATCCATGGGCTCGGCCTGGGCCCATGGCCGGATGTCTTTGTAACGGCGACATTGACGTCGTTAATTCTGATTGCCCTAGCAAACGTCCAGCCGTAACGCCGTTAGCGGACCCCACTCTTCACGCGCAGGGTGACGTTATTGGTGAAAATTGCCTAAGAAAGTGAGCCCCGCGGACGGTTGGGAAACGATTAGTTAGTTTCATCTGACCCCCAACATTCTGCATATTGACATCTAGACCCCATGAGTACAGACACTGGATAAACTGCTGGTGCTAAAGTGCGCGTGGGGGGTTGGAGATCTCCTCGGCTCCCGTGTATCGATCCCGAGGCGGGGGGGTGCTGAAAGTGGAGACGGAGACCTGTGACCGGTGTGCACGTGACCAGCAAACATCCCAGGCATTGTGTGGCGATCCCCATGGTAGAAAAGAAAAATCTTTTACTGGGCCGCAATCTCTGCCGTTGATCCCAGTCATCTGATCATCAGCCATGGTGATCACTCTAATTTTCAGTAGTTCCGAGAATAAGTGTTGCCTTTTGGATCCCGAAAATAACTCGGGAAAATAATAATAAAAAAATAGAGAAAATTATACAAAAGTAACGTCCATTATAATAATATAATTATTTTTAAAACTGAATTTAATTTGATATGGTTGGAACCATTTTTTATATACCCGTTTGCAATTTGGTCTTAATATTTCGATTTCTTATTGGTATAGTAATACGTAGCTCGCTATGTTACTTTATTATGTGGCCGCCAAGACTTGTCTTACTAGTCATGCCCGTGTTGCTGGCATTGCAGTCAAACCTAACAGATAAGATTGCCCTAAATATATGAAAAATTATTATTTTCATAAACAAATAATATTTATCTCCATTAATTACACATCTAATCTAATCTAATCTTATCCGATTCAACTACCAATTTTATAAAATCATAATTATATTATGATTATAAATGTCACACTCACCAACTAAAGAGAAATATCTCTTTCTTAATTATATGACCTTCCTTTTTCTCTCCCTCACACATAAACATATATATGTTATGCACTTTTGATATTTATTTATATTAACTTATATATTAAAGTGATCTTTAGAATAATTTTGAGCAATCATTCACTTGTTCTGCAAGTCAAACACAAAACGAGTTCAATTCACAATTTAACTTCATCATTATCGATCAAAGTTTTAAAAGTTGACGATTCTATATTATCACTTGCACACGCGTCTTTTAGATAATTTTTATTGTTAAGTAAGAATTTAGATATTACAAAAATTGTAAATAAATCATAAAAAACCAAAATATCAAAAGTAAAAAGAACAATAATCCAATCTAAAATATTAAAAATAAATCAGTAATATATGTCACATAACATTGATAAAACAACATGAATTTGGGTGAAATTTACACTCACACATACATACCTTTCATGGTGACATCTGAGGGGTATAATTTAATTTAATGCGGGGCGTGGTTCGTCAAAGTTGGCCACTTTGAAAAGAGGCAAGCAAGCAAGCAAGCTTTATTACCAGTGGTCCAACTAATTGGTTAGCAGTTAGGCCAAACAATATTTAATGTTCCTCAAGTGTTCCAATTGAAATTAAGGGTCACTCAAACACACACACCACCTTAATTACCTAGCTATCGTCAAACTTCATGCTCGCCCGCCCTTCAACTTATAATAAATGTTTGATAATAATATTTACGACTTTTTTTGCCGCATTGTGGACGGCACTCCCATGCATGCATAATTTGATTGGAAGTTCAAACCGACAAATCAGATCCAACCATCACAATATATATATAGTTGGTGTGTTACTCACAAATTATAATCCTCTTCCTTTTATTTTCTTTCAAATGACAAGAAGAAATTTAACATTATTATTTTTTTAAGTATGAATTGAATATATATTGAGTGCACACAATACACAAACGTTGGGATCAATCACTAATTAAATTTGCAAGACTTCTACGATTTAACTGATCTAGTTTTCAGCTTCTTATACACCTAAAACAAGAATAATTGTTCCAAAACTAGACTAAAAAGATGTCGCTCCTATAAACAAAAAGATTTGGAGATGGCTCATAGATTGTTTGAGAGTAGTGTAAAATGTTCTATCTAATTGGCTTAGTTCTTCAAGTTTTTTTACATATATTTTTTGGGTTAGAATTTGTGATCATGGAGGATTATGACGTGAATTAGTTGGTCCTACCCATATCATAGAAGATTAGATGATCTCTCCTAGTTTTGAGAGTAAAACGAGTCATTTGGATATGGATTTTTCAATAAGGGTGACTTAACTTGTGTTGGGCTTAGAGAGATTAGGGCATTCGGCTCTAAGAGGATCTAGAGCGCCTATCTCGTATTTTTCTATACTAGACTTAAGTTCATCTATTCTTCAAATTTTAAGGATTGCCATACATTAAGGGTTTATCCTATAAGAATTGTCTTTAAATGAGAGCTTATGGATAAATACTTTAATACTTTTTTTTATAGTAGTTATGCTTTGTAAAGATTATTTATATTTTAACTTAGAAGATATTTTGTTCCTCACATTCTATTCGAACTAGGTTCTTTTGACTTGCTTATTCCCAAGCACTTTTGGAACATAATCCTCTTGAAATCTTGATTTTTCGGTGTAGTGGGTCATTCGATCATCCTATATATACATTGATTGGTGCTTTTGATCTTTAGCATGTCATTAGTGACATGATATTTAGTCTTATATATATATATATATATTTTACTTTTTTAGATATTATCAATTTAAAACCTCTTTTAGAATAAGTTCACATAAATTTTTATGTACTTATTGGCATATTCATTTTGTGTTCTACCATGCCTACTCAACAAATTTACTCAATGCAAACTCGAAAGAATAGAAGTGGTAACAAAAATAAATAAACCACTTATATGTATTTTGTGACATTTGTTATTCAAATTATAATTTGAACCAATCATATTAATGGTTTAATTTGATTTGAAATTAAGTAAACCCTGACTTAAAGGTTAATTTGGCTGAGATAAAAAATAAATAAATAAATGTATTTTTCAGTTAACCCCATTTTCTTCATTGGCTAATGGCAAAATGGGTCCCAGTAAGGAACAGAAGTGCTCTCTCTTTGGGGATGTCTGCTTGCCTTTGCCCTTTGCCTACAGTCCAAGAAATGGAGCCGTCCCTTTCTTCCCCTGTGCCTTCCCTTTCGTTTATTTCGGTGGGAGTGTGGGTCCACCCAATCATTCTCCACCAAGTGTCCAAAGAATCAACCCGGTCCCACCTCTCTATCCCAATCGATGACGTGGCGAGGAGGGCCCCAACACGAGAGGTCACGGCCACCTTTTTCTTCGCTAATGCTCTGAGGTTTTATCCTTCACACGTGGCGAGACCCCACTTTTGGGCTCCCGTGCTCCCGCGGTATCGAATCAACGCCCCGCCACCTCATTTTCAGCGTCCACTCCATTTTGGAATTATTATAAAGAATTAAATAAAATACTATTTAAATATTCGAATCTATATTATTATTTTGTGGGATATAATATATAATATAAAGTGTTAAATTTGAGTGTCTAAATAATATTATTTAAAAATTAAATAGCACACAAAAATAATTGGTATAATTTATTATTTTATGACTCAAGGTTTTTTATTTAAACACTTAAAATATTAAACCCTATGGATTTAAATAAAAAAAATTATTGGATGTGAACAAAAGTAATGAGTCAATAGTGAGATGCTGCATGCATGAACAAGTGAGACTGTTACAATTGCCAGTCCTAACTATTCATTTTGACCAGCAAGCATGAGAAATTCAAATCAAAATTCGGATGCATTTTTTTTTTTTTTTGATGACTAAGTATCCAAGTTTCTTCTGCCTAATTTTGGAGGAGATTAATTTTTCTCTCTAATTTGGTCTTTGGGTAAATTAAATGCGATCATAAATTTATATATTTTCAAGCGGATACGTAATCAATCCTACTAAATGAGATATTTTTATCTCCACTAAAAGTTAATTTCTTGTCATTCTAAAAGAATTTAAGAATTTTACCACTGGCATATTTCGCGAGACATGGGGGCTGCATTTTAATTTAATAAAAAGTACATAGTCAGTAATTCGGATTGGGAAAATTTTCTTGAGAATCAGATATATATTCTCAACAAATCAAGCCAATCACATCCTAAAATTAGGGAATTGACCCTTTTTGCATGCAACCGTCCGTCATGTAAGTAACAGCCATGCAAAAGCAAGCCAATCATGCAGATTTCTTCCTTCCTTCAACTGCTCTCTTTCCTTAATTATTTTTTCTTTTATTATTGATTAGTTAGATTGGTGGAGATGGTGGTTGTTCACACAGCGATATTTGCAGTGGAATTAGTGGAGACTGATATGGAGGTCGCGGCAGTTCATGGTGGAGATGGCGGGTGTTCATGCGGTTTAGAGAGGTTAAATCGACGAAAAAGGGGGAAGGAAGAAGAAGAAGATAGATGGAAGTGGAAGTGCTTGACCTTAATTTCCGGCAGCGGTCGGCAACATTAATCTTGGAGAAGGACTAGCGATGAGAACAGTTGGGTAGATGGATAGAAAAAGAGGTTGCATATATATATCAGATTGATTTGACTTCAAATCAATTGACAAACTGATCCCATGTTTCATGACCAACGATACGAAAGTATACAAATATCACGAGGGAGGGAGGAAAAAAGCAAACCGGCGCCGCCGCTTAATCACCGCGAGCGAGCCGACCACCACCTCCTACTCGATCGTCCATTAGAGTTTAGTGTCTCAATAAATGATTAAATTAAGACGCCTTTTGTCACGAGAATGCAATTAAATTAAATTAAAAATATATATATCATGAAGACGTAATAATAATATAATAAAGCATATTAATTAGAGAGAAGAAAAAACAGGCGTAACGACAAATATTTGTCAGAGGCAATTAAATTAAATAATATTGCAGTGCCTTTCGGTGGGCAACTGTATAAGTTTCTTTACTTAAATAGAATCTGTCTTCCCATTGCAATTAAAATTAGCAGACAAAAGTGATGGCTTTAGGAATTAATATTGCTGCCCTCTATATATAATGCCAAAGCCATCTAATTGATTAATGAAACCAAAAAACTAAAAAATAGAAGAGGATGTAAGTGTAATTAAAATTACTAAAAATTGAGGCCCCTTCTCAGAGCTCTCTCTCTCTCTCAATGATGGTTGCAACAAACGATATTATGGCAACTATGGGGTATGGGGTGGTGAGCGAATAGGCTATACATATATATAATAATGACAATATTAATACTAATAATAATAAATAAAATTAGAGGATGTGAAAGGGACATTGAGATCTCTCTGGTCTCTGCAACATGCAGAGGTGGGGGTGGGTTGATGGTGGTGGCAATGGATGGACAGCTCTTCTTGTTTGTTTTTATTAACAAAATCTAATTTGGCCCTCCCTGTGTAGGCCCATTCCTATCTTTTTATTCCCGACCACATCAAACGCATGCATGAGACAATCTCTCTCTCTCTCTCTCTCTCTCTCTCTCTCTCAAACACATGCCTAACCCAATATTTAAATGTAAACAGACTTAATTATAATGTTAAAGGATATTGACAATAATAAGACGTTGGATATATGATTTTAATTTCGGTTGAATGTAGGAGAAGATGAGTAATGGATGCCTTAGCGAGGAGAGCAGTTGAAATAAAAAAATAAAAAAAAGAGTATAGTAAAATGATGATAGATAAATATCGTAAAAAAAAACTTTATATATAAGAATATTCTTAACATGACATAAAATATAGAAAGGCTTTATAAAAGATTTTCTATAAATAAATGTAATTAGAGAGTTAGTGACTGATGATCTAACCTAGTGAGATCGTGGCTTGTAATTATTGTTGGAGAAGTAGAGCATAAGACATGGATAAGAGTGTAATACCCGGTATTAAATAATAAGAGAATTTTTTAGGATATGGGTCAAAACGATATTTAAGCAAAGTTTCGGGCCTAAGTGCAATATTCGAAACTTAAAACGAAAGACGAATGACTAAGTTAAGATGATCCAATTGAGGAGAAATTGCACAATTAGATGATATTTGATAAAATTAGGGATTTTCAAAGGTTTGAAGTCAAAAGCACGCAATTAGGAGAGTTCGGGCAAAAGTATAGCTTTTGCAAAATGTCAGTGGGAGGTCGAATCGACGAATTTTTCAGAAATTCCAAAAAGAAATGGAAAATATGGAACTAGAGGGTCATCGTGAAAGTGTTGGATAGTTCAAGGGTGTTTAGAAATAGGAGAAAATGCAATTAAAAAGTGACCAGGGGCTAAAATGTAATTTTTGCAAACTTCTTGGGTGTGAAACCGACCGGCCGCCTATGGCCACCGCCGGCCGCTTCTGTGGCATCGGGCAGGTCGCCAAGAGGCTCTAGGGTAGCCTCCAGTCGATGATGGCTTCGTTGGGAGCTTCTATTGGCTGGATTTTGGCCAGATGTGATCGGAAATCATGGCCAAAAGATTTCCGATTTGGCCGGATCTTTCGAGGGCTTAGGCTCGCGATTTGGTGCTTCTCGATTGGTTTAGAGGCTAGATCCGAGCTTAAGGGATAAGGACGAACAAGTTTTGGTGAGTTTTAGCGTCAAAATCGGGTATAAATAGCCAACCATGGCCGAGGGTTTCAAAATGAATCGAGAAAAATTAGGGGCGTTCGGGCTTGAATCGAGGCACAAGGATAATGGGCTTTTGTTCTTAGTGTTCTAAGGATCGTTTCTGGAGCGTTTTGGATCGTTTGGTATAGATTTGGAAGGGTTTCGAAGCTTGGCCGGAAAATCGGAAGCACTGCCGCCGCGACCTGCAACCGCCATTTAAGGTGTTTTCCGGTGATGTTTTCGGGAAATTGAGGGTACCACTGAGATCGCCTCATCGAGATCTTCAAGGCCCCATAGTTGGTTTAGCCAAAGGAAGTCGCCGGAACCGGAGAAGAAGGCCGGAGAAGACGACTGGTGGCGGCGCGTGAATCCCACTCGCGGGAGCTCTAGGTGGCGCGTGAGGGCGCTTGAGGTGTGTTTTTGCTTCGTTTTTAATTCCAAAATTTAGGTTGAATTATTTTAGGAATTATCATGGAAGAAAATTTTGAAAAAAATGATGTTTGGTATTTTTAGTGAATTTCCGAAGGTATAAATGTTTAAAAATTAAATAAAAATAGAGAAATTATGGAAAAAAAATAGAATGTTGATTCCAAAGTTATTAAATGAATAAAATAGGAGTCAATTGGGTCATTGAAAGAGGATTTACACAGTTTTCGAGGTGTGGCACGTTTTTCGAGGCAAAATTCAGACTTTTTCGAATTGAGGTGAGTGGCTTGATTCTAGCTTATCCTTGTCTTGAAAGTGTTTTTAAAATGCTTTGGTGAGTTCTAGTGAGTAACTTTACCCTCCTAGACTTAGCTTATTTTACACGGCCTTTTTACTCACGTTCATTGTGTCAATATTCACTACATTGCATTAACTGTTTATTTTTAAAATGTTGTTGCATGGCGTGTAAACTTTCATATCATGAGGAGTCATGTTTAAATGCATCGTTGGGTCTGTGTGGGGTGATGTGGGGTCTACTTGAGATTGGGATAATGTTAATCCAGGTGAACGGGTGTCACACTGGGGTACTCGAGGGAATAATGTTAAACCAGGTGAACGGGTGTCACGACGGTGCACCCGAGGGATTAACGTTGGACCAGGTGAACGTGTGCCACAGTGGGGCGTTCGAGGGATTAAGCATGTCAGGGTGATATCTCGAGTTAGATATGTCTTGCATGTTGTTGTATGGTATGCCATGCTCGTATGTCTTTCATGCATTGTATATTGTTTCATACCTTCACTTAGATAGTTTATCATCTAACATGGGTTATGCCCCTGGAACATTCAACGTTCCAGTCAGGGATAGCAGCAAGGTCGAGGACAGGATCGAGGAGCCAGTGGTGTATGTTTGATAGTTGTTGTTGTTATAATATTTTGGAAACATTGAAGTTATATGTTGCTTGACGATGTTGTAATAATTAGTATTGATGTTGTATTCATATGACGATATGGGAACAGTTTGTGTGTAACACGTGGTAGGCCACGTCATTTTGTTTAATTAAGTATTCCGCTGTGTTTATATTGTCTCGCTCAGTTAAGATTATGTTATTGTTAACTAAACGAGTAAGACTGAAACTCTCGGGGTTTATATCTGCATGTGGAAATTGTTCTTGAGATCACTGCGGGTGCCGGCTGTAGTTTAGCAACGAGTGTTTCATCTACATGTGAAGATTGTGCTCACAGGCGCCGCGAGTAGCAGACTTGGAAAAAAAAAGAAACCCCGGGTTTTTCCTTATAGTGACACACCTGGCGAGACAGGGTGTTACAATTGGTATCAGAGCCCTAGGTTAAAACCCTAGGATGGTTAAGCTAGGTTATTGAACTTAGCACGGTTAGATTTGTTAACTTAGAATAGGAATAAGGATTTTAGGTAACATATGAAAACTTTAGGAAACACTTGTTTGAGGTTTTTTGAGAAAATCTTTGTGTAATATTAGTAGAAAATGGTGGACCAAGTACTGCTGTCACACTGGGCAAATAGGATTGAAGCTCGAGGAAACCCGCAAAATGAGGACATGAATGTATTTCTGCTTGCAATGGAAGAAATCATAGATGATGTGCCCCCCAGCTATCGACAGTTGGTGGATTTATCAGAGTTTCAGATCGGCTTCCTTATTGATCAGTTTGAGGGAGAATGGAAAACTTTTGCACAGTGGTTGTGGCAAGACTGGGAAGATGACACTCTACGTGAATTTTGCGCAAGAATGAGGAACGAGCATCAAGATCTGCTTGGGGACGTTATGGATGAGGTGGAACAAGCAGAGATTGCTGCAAACCTCGCGAATGAGGTCATAGATATTAGCTCTGATGAGGAATCAGATGAGGAGACTCAGGAAGTTCAAGATGACGACGAAGGACCCCCGGTGGCGTCCGACAGTGATGGGGACCACAAAGAGTCCTGGATCTGGAGGCCAAAGAACTACTGAGCAAGGCCGAAGAAGTGACTGAAGAAAGAAGAGATATGTAGATATAAAATATAATAAGATGTTACGTCTATTTCTTTTTCAGTAGTATTAAGTTGTTCTGTTTTATGGGATAATATAAAGAAATAAAACTGTCTCATTTGTATAGAAACAATCTTGTCTTGTGCATAATTCATTTCCATGATTCACTTCAGATGGTGAATACACGAAGACTTCGAGACGCAGCTCATGTCGAAAGAGGGAGAAAAGAAGAAAATAATTCTGAAGATCGGGGAAATCACAGGAATCACTCAGGAGGAAATCGAAGATATGTCGGAGAATCAAGCTCCAGTGAGGACCGGTTTGAGCGAATGGAGTGATTTTTGGAAAATATGCTGACATACGTGAGTCGAGAGGAGCCTACTCGGCACACGACCACGGCTTTGGAGCGATACCGACATTTGAGACCCCCTGTGTTTAAAGGAAGGACTGGCGATGATCCTAGCGCAGCCAAGTATTGGCTAGAGCAGACCGAGAAACTACTTCAACATCTCCAATGTAGTGAAGAGGAAAAGGTGAGGTGTGCAACCTACACACTGGAGGAAGAAGCAGGCCGGTGGTGGCAGTCTACCGAGCGTTCATTAATAAGGTCTCAACAGGAACGTGAAGCTGAGAACGAGGATGCACCAATGTATACTTGGGCGGGATTCAAGGAAGAGTTTAACGCCAAGTACTTTTCTAAGAGTTGGAAGGAAGAAAGAATCTAGAAATTTATGAGGCTTAAGCAGACATATGAGATGACTGTGAATCAGTATGATAATCGGTTCATTCAACTGATTAAGTACGTGCCCATGTACGAGATTGACGAGAGTCAGAAGGCACAAAAGTTTGTTTCAGGATTACAAGGACATCTTCAGCAAGTTCTGAGTGGATGGGACATTGAAACTTACAAAGAAGCATTACACCGAGCTTTAACCATTGAGAGAAATCTGACACGAGCCAAGATCATCAAGACATAGGAAGGAAGTAAAAGTGGTAAATCAGGCAGTCCGACGACTCAATCAAGGGATGATGGGAAATGCCCCCGGTGTAGGAGAAAACACCCTGGGAAGAGGTGTGTCTTGAGGTGCTATGGATGCGGCGAAGAAGGTCACATCGGGAGAAACTGCCCAAAGATCAAAGCAACACCCCAGGCTGGGTATCAGGGAAAGGTGGTGTGTTATAATTGTGGTCAACCGGGGCATATCTCTCACGATTGCTCAAAAAGACAAAAGACGGAACCACCAAGTGGAAGTACACAAAATGTCCGTCCAGGCCTAGTGTACAATCTGACTTGTGAGGACGCTGAGGCCGATCCTGCAGTTATTGAAGGTACACTATTCTTCTCGAATATTCCAGTTCATGTTTTAATAGATCCAGGTGCTACGCATTCATTCGTGTCGCATGCATCAGTAGAAAGTTTACAACTAGAACCTAGGGAATTGGGTTATCAAATGGTAATAGCCACTCCTATGGGTTCAACTCTAAGAACTGCGGTAGGGTGCCGCGAGTGTATTTTTAGTATGGGATCAGAAAATTTCAAGATTGATTTAGTGGTGTTAGACATTCAAGATTTCGACATAATTATCGGAATGGATTTCCTATCACTTCATGAGGCAAAAATAGATTGTAAGAGTAAGACCGTAAGCATACCCAAGCTTAACAGAGAGTGGACTGTGTTCCAAGGTCAAAGTAGGAAGATTAAGAGAGAAAATGACATGACTTTGCATACGCTACAGTCAGCCAAACCCGAATCAGGAAGGAAAAGTCTCGAATTGGAGTCAGTGAGGGTCGTGAATGAGTATCCTAAGGTGTTTCCCGAGGAATTACCAAGATTACCTCCTCTAAGGGAAATTGAATTTTCGATAGATCTTGTACCAAGTACACAGCCAATATCCATACCTCCGTACAAGATGGCCCCTGCTAAGATGAAGGAATTGAAGGAGCAATTACAGGACTTGACCGACAAAGGATTTATCAGACCAAGTGTGTCGCCCTGGGGAGCTCCGATATTGTTCGTGAAAAAGAAAGATGGTACCTTACGTATGTGTACTGACTACCGACAGTTAAACAAAGTAACCATAAAGAATAAGTACCCTTTGCCTAGGATTGAGGAATTGTTTGACCAACTTCAAGGAGCTAGAGTATTTTCTAAGATAGATCTTCGGTCAGGGTACTATCAAATGAAGATCAAACCGGAAGATGTACCCAAGACTGCATTTCGGTCACGGTATGGTCACTACGAATATCTAGTGATGTCGTTTGGATTGACCAATGCACCTGCTGCATTTATGGATTTAATGAACCAAACTTTTAGGCCTTACCTAGACAAGTTCGTGATAGTGTTCATAGATGACATTTTGATATACTCTACAAGTGAGATTGATCATGAAGAACATTTAAGGATAGTTTTGCAGACTTTAAAGGACCATAAGTTGTACGCCAAATTCTCGAAGTGTGAATTTTGGCTTACTCAAGTGGCATTTCTTGGACACATAATTTCTGCAGAAGGTATAGCTGCCGATCCAGCAAAGATAGAAGCAGTTCAAAAGTGGCAAGCACCTAAGACCATTGGGGAAATCCGAAGTTTTCTTGGACTAGCAGGGTACTACAGAAGATTTGTAGAAGGATTTTCAAAGATATCTGCTCCACTTACTCGATTGACACAGAAAGAAGTTAAATTTGAATGGGACGACAAGTGTGAGCAAAGTTTTCAGGAGCTTAAGACGCGATTAACTACGACACCTATTTTAGCAATGCCAACGGAGTCAGGAAAGTTTGTGGTGTATAGTGATGCTTCGGGGATAGGGTTGGGATGTGTTCTAATGCAAGATAAGAAAGTAATCGCTTACGGGTCTCGGCAATTGAAGAGACATGAGCAAAACTACCCAACTCACGACTTGGAATTAGCAGCCATAATTTATGCTTTGAAGTTGTGGAGGCATTACCTTTATGGAGTACAATTTGAGATTTTTACAGACCATAAAAGTTTGATGTACATATTTTCTCAGAAGGAATTAAACATGAGACAAAGAAGATGGATGGAGTACTTAAAAGATTACGATTGTACCATTTCCTATCATCCAGGAAAGGCTAACATAGTTGTAGACGCTCTTAGCCGAAGAAGCTCCGAGATTGTGGCTAACATGATGATTGAGGAATTTAGCCACCTGACAGTAGGTGTTAAGCCTAAACCAATCAAGGGATATTTGGCAAATCTGACAATTCAACCTGATGTGATAAATCAAATCAGATTAGCTCTGCAATCAGACACTAGAAGAAATCAGTGGTTAGACGAGAACGATCAAGTTAAGGCAACTGAATTTAGTTACCATGATGGTATACTTCGATTTCAGGGAAGAACATACATGCCAAGGGATCAAAGTTTAAGACAAGTTATCTTGAGAGAAGCTCATCGGGCAAGATACACAATACACCCAGGATCCACAAAAATGTATAAGGATCTTAGGGAAATTTATTGGTGGCCAGGAATGAAAAAGGACGTGGCACGGTACGTGGCACAATGCGATACCTGTCAACGTATCAAAGTTGAGCATCAGCGTCCGGGAGGAAAGTTACAACCATTGGATATTCCCGAATGGAAATGGGATCACGTCACTATGGATTTTGTGACCAATTTACCTCGAAGTCCCAAAGGAAACGATGCTATTTGGGTAGTAGTGGATCGACTAACCAAGTCGGCACATTTCTTACCTATTAAGATAGGGCAACCAACTCATGCTTTGGCTCAGCTATACATTGAGGAAATAATACGATTACATGGAATACCTGCAAGTATAGTGTTAGATCGAGACCCACGATTTACGTCAAGATTTTGAGAAAGTTTCCACAAGTGTATGGGAACACAATTAAAGCTCAGTACAACTTACCACCCCCAGACTGACGGACAGTCCGAGCGGACAATCCAAACGCTCGAAGACATGTTGAGGGCATGTATTTTGGAATTATCAGGAAGTTGGGAGAAACATCTACCGTTGGTAGAATTTGCCTACAACAACGGGCACCACAGCAGCATTGGAATGGCTCCTTACGAGGCATTATATGGGCGAAAATGCAGAACACCACTCTGTTGGGTAGAAACTGGAGAGGTCGGATTAATTGGACCTGAGATTGTTCAGACTACTACCGAGAAGATTAAGCAAATACAGGAGAAAATGAGGACAAGTCAAAGTCGTCAGAAATCGTACGCTGATCGACGAAGGCGAAACCTGGAATTTTTGGTCGGTGACAAGGTATACTTGAAAGTCTCTCCATTTAAATCCGTGATTCGAGGAAAAAGAAAAGGGAAATTAAGTCCAAGATACATAGGACCCTATGAAATTTTGGAGAAAATTGGACTAGTGGCTTACAGATTAGCTTTACCTGTGGCATTATCAAACATCCACAACGTGTTTCATGTGTCTCAACTACGGAAACATGAGCCAGACCCTACGCAGGTACTTCGGAATGAGACCATTGAGATACGAAATGATCTAACATACCCTGAGGAGCCAATTTGAATCCTAGATCAAAGGGATCAAGTCTTAAGGAACAAGGTTATTCCCTTAGTAAAGGTACTATGGGGCAATCATGACGAAGAAGAGGCAACTTGGGAACGTGAAGAAAAAATGAAGATTTCTTATCCGCATTTATTTTGATATTGTAAGTTAGTAATTTCGAGGACGAAATTTCTTTTTAGAGAGGGAGGATGTAATACCCAGTATTAAATAATAAGAGAATTTTTGAGGATATGGGTCAAAACGATATTTAAGCAAAGTTTCGGGCCTAAGTGCAATATTCAAAACTTAAAACGAAAGACGAATGACTAAGTTAAGATGATCCAATTGAGGAGAAATGGCACAATTAGATGATATTTGATAAAATTAGGGATTTTCAAAGGTTTGAAGTCAAAAGCACGCAATTAGGAGAGTTCAGGCAAAAGTGCAGTTTTTACAAAATGTCAGAGAGAGGTCGAATCGACGAATTTTTCAGAAATTCCAAAAAGAAATGGAAAATATGGAACTAGAGGGTTATCGTGAAAGTGTTGGATAGTTCAAGGGTGTTTAGAAATAGGAGAAAATGCAATTAAAAAGTGACCAGGGCCTAAAATGTAATTTTTGCAAACTTCTTGGGTGTGAAACCGACCGGCCGCCTATGGCCGCTGGTGGCCGCTTCTGTGGCATCGGGCAGGTCGCTAAGAGGCTCTAGCGTAGCCTCTAGTCAAAGATGGCTTCGTTGGGAGCTTCTATTGGCCGGATTTTGGCCGGATGTGATCGGAAATCATGGCCAAAAGATTTTCGATTTGGCCGGATCTTTCGAGGGCTTAGGCTCGCGATTTGATGCTTCTCGATTGGTTTAGAGGCCAGATCCGAGCTTAAGGGATAAGGACGAACAAGTTTTGGTGAGTTTTAGCGTCAAAATCGGGTATAAATAGCCAACCATGGCCGAGGGTTTCAAAATGAATCGAGAAAAATTAGGGGCGTTCGGGCTTGAATCGAGGCACAAGGATAAGGGGCCTTTGTTCTTAGTGTTCTAAGGATTGTTTCTGGAGCGTTTTGGATCGTTTGGTATAGATTTGGAAGGGTTTCGAAGCTTGGCCGGAAAATCGGAAGCACTGCCGCCGCGACCTGCAACCGCCATTTAAGGCGTTTTCCGGTGATGTTTTCGGGAAATTGAGGGTACCACTGAGATCGCCTCATCGAGATCTTCAAGGCCCCATAGTTGGTTTAGCCAAAGGAAGTCGCCGGAACCGGAGAAGAAGGCCGGAGAAGACGACTGGTGGCGGCGCGTGAATCCCACTCGCGGGAGCTCTAGGTGGTGCGTGAGGGCGCTTGAGGTGTGTTTTTGCTTCGTTTTTAATTCCAAAATTTAGGTTGAATTATTTTAGGAATTATCATGGAAGAAAATTTTGAAAAAATGATGTTTGATATTTTTAGTGAATTTCTGAAGGTATAAATGTTTAAAAATTAAATAAAAATAGACAAATTATGGAAAAAAATAGAATGTTGATTCCAAAGGTATTAAATGAATGAAATAGGAGTCAATTGGGTCATTGGAAGAGGATTTACACAGTTTTCGAGGTGTGGCACGTTTTTCGAGGCAAAATCTGGACTTTTTCGAATTGAGGTGAGTGGCTTGATTCTAGCTTATCCTTGTCTTGAAAGTGTTTTTAAAATGCTTTGGTGAGTTCTAGTGAGTAACTTTACCCTCCTAGACTTAACTTATTTTACACGACCTTTTTACTCACGTTCATTGTGTCAATATTCACTACATTGCATTAACTGTTTATTTTTAAAATGTTGTTGCATGGCGTGTAAACTTTCATATCATGAGGAGTCATGTTTAAATGCATCGTTGGGTCTGTGTGGGGTGATGTGGGGTCTACTTGAGATTGGGATAATGCTAATCCAGGTGAACGGGTGTCACACTGGGGTACTCGAGGGAATAATGTTAAACCAGGTGAACGGGTGTCACGACGGTGCACCCGAGGGATTAACGTTGGACCAGGTGAACGTGTGCCACAGTGGGGCGTTCGAGGGATTAAGCATGTCAGGGTGATATCTCGAGTTAGATATGTCTTGCATGTTGTTGTATGGTATGCCATGCTCGTATGTCTTTCATGCATTGTATATTATTTCATACCTTCACTTAGATGGTTTATCATCTAACATGGGTTATGCCCCTGGAACATTCAACGTTCCAGTCAGGGATAGCAGCAAGGTCGAGGACAGGATCGAGGAGCCAGTGGTGTATGTTTGATAGTTGTTGTTGTTATAATATTTTGGAAACATTGAAGTTATATGTCGCTTGACGATGTTGTAATAATTAGTATTGATGTTGTATTCATATGACGATATGGGAACAGTTTGTGTGTAACACGTGGTAGGCCACGTCATTTTGTTTAATTAAGTATTTCGCTGTGTTTATATTGTCTCGCTCAGTTAAGATTATGTTATTGTTAACTAAATGAGTAAGACTGGAACTCTCGGAGTTTATATCTGCATGTGGAAATTGTTCTTGAGATCACTGCGGGTGCCGGCTGTAGTTTAGCAACGAGTGTTTCATCTACATGTGAAGATTGTGCTCACAGGCGCCGCGAGTAGCAGACTTGGAAAAAAAAAAAAAAGAAACCCCGGGTTTTTCCTTATAGTGACACGCCTGGCGAGACGGGGTGTTACAAAGAGAATACTTTAAAGTTTGTTAAAAGTTAAGGTAGTGTTCTTTTTATCATTTTCAGTAAGTTTTAAGTTTTTAATTTTTTAAAATATTTAAAACACATTTATTTTACTATTTTTAAAAACATATTTTTAAAAATAAGAAAATATTTTATAAAGAAAACTCAAAAGTTTTAGTTGTTTTGGATGTTTTTAGCTAAAACATGTTGAAAACACCAAAACATGGAAAATATTTCCCCCTCCCCAATCTCGCACACAGATCTATCGTCTCTTTCTCTCTCTCATCTTTTATCTCTTTTCTCCTCTCTTTCCTTTCTTCTCAAGGCTCAACCATTGACTGCACACACCATCGTCTTCATGGCTACGAGTCGTCATCGACCATGGCAAAGCAATAAAGACCAATAGCCATGGTGATGCATAAGGCCATGGTTGGTCGAACATGGCGGAGGCGCTTGAAAGGTCGTGGTTGGAGATGACGCGTTGGAAGAGAAAATTGACGACTGATAATGGAAAAAGGCAACATTCACGACCGTGGAGCCTTTGGTTGCCAACAATACGTCATCGGCCATGACAATGACCCTGATCCCTATACCGACAATATCGCAACAGTGAAGAAGCAAACCCATAGTCATATTGCCCATCAGCCACGTTGGCCAGTGGCAATTGACAATGAGTTTTTCAATTTTGACCAAAACTTAAAAATCAAATCTATGAAAATTCAACCGTTAAATTTGACTCATTTTTGTATATGTTAACCCCATTGACTTGACATTTCTAATGGTAGGCTCTAATTGTGTGAATTTCTAGCCGACGATGGTTGTCGACAACGGAGAAGATGCAGGACACTGGAGAGAATAGAAAAAGAAAAAGAAAAAAAAATTATTCTTAAATTTGAAAAATAAAATTATATATTTATATAAAATTTTAAAAATGTAGTATATCTATATTATAATTAAAAATATAAGATAATATATAATATATTATTAAGTATATTATACATATTATGTATAATAATATTTAATATAAATTATCGCTCACATGTCACCAATTTATTAATTAAATTTATTATTTTATTTTAATAGTAGAATTTCATTAAAAAAGTTAATTTTATTATTTAATAATCAAATTCATTGAATAAAATATCATAAAATAATTTTTTTCAAAATTTTGAAATAAACTCATTTTTTAGTTTTTTATTTTAAGAAATAGTTTTTTAAAATGACAAAAAAAACATATTTTTAAAAATCTTAAAACATAAAATTAAAAATAAATTTAAAACTAAAACATGAAAAAGAAGGCAGTCTAAAATTTGTAAAGAACTACAAAAGATGGTAATTGTAGAAGAGTCTGAGACCTGAGATGTTAAGTTTCAATTTTGTACAATTGCTAGGTTGATCACTTGTCACATAATTGTGTTAGGTTTGTATAATCTAATTAATGGCACCATAGACCCAAATTGGGTGCTTATAATTTTAAAAAAAAATTGTAATGGTTTGTAAATAAATATGAAAATAATGAATTTTTAACTAAGGAACTGGAAAGAAAAATATGCAAGAGACAACAAAAATTTATCTTGATTCGGCAAAACTTGCCTACATCCACTCCCCCAATTACTCGTTGAAGATTTTATAAATTCCATTGAAAACTTTCTATTTAAACCAAATAGACCCTCTAACATACCACTAAAAAATATAACCTTTTACTCACAATCAAATAGGCCTTCTAGCATATTGATAAAAAAATACAATCTTCTACTTACAATCATGTAAACCCTCTAACTAAACGTTAAAAAATACAAGAACAAAAGATACAACTTTCTCAACACACTCTCTAAAATCTATCTAAGATAAGATTTGAATAAATCTTTACAATACAATAAAACAATGTTGATAGAACAATAAGAGTAAAGAATAAAGCACAATGAAAACTTGAGAATAAATGATATTCAATTTTTAAGCCCAGTTCTCTCTATTTTTTAAAGGAATCGGTCAACAGATACAAAAAACACGGTCAATGGTAACTGATGTAGAATTAGTCGACAGCAATCAATCGAAAACACACAAATCGGTCAGTTGATCGTTTTTAAGAACTGATCGACAGGGTGTATGAATCAGTTGACAATAAGCATGAACCGGTCAACACTTTTAACTTTAGAAGTAAGTGTTTCCTAAAGATCTGTGAAACTAATTTTTATCATCAAAACATTATTAAAATTAATACAACAAATTTATGGGTGAAAGTGTCAATGAAATTATCTGAGTTTTTCTATTTATCCTGTCTAATAATAATAATAATAATAATAATGATAATCAGTTTTAAACTATAGAGTGAATGTGTAAAAAAACCCATTTCGCCCTTGCATAGTGTTAATGCAAGAGCAAAACGAGCTTTTTGCCCATCCACCCTACAATTTCTGCTTGAAATTTCAAACCATCTCTCATTAATGCATTGATCTTAAAATGTAACATATGGTATGGATTGCCACTTGAATATTTTCTTTTTCTCAAAAAAGAAGGAACAATCATACTTCTAGCCTAAGGATGGTTATTAACAGCTAGCATGAGAATGGTTTGGGTAATCAATCCAAAAGATTATCAGGATCAAGGATTTCTTGGACCCCATTGATTTGGCTTCTGGCCAACAATCCCTTTTTCCACTCTGATGATATTACTCTTTAAGCATTCAATTTCATTCTTTCTTGGATCAATTACATCTTATCACACTTGCTTTATCAACACACACAACAATAGATACTCTTATCATCATATCTTGGATTGGATTTCTCTCTCTCTCTCTCTCTCTCTCTCTCTCTCTTGAAAGAAAATGAAAGCATATCTTGAGAACTTCTTATTTCTCTAGTACCCCCCAAAAGGAAAAAATATCTTGTGAACATATATGCATGGTTCATCTTGAGATTAGGGTTCTGAGTTGTTGCCAACTAGGCTTTACCAAAAACAATGTAATTATCTTATCTCACAACTGTGAACAACCAAGCCCAGTGGGGATAGGAGAAGGTTCCTTTGGCCACATTAGCCATAATGATAAGTACTTATATGAATTTTTTGTTTTTTTTTTGTTTTTTTTGTAAGCAACATCTGAACATAAAAATTCTATAAAAATATTATTTAGATAACGTAAAGAAATCATTTTCCAAGTGCATTTATGATGGCAACAGGAGCCAAGAGGCTCTTAATGGGGATGGAGGAGTGGGAATATAGTGGCCCCCCACAAGGTAAAATGTGATATATGAGGTGCTGATGATGATGAAAGTTGCAGCGCCTCGAGGCACTGGCTAGATGCGGAGATAGAGAGGCCTAGAGAGTGTGATTTTGGGGCAGGCACCGGCTCTATTCCCATGATTGCACAGCTTGGCTTGGTTTGACAAAAAAATTCCACCACCACGCACCAAACTCGTCATCATTTGTGCCCCTCTCCCCTCACTTTCAAATCCTTCTCTACATCATTGAAATGGTCCCTCCATCAATCTTTAAAGATTGTCCTCGCACAAGGTATAAGAGATTATAGTAATCTTTGTTACTATTAAAGTTTTTTTTTTTTTTTTTAAGTGAGTTCATATATGAATTTTTACGCATTATTTGTAAACCCTTATTTATAAATTTTAAAGTGAGTTCATATGTATCTAATATACATTATTTGTAAGCTAGTATATGTACATGATAAATGAGAAGATACACATATAAAGGATGATATAGCTGCGGGTTCCAATCCACTTGTGAATGGCAAGCAATCGGCTCATTTTTTAAGGATGGGCAATATCATCAAACAGATTAAAATATGTGTATATAAGGTCATTTTTACTTTATATCATCGTGATTTAGTCCAGTATTAGGCTATTGCTTTGGATCAATAATTTTTGTATCCTTTGTTTGTCTAGGTATGCTCAGTATTTCTTGTACATTTTGATCAATATATACATTTATTTATCAATAAAAGAAAAAGGAAAGGAGAGAAATGGTACCCTTGGTCAAGCAAGTTCCTAATAGTTTCCTGATCCCCATCCTTGAGAGCTTGAAACTTTTACAATATTTGACATGAAAATGAAAGGAGGGTTAAGAATTTGTGCATTGATTTCCAAACCAGATCAGTGGAGGAACTGATCAGATGTTCAGATCCACAAGTCAATCTGGGTAGTGGGCACCGAAGCTAAGATAGAACAGTACTCACAATAGGCAGAGATCCAAGGCTTGGATTCTAGGAGTCCCAGTTAGCTTTGTATCTCACAAAAAAGCAGCACCAGTCAAAAAGGAAAAAAAGAAACCCAACTTTTCTTGGCTGCTTTTCAACTTGGTTTCCCCAAAATTTTCTGCCGGGGCGAACAGGTCTCCCACTGTCAGCAGGTAAAGATGAACAGGCTTTTTGTAGTTATTCCCATTGGTTTCCCAAATTGTCGAAGGCAATAACAGTGGGGCGTGGATAAAGGAACCGAGGGATAGAGAACCAAAAAGGGCAAACTATCATTCACTTGCCCTATCATTCACTGTATGTAAGCATTATTCTCTCTCTTTCTCTCCTATCATTCACTGTATGTAAGCATTACTCTCTCTCACTCTCTCTCTCTCTCTACATAGGGACAGAGCCAGGTACAGCCAAGCATGTGTAACTGATTTTTAAAAAAAATTCTATTATATATAATAATTTAATATTTTTTTTTTCTATATGCTCACCTAAAATTTTTATAAAATTTTAAATTTTAAATATATTAGTCAATGGAGATAAAATTGTTGAGTGATTGCCTCTAACTATCGAAAACCACCGACCAAGATGGTCAGTAGCGATTGCCAATTCGCTTACGTGCGTTGGATTTGGTAAAAAATTTAACTTTAAATATATAAAATTTAACTATTAAATTTTGTTGATTTTTGAATATGTTGACTAATGAGAATAAAGGTGTTGGACGATTTTCTCTTGTTACCGAAAACTACCTGTCATGATAATTGGTGGTGACTGCTAGTGCACTTTTTAGTACTAATCAAAAATTAAAAATAAAATATATAAAAATTTGTCTTACTTTTTTTTTTTTATGTATGTTAATCTCATTTGACTATTTTTTTAACAGTATTTTAATTAAAGAGATTATTTTTTTTATTTTTTATTACAAATTTATCAATGACATTTAAAACTATTGACATTTTCTGTCACAAAACTTGACAAGATTCAACTATGCACTTAAATTGAAGATCCATTATTGAACGACAATTTATTATGAAACTTATCATGATTCGATTGCACAATCAAATTGACGATTAATGATTGAAAAATAATTTAATTATGTATATTAAATAATAAATATTTAATAAAATTGATAATAATGTTATTATGCGACGTTATTAAAATATAAAAATGCATCTATTGTATAATTTATTGATATATTTTTTTAATATTATATTATTTTAAAATTTTTTATACTAATTAATTTTTATCCACCATAGTTAAAATTTCATATATCAATTCAGATCTTTGAATTTAAATTTCCACTCAAAGACAGCTAAAAAAAACAAGGGGAATCTTGCGAGAAAATGTTATAACTTGTATCTCAAAAAACCAAACCCTGACTAATAAAAGTATTTTATAATACAATTTTGTAAGTACAAAGTTGCGGATTTTAATTTTGAAACCCATTAGTACTGTGATGATAATGTTCAAATCGTTTTTATTAAACTAGTATTATTTTTTACTTTTTACCCAAATAACATCAAACTTGATATATTTTCAACAAAGTAATATTAAATGTTATCAGAATTTACACAAAAGAGGCCCACTAATGAGTTTTTCAAACTTCTCTTTATCAAAGCAAACAGCTTCTCTTTAGCAAAGCAAACCCACTAATTGCTCTCATCTGATGGTTTTTACATCGCTCCAGTCAGACTAGCTAGTGTGTATTAAAAGCTACTTAAAAAATAGATGCTATTTTAATGCCAATTGCATAAGAACAAAAAGGGCAAAAAATATAACATAATTGAATGAAAAATTCTGTACGTGTACCATTTAAGTAAGGAGACCAATACCAAGCACATTGTTATCAAAGTAGACTCAAATGTGTGAGAACACATTTTCTAATTCTTCATAATCTCATGACAATGTAGATTCAAGTTAGATTCATATTCTACCCTATAGAGTGGCCTTAACGGTCAGGTGGAGAGTAGGGCTAACTTGGTCCCCAAGTTCAAATTTTCCTCCAACACAGCCGTTGGTAGATAATATTCGAGTATACCTGTCACTAAAGAGGTGTGGTCGCAGAGCGTCCACAAAGCAACATCATCCCAAGTTAGATTCATATTCTTCTAATACTAGAAAAATAAAAAAAAATTCAACAAGCCCACTTGGGAGAGCACACATGCGGTTGGGTACACCAAAATGGATTGGGTTGTTGGACCATTGATTCCACAATAGGAAAAAAGAAAAAGAATCTGAAACTTATCACGGCACTAAGAACAAAAAAAAAAAAAAAAAGCAACCTTCATGCAGCGCCACTATTCACTTTACGAGTGTTCACGAAAAATTGTTTCTGTACGCAATATTGCCCTTTTTGGAAAGTACCATTGTGACCAAAACTCATCCTCTCATCGCAGCATTGCAAGCAAAGAAAAATCCTAGAATTTCTTGTTGAATCCTAAACAAATAAACAAAACAATGGAACCATTCTATGAGCTTACCGTGTGGAGGCAGACCTGGATTGCTTCACGTGCGAAGGAAAACCTAAAACTTCAAGGCAAATGATCCAAGAGCACTAGATAATCATGCAAGATTACATATTTTCAACACATCTTCTCCAAAGCCGTAGTAAGCTTTAGAGTTTTCACAAAGGCTTTGTGCAGTCAATTGGTGACACCTATTAAAGACAAATATCAGATACCCAGAAATCCAGGAATCTTTACAGATGAGAAACTCGGCACGGTGAATCATAAATATGAAACGAAGACAAGTATATTCCCTAACATGGAATGATCATAATTAGCTAGCTGTCAACGATAACAAGAGACTGGAATTTGTTCCCATTAGTGCACCATCCAATACTGTTCAACAGTTCATTTTTCTCTTTCGTACATTCATAACTTACAAGAACATCACAGTATTGGAGGAGAGAGACCAGAGTGAAATCCCTGATCCAGTTGCTTTTCCCCACTTAGAATCAAGGCTTGGTGGAATCATTTCAACATTTTTCACTAACATGAAAAGGGTAATCAACTAAGGAAAAAATAAAAAAGGAAAAAAATGAGTATGTAAACAAACCTTGTGAAAGATGAATGCTGTCATAAGCCACATGACTTCGCCGTAGTGGTGGGCTGCTATCACTCCGGGATAATCCCAGTTAAAATAATCCAAGACGAACATGGGCTTAATTATCAAATAAAGATTTCTCAAGATTTCAAGCTAAACTGGCTGCAAAATGCAACATACAGGCCAATTAACCAGCACAGCTCAGATGTTCACCTATTTGGAAACAAAGGACATTGTAGGACTCTCGCCCATAAGTGCTAGCTGAAAGTAATTTCTTGAGCTCATGGGATCCACCAATGTGGGATAACATGCGTCCTAACAAGTTCTCCTCCTTTAGGTCGTAACATACTAGGCTAGAAATCTTGTATCTCAATCTGAACCAAGTTAGTCTCAATTCTCAAACACTCATGAGCTACACCCACTTACTAAAAGGTAACTTTTGAACTCATAAGACGAAATAATATACCTAAAATCTCCCTTATAAACTACAATGTGATATTGGGTCCTGACAGTAAAAGGCCACTCTCCCTTCATAAAACTCTGAATTAGCTATATTAGATTGTAATCTGGGATTTAGATTCAGGATGATGTACAAGTTAGCTGATGGATGTGTGACTTTGCATTGTCTCCTTTTACTGAACCATCTAACCTCGCAACAACAATTCAACATGAGTGAATGTGTAGAACCAAATGAAACTTACATTGCTATGAAATTCAGAGAGCTCATTGTAGTTAATCCTCCTTTCGGTCCCTTCATTCTAATGCTTTGGAGGGTTTCAAAATACAAAGTAGCCCAAGACTATGGACAAAATAACTTCCAGGCAGTGTTCTAAAATGCGCTAGGTGTTAGTTGGGCGCCAGACTGAGGCCTAGCGCCTAGGACACCTAGGTGGACTGTTTTCTTTTTTTAAATTTTTTATATATATAAACAGATTATATATATATAATATAGGTTTATATATATAAACTGATATATATATATATAAATTATAAACTGATATTATATATATATATAAATTATAAACTGATATTATATATATATAAATTATAAACTGATATTATATATATATAAACGGGTGATAGCTATTACCGGAGGGTGGAGGAAGAACAGTCGCGAGAGAGACGTCTACCAACAGTGACCAAGGGGCCAAGAGAGACAACTGGGGGCGACAGCCAAGGGACCAAGAGAGATGACTAGCGGCGTCGACAACGTCGGCAGAGTCGGAGAGAGCTTTCAAAGAGGCGATTGGCGGCGGTGGCGTGCGATGAGAGAGGTTGAGACAGAAAGGGCAAACAACGATGGCAACTCCGCAAGAGATGGTCAGTGGCAATGCACGAGAGATAGAAGGGGAAAACGACAAGAGAGAGAAAGGGTAAGGGGAAACAAAAACCTAACATATAAAATGGATTAGGCAGCCGATTAGGCCATAATCGGCCTAGGTGTTTCATGCGGCCAGGCGGTCGCCCGGTACCGATTAGCCAGGCCGGTGCCTAAACAGGCCAATTAGGGCATAAGAAAATGTATGAACAAAAAAGTATTCTCAATCAAGCATTCTTCCTAAAAGAAAATGTATTCTTCCAAGTATTCTTCCTAAAAGAAAATGTATGAACAAAAATGTTAAAACAAACAAGCAACTGATCATTAATGTTGCAGTCTTAAAAAAAAAATCCCAGTGTTATTGAAATGCATCTCAATCAAGCTGTGTTAGGGCTAGTTGGCAACTTAGGAACATATAACCTTGACATCATGCCAAATAGGCCTGTGATGATGAACAAGGATTGTCAAGAGGGAAAATGTCTAAAACCAATTTACATCATTAGACTAGTTGGTGATTCTACCTGCAGTGAGTCATTGTCTCATTCTGTCCCATCCACACAGTATCTATTGCTCAAATGAGTAAAGATCAACTTGGGAGCAAAAGATTGTAGTATTAACATTGCACTCAAGCATGGCAAGAAAACAGCAAGAACGCTAGCAGGCAACAGATTGTAGTGCTCCCACAAGCTTTCTCATAACCAACGTGATTAAAACAAAGCATCATCTATGTATTTTCTAGCAACGGGATGGATAGTGTTTGCTCTTCACCTTCTTCGGCATCCACAAGTCTATTTGACCCAAAAAAGGAAAAAACAAGAAAGATTTTGCTTAACACAGAACCCCTACTGAGGTTAACAACCAACCTCAATAATCTGTGTAAAGCTTAGGAAATAAACCTAGCTTTTAATGTGTATAAAATCACTTAATTAAATCCATAAAGTATACACCTATATATATATACAAATACAATGGGCCAAAGACTCTATCATAGGATAAACCCTAGACTATAATCCATATAACTCAACACTTCTCCTCAAGCTGGAGCATATATATCATATGCGCCAAGCTTGCTACAAATATACTCAATTCGAGGACCCCTGAGAGACTTAGTGAAGACATCTGCTAACTGGTCATTGGAATTGACAAAATCTGTGGTAATACAACCAGATAAAATCTTCTCTCGGATGAAGTGACAATCTATCTCGATATGTTTGGTCCTCTCATGAAAGACTAGATTGGAAGCAATATGTAATGCAGCTTGATTGTCGCAAATTAATCTCATATGTGATATCTCCCCAAACTTGAGCTCCTGAAGTAATTGTTTTAACCAGATAAATTCACACGTTGCCAAGGCCATAGCACGATATTCTGCTTCGGCACTCGAACTAGCAACAACCTCATGCTTCTTACTTTTTCAAGATACTAGGTTTCCTCCAACCAGAACACAATATCCTGAAGTAGATCGTCTGTCAGAAGGAGAACCTGCCCAATCAGCATCAGAATATCCGATTACTCGAGTATGACCTTTGTCCTCATACAATAGTTCTCTACCTGGAGCTCCCTTAATATACTTGAGAATCCGAACTACCGCATCCCAGTGGCTATCACAAGGAGACTGTAAAAACTGACTGACAACACTGACTGAGAAAGAAATATCTGGGCAAGTGATAGTGAGATAATTAAGTTTTCCGACTAGCCTGCGGTATCTTCCAGGATCGGCAAAAGTCTCCCCCTGTCCTGGTAAGAGCTTGACATTAGGGTCCATAGGAGAATCTATAGGTTTACAATCAAGCATCCCAGTTTCTTCTAGAATGTCTAACACATGCTTCCGCTGAGAGATAACAATACCAGAATTGGACTGAGCAACTTCTATGCCAAGAAAGTATTTAAGTAACCTCAAGTCCTTAGTTTGAAAATTATGGAAAAGATGTTTCTTCAACTGAATAATACCATCCTCATCATCACCGGTAATAACAATACCATCCACATAGACAACCAAATATATACACCTCCCTTGTGATGTGTGTTTATAAAAAACCGAATGATCAGACTCACTACGAGTCATACCAAAGTCTTGAATGATAGCACTGAAACGACCAAACCAAGCTCGAGGAGACTGCTTCAACCCATATAATGAGCGACGGAGTTTACAAACCTGCTCAGACTCCCCTTGAGCAACAAACCTAGGAGGTTGCTCCATATAAATCTCCTCCTGAAGCTCACCATGTAAGAAGGCATTCTTAATGTCCAGTTGATACAACGGCCAGTGGCGCATAGCTGCTATAGAGAGAAACAAATGCACAGAGAGTACATCTTAGCAAGAGGGGAAAAAGTGTCACCATAATCAAGGCCATAAACCTGAGTATATCCTTTGGCAACCAAACGAGCCTTGAGGCGATCAACCTGCCCATCAGGACCCACCTTGACAGTATAGATCCACCAACAGCCGACAAGAGATTTCCTTGGGGGTAAAGGAACCAAATCCCAAGTACCATTGGAATGCAAAGCAATCATCTCATCCACCATTGCTTGTCGCCATCCCGGATTAGAAAGTGCCTCACTAACAGTCCTAGGTACTGAAACAGAGGATAAGGAAGACACAAAAGCACAAAAAGGAGACGAGAGACGGTGATAGCTAAGAAAATTATAAATGGGGTGAGGATTCCGAGAAGAACGAGTACCTTTTCGAAGGGCAATAGGAAGCAGATCCTCAGAAGGCAAGACCGCGGCAGGTGGAGAGACTGGAGCAGGATGTGAAGCAGCAGGAGTCGCTGAAGTAGTAGGAGATGCGGGAGAAGGCGCAGGAGCAACATCTCCACCAGGAGGAGACCGAGGGTGATGACGCCGATGATAAACCTGCAATGGGGTAGATGAAGGAACAGGGAGAATAAGAGCAAGAGGACTCGCGGGAAGAGGGATGGGCCTCAGAAATGGGTTGACACTCGAAATGAGGCGAAGAGTAAAAAGGAGACGACTCAAAGAAGGTAACATCTGCCGAAAGAAAATAGCGGCGAGTGTTAGGAGAATAACACCGATAACCCTTCTGAAGGCGAGAGTAACCAAGAAAAATACACTTGATGGACCGAGCAGACAATTTATCATGACTGGGAGACAGATTATGGACAAAACAGATGCAACCAAAGACACGTGGAGGAAGAATATATAATGGTTGATCAGGAAATAAGAGAGAGTGAGGAATCTGGTGCTAAAGAACCGATGAGGGCATCCTGTTAATGAGATAACAAGCAGCAAGGACAGCTTCAGCCCAAAAGCGAAAGGGGACATGATGATGTAGAATAAGAGTGCGAGCAGTTTCAATCAAATGTTTGTTTTTACGCTCAACAACTCCATTCTACTGTGGTGTATATGCACAAGATGACTGATGCAAGATCCCCTGAGAAGACATAAAGGTAGTAAAGGGAATAGAAAAATACTCAAGGGCATTGTCACTGCGCAATACTTGGACAGAGGTATGAAATTGAGTTTTGATTTCAACACAAAAGGATTCAAAGATTGAGAATAACTCAAAACGATTTTTCATTAAATATAACCATGTGTAACGAGAATAATTGTCGATAAACATTACAAAATATTGAAAACCCAAAACAGACACGACACGACTAGGACCCCAGACATCGGAATGAACTAAAGCAAACGGGGACACAGCCCGATTATTGACACGCTTTGGAAAAGAAGTGCGAAACTATTTTCCAAGTTGACAAGACTCACAATGAAAAGACGACAAACTAGATAAACTGGGGATCATCTTCTGAAACTTGGCCAAACTAAAATGTCCCAAACAATTGTGGAGAAGAGCAGGAGACTCAGTCACCGAGCAAGCAAAAGGCGATGCAGGAAGGTTGAGATGATAAAGACCCAGAGACTCACATCCAACGCTAATCATCTGTCCCGTATCGCGATCTTGAATAGTAACAGAATGATCATCAAATGTGATAGAACAATTTAAGGCATGCGTAAGTTTACTAATCAAAAACAAAATCAAATTCAAAGTCAAGGCCAAAAACAAAATCAAATCCAAAGTCAAGGACAAAAACAAAATCATAGATTAAGGATTGGGTCATGGAACATAGGAACATTAACAGGCAAAGCTATGGAAGTGGTGGATGTGATGATTAGGAGAAAAATTAATATTATGTGCCTTCAAGAGACGAGATGGGTTGGGAAAAAAGCAAAAACTTTATCAGAAGCTGGATATAAACTATGGTACACAGGAACTGATCGAGTGAAAAATGGAGTAGGGATTATTATGGATAAAAGCTTAATAGATGAGGTAGTGGATGTAAAGAGAATAGGGGATAGGATTATTATGGTGAAGATTAGTCTAGGAAGAATAACTATGAATATCTTTAGTACATATGCACCACAAGCGGGGTTAGGTGATGAGATAAAAGCAAAATTCTGGGAGGACCTAGAGGGACTTATACAAATGATACCAAGAGGAGAGAAAGTGATTATAGGAGGTGACTTAAATGGGCACGTGGGTAGAGACGGAAACGGATAGAGAGGTACATGGAGGGTATGGATTCGGGGAAATTAATAATGAGGGTAAATCTATCCTAGATTTTGCTATGGCATATGGGCTCATTATAACCAATACGAGATTCAAAAAACGGGACGAACACTTAATTACATATAAAAATATTAGCTCAAGCACCCAAATAGATTACTTCCTCATGAGACAAGAGGATCGGTTATGTTGTAGGGATTGTAAGGTAATACCGGGAGAGTGTTTGACTACTCAACATAGACTTCTAGTACTTGACGTCCAAGTAAGAAATTGGAAGAGAAAAAATCATATAAAACAAAATCCAAGAATCAGGTGGTGGAATTTAAAAGGGGAGAAACAACTAATCTTCAAAGAAAAATTAAGGGGTAGAAGGGAATGGAATGGAGAAAGACAAACAAACCAAATGTGGAAAGAAATGGCTAATGCTCTGAGAAGCACGGCAAAGGTAGTCCTTGGAGAGACAAATGGTAGAGCCCCTAACCTTAAGGAGTCTTGGTGGTGGAATGAAGATGTACAATTGAAAATTAAAAATAAGAAAACTTGCTATAAAGCGGTATATCAATGCAATAATGAAGAAAATCAAAAAAATTATAAAGAAGCAAAAAAGGTAGCAAAAAGAGCTGTTAGTGAAGCAAGGTCAAAAGCATATGAGAATCTATATAAACGACTTGATACAAAAGATGGAGAAAAGGATATATATAAATTAGCTAAAGCAAGAGAAAGAAAAACACGGGATTTAAATCAAGTGAAATGCATAAAAGATGACAATCAAAATGTTTTAGTAAATGAGGGAGCGATTAAGGAGAGATGGAAGGAGTATTTCACAAAATTATTTAATGATGGTGGTGACACAAGAGTTAGGTTGGGACATCTTAGTAACTCCGAAGGGAATGTGAGCTACGCATTCTATCGACGCATAAGTTCAAATGAAATAAGGCAAGCTTTAAAAAAGATGAAAAATCATAAGGCAGTGGGACCAGATAATATACCAATAGAAGCATGGAAATGCATGGGAGAAGAGGGCATCTCCTGGCTAACGCAACTATTTAACGCGATCCTTAAATCAAAAAAGATGCCAGATGAGTGGAGGAAGAGTACTTTGGTTCCTATATACAAGAACAAAGGAGATGTTCAAAACTGTGAAAATTATAGAGGAATTAAGTTAATGAGTCATACCATGAAACTCTGGGAGAGAGTAATAGAGCAGAGACTTAGAAAAGAAACAAATGTGTCAGAAAATCAGTTTGGTTTCATGCCTGATAGGTCAACAATGGAAGCTATATATTTACTGAGGCGCCTAATGGAAAGGTATCGGGATCATCAGAAGGACCTACATATGGTGTTTATAGATCTAGAAAAGGCCTATGATAGGGTCCCTAGAGAAGTATTATGGAGGGTTTTAGAGAAGAAAGGAGTCAAAATAGCCTATATACAAGCCCTTAAGGACATGTATCATGGTGTAGAGACAAGGGTCAGAACATGCGGAGGGGATACTGAACCATTTACAACTACAATAGGACTGCATCAAGGTTCTGCACTAAGTCCATACTTATTTGCCTTAGTAATGGATGAACTCACTAAAGATATTCAGACAGATGTGCCATGGTGTATGCTATTTGCAGACGACATAGTGTTGGTGGATGAAACAAAAGAAGGAGTGAACACTAAGCTTGAGTTGTGGAGAAACAATTTAGAATCTAAGGGATTTAAATTAAGTAGAAAGAAAACAGAATATATGGAATGCAAATTTAGTAAAAATGCAAGAGTGGATGATGTTATAATAAAATTAGAAGACCAAATCTTACAAAGAAAAGACCATTTTCGATATTTGGGATCAGTGATTCAAAAAGATGGAGAAATTCACGAGGATGTCGCACATAGAATTAAGGCAGGTTGGCTAAAATGGAGAAATGCATCGGGAGTGTTATGTGATGGTAAAATCCCATTAAAATTGAAAGGAAAATTTTATAGGAGAGCTATAAGACCAGTTTTGCTGTATGGCTCAGAATGTTGGGCAGTCAAATACCAGCATGAGCAAAAGACGAGTGTAGCGGAGATGAGAATGTTAAGATGGATGTGCGGACATACAAGAAAGGATAAAATTAAAAATGAAGTTATTCGTAATAAGGTAGGAGTAGTGCCAATCGAGGAGAAGATGAGAGAGACTAGACTAAGATGGTTTGGTCATGTGAGAAGGAGACTAAGAGACGCTCCTGTGAGGAGAGTTGATGAAATGGAACAATTAGTCACAAAAAGAGGTAGAGGTAGACCCAAGAAGACTTTGGGAGAGACATTAAAGTTCGATATGAAGTATATGGATCTAAATGAAGATATGACAAACGATAGAAATACATGGAAGTCTAGAATTCATGTAGCCGACCCCACATAGTGGGATAAAGGCTGGATATGTTGTTGTTGTTGTTGTAAGTTTACTAACAGAGACAAGATTAAAGGGACAATGAGGAAGATAAAAGACAGAATCCAAAGGCAGAGAAGGTAAGGGTTTGGCAGTGCCAATAGCTTTAGCAACCGCTTTGGATCCATTGGCTAATGTTACAGAAGGTAAAGAACTAGAATTAGAAAAATGAGAGAACAAATGGGGATTACCAGAGATATGGTTCGAAGCACCTGAGTCCAGGACCCATGGTCCCAAAGAGGAAGACTGAGCGAGATAGACAGTGGAATCACCAGAGTGGGCAACAGAAGCAACTGTGGATGAGGTTTGCTAGGACGTCTTATATTTGAGATACTCATCATAGTCAGCCCCAGTGAGAAGGACAGATTGCGATGGAGGACCATCAAAGGACTCAGATCGAGAAACATCAGCATGAGCAACATTAACACAAGGAGGGCGGCCATGCAACTTATAACACTGTTCCTTAGTATGCCCCACTTGTGACAATAGTTACATTTGGGGCGTTTGCCCCGATTACCACGATCTCCGCCCTGTTCGCCAGTACCCTGAACCTGAGAAGCCATGACTAAATGATCACCTACAGAAGAGGGAGGCATCGTAGGAACAGATGAAACCCGAAGAAGACGAGAATACACTTCATCCATAGTAGGTACAGTAGGACTAGCAAGAATCTGATCACGAACAGGAGCAAACTCAGGACCAATGGCAACAAGAGTACACACCATGAAGAACTTATCTCGCTGAGCTAGATCTTCTGCAGCAGTCTTACCAACAGGTAATAATGAGTTAAATTCAGTTTTAATAGAGGCCATCCGACCAAGAAAATCAGGAAGAGTCGAACCCTGTTGTCGTAAACTGAGTAGATTAGACACCACTAAATACAGGTGTTGAATGTCATTAGTGTATAACGCCTTGGCCTGAACCCACAATTCACAACACGTGGTATAGTTAGTATAGATTGGATGAAGAGAGGGATCAATTGACTGCCACAGGAGACTACACAACGGAGCATCAGCTCGCTGCCACTTGGGTTTGTTTGTGTTCACATCCTCGGCCTTGATAGTTAGATGATCCTGTAAGTCTTGACCCATACACCATAGTTCAACCGCCTTGAACCAAGAGATATAATTGGAACTACCCATCAACTTCTCAGTAGCAATAGCTGGAGAGGGAGACAAAATACCAAAAAAAGAACCAGATTTACTAGTACCAGCCATGTTGGATAAAAGGGAGCCCTACAAGATCAATAGATCTGAAACCAAAGGGTTAAATAAACCAAAAATAAAGACTAGATGACTCAGCACAAAGAACAAGTGCGCTGGAGCGACGGATGGCAGTGGATGGCAACGAAACCACTTGGGTTGGGATGGACTGAAGGAGGCGAGTCCAATGGTGAAGACGGCGTTGCGATCGGAGCACTGGTGAAAGAGATCGGAGCAAAAACGTCTCTGTGAACAGTGCGAGACAGGCGGCGCGTGGCGGCAGCAACGACGACGATCTTCCGAGGGTCAACAGATCGGAGGCCGGCGAACACAATGGCAGTGGTGGTGTGCGTGATCAGTGGTCAGACGATGAAGACCCGCAGCTGACCAGTAGCGCGCGCGAGAAAAACGCAGCGGTTGGCGACGGCGATGGCACGGCAGGCTGCGGCGGTCGGTGGCGACACGACCGACGGTGTTCGTCGGTGATGTGGGCAGCGGCGGCGGCGGCGACGGCAGCTGCGGCGGCGGCTAGGGTTTGTATGGTGGTTGCTAGGGTTTGTATTAGAAAACTAGGGTTTGTATTTTGACTCTGATACCATGTAAAGCTTAGGAAATAAACCTAGTTTTTAATGTGTATAAAACCACTTAATTAAATCCATAGACTATACACCTATATATATATACAAATACAATGGGCCATGGGCTCTATCATAGGATAAACCCTAGACTATAATCCATATAACTCAACAATCTGAAATATGAGTAACAAATGCTTTACAGATGTTGTTGCTAGTACTAAAAATTCATGACTGCAGTTAAATTTACCATTTGGTTTATTTTATAGCCATTAATTCCATCAAGAATAACAACGTATCAAGCTTTAATCCCACCACATGGGGTCATCAGCTACATGAATTCTAACTCATATCATAACAAAGAGTTTCCCACCATGTTTTTATTGGTCTACCATCTACCTCTATCGCTTCTTCTAAAGACTTGTTCTATTCCCCTCCACTCTCTTCACATGAGCCTCTATTGGTTTTTTTCTCATATGACCAAACCATCTTAAGGGTGTTGTCTTGCACATTTTATCTTCAAAATGAGCCACTCTAGCTATTATGAATAATTTAATTTCTAAAGCTATCTTTTTTTTGTATGGTTGCACTTGCACATCCATCATAACATCCACCTCTTTGTTACATTCATATTTTGCATATATTAGTGCTTTACTGTTCAACATTCTATACCATACAATAAGGTTGGTTTTACAAAATTTCCTTTTAACTTTCACAAAATCTTACAATCACATAACATACTGAGTGCACTTTTCCATTTTAACCATATCGTTTTAATTCTATGGGTAACATCCTTATTAATTTCCTCATCATTTTGGGTTATTGATCTAAGATATTTGAACTGGTGTTTTCATAGGATGACTTGATTTCCAAGTTTTACAAACAAATATATAAAAGAGAGAGTAACACAAATCTTCAATAAAATGTACATTGGCAGGTGAAATGAAAAAAGTACATAAAGAAAGAAAGTCATAAGATCCTTGCAAGGGTGAAGATCTCATTGGAAGTAGGGTGAGATAGAATCTTTAACTGAGCTCCTAGCTCTTAAAGTATAGTGTTCTCTGAAGTTCTCTATGAGTTAAATTAATTCTATAGCCATTTTTCATTTGAAAAGAAGTGCAAGTTTCAACCCCGACCCCCAGAGTGGGGCGGGTAATAAGGTGCAGCTGTTACTTTAGAACCATCATTTTAGACCTTTTTATTTGCTTATAGGGGTTTTTAGGTTTTTATATCTTACAGATTCTTACTATAAGAAATAGCCTATACAACTAACACCTTCAAAATTTCCCCTCTGTCCACCAGAAAACAAATCCATAACTCATAAGTATCTTCAAGGAATTAAAGCAAGAGTAGTGTTTTCATGAATGTTACATGCATTGGGCTTCACAAGGAATTTTTTTCTTGGACAAAACAGCAAGCAAACAAGAAGACAACTCCCCCACAAATGAATCCCAATGCAATCTTGAGGAGCTGCAATCTTGTTCAACGCAAAAGACTACCAAGTCAAGACAGCTCCAGTGTGCATCCTATTGCTTGGGAATATCCTAAGCTTCAAGAAATGGTCCAAGAGTAGCAACTAATCATGCTAGAATAAAATTTTGACTGCAACCCTAGTGCTATAGCTAGTGTTATGTGTTAGGAATAAATTTGTGAGGTACCACTCCAATATTAATAGTATGGAATAAAACAAACACGAAAATAAAATTTAGAACACTTATAATATCAAAATTAGAGACAGATTTAATGTGGTTTGACAAATTGCCTATATCCACAAATGAAGGAGGAACAAATTCACCATGTGAATAATGGATTACAAAAAAAAAAAAAAAAGAAAGAAAGAAAGAAAAAGCATCTCCTTCTCAACCACAAAATCCAATACACCCAGTCTCACAAATTTCACTAAGATACCAATCTCTAAACTACACCACACTAAATGCCCAGCGTTGCAATAGCACAATCAGATATGTGATTCTATTTATAGAGAGAATAAGATAGGCCAGAAATCCTAAACTCATTGATTTTTTATATGAATCCTATCTCTACCATACTTTGATTTGGGTTATCAAAATTTGAATTCAGGGCAATTTCAAGAGCTAAGATTTCATAGTTTTTTATAAATGTCGTGTATTCTTAGTAGGTCATGCTTCTATCAATTCCAAGATTAGACATAGTCAAAAAGAATTCAAAGATAATACACTTAATGAGATAAAAGAATAATATAAGAGAAGAGATGCAATGAATGTGCAATCACCATAATATAGCCAGAAGTTCCAAAAGTGATTCAAACTCCTTTTTATTTGTAGTAAGTAAAATTTATTACATAAGCAATGCCCTAAAGGGTGAATATTATGAATGAAAAAAGGAAAGAAGCAAAAACCTATATATCTACACACATGAAAAAACCACCCAAGAATTGCAAAAAAGAGAAACGGTGATGGATCCACTGGGTAATGAATTGGACTTTCTTAAAATATCAGGGTTCTACCATCTATCTCTTGCTTCATACTACAAATTTGTAGTTTTAGATCACAATATGGGTGTGCAGACTTAGGGTGACATACCAAGTTCATTTGGCATGTACTTCTTAACATTATTCCAGTTCATAGAAGCATCTAAGCTCAACATAGGAACAGTAAACAGATAAAATTTAAAGCACATTGAACAAAACCACATGACACTTCATTGCTACAAAATTTTCACAGTACTGACAGTGGCTAATCCTTCTTTTCATACCCTCATTCTGATATTTCAAGGGGTTTCAAAATACAAAGGAGCTTAAGATTATAGCCAAAAGATTTTTACTTTCTATCCCTAGAAAAAAGATCAAGAACAAGAAAGCAGAAGTCTAGAATATATGAAAACCTGACCATTATAATTTACTATCTTCAGAAGTTCCAAAAGTCTGTCTCTTAACTGCATCATCATCCATTATTGTCAGGGGCCCCCGGCAAATGGAGGAATTTATAACCTTGAAGGGATGGTGGCAAATAGGACTGTGATGATGAGTCAGGATTGTCAGGAGGGTAGATATAGCCCTTCCCATATCCAAGTTCCTTCATTAGCTTAGTCGGTGCATTCCTTAGATGCAGAGGCACTCCTTCATTCTGGCCAACCGATTCACTCACTACCTTCTGTGCAGCCTCAATTGCCCGGTAAACAGACACTGACTTGGGGGCCAAAGCCAAATAAGCAACACACTGAGCAAGATTAACATTGCACTCAGGCATACCGATAAAATGGCAAGCTTGATAACAAGCTACAGCCTGCATGAGAGCGGAGGGGTCAGCCAAACCCACATCCTCACTTGCAAACCTAACGAGCCGGCGAGCAATGTATAGAGGCTGTTCCCCTCCTTCCAACATCCGTGCCAGCCAGTAAATGGCAGCATCAGCATCACTCCCCCTCATAGACTTATGCAATGCACTGATCAGATTATAATGCTCCTCCCCTGCTTTGTCATAAGCAATATGCTTGGATTGAAGTGCCTCTTTGGCATCTTCCAGGCTAATTCGAGCCACCAATTCATCTGATCGCGCAGCAGCTGTGGTCGCGGATATTTCCAGGGCATTTAAGGCCACTCTGGCGTCACCATCGCACTGGGACGACAGGAATTCAATAGCCTTGTCGTCTACGACGATCTCCCTCGCCCCGGCCACGCTCTGAGACACACCCCGCTCGGAATCAGATGCGGCGCGGTGGAGGATGGCCGAGACATGATCGGGACTAAGGGGGTTCAGCGTAAGGACCCTACAGCGAGACAACAACGGCGTGATCAGGTGGAAAGACGGGTTCTCGGTGGTGGCGCCGAAGAACACGATGCTCCCGTCCTCGATCACCGGCAAGAACGAGTCCTGCTGCGACTTGTTGAACCGGTGAACCTCGTCCACGAAAAGAACCGTTCTTTTCCGGCTCTTCAGCTTCACTCTCCTGGCTTCTTCGACGGCGTCCCGCACGTCCTTAACGCCAGAAGTCACAGCCGACAAAGACACGAATACGTAGGAATTTGCGGAAGAAGAAGAAGAGTTCACGATGGCTCTTGCAATGGAGGTCTTGCCGGTACCAGGTGGACCCCAGAGAATAATAGAAGGAAGGCGGTTGCAGTCGATTGCCGACCGGATAATCGAGCTCCGGGAGAGAAGGTGGTCCTGCCCCACCACGTCGTCTATGGTACGCGGCCGCATTCGCTCCGATAACGGCGCATGCGGCGGCGGTGATGGTTTGAGGCGCTTTCTGGGAAGCGACTCATTTTCTTCTACTTCTTCTTTGTGAGAATTTTGTTGTTTTGATGATGATGGAGGTTCGGATTGGGACTGGAAGAAGCGGTCGAGTTTGGGTTGGACGGGATTGGAGGTAGGGTTTGGGTTTGGATCGTTGGACTTGGAATTGTGGGTGAGAATCCATTCGGTGGCGAGGGCGGTGGATTTGCCACCGGTGGCGGCGAGAGCTTGAGACGCCAAGTCGTTGGAGAAGCCCATGCTCAACAGCTGCTGCATCTCCATCTTGATCGGGATCCCGGCGAGCCACTATTTACAGCGGGTTTGGAAGTGGTGGGAAATGAAAAGCCCCTTCTTTGGGAGCCGCGGGAAGATGGGAAAGCTTCTTGGGTGCTTGGATCCCAAGTAAGGGGGGAAAAAAAAAAACTTTTTGCTTTTTTTTCTTTTATTCTTTTGGCCATTGATTTGATTTGATTTATGAGTTGATGCTATCATCATTTTTGAGGATTAAGCTAATTATAACAGTTACTCTTTACATTTTAAAAATATTAATAATTTTTTTATGTTATTAAATTATAATCACTTCAATATTTAAATAAAAAAAAATTGAAAAAGAATCAACTTAGATGTTAGATTTATAATATAATATTTAACTAGAGAAAAACGTATAAAATTTATAACATAATATTGAATCTTAGAAGTATTTGTTATATTTTATAAAATATCAAATGCAATTATTGTAAGTAACTTAAACATCAAGGGTTCTATATCTAACTTTTTCTATTTTCTATATAACACATTTAATTCTTATAATGTAAATCATTTGAGGGTCATATGCTAAATATATAATTGACTAATTATCTCTTGTATATCTTAATGAATAATATGTTTGACAATCATATATACTCTTTGTGTACTTTAAAATTGCTTAGTGTTATTTCTCAAATTGGTGCAAAGTATGCCTCTTAATGTCAATGTTAAAGAAAACATTTACTCTCAATGAGATAAGCTAATTTTAATAAGGAATCTCCTGACTAACATTAAATAAAGATGTGGTAAAAACATGTTATAGGATTAATATATATAGCGACCCATTAACAATTAAAAAATATAGTGTTTTCATTCTCAATGTACAAAACGTCAAAATTTAATTAGTATCTCAACTATTAAAAAATATTAATTTTAAATTCTTCTTGTGATGAAACGTTAGCACGTGTATGAATATGTCTATTTCTATGAGTGAATGCTATGTCATTAAATGTGTGCATTGAACTCACCCATCTCATGGTCTATTCCGTCTTCTAGCACGTCTCCTCGTCTTGTCAATTTTCCTTTCATTCTATTTTCTTTCCCAAATCTTCCCTAAGTTTCCCTTTCATTCTCTTCATTGTAATAAGAGAGCATCAATTATGTCTGGGTGCTTGTTTTCAAAGTAAGTTAAGCATCCACTATGTCGCTTTATCGCAAAACAAATATTTAGTTGTTTTGCATAAAAGGTAGGTTTTTTTTTATTTTTTTTTTCAGTTTCTACCAATTGATTTTGACTAAATCGGTGTAAATAATCTAGTTAAATGTGGACCATTTGGGTTTATGGGTTTGTTTTTGTTAAGGTTTTGATGGAATCAGTACTTTATTTAATTTTATGTGTATTTTTTATTTGTAGGGATAGTGATATGACATTAATTTTGAGTTTTTTTTTTGTGGTGGAATTATGGTCAAAGAAGAATGTCAGTATTTGGGTGGGGAAATTAGTGAGCACCCTTAGTTTGTTGACCTGAAATAGTTTTCATCACCGGGTTAACTTAGGTTATTGTTAACATGTTGAGTATTAACACAGTTAGTGCAATTTATTTGAAATGTAAGGATGTGCTTGGTAAAGTATTTGATAATGAAAGTATTTTTACACTGTGCAAAGGATTGGTAGATGGGGGAAACAATTGACATTTACTTAGAAGGTTAGGGCAAAGTAGATAAAGTTCTTGTTGACAACCTTAATCAACTCCATGTTCTCACATGCCTTGTTTTAGTAAATGAGGGTGAGTTGGGAAATGACTCTGGTAAGAGAAGGTGAAGATATTAATAATTTACCTAATGTTGATGGGGGTAAAAAGAGTAGCTGAAGATTTAACAAATGGTGTAAGGAGTTACGAGCAAACCCTAGTTAGGGAAATAATAGAGGATTTAAGACTGATTTTGTAAGATAGAGGTATTACTCAAGCTGAAAATTTAGAGGGCTTGGAACATACTTTTGATAACATGGTGGAATATGCTACTAATCTATTAGATGATAAGGATGAGGAGTTGCAAGTTGTAAGGCAAAATATTAGGAGGAGCAAAGAAATGAGTAAGAGGAAAGTAAGAAGTAAGGGAGATAATAAGGGACCACATGATGTTGTTGATCTAGATATAAATACTGAGACAGTAAATGAACAACAAGACAAGGATGATGCACAACAAGAATAAAATGGCTCAGATTATGGAGATTTATTATTTGAAGTTAAAGAAGATTTGGACAACAATCACTCCAACTACCTTGGAAGTGATGATCTAGGGAGTTTCTTGGATACCTATGGTAAAGATGACTCAGATGATAGGGATCATTTTGTTATTAAGCCTATCTCCATAATCAAGTTTGATTCACAAGCGCATGTACTTGATTTCTATTGTGGCATGTCATTTGATAACACCACTAAATTTAAGCAAGTTGTAATAAAGTATGTTGTGATTAAGGGAAAAAAACTAAATCTAAAAAAAAATGATAATAGGAGGGTTAGGTTTGGATGTGAAACTAGTTGTCTATTTGTTATATTTGCTTCTAAGGAAAAGAGTGATAAGAGCTTTAACCATAAAACCTTTCATAAGTGTGGGAAAGAGGATAACAAAAACAAATTGATTAGAGCTTTATTTATGACAAAAGAGTTTTGACAGCGTATTATTACAGAACTTGAAATTAAGTTGAGAGCTCTCAAAACTCTTTGTAGAAGTGTTTTGAAAGTTGAGGTAAACACCAGTGCATGCAATAATGTAAAGAATAAGGTTTTAGATTCCATTATGAGATGCTACATTGAGGAATATGATAGATTGTGGGGTTATGTAGAGGAATTAAGAGGTGTAACCTTGGAACCATTCTTGTGTTGAGATCATGTGATGACAATGAAAAGAAAATCAACTATTTTGATAGATTCTATGTCTATTTTGATTTTTTTTTTTTTTATAAAAAAGGTGGCTAGTAAGGTGTAGGAAGATGCGGGTATTAATGGCTCTTTTTGAAAGGGATATTCAAACATATTTTATTGGTTGCTATTGAGAGATATGGGAATAATCACATATTTCCTGGGCTATTGTTAATAGTAAAACAATTATTATTTGGACTTAGTTTGTTAGACTACTCCAACATGAACTTTAGCTGGGAGATGGTGAAAAGATCGTTAATGTATCTAACATGCAAAAGGTAATTATCATTTGATTATATTACGGCTATTTGTCGATTGATTATGTCGTAATGCAAAATGTGTTAATTTATTTGTGATGGAAATTGACTTAATTTTTCATGTATAGGGTTTTAAACATGTGACTGATGTTTTGCCCAAAGCATAGCATATGGCATGTGCTAGGCACATTTACCATGTTTTTGCTAAAAAATGGAAGGGTGGAGAAAGTAAAATAGTCTTTTGGGAGTCTGCTATGACTCTTTTAAAGAATATTTAAAATAAAAGTTGAAGAAGTTGGGCAATGAAAGATTACCAAGAGAGTGATGAACTGGATATTTAGAACACTTTTTCAATATAGTGAGAATATCATACAAATTTTGATACAATAACGTTATTTGATTAAATCAATTTTCTTAAACTACAAATAAGTGCAGCATCAACGAATAAAATAAACACGAATGCATACATAGAATAAAGAGTTTTTCATAAAATGTAATTTGAAAAAGCTTTTAATACTGGATAACTTTATATATGAAAATACTCGTATAAGAACATAGATATTTTAGGAAAATGGAAATATATTTGAAATACATGAAGTGAATAAATATAATGAAAGTTTACATGAGCAGGAAATACAAACTTTTGTATATGCAATGAAACATTGTTTGAAAAGCTTTTTGTGAAAACTGGAACAACAATGAATGTTGATGGCAATTTCATGAAAAAAAAATATAATAGATTAAATTAGATGATTTATGAAAACAGAATGAGCGATAGGTTTTATACAAATAGTTTTCATGTAATGATGAAGAAGAATATATATAATGAGGAGTTCTTGAAACAATTTTGTAAATGTGAAAGAAGTATGAGTTTTAAAATGATTTCAGCCATAAAAACGTTTTAATAAAAGTGTGAAAGAAAATGCAATCTTTTGTAATCAATAGAGAATAACATATGCATAACAGATCAAGATTAATACAGTAAAAACAAAAATGAAAAACAAAAGCAACATGGATATAAGAATTTTCGAGTGGTTCAACCCAATTGGTTTAGTCCATTACCTTTACTTCTCACTAAAGATGATAGTTTTTACAGATTCAACTATAACATCCATTTTTAACGGATTAAATAAGAACCCTCGCTTTTATAGGCTAAGCACTAACCTTTGCTTTTACAACTTACTTGATTTGACCAATAACGGTCAAATTCGTTAGAAACATATGCAATTTATATAAATAAACATTAAGCACATTTTCATAAATATATTCTAACATTCTTCAATAAGAGAATGCAGTTAGACAACTTGAAATAAAGAAATAAGACTCTAACGATCAAAATTGTTTCATTTTTGCTTTCTGAGTAATGGCTATAAAATTTGAAATGGAATGTCAGTTATTCAACTAACTCCTAGACTTACTTGAATAATGAAATGCACACTCGATTAGACAATTTAAGTAATCGATTATGTAGAAGTCTTGCAAGGTTTTACTCGAGTATGATACAGTTATTACTCGATTGACTCAAAAGATACAAGGGCTTGTTGAGCACTCGATTACTTGGCTAAACTCACTCGACTAATAGAATGAATGAGTATAGATAACTGATATTAGATTAAAATTAAGCGTAGAGACTTAGCTAGATTTCATTCAACCTTTACTTGATTAAAATAAATAGATAATTGATTATAAAAATACATTAGTCGATTGAGAAAAATATATACTCAACTAAGGAGATACTTGAACTTTTTAATAGCAGAAAGATGCTCAATTGAAAATAGTCCTCACTCGATTGATTTTAGAAATACATAGAGCTTATAAAATTTACTCGAGTAAGAAATATTAAAAGTTGATTAAAATAAAGTTTTGTTAAAACATATAAACGACTAATTTGAAAGTCATATAGAGTAATACTTGACTAAAAATATGCTCAAATTTTAATGGCTATAAAAATACTTGATTGTATAAATACCATACTCGATTGAGCTCAAAGAAAACATAACTTTTGCAAAATATGCTCGAGTAGGTTTTTGTGAAACTCTATTGAATACTAGAATATACTGAACAATGTTTGATTGACAAAGCTATTTTGATTGAAGGTAGTGAAAAAAGCTTTAAAAGAATGTTTAATGCTTCTTCAAAGAATATTTAATTACTTTACCTTCAAAAGCTTCAAAAATATATATACTTAGTTTAACAAAAAAGCCTTTATACTTAGTCGAATTTTCAAAATGTTTTCTCAAACATTTAACATCAACCTCTTGTCAATATGAAACTATATTTTCTTGTTTTGAAGTATATAAAAATATATGAGTCCGAAGTTCTCGAATTTAAAGAAAAATATATTTATAATCTTCAAACACTTTAATTAATGCAAAAACATGTGTTTCATCATGCTTGACTTGTACAAAATACATTTTGGTTAATTTGAAAGATATAACTATATATGAGCATGAAGTTTTATAATCTAAAATAATTTATAGAAAAATGTTTTAGAAATCATCTATAAACCAAATTTTCTGAAAATATATTTTTCAAGTTTATTTTTTTCATAAATCAAAATACAAATTTCTCAACAAGCAAGTTGAGAAAATAAATAGTTGATGATGCATTAAGTTGGCTACAGGAGAAATGGTGTTAGGCTTTTTTTAGAACAAATATTAAATGTGATGTGGTGGATAATAGCATGGCCGAGGCTTTTAATAGGTGGATATTGGATCTAAGACACAAGTCCATTATCTCAATGCTCGAGGAGATCACGATAATGGTGATGAAGAGAATAGCAAGTAAAATAAGGGAAACTATAACCTAGGTTTCTGATTTGTCTCCAGCAGTCATGAATGAGTTAGATAAAGTTAAAGAGAATTCTTATGACTGGATTATGGTCTAGAATAGGGAGTTTGGGTATGAAATCAATAACTTGTATGACCTTGACGACACTCATATAGTTGACATGAAAAATAGGCTTGCACATGAAGAGAATGGGACCTCACTGATATCCCATGTGCTCATGCAATCATTAACATATATTGAATCAGAGAGCATCTAAAGGCTTAAGTTTTCTCGTGATATAATAAGGAAACATACTTAAAGTCTTACAGTAATTGGTTGCAACCCTTAAGAAGAAAGAGATTTTGGGTTAAGATAAGCAAACCACCTATGGAACCTCAAGTGTTCGCAAGAATGCCAGGCAAGCCCAAAAAGAAAAGAAGATAATACAAAGATGTACCAAATAAAACTGGTAGACTGTAAAAAAAGGAACAATTATGACCTATAGTTTATGCAAGACAATAGGACACGATGCATATAAGTGCCCAACTAAGTCTGTTGGAACTTTTGAGGTAACACACTATCATTTTTACTTTTAAGTTTTCATAAATTAATTGTATTGTGTTAATTGTGAATAGTATAACACTAAAAAGCCTGGAAGACCTAAGGGGTGGCAAAAAATGGCAATAGATGCAAATGCACTAGGCCAAACTAGTGAGTTGCTCAATGAGGTTAGAAGTCAATTTAAAAGGTCTATAAGGAATAAGCTACAAACTGGGTACAGTTTATTGGTAGTAGACATTAATGGTGCTACGATTTGGAATGTAAGCTTTCTTTGAACATTGCAAACTTAGTTTGGACATTGCAAACTTGGATGTAACTAGATTGGAAGCTATAAGAATGTTCTTAGCTTTTGTTCACAATAAAGATTTTAAACTCTTTCAAATGGATGTTAAAAGTATTTTTCTAAATGGATACTTAAATGAAGAAGTATATATAGAATGTTGAACCAACTTGTTCATATTAATTAAGTTTTGATGATTAACAAAAATATTTTTATGATATAAATGTTCTCTCTTACTTATGCAAAAAGTAAATTTATTTTGAATTAAAAGAGAATTGTTTTTAGACATATTTTCTTGTTTTAATCATTTATGTCTCAAAAGGTTATATTTAAATTTTTAAATTTTGAATTAAAGGATAATTATTTTTAGACATATTTTCTCTTATTCATACAAAAAGTAAATTTATTTTGAATTAAAGGAGATTACTTTTAATTAATCATTTATGTCTCAAAAGCTTATATTTAAATTTTTAAATCTTGATTTCTCATGCAAAAAGTAAATTTATTTTGAATTAAATGTGATACATGTTTTCTTATTGTTTGAAAAAGTTTAAAAAATTTTTGAATTTCAAACTTCATATTTACCCTTTTTTTAGTGGCTAAAATACTTATAAATACCCCCTAAACTCATTTTTGAGCATCAAAGTACATTCATTGCATATCTAAAGCACCCGAAAGCGCTCAAACGCTCTCAAACAAAGCATCCAAGCAATCCAAGACTCTCGAAATATTATTGCACATCCACCGAAGAGTCACAAGGCAAGAGGAGAAAAGTTCTTCAAGTCTTCTACAACAAATCCGAACTTCTCTATTTGAGGTTACAAATTTATTTATTTATTTAAATATTATTATTTTATATAATTTGTTCTTAATTGCTTATTTGTGTCCAAGTGTGGACAAATTATTTATAACATTTAAATTACTATTGTGGATTGTATAGGTTTCCTAGAATTATTAAAATCTAAATGAATCTAGTTTCTAAGGTAAGCTAAGAAGAAAACCTTGGTGTAGTGGTTGCCTAGAACCCGTTGTAATTTAGGTGTGTATCTAGTTTCCAATGTGAGGTAGGAAGAAAACCTTGGTGTAATGGTTGCCTAGAACCCATTGTAATCTAAGTGTGTATCTATTTCCAATGTGAGCTAGTATGGAAATCTTGATGAAATTATTTTAGTGGAACTCCAAGGGTGGTTAAACCTTAGGATAGTGGACTAAGTGTATGTGAAGATATCGAACCACTATAAATTGTCTTGTGCCTCATTGTATTTATTTTTATTATATCTTGTGACTTACATTTATTATTAATCTCAAATATAATTTATTATATTTATCAAATATATATTTTTCAATAAAATAATTAATCAAGAATATTTATTAAAATTGAGAAAAAATTTAATCGTTCAATTCACCCCCCTCTTGAGTGGCCATATCCTAAGGGACTAACATAGAACAACCTTCATGTTTTAAAAATGATAAATATCCAAACCATATATATAGGTTGTCAAAAAAAATTGTATGGATTTAAACCAAACTCTTAGAGTTTAGCATGAGAGATTGAGAAAATTTCTTCTAAATAATAATTATATGAGAGATTTAAGTAAATTTCTTTCAGATAAAGAAAAATAGATGAAATTTTATTTACAAAAAATGATAAGAATGAAATATTGATAATTCAAATATATGTGGATAACATAATTTTTGAGGCCAGAAATGAGAAAATATATAAAGATTTTGCTAAATGTATGCAAAAAAAAAAATAAATGAATATGATCGGAGAATTAAACTATTTTTTAGGTCTTCAAATATAAAACAATCAGAAAATGATATATTCATAAGTCAATTCAAATATATTAAGAATCTTTTTAAGAAATTTGAGCCAGCGTTAAGTAAAGAAAGTCCAACTCCCATGAGCACTTCAACTAAACTAGACAAAGATGAAAATGAGAAGGATGTTGATTAAAATAAATATAAAAGATGATAGGATCATTACTCTACTTAATAGTAAGTTGGCCCAATATAATGTTAAGTGTCTGTTTATATGTTATATTTCAAGCTAATTCTAAGGAATCACATTTAACATTGTAAAAAGAATTTCTAAATAACTTTTAAGGATAAAAGATCTTGGACTTTGGTATCACAAAGGAACATCTTATTAATTAATTGGATACTCAAATGTTGATTTTGCTGGAAGCAAAATTGATAGAAAATCTACAAGTAAAACTTGTCAATTCTTGGGATGCTTACTTATTTCATGGTTTAGTAAGAAACAAACATTGATTTCACTCTCAACAGTTGAAACTGAATGTATAGAACCTAAAAGTTATTGTGCACAAATTCTATGAATAAAACATCAAATGGAGAATTATGGTATGAGGTACAATCATATCCCCATCAGATGTGACAATACAATTGGAATACAGTTAACTAAAAATCTCATTCTACACTCTAAGTCAACATATTCAAATTAGACATCATTTCATTAGAGAACAATGTCAAAAGCGCGCACTGCCTCGATATGCGTGTCCGACCTTGATTTTCATGCTAACTCTCAAAAGTCGCATCAATCATATCATCTCGATCACATCAACGATAAAAATGATATTAAATCACTAAATATCTCAATATTCCATTTTCTTCCTATTTTCTTTTATTTTCTTCTATTTTTCATTCTAAAAATTCCAATAAATATCATCGAGACTATTTTCTCAAATCTAATTCCACAAAAATTCATAATAGACTATGAATTTCAAGGAAAAAATACTGAACTTACCCGAATGTTGCATTTTCACGTAAAACGAGGCTCTTTGATGCTAAAACCGAGACATTGAGAAGTCTAAATCCAAATATTTTTGCATAGGCCTCTAGAGCTTGATTTTAGAGGAATTTAACATTTTTTTCCAGAATTTTTGAAGCCTGGATGCACCCTCACGCGTCCCTAGAAGTTGGCTCACGCGCGCCCACTCACGGGGCCCAGCTGGCGCGTGTGCCCCACACGCCGATCGTCTTCTTCCTCCAAATTCCGGCCAGCTCGCAACGTCTCTGGTTTAATAGCCATATCTCCTTCATTCGACCTCCGATTGACCCCCCGTTTGAACCTATGGCTTCGTCTTTTTTCCTTCTACAAGATGATACCAAAAAAACCCACAAATGGAGCCATTTTCAAACAGCTCAAACACGTTTTGTGGCGAAGCTCATTTTTCCAACGAGGCTTCAGATCTCACTCATCTTTCAACCAAAATGGCTCAAATTGCACAGAAATGAAGCTTAGGATATGGGCAAAAAAAGCCCCTTATCCGATTCTTTCAATTTATTCACAAGCTCTCGGATCTGAGAGGTTAAATTTCTTCTATATTTTGGAGGCGATTTCGGGCCCCTAAACGATGGATCTTGTTTCATTCAAGGTCTCTAATGTCCCCTCTTTCCCTTAACAAGTCTAAAATCCACCGAAAGAGCTCTAATCTTGCCATTTCAATGGCTAAACTTTCGACCGAAAGTTGGCCCGATTTTAACGCCATTTTGGCCATTTGTTGGCCAAGAAGTTTGTCTTGACCTTGCCCAAAGGCCTTCCAGCCACTGCCTTGGGTTTCCCATGGCTGATTTCGGCGATTGGAAAGTTGGTCGGCCATGGCTGCTTTGGAGCTTTTCTTGAAATTACACTTTGACCCCTAAAATTTTGACTTTCTTCATTTGACCCATTTTACAAAGCCCCTCAACTTTTCATAGTTTCCATTAAGACCCTCAAGTCTTAAAATATTCATTTGACCCCCAAAGATTCTAAGAAATTATTGTTTTGACCTCCCTCTGGTAATTTCAGAAAACTGCACTTAGGCCCAAATCTCCGTTTTGGCCTTAAACCCTTTCGTTTCTTCCTGAAACCACTGAAGGGTCATTCCTTATGAAAAATCGAAGCCCCTTCAAGCTTCCGTTGACTTCCCAAAAATCGTCTATAACAATTCGGTATTGCAGCCAAATTGACAGCTGCATTTTAGCTGTACCGAAAACTGTTCCCAATCCTATTTCTTTCGGCACCATAAATCCTATCTCGGGGTGCTCATTAATGCCACACTATTTTTCTTTGGCATCTCGACTCCAGGGCACTCCCGACAGTTGATTCGGTCATCTATACGGTAATAAATTACCGTCATACCCTCTATTTATCCTTAAATTCTATTTTTGCCCCAAGATAAATTACTCTTGAGTCATTTAGAATTTCTTGGGTATTATAAATATCATTTCATACTTATATAAATGCCCAACGTATATTCATGGTATATTTTTACCCCAACAACAATTGTAAGAAACCAAAATTTATACATGCAAGAAATACCAAATCTTGCATGACTCTAAACCCTAATAAAAAAATACGTCATTCCTTAAGAATTATAGGGTGAATCGAAACCCTATTAAGGCTTTTAAATAAAATACTTCAAGTATTTAAGAAAAATGATCAAAGATAAACATCACCTCAATTATAGAAAGAATAGGCAACATAAAAAGATTAATTAGGCAAAATTTTAGAAAATTTCTAGATTTTGATGTCTAACTTCAAGGGCCTATTTTGGGCTCATATCTCAGTCAAATATCATGAATCATATATCAAATTGAAGCCTCTGATCTCTAGTTTCTAAAATAATAATTGGATCCAGAATTGGAAATAACCACAATGATTCATTGCCTAACAACCGAAGCAAGACAGATTACGCGATACAGAAAATTTCTAAATTTTTGGACAGAATTTAACAAGGTCATTACAGGTCCAAATCATAATCAAACAAGTCAATTAATAAACTGAAATGAAGCCTATTATGTCTAGTTTTCAGGGAAATAAACGGATTTCAATTTGGATATAAACACAGAAAGTTATAGGCAAAAAACTGAAGCAATAATAGATTACACAAAAAAAAAAAAATCTAGATTCGAATAGGTTTTGCACAGGGCACATACAGGCTCAATACTTGGCCAAAAATTTCAAATAATATATCAAAATGAAGCTTAAGAAGTCTAGTTTATATCATAATAAATGGATCTTGATTTGGATGTAAACACAGAATGTTATAGGTCAAAAACCAGAGCAATGATATTATACGAAAATATAATTTCTAGATTTGAGTAGATATTTCACAGGGCACTTATCGACTCAATACTTGGACAAAAAATCCAAGTAATATATCAAAACGAAGCTCAAGAAGTCTAGTTTATATCACAATAAATAGATATTTATTTGGATGTAAACACAAAAAGTTATCGGCCGAAACCAAAGCAATGACAGATTACACGAAAACAGAATTTTCATATTCGAGTAGACATTTCACAAGACACTTACAGGCTCAATACTTGGCCAAAAAATCCAAGTAATATATCAAAATTAAGCTCAATAAGTCTAATTTATATCATGACAAACGTATCTTGATTTGGATGTAAACACAGAAAGTTATAGCCTGAAATGTACAACATGCACAAGTTGGCCGAAAATTTAATAATTTCAAAATAAAGAATGCGAAAAGAATGGAACTTGCCCTGGATGGAGATCTTGAATTTAGAGAAGGAAAAACCTCCTAAATGCTGCAAAACCACACCCCTTGAAGCTCCAAATCAACAAAAGAAAATAAAAGAGAAGAAGATAGAAAGTTGGAGGAGGAGAAGAAGAAGAAAAAAAAGAAGAAGAAATAATAACGGGAAAGAGAGAAAGGAGCACGAAAGCAAAAAAGAGGAAAATGAGGAAATAAGGGAGGAGTTATCTCCCAACTCTTTCCAATCAAACCCCCTTTTTGACTTCCCTAATTTGCCCTTCACATAACACACACATAATTCAAATATCTCTTGCCCTTTAAGTCATTTTGTCATTTTCTTAATCTTTTTTCTTTTTAATTAAGATACCATTCTCTATGCCCATGGCCTAAGCCCAAGTCCAAATATATTGCCCAATCCAACTAAGGTCCAATGGATTTTTCTTGAAATTTAGACTCAACCCAATTCATTTACACTTAAAATTTAAATATTTATCAATGGCCTAATTCAAATAAGGCACAAACCCATTTAGCCCACAACTTTGAGACTTTTCCACACATTTCATTTATACTCACAAAAATATTGGTCCACTTATATTTATTTTTCCACAAAATATCATCTTCATTAATTTATCTCATTACCAACACACATAATATTTCCAATACTTAATTCAATAAAGACAAAAATTTATAATGCTCGAAACAAAATGCCACTCGACATCTAGTCCCACCAATGGGTCGTTGACTCTCTTTTAGAGAGACGCACAAAGGCTCGCAAAGACTTTGATGCATCGTTGTTCATATCACACGAAGCGACTACTTAATTTGTAAAGATAAGAAGAGACTTGTTCTGAATGGACGCAAGGTCAAGTTTAATGAACTTCAACGAGAAGGTTTTCCTCTAATGGACTACCTTTGTAAGTGGACCTCCATCCTTATTTTGGAAGAACTAGTATACCCACATCTAGTTCGCCTCTTCTATGTAAATCTTGTTGATTGAATTGAAATGATATGGCACACACCAAGAGGGGGGGTGAATTGGTGAATTAAAAATAATTTTTGAAATAGAGAGATGTCGTCTGTTAAGACCACAAATTCGTTAAACCTCAAGATCTTGAAATAACACGATGAGGTATCAACCGTGTAAAGACAATCTCGTTTTGAGAAAAATGAATATAAAATCTTATGAATGATTAAGTGAAACAAGTAAGAATAAAAATGCTAACAGGGACAAATGAAAATAGAGAGCACAAGAGACCAAGATTTATAGTAGTTCGGTTTTCCAAGCCTAGTCCACTATCTTAGCTACCAACTAAGGATTTTAAGTAACTTCACTATCAACCCCTTACTCAATACAAGCAGGTTCTCTAGTACTTGACTAGGAAATGTACAACCCTCTTAATTTAATGGGCCCTCTAGCTTATGCTAGAAAAATTACAGAAATTGTAAGAATGAGAATCTAAGAGTATAACTCTTAGTTACAAGCTCTCTTTAAATAAAGAATTAAGACTTAAAATAAATGTAATAGTGAGATACAAAAGCCTCTGAAATGAAAATACAGAGAGGAAATTTTAATGCTCGATGTAACAGTGAAAGCTCGGTACATCAAGATATTCAATGTGTTCGACAGCCTTCAATGCATCTTCAACCACCTATTTATAGTTGATGGTGGATAAATTTAAAATTTTGGACCATTGTGGGTGGTTGAGCGAGTATTAAATGCGCCAAAAACTAGCCGCTACAAGTTTCTGAGAAATAAATTGTCAATAGACAAAATAGGTTAGTCGACTATATTTTCAAATAAAACTAGGCATAGTCGACAAACAAGAAAGCATAGTCGACTATTGTTTAACAAAGTCTACTGATAGTCGACAATCACTTACACATAGTCAACAGATACAAAAATATGAAGAAAATCTTGAATATCATGTACATACATAGTCGACAGAAGAAATAGCATAATCGACTATCCTTACACAATAGTTAACAGAATGGAATGTAGTCGATAGAAGCCATACATAGTCGACTATCCTTAGGTATAATCGACTATCCTTAAGCACATAGTCGACTATTTACTGACATAGTCGATAGCATTAAAACACATAGTCGACTATCTATTATGAAAAATTGAAAACTTAACATATCCTCATTTCGATTCTTTTGAAAGCAAGTTGAGATTATTAAAAATATATTTATTTTGAATCTAAACACACTCAACCACGCTTCAACATTTCTCCTATATAGATTTTCATAATTTTGCTTCAAGGAGATTTAAAGATTGTTTTTCACATTCATATAGATTTATTAAAAACAAACTTATCCATAAATATTTAGTCATAAAGATTTAGAGATTGATTTTCATATAGTCATTATCAAAACCACTACTTTATTATCCAAGAGTAAAATATCACTTGTCATGCTTTACCATCATTTTAGAATTCAATCTAAGGTTAAGGGAGTTGACATTGAGTTTGGTTCTTTCATTTTCCATGACATTTTTGGTATTCCTGTAAGCAATGGTTTGGAAATCCAAATTCCTGAATCCCACTCCTGGTCACTAAAAATTCCAAATTTCAAACCTATCATGGTTGTTAGAGCACTTACTCACAATCCCAATTTTCATGAATATATGCCTTCAGGAAAAGATTTTGACATACTTACTTGCTTATTACATTTTACCATATGTCATTTTTTTCTTCTGAAAAGTGGTTCTTTTGATCATGTCTTATACTATGAGTTTGAAATCTTATGGTGTATTGTGAATCATCTTCCCATTGACATGCCTTATGTCATGGTGCATCATATGGACATTTTTTTTCTCAGAAAAACAACTAATTTTCTATATGGTATGATCCTTATTAGGATTTTTTGACACTTTGGTATTCCTTTGCAGGGTCGGCCTTTAGAAATTAAGGGCCTTAAGCAAAATTTTATATGGACACTAACATCTCATATCTCTAATATTATTTAATATTGTATATATATATATATAAAATGTGAGATGGGCCCATGCTTACAAGCCATCTGGGCCCATGCCAACAAGGCCAGGATCAGCCTTAGTGGGGGGGCCCAAGGCAACTGCCTTGGTTGCCTACCCTCAGGGCCGGCCCTGTTCCTTTGGACAATGAAACTTTTGTTTCTCTCAAGCCCACTGACCAAATTTGCATAGGGACTCTGCGCTGCATGAAATGTATAAAACTAGAAGGTGTTTGGAAAAAACGTTTCAATACCTCATGTAACACCCCACTTACTCAGGCATGTTATAACTTAGGAAATTTTGAGATAATAATTTTTTTTTCCTTCCAAATTAATGCTAAATCATACCATTCCTCATTTCCATCCCAAAATTTTTATACATTTATCTCGAAAAAGAATCATCATAAACATCAAATGCAAAAACTAGAATCGAATCTCAACATACCTCGAACCCTAATAATATCACATGATTGTTTCAAACATAATCAATAATACAAGATTATTCGCCATTAGAACATAAGTCTTTCAATACAACTTGAAACATGATATAAGTTTTTCAACATAACTTGAAACATAACATAAGTTTTTCAATATGACTTGAAAACATAACATAACATGACTGATACATAATTGGATCGTCATACAGAAAACTAAATGCATAAATACTTTATTTGCACTCGTAATGCCCTGAGTAGTTACATCTCATCCATTTCTGCGCCTTCACTACAAACCCCATCTGGAACATTTGAATGTTTCAGGGGCAAGGCCCATAGTAGATGTTGAATCATCTAAGTAAGAGTACATCATTTAATGCACATGTATGAATGCAATGCACACATCATCATTTCTCTTATGTTTGGGTCGACCACACCTTCCTATTACCCGGCATTTTTACAGTCTCCTTACCAAACTGAGGTGTATAGGTGCACTCTTGGTAAAGTATCGGCGTAAGTCCCTAATCCCAAACTCATGCAACGCATGACCGTCAATTTCATTGTGCTCATATGCATATTTCATCATCAAAAAATGTAAATACAATCTACGTGATGCATAGCATACCATGACATGACAACATGATATCAAAACGCTTTCATGAAACTGGGTTTTGGGTTGAAAACACTTACTATGATTGGGATGATGTTTAACCTTTTTAATTTTCTTAAATACTTGATATATTTTATTCAAAAGCCTCAATAGGGTTTCAATTCACCCTATATTCCTTAAGGAGTGATTCTTGATTAGGCTCTAGTGGTATACAAGATCTTAGTGCTATCTTGCGTGTACTTTTGGTTTTTCTTTGGTTGTCGATTAATTATTTCTATTCAACTTTTGTATGGCCTAGTTGTCATTAATAGCTAGGGTGTAGTCCATGCGTTAATCTTAATAATGGTTGGATATTTTGAGGGGTAAAAGCATGGTTATGAGAGAAATTTGATAAAATATTTATAATTATTCAGGAGTGTACATTTATGCATATAAATTGATACATCATTTATGCATTGGGGCATGAGCATATTATTGTTATGAATTGATACATGATGAGGGAAAATTATGCATGGAAATTGCCATATGTAGGCATGTGTTGAAAATGTTTAAGAGTGTAATTATGGATGCATACGTTTAATCATAATCATAGTGGTGTGAGTAACATGTGGATCATACATGAAATTATACATATTTACAGATTGAGTTGTATACATGATAAATATTTAATGCACTTACTATTTTGCGTTGCGATTATGACTGCGTTGAGGGGAAAAAATATATTCATATGATTAGTGGATGATGTGTAGGGTATTGCTACCGGACTGCTTCATGTAACAACTTAGCAAGGTATGTGTACTACACAAGCACTGACCTTTGAGTTAGGCGGGGATATTACTAGAGGACCATGTCAGTGACACTGGGTGGGTTAGGCGTGTAATATCCCAAGAGCCCAGAAAATGATAGTATATATCGAGGATAAGTAAGGAAGGAAACAACACCAGCTAGATACCTTTTGAGTTGAATGTAGACAAAGAACTCTCGCGTTAAGCGTGCTTGAACAGGGAAAGCTTAAGGATGGGTGACCTCCTGAGAAGTTCACGTAGGCGCATCAAGGTAAGTTGTTCCAATCCTTCTTATCGCTCGATGTGAGATGTTATAAAGCGTGTGTTGTCAGGCAAAGGGTTCCATATTCATGATTTGTGTATATTGATAATTGTGAGCCTTAAGGGTTGTATATATATGGTTTGAGCATATTGGTAATGAGTGAGCCCTAAGGGTCGTATGTATATATTTTAGCAAGTGCATGTGTTGCAAAGATGACATGAGGCATAACATGGGGGCCTGTTATTATGAGGCATAGTATAGATTTATGTGTATGATGATATGGAATTGTTATGTATAGATTCAATGTTTATGGCCCTCAAAGATATAAATGTGCATTACTATATAATATGTTGCGAAAATGCATGATATGGTGAATATATATATATATGTCATGTGAAAAAACATATGCATAAGAGGTGTCATGTTGTAAAGTATAACATGGGTATGATTGCATGTGATATAAGACATGGTAAGGGAGCATAATGAAAGGGTCATTGCATGATGTGATATAAACTGGTATGGGTTTACGATAAGGTATAATATGTCATGGATGAGTCAAAATAGTGAGCAAAGCATATTATTTCTCTTGTTGTTGCTTCTCTTATGTTAAATGAGTTTTTCGTTATTGCCTCATTGTTTTTTATGTTGTCAGTTTTATGAATATTATTGTTGTCGTTTATTGGATATATATACATTTGTTGGGCTTTGTGACTTATATTTGCTTCACATCATTTCAGGTAAGAGAAAAGTCATGGATGTGGGCGTTCCCAATGGAAAGGATTCTTGTGAGTTAGTATGTGTACACAACTCTCATAACCAAAAGATTCGTGGGAAGTGTTTTTTATGACAACAAGAAAAGAAAAAGATTAAGTTGTATTTAGGCTTTTATTATCCCTTCAAATTATGTTGTAATGAATGGTGATATAAATATTTATGTTGGCTTCTATTGCTTAATGAAAATATGTGATGAGATTTATTTGAGTTTATCAGCGCATATGAGTATATGAGAAAAATACGTGAGGAAAATTTTGGGTCGTTTCATCAATGGTAGGATAATATGATTTTGATGATAACAAAAATTATTTATTGAGATAAAAATAATAATAGGGAAATTCAATTAACTTAATGTGAAGAATAAATGAAAATTATGGCTAAGTAACTTAAGTTGACTGATCATTAGGCTTAAGTAAACTGAAGTTAATCGGAATCTTAGCCTCTAATCTTATGTCACTTAGTTTCAACCAAAGTTGTGCAGTAAGTTTTTTGACAACTTAAGTAGATTGAAGGTGGAACTTCAGTCAAGCGAAATTCGACGGACATCTCAGATAGACTTAGTCTCTTAAATTTTTACATATTCAAAAATAAAACAAATAAGAGTTGTTCTTATCTTCTCTTTTGAAATCACAATTTGATAAGCTTATGTTTCCTATATCAAAATCTTATAGAAAAAGTAAAATTACTTTTGAAGAGAAAATGTAGTTTGACTTCAAATCTGTCCCCCTTATATATTGTATTGATTTTTCTGATTTTTTTTGTCTCTCACTCTTATGAACTTTTTGTCTATCAAAGTTTATATTTAATTTTGATCTTAGGTGGTCTCCTTAGGCCTTTTCCCAACTTTATTTGATTTGTCTTAAAAAATCATTTTGAGCCATATATTTTTTATGTACAAAATATATTTATGATATTTTTGTAATCAAAAGATACCTACAAATGCTGGAATAAATCAGGTTGCAGTATGAAAAAGCTTGAAGACTTTTTGAATTTCAAAATTGCTAATAACCCTTATTTCTAATAACTAGTTTTTTTGGAGAATAATATATATAAGGTGAGTATGTGGTTTCAAAAATAACGAATTGATTAGAAGAGCATTCAAATAAGAGTGATGGAGTTCAAGGGCTGGAAATGTGTTGGCTGGTGGAATTCTCAAAATTGGTGACTTGTTTTGTTTGTCTCTGTTTGTAAGTTATGTTTTTACTCATCAATTGTGTGAGAATTTGTATTTACTAGCAATGTGTTAGTTGTTCTTACTTAGGCAATAAATTATATGCTGGTCCTAACGCTAATCACAAGTTATGATATATTTCACCTAGTGAAACCTCAAGTATAGTTTTGAAAAAGATGATATAGGCTCTTATTGTTAAACCTCTATACAAATTCCAGTGTTATTTATGGTTGCTTGTTGTTATTAATGCTCTGATTCCAACTACAATCACTAAATATCAAGATCACAATTTAAGAGTTTTAACTAGAATTAGAATCTTAATTTTTTGAAAAATCCAATTCACCCCCCTCTCGAGTATTTTTCTGCACAAGAAATAAAGATCAGAACTACTACTAATAGAACTCATCATCCTACTAGAAATAAGAAGACTTGAGACATTTTACCATTTTGTGACTTGTCTAAATTAGGAAATATTTTTATAAATGTTCGTTGAGCCTTGTTTTGGATATTATGGTTTAAGAGCTTATTGGTGTTTCCCACTACATATGGCGTGTGTTAATGATGGTTGGATGAGTACTTTGATGGGGTTTATTTTGTCACTTGTTTAAGACCTCATTTGACATTTTGTGAACAAGATTTATGGATTCAATTAAGTTTTTATTAATTTTCAATTGAATTATTATGGTCACAATTTTTCATTAGGTTAAGAGTAATAATGATTAGATAAGAGTGTTAGTCTTTGTATTCGATTGATTAATCAATTAAGATAAACTTTTTAATCGTGTAATATCATTTTTTTAAATAATAAATATTTTTAATTAAGTAATATTTATGAACTGAAATCTGCTCACAAAGTTTAATCGAGTAAAAGTTGTTCTTAATTGAGTAATATTCTTTTTACTCGAGTAACACTTATTTTTACTCAAATAACACTTATTATTATTTGAGAAATATTTATTTTTATTCGAGTAACACTTATTTTTAACACTTGAGTAACAAATTTTCTTAATTGATTAATATTTCTAAACTGAAATCTGCTTACAAAGTTAACCGAGTAAAAGTTATTTTTAATCTATTAATTTTTTTTTTACTTGAGTAACACTTAATATTACTCTAGTAACATTTATTTTTACTCAAATAACAAATCTTTTAATCGAGTAATATTTCTAAACTGAAATATACTCCATGAAGTTAATTAAGTAAAAGTTATTTTTAATAGAGTAACATTTTTTTTACTCTAGTAACACTTATTTTTACTCAAGTAATAAATATTTTTAAATTAAATTTTGCTCACAAAGATTAATCAAGAAATATTCTTTTTACTCTATTATTCAAGAAACATTTATTTTTACTCAAATAATAAATATTTTTAATCGAGTAATATTTTTAGACTGAAATTTTCTTACAAAGATTAATAAAGTAAAAGTTGTTCTTAATCGAGTAATATTTTTTTTCTTCGAGTAACACTTATTTCTACTTCAATAACATTTATTCTCTAAATTACTTCTATCTGTTTGCATTTTGTAATTTTCAATTTTTTGGGTTTTTCATTTTTTTGGTTTGAGCAATTATTCGATTAGTTTGATTTTGTTTTTTGAAAAGGTTAAGTATATTTGGTTTGAGCAATTTGGTTAGTTTGGTAATTGAAAAAACCAAATGCTCATCCCTAAATTTAGGTATTTTTCTTTGAATATTTTTAGATTTTTTAAATGAAAATTTAGCTCATTTATGAAAAAAAAAAATTTAATAATATTTTTAGGTTTTTAAAAAAAAATTCTAGGTTTTTTTATAAAATTTAGTTATTTTTATGAATATTTTTAGATATTTTATGAAATTTAATTTTTTTAAATCAAATTTAGTCTTTTTTCATATCAAACCCACCTTCCCATACCCACCTCATTCTCCTCATCTATTTTGTTTTTTTCTCTCTCTCTCTTCAAATTTCACCCAAATTAGACCTGGTACCAACCTTCACCGCCGGCCGCGCTACTTCTTATCCTTGTGATCGTTGGCCTCATTTCTCCTCTTCCTTACAACCATCGGTTGAGCTTCTTCTTTTCTTAGCTTCTTCGTTGGCCGTATTGTTTCTCTTCCTCTTGAGCACCGACCATTGTTCTTCTTCTCTGCCAGATCAAGTTTTTGAATGATTTACAGAGAACGGATGAAAACGTGGGCTAATTTCCCTGAAAAATTTATTCTAACCCCCTCCCTCATGAGAAAATATTTTTCTAGCAAAAGTGAGAAATAGGCATCACGTGACTAAAAGTGGGAAAATAATTTAAAATTTATCCAATCAAACACCTCAAAAGTTAAGATTTGGGTGGAAAATGATAATTTTTGATATAAAAGATGTGCAATCAAACGCACCCTTATTTTTACTCAAATAACAAATATTTTTAATCGAGTAATATTTTTAAATTGAAATGTGCTCACAAAGATTAATCAAGGAATATTCTTTCTATTCTATTATTCGAGTAATACTTATTTTTTCTTGAATAATAAATATTTTTAATTGAATAATATTTTTGAATTAAAATCTACTCACAAAAGTTAATAAAGTAAAAGTTATTATTAATCGAGTAATATTTTTTTTACTCGACTAACACTCATTCCTACTCCAGTAATATTTATTTTCTAAATTACTTTTATATACTTGCATTTTGTTATTTTTTATTTTTTTCAATTTTTTTATTTTTCATTTTTTCGATTTGGACAACTATTCAGTCAATTTGATTAGTTTTTTGAAAAGATTATGTGTATTTGGTTTAAGCAATTTGGTCAATTTGATAACTGAACAAACCAAATGCTCATCCTTAAATTTATGTATTTTTCTTTGAATATTTTTAGAATTTTTAAATAAAAATTTAGGTCTTTTATGAAATTTAGTTTTTTAATAATATTTTAAGGTTTTTAGATAAAGTTTCTAGGTCTTTTTATAAAATTTAGTTATTTTTATGAAATTTAAGATTTTTTTGATCAAATTTGGTCTCTCTTTTCATATCAAGGATAAAATATTAAAATTTTTAATTGCTAGGAGATATATTTATGTATATTAAATGTAATGTGATGTGTCTTATTGACATGATATTTTATATGACGTAAATAACGACTCCTTTTACTCTCAATCAAAATAAAAAATTAAAATAATAATTTTTAATAATTTAGATATAAAATCTTGATGTTTTATATATTAAAAATTAAATATTATATTTTTAATTATTGATGACTTACTGTATATATTTTAAGCCTATATTATATTATGCCTCAATTTTTATGTCATTTAAATTGAAAATTTACTTATAAATAGACACGCCACCTATTGTTTGTTAGGGGCTAAAGATAAAAAAGTAAATGATTCTTTTAAAATATCTTTGTTGTAGAAAGTAAAATTAGAAAAAAAATAAAAATAAATTATTTGTGCTAAGAAATTTATATATATAAGTTGTCGACGTTCGATTTCAGCCGACTGTGATTCATTTTGGGTCATCGTCCGTAGATCCAAAATGCCAAAAAGAAGAAAAAAAACCCTTCACGTGAGTCAACACCCAGATTTTTTACGTGGTTCGGCCAGAACAGTATCTACTCCACGACTGCTCTCTGATTATTCCTTCAAAATGACGGTTTCTCTTTTGATTATTTCTTCTGTCCCTTGCTCCTCATGATATTTTTCATTCTTATTTATACTGAGGGGCTTTTATAATTTAGATAACATAAAAAATACGAGTGTTTAATGGGGGACAAACAACCCTTTTCGTTTACATAAAACCGAGAGTGGGATCTTCATTACGAGGGACATGGGCCGTTGCAAATAAAGTGAATAGTCCCTACCTCTGACTTCTTAGCAGCTTTACCACTTATGCAAGCTTGATTGATTTTAGGCCAGCGACCTGGGTGGTCCAGCGATCTGGAGGATATTTCTGGGAGCTCGTTAGTTGATTGTTGAGAGCTCCTCGGTGGCTCATCGGGAGTTCGCTAGATGCTCGCTTTACGAGTTCCGAATTTCGGTAGTGGCTAGACTTTCCTTAGTGAGGTTGCCCGGGTCTTCTTGATTTTGGGAGATTAGGCCGGTCCATCAGATCGAGTCTGGCCCATATGAGAAATACGTACAACATAAGTTTAGTCATAAAACATTAAACAGTGTATTGAGTTTTTGATTTACAAAAAATAATGCTATTAGTGTTTATGAATAATTTAATTAATATTTTATGTTTGGAAAATAATGCTACTTATAATAATGAGTCGTTCTATAGGCTCGGTGGCCCTATCGAGCCACTCACAAAAAGGGGGTAAAAAGACGATTTTGCCTCACCTGTTTTGTAAATTTACAAAGCGGGCCACTGCCTCCGCCCTTACTACTCTCATCCCCTACCATAGCTGCTGTTGTCGTCTTATTGCAATCACCTAACCTCGTCTCCGTTATCTCTCTGTCATTATCGCCCTGCCAACAGTTGATGCAGTGACTGTTGACGAGGTGATGACAGCGACCATAGTAAGAGAGACGAGAGCATTAAAGATGGGGCAATTCATAAGAGGGAAGGAAAGAGTAAAGCATAAGGGCAAAATCATCTTTTTACCTCTTTCGACAAGCCAAGTTCGTCCGCCTTTCTAGAAATTTTCTATAACAATTCGCTAGGCGGCCTTGGGCCCAGTCCCATTTTAACCGCCAATTCAAGAAATCGAAAGCGAAGTCCAAACGGGGAGAGAGAGAGAGAGAAGAGAGAGAGAGAGAGAGATGCAGCAAGCATCAGCAACGGGAGGTCCGACGCCGGCAGCGGCCAAGTCGGTCCAGTCGCTGCCAGATTCAGGGGAGTCAGTCGAGGCGCCGCCAAAGCAAGTGGCTCTGGCGATGGACAGGCTTTCACAGGCCGGCCGTGTGATTGCCGACATAAGGCTCGGCGCTGATCGCCTCCTCGAAGCCCTATTCGTGGCCTCGAGGCAACCCCAGCAGTCCCCCAAACCCTTGCAGTCGATCCTCAAAGAAGAGGCCTCCATGCGAAACTACCTTCAGGAACTCCGCACCATCGGTAACTTTTTCTCTGTCAGACCTCAATTTTGCCTCTATTTCTAGGCCTAGGGTTCTAATGCTAAATTAATTACACCGAATATTGCCAATGTTTTTGAAATTAAGTCCCTACTTCATGGCATTTGTAAAATGTTTGCTTTCGGTTTCGCTGGTTTCAGATGTTTTCGCTAGTTTTCATCTGGAAACCGGGATATTTTTCTGAAGAAATTCCTCAAACAGTTTGCTAGATGATTTCCCTATGGTGTGTCTGAAACAGTAGCACAGAACAGGTTTGGTAACTGCAACCAAATGCAGGCGAAAGTTTTGAATGATTATTCCACACCAGTATGTTAGGTTTACTCTAGTGTTTTGGTATATATGCTGGTTTGTTTGTGATCAAATTGGCATACAGAATGCATTTGCTGGCATAATTCAATACCCGCATACACCTATGCAAATTCTATTGGAACTTGGATGGACACAACCCCGAATCCTTGACAGGATAGACACCGAGCTGGTGTTTTTAAAGGCTCCAAACGCAAAGGCCTTCTACAGCTCAATTGTAAAGTGCAAGCGCATGCTCTATCAGAACAAAATGGATCTCAGAAAAGTAAAGAGATAATATAGTAACTGCATTTAAATTACTAGATAATACTGTCAAGATAAAAATTCATGCTAAAAGAGAACAAGAGAGGGCTTTTTTTTTTTTCTTTTTTAAATTCATTTTCAATGGTTTATTCTGTATTAAGGAACTCATCTTCATCATTGGAGTTATCGTTCTCATCATATTCCTTGTTAGCGCCATCTAATTGACTTCTTCAACCAAACTGGCTGTGATCTAGAAGTTGAAGCTGGTGTTCCATTTGTTGCTTTGTGCAGTGATTTTAGGTCTCTAAGCACAGGCAAGCCTTCAACAGCTTAAGTGCAAAGCGCAAGTGTGTTCTCAATAAAAACAAAACACAAAATATTAAAAAATAATATCATATTTGCATTTAAATTACTAGATAATACTGTCAAGACAAAGATCCCTGCTAAAAGAGAACAAAAGAGGGTCTTTTAATTCATTCTCAATGAATTAGTCTATATTAAGAAAGTCATCTTCATCTTGTAGTTATAGTTTTGATCATCTTCCTTGTTAGTGCCATCCAATTGACCTCTTCAACCAAAACTGGCCGTGAACGAGAAGTTGAAACTCGTGTTCCAGTTGTTGCATTGCCTCCTTTACTTCTAATACTAAATCTAGACCCACCCTTCAACTGTAGCCATATTAGCAACAACACCCCATGTCAAAAATTCATGACCAAATACTGAATCATTTTATTATCACTCCAAGGTATTTTTATAATAGATGGGTGTGTTCTGGTGTATTGGGGTATACAGTAACATTTTTTTTATACTGCAAAACAGTAAAAATAAAAAAAAATAGATAAGCATGCTTAAGTGAGCCTTGCAATTAACAAAAGAGTGATGAGTTTTAGTGCTTAAGCTGCACTTTGCTTTAACAAGAAAAAGCATTAGTATTGTGTTTTGCACTTTATTGGTGCTTAAGCTTGCTTAAATGCACTTTTAAGTTTTAACAACACTGCACTAAGCACATATAAGCACCCTCAATTCAAAGCACTATCCCGAGTAAGGGTCCTCTTGGCCCTGCATGATCACTCTCCTCCTAGCAAATTTGAGCTAACTTGGCTGAGCAACCTGAAAGCACCCTCCTTTGGTTGGCAGTCCATTGAGAAGGCCAGCGTATACTTTTGTTGACTTTCTCCACTTAAGAAGAATCTGAAATTTCAGCAACACTCCAATGTGAAACCATCCATAGTAGCCACCAGAGGAAAACAATTGAACACTATGCATTTAGCCTACTCTGCAATAGCTAATGGTGGATATTGGCTCAGTGGCCTATATCTTGCTCAAGCCTGCCCATATTTTATTAGGTTTAGTGTATGCATAAGGCTGTTGAGATGGGCTTAGGCTAAACTGTAGGCCTGACTAATTTATAGAAGGGATTTAGGATGAGCCTTTAAAGTCTGGCCCATGCATACATATTTAATTCATTTTTGCTTTAGACTATACAAATATATATCCGATCAAACTTTTTCCGGCATTGCATGCATGGTTGGTGGAGAGGTGTTGGATGCATTTTGGATTCTTTAGGGGCTGTTCAATTATAGAAAACATTTTTTGAGTTTTTCATCTTCAATTTTCTCCTTCCTTTCCAATTTTCCTTTTCCATAGAAATTTTGAAATGCTTTCAATTGTTAAATATGGAAAACTATTTTCTTATCTTAAGACTTGGAAAAAGTCTTCTAAATGGTTATATAAAACATGTGTTCAATTGTTATATAATGCAATATATTGTTATTAATAATATTATTACTTTTCAAAATGTGAATAATTATGTTATTATCTATGAAGCACGAACACTGACATGGGGACATGTGACATTGGACACAGGGACACAACACTTTTTAAAAAAGTAGGACACAATGGAATTGAGATATGATAATTAATAAAATATTTTTTTTATATTTTAAGGCATAATAAAGTATCAAAACTATATTACGACTCAAAAATATGCATTTAAAATTCATAAGTCAAATCCAAATCAATAATGCTAATACAATTAACAATCAACTCAGAGTCTAGTCGGCTTCATTTCTTACAATCCAATAGATGTTTAAAGAGCTATAAAATAGAAGCATGAAGGGTATGAAAACTGAACAATCATGCAATCAACACATGGAAAAAAATGCAATTACCAAGTCATAAAACAAGCTAAGAATAAGCAAGAAAACCCCTACTTTTTAGTCTTCAAAGTGCCCCATTAAAGGACATGCATGTCCTATGAGTGTTCACATGGGGGACACGCCCTGTGGACATGTTCGATAGTATCGAAGGTGTGTTGGAGTGTCTGACATGTTAGCGACATTGGTATGACAACCCCTAAAGTTTTATAGATTATTATAAAACTAATACAATCCATACAATATGTATAATATTGCTAATTTTGTACTTCTGATAATAATTTATGAAGATTGATAATTCGACCAAATGCATTGGCCTAATTGGGTGTGCGAATGGTCAAAAAGACCATTTTGCCCGTGCATTAACAATTTTGGCCGAATTATCATTATTCATAATTTATTAGAAATATTATTATATTAAAATTATGAAAAAAATTAGATTGGTAATATTATAAAATTAATATTACCATTACAATGTTCATAAAATTAGAAATATCAATGAATTATAGAATGTATTTAGATGTTATATTCAAGTGTTCTGTGACAACATTCCTATATTTATTTATTTTTTATTTTTGGTAATTAACACCACCTAATGTGATTACAGCTTGATATTTCCTCATTGTTTTTTATTTGGTAATTAATTGCATCCTTGAGTCCTAAGTCTTCTTATTTTTTATAGGAAGGCAGTTGGAAGATTCAGGGGTTCTGAACGAGTCACTTCGGTCCCGCAGTAATTCATGGGGCCTGCACATGCCTTTAGTTTGTCCAGATGGTGCAGTTGTTGCATATGCATGGAAACGTCAACTTGCTGGCCAGGCTGGTGCATCTGCTGTTGATAGGACCAGGTCTATTTAAAATATTGAGTTTAGTTGTATTTATCTAGTTAGTAAGTTTCTTTGCTAATTTTGCTTCTCTAAAAAAAGAAGTTAGATGGGGCTATCAATTAGATCCGAGATGAAGTTAGAGGCTAGATCCGAGAATAGCAGCAGAGCTGTCACGACCTTGAGGGTATTTTTGTAATAGAGACTATAGATGAATAAGCAGTTGTACTAAGCGGTTACCACTTTAGCCACTTATACCTATTCGGTTATGCTATAACAACTGAGGGTAATAGCCTATAAAAAGGCCATGTACGGAGGATGGGAATCATCAATGAAGAGATTGATTCTTTCCCTCCTTTTCTCTCTTTCTAATTCTCTCTCCTCTTTCAAATTCTCCTTCCACTTTCCTCTCTGTTCTATAATTCCAGAATTAGCCAAGCCTCAAATCCGAGGGGTGACATTCTGGTAATAGAGCTTGCGGTCCTTGGCAAAGTAACAACGATTGGAGTGAAGTGAATTACGGTTGATTGGTGCAGTGTGTGGTGATCGGATTAGACAATGGTGGAAGGAACGAGACTTAAACAATTGGAGTCTAGAATGGAAGCATTGGAGTTTGGGATGACTCAAATGCACGAGGCAGTCACAAAAAGCAGGGAAGATGTGGCTACAATTAGAGATGGGATGCGGGAGGAGTTGACAACATCTCGGGAGAGCATGCATCGTCAACTAAAAAGGCATCAGGAGGCTATGGAGTAGTACGGTTAGGGGATTAACAACATGTTCAACATGCTGTCGTCCCTACCTCAATTCCTGTTGCCTCAGAAATTTCCTCCCAGAACCATAGCCAATTTGGATTTGGCCGGACATGTCATACTTCCAAGCCCTCAAGGAGTAACAGAGGCAGAGGAGTTGCGGGACACGGGGCTCGGTGTTCAGGTAAGGGAATTAAACTTGCACGCTAGTAATCACACACCATTGCCAAGGTTAGAAATACCTTTGTTTGACGGATCCAGGCCGAGGTGGTGGATCTGTCGGTGTGAACGTTTCTTCCAATTCTGTAATGTGGTTGAATCTCAAAGAATTACTTTGGCAACAACCTATCTCAATAATACAGCTGATTCATGGTTCCAGGGGTGGTTTCGATCTAGAGGGGTTGAGACACATTGGATTGACTTTGCTGAGGAATTGTGTTAAAAATTTGGAGAGAAGAATATGGCGGATGTAATTGAAGAGTTGAATAAACTCAATCAGGAGGGAACATATACAGAGTATTTGGAGAAGTTTGAGGAGTTAGGGGCCCTAATGTGGAATGCTCAACCATCCCTCACTGAGTAATACTTTGTGTAAAGTTTTATTAGTGTCCTTAGGGATGAATTGAGATCCATGGTGAAAATGATGATGCCCTCTACCATTAGACAAGCAGTAGAGAAGGCCTAATTACAAGAATTAATCGTGGAATCTATCTACAGAAAGGAACAAGGTCCAATCTCATACTGTTCCCTTGATTAGCTTACCTACAAGAGGGAATTCTAAGGCTATGGTGACAAGGGTGGCTTCCAGCCTACCTAAAGGGAATCAACATGCCCTGGCAATCAAGAACCCCACTATGGAACAAAGGAGACAACTGGGATTATTCTATAAGTGTGGGGACTGATATAGCCCAGGCTGTTAGTGTAGAAGGCAATTGTTAAACATGGAAGGGATGAATAAGGAGAAGGAAGAAGAAGAGGAAGAGGAAGAGGAAGAACGAGATAGTGGAGATGTTGTGGAGGATACCCTTGAGATTGGGAGATACATGGAGAGGAATTCGAAGCTGATTTAAGATTATTGAGATTGGGAGGTTGTGACATAATACTGGGAGTGGATTGGATGAAGAACGTGAGCCCTATAAGCTTTGACTTCAACAGGATGGAAGTGACATTTGAAAAAAAAAGCAGGAAAATGACCCTCACAGGTAGCAAGAAGACAGGGGCATGTAAGATGATCACAGGGAAGAAACTTCACAAAATATTCAAGAGTAAATTGTCCCATGTACTGCAGCTATTCTCTATTCAAGCCATGGACAACTTGGGGGGAAATCGGGAGCAAGAAGGTGAACTCATTTTGACTATCAGCAATCAACTTTAGTCTAACTGGGAGGTATATGAGCTTAACCTTCTAAATATACTATTAGTCAATGTTCAAAAACGCATTAGGCTCTAGTTGGGCGCCAGCCTGGCACCTAACGCCTAGGCGGGGCCTAGGTGGTGACTAGGAAATATAAAGTGTTTTCTGTTTGTTGGTGTTATAGATCAACAACAAGCTTGCTGCTGCAGCAAGTAGCAACGCAAGCTTGCTGCTGCAACAAGCACCAAGCAGCAAGTTGTTACTACTAGGGGTGTCGAGCAGCAAGCGACTACAACATGCAGCAAGGAGCAGCAAGCAACAAGGACCAAGGAGCAATGTTTTTTTTACTTTTTTACCGGAGGCGGAGGAAGATGGATACATATCGGAGGAAGAAGAGATCGGCGACGAGAGATGACAACCAACAGATGAGATCGGCGGCTATGAGAGAGAACGACCAATAGACGAGATCGACAACTAGAGAGAGAGAGAGAGAGACAACCCGCGATGAACGACCAGAGAGAGAATGGGAAGGGGGAAATAGGTCGGCCTAGGACGTGCACGACCTAAGCGGCCCAGGCAGTTAGGCGCTGTCGTGGCCCGATTAATCGAGCCCAGCAACTAGGGGTGCCAAGCAGCCCTTAATCGTCGTGGCCAGTGGTCGTCTATGCCAAATTTTTGAACACTGCTGTTAGTTGAGTTTGAGGACATGTTTGTAGAGCCTGATTCCCTACCTCCTAGTAGACTCCTTGACCATTCCATTACCCTTAAGCCAAACATTGAACTAGTCAACATAAGATCCTATCACTACCCTTCCATCCAAAAGACTGAGATTGAAAAATTGGTAAAGGAAATGCTTCAAAATTCCATTATTAGACCCAACCACAACCCTTTTGCCTCACCTGTATTGCTTGTAAAAAAAAGATAGACTGTGGTGATTTTGTGTTGACTACCATTAATTAAATGCCACGACTGTCAAGGATAAGTTCCCTATACCCATCATTAAAGACCTGTTAGATGAATTGAAACATGCCATAGTTTTCTCTAAACTAGACCTCAGATTAGGTTATCACCAAATTCAAATGAAACCCGATGATATAACTCAAAACCACCATTATGAGTTTGTGGTGATGTCTTTTGGGCTCACCAATGCTCTAGCCACATGCCAGTCCTTAATGAACTGAATTTTCGAACCCTACTTTTGAGAATTTATTCATTTTCTTTGATGATATACTTGTGTACAACCTATCATTTGACAAACACCTCAACCACTTAAGGGCTACATTTGAGGTCTTTAGACTGAACTAGGTGTATGCTAAGAGGTTAAAATGTGCCTTTGCACAGGGATAGGTGGAGTACATTGGGCACATCATCTCAAGTGCCGAAGTGAGCACAGACCCAAGGAAGGTGGTTGCCATGACTACATGGTCGAGACCCATCATTGTTAAGGCCTTAAGGGGCTTTCTAGGGCTATCAAGCTATTATAAAGGGTCAGTGAAGAACTATGGGGTGATCAACATGCCTCTAATTGAATTGTTGAAGAAGGATGGATTCAATTGGGGCCCCAAGGTTGAGGAAGCCTTTGTGCAGTTAAAAAGGGCAATGAGTGAGGTCCCGGTGTTGGGTTTACCAGATTTCAGCAAGCCCATTACACTAGAAACCAATGCTAGCAATACAGGAATTGGGGGAATTCTAATGTAGAAGGGGTAGACCATTGGCATTTATAAGCTAGGCCTTAGTCCTTAGGCACTTGGGCTTGGGCATATATGAGGAGTTGCTGACAATATTAATAGCAGCAGAAAAGTGGAGACATGTCATGTACTAACATGTAAGGGGGGAGGTAACTGTAATTAAATATAGTAGAAGGGAAAGGTAGTATATGATGTAAGTATGTTGTAAAGGGTTGTACCAAGTTTGTTGCTGCATTAGCAGTTGGTACATTCTCAGCTCATGTAGGTGGTTACCTGCACATGGGGGAGGTTAGGATCAACTATAAAAATTGCTAACCTTTTTCCACGGATTATTATGAAAATTACCAAGTAATTATGAATTTCTCTCTATTATCTCTTTCTCTCTCACTTTGCATTCTTCTCTTCCATATTCCCCCCCCCTCTCGATCCATCTATTGATCGAGAATTACCCCTCAAATCCTTAGGGAGCTGACATTTGGTATCAGAGCAATGCTTTGGGCGTCGATCGATTACTAATAATTCATCGCCATAGCCGATGGAACGAGAATGAACCAAATGGAGTCCCAATTGCAGCAGGTTACAACAGTGATGGCAAAGATGCAAACAAGGATGGGAACTCTTGAATCCTTTATTAGAACAGGAGTGGATACCTAGATTGATCAGGCGATGGAAAGATGGCGTGAAGAGAACTAAAAACCGAGTGCTCTGCTACGGGAACAAATGATGGAGCAGATGCACCAGTTCATGAGGATGTTTGCATCCTAACAATTGGTAAGACTCTCACCTGAGTTTCCTCCTAGGGAGAGGTTGGAGCCCATCCTTGCCGGAGTAGGAATGGAGCATTGACTAGTAGGGATGTCGGAATTTGAGTTTTAACCAGAAATGTGGGAAAAAATACAAGGGAGAGGAGGCCAAGAGCTCAGGCTAATCATAACCAGCCGAGCTTCCTTGTGTCGAAATTTGAGATTTCACTTTTTGAATGGGAGAATCTGAGATGGTGGATAAGGAGATGTGGAAGGATATTCTCCCTATATCAAGTATCAGAACAACAAAAGATCACCCTAGCTTCTACTTACCTAAACAATATGGGAGATGCATGGTTTCAAGGTTAAGAGTGGTGAAGGAAAGAAGTTCATGGAATGTATTTGCTGATGATCTCTGTGAGAGAGTTGGGGATAGGAGTATGAGAGATATAATTGAGGAGTTTAACAAACTCAAGCAAGAAGGAACAGTGTAGGCCTATCAACTCAAGTTTGAAGAGCTAAGGTCCTTAATGATGGTGCACAGTCCCCATTTGTCTGAGGAATACTTTGTATCGAGTTTTATTAGTGGCCTAGGGGATGAAGTGAGGCCAATGGTGAAGATGGTACAGCCTCAGACATTAGGTAGGTTGCTGAGAGTGCGAGACTACAAGAATTGAGTATTGAGGCTTTGATGAAAAAACAGAAGAGCCAGGCAAAGGGAGTAATCACAGGGGGTTGGTAGGTTGGGAATAGAATGTTGGCAAGGGATATGGGGGCACAATGGTAAAAGGGTATTGGCCCTACCCTCTACCAACCCTACTCTTACAAATGGAGGGAAATTGATGGAACAAAGGCGTCAAGTTGGGCTGTGTGATAAATGTGAGGATAAGTACTTCCTAAGCCATGGGTGCAAAAGGTAATTGCTATTGCTGGAAGGAGAAGATGACAATGTAGAGGAAGGAGAGGAACTCTCTGAGATTGATGGGGAAGATAGGAGAGAAATCTCATTACATGCTTTAAAAGGAGTGGCCAACAACAAGATTATAAAGGTGGAAGGAAGAGCTAACAACTGTCCTGAAACAACTTCTTCTCTCTAATGAACTCCTTAGTAGCTAGGACTCTCCAACATGTCCCATAAGCAGGAGTACCCATAGCTTCTTGGATGAAGCTATGGCAATGAGATTGAGGTGTGAAGTCACTCAATCCCATCCCCTATTAGTAATAGTCGCTAATGGCAACAAAGTTTTAAGTCAATCATTGTGTAAGGGATTTTGTTGGGAGATGAACGGGGAGGATTCACAGTTGACTTGAGGTTGCTCAAGTTAAGGGGTTGTGATGTGGTTCTGGGTGTTGATTGGATGAAGGGGGTATGTCCAATCAGCTTCGATTTTAATAAAATGGAGGTAACTTTTGAGAAAGATGGAAGACTCTAATGGATTATCGTGAAGTGGGGGTACGTGACGCAACGTGTGTGAAGAAAACACATAAAGAAACTCTTGAAACAATAAGTTTCAAGTATCCTTGAGAGAACAAACTTCAATGATCAAAGTTGGACTCTCAACTAGGCGCAAGAACCGAAGCTGCTTATTAGAAAAAATTGAAATGTTTGTTGGAATTTATTGAATAAAAAAATTGATTACAACTCCTAGCTTATAGAGTTTGGCTAATCCACCTAATACTTGTAAATAAAATCCAACTAGAATCCTAATAGAAGTAAAATTCTAATTAAACATGAAGTGGAATCCTAAAACTTATGAAGTTTCACTACTGTTCTAGCGCTACTGTTTGGGCCGGGTCTTCAAACAGGAATGGTGACTGCATTAGTATGCAAGATGATTTCGGGTAAGAAGCTGCAACGGATATTCAAAAATAAATTCACCAAGGTAGCACAACTATTCTCCATTCAAGCCTTGGAGCCTACAAAGGATAGTATAGAACAAGAAAGGGAGATAGCTGTTAATGTGAGCAGCAACTCTCATGCCCAAAGAAAGGTACAAGAGACTGACTCTCTTAATATGCTTTTAATTGAGTTTAGGGACCTTTTTATGGAACCCAACTCCCTACCATCCAAGAGACCTTTTGATCATCCTATTAACTTGAAACCAAATATAGTGTTTGTCAATGTAAGGTCCTACCGTTACCCACTAAGACAAAAAATTGAAATTGAAAGACTAATTGAAGACATGCTGCACAAATCGATTATCCAACCCAACCACAGCCCTTTTGTCTTACCTGTATTACTTGTCAAAAAAGAAAGATGGTTCATGGAGGTTTTGTGTTGACTATCGTCAACTAAACACCATAACCATCAAGGACAAGTTCCCAATACCTATTGTGGAAGACTTGCTTGATGAGCTTAAGCGTGCTACTATTTTTACCAAATTAGATCTTAGGTCAGGATATCATCAGATTTGAATGAGGCCTGAACACATTCACAAAACAACCTTCAAAATCCACCAAGGGCATTACAAATTCCTAGTTATGCCCTTTGGTCTCACCAATGCCCCAACTACCTTTTAGGCGTTTATGAATCAGATTTTTGAACCCTATTTGCAACAATTTATCTTAGTGTTTTTGATGATATTCTCATCTATAGCCCATCCTTTGCCAAGCATCTTGATCACCTAAAAATCACTTTTGAGGTCCTTAGGCTCAATCAATTGTATATCAAGGAGTCAAAATGTGCCTTTGCATAAGAACAAGTGGAGTACTTGGGCCACATTATATCTAATGTAGGGGTAAGTACTGACCCTAGCAAGGTGGTAGCTATGTTAAGGTTGCCAAGGCCTCAAAATGTCAAGGGTCTTAGGGGATTCTTGGGATTAACCGGTTACTACCGCTGGTTTGTTAAGAATTATGGCATATTAGCCGGCCCCTAACAAAATTGTTGAAGAAGGATGGGTTCCATTGGGATATGGAGGCTGAGGAGGTTTTTTGCAAGCTCAAAAAGGCTATGAGTGAGGTACCCACCCTGGGCTACCAGACTTCAATAAGCCATTCATACTTGAGACGGATGTGAGTGCTAGTGGGATTGGGGTTGTGTTAGTTTAGGAGGGTAGACCTTTGGCTTTTCTTAGCCAAGCACTAGCCCCACACTTGGGATTGAGCATATACGAAAAAGAGCTATTGGTAGTGTCGATGGTTGTGGATAAATGACGATATTACTTGGAGGGAGGTACATTTGTGTTTAAAACAAACTATGAAAGTCTGAAATTCTTGCTACAACAAAGGTTGCACACTCTATTACAGTAGACGGGGATGCCAAAGCTGATGGGGTTGGATTACACAATATAGTATAGGAAGGGAAAGGAAAACCTCGCAGCAAATTACAGAGAATGTAGCATATCTAGGTTTGCTACAGTTTTTGGAAATTCCAAGAGGACCTTGGGAGAGTATATCCATGGATTTCATTGAAGGCCTTTCAAAGTCGGAAAGGAAAGATTGATAGTGGACACATTCACCAAATATGACCATTTTATTGGATTAATGCATCCTTACACTGCCCATGAAATAGCTAAGGTATTTTTAGATCAAATAGTGAAATTGCACGAGATACCTAAGGCTATAGTGTCAGGCAGAGATAAAATTTTTACTAGCCTATTGTAGAAACAGTTGATGCGGTTATTGGGGGTTAAGCTCAACATGTCCACCACCTAGCATCCTGAATCTAACGACCAAATAGAAAGAGTTAACTAGTGTTTGGAAATGTATTTGAGGTGCTCTTGTTTCATACAGCCCAAGACTTGGCACAAATGACTTGCAACGGCTCAATGGTGGTACAATTCCAACCATCATAGCTCTATAAAGAGATCCCTTTTTGAAACTCTTTATGGTTACAAACCTCCCTTGCTACCAGCACTGGGAGACTCTTCTACAGTGGCTGCCCTAGATGCCTACTTATAGCAAAGGCAACAAGCCTTACAAGTACTCAAGATAGAATTGGCCAACTCCAAGAATCACATTAAGTAGTTTGCAGAAAAAATGCGGAGTGAAAGGGAGTTCCAAGTGGGGGAGGTGGTGTATTTGAAGCTTTAACTAGGTCATTTGAGGGCCCTACTCCAAAAGCCTAGCTTAAAGTTAAACCCAAAGTTCTACGGGCCATTTCCCATTACCGCCAAGGTGGGTAATGTGGCCTATTAGATGTAATTGCCAGAGGGCTCCAACATCCATCCAGTCTTTCATGTTTCACTTCTCAAGAAGTTAGTTGGAGCACAACTAGTGAGCTCAACCCTACCACATCTTCTAATGCTAGCGATAGTATAAGAGAACCTACAATTATCGTGGATAAAAGGGTAATCTACAAGCAAGGGGCTCCCATCAATCAAGTCCTCGTCTAATTGTCTGACCTTCACCTGGATAATAATACCTGGGAGTACCTTCCAGATCTCCTTAAGTAGTTTCCTAGGGTGGCAAGCCTCCTCAACATTTCTTGAGGACAATAAATTTTTGATTTGGGGGGGGGGGGGGGCAATTGTGATGTACTAATGTGTGAGAGGGGAGGTAACTCTAATTAAATATAGTAGAAGGGAAAGGTAGTATATGATGTAAGTATGCTGTAAAGGGTTGTACCAACTTTGTTGTTGCATTAGCAGTTAGTACATTCCCAGCTCATGTGCAGTTTCTCTCTTGCTATGCATTCTTCTCTTCCATATTCCCTCTCTCTCGATCCATCTATTGATTGAGAACTACCCGTTAGATCCTTAGGGAGCTGACAAGACACTACCTAGGAGGAGGGCAGTTTATAATCAAGACTAACCATGAAAGTTTGAAATCCCTGTTGCAATAGAAACTGCACATGCATTTGCAAAAGAAGGGGATGGGCCAAACTCATGGGGCTAGACTATGTCATTCAATAGAAAAAGGGAAAGGAGAATGTTATTGCAAATGCTCTTTCCTGTTGTTTTGAAGAGGGAACATCTGTAGCTATCACAACCATTGTTCCTGACTGGTATCAGGAAGTGAGAGCAAGTTATGAAAAGGATAAAGGGACTTAAGAACTTCTAGAGTAGCTGGTCATGAACCCTTCGAGCAGGCAAGTTCACACACTAATTAATGGGCTGATAAGATATCAAGGGTGGCTGGTAATTGGTGATTGTGACCAACTTAAGAGGGAGGTATTGCAGTCCCTACATGAGTCTCCACCGGGGGGGGGGGGGGATTCGGGTATACAAAACACCTATCACAAGGTAAAATAGCTCTTTTATTGGCCTCAATTAAAGAAATTTGTGGTGGAGTTTGTTATGGCATGTGATATTTGCAAGAGGTGCAAACATGAGATAGCGGCCATCATAGGTTTACTGCAACCTTTACCTACACCTGAGCAAGCATGGGCAAGTATGTCCATGGACGTCATAGAAGGATTACCAAAAGGAAGGGACTGCATATTGGTAGTGGTGGACCGATTTACGAAATTTACTCATTTCCTAAGCCTTTCCCACCCCTATACTGCACAAGAAGTGGCCCGGATCTTCCTGGACGAAGTAGTGAAGCTCCATGGAACCCCACAATTCATAGTATCAGATTGGGACAAGGTGTTCACAAGCCTGTTTTGGGAAGAGCTGTTGAAGTTCGTAGGAACTAAACTACACATGTCCACTGCCTATCATCCCCAGACAGATGGACAAATGGAGAGGGTGAATCAATGCCTAGAAAATTATCTCTGTTGCCTTTGCTTCCTGCAACCCAAGGGTTGGCACAAATGCCTCTCCCTAATGCTGGAGCCGCCATAGCTCCATCAGAATGTCACCATTAGAAGCACTGTATGGGTACCAGCTGCCTCTCCTGCCAGCCATTGGGGGACCAACTATAGTAGCAGCCATGGATTCCTACCTATAGCAAAGGCAACATGTTTTACACTTGCTAAGGAAAGAGTTAGCAACTACCAAGAATCGAATGAAGCAGTTTGCTGACAGAAGCAGGAGTGAAATGAAGTTTGCAGTGGGGGATGAAGTCTATCTGAAGTTAAAATGCTCCCATCTTAAGACCCTAACCAGGGCAGGTTTCTAAATTGAGTCCGCGATACTATGGCCCCTTTCCTGATATCGCAAGGTTTGGAAATGTTGCTTATAAACTCCAACTGCTTGCTGACTCCCAAATCCACTCGGTATTCCATGTATCATTACTCAAGAAGTCAGTAGAACACACCAAGTGAGTCCCCATTTACCTCAAGTTGCTAGAGAAGCTACCCCTACTATGGACACGGCTGCCATAGTGGACAGGAGGATCATCTACAAGCAGGGAGCTTCTCTAACTCAAGTATTAGTGAAATGGTTCCACCTCCACTCGGACGACAGCACACGGGCCTGACCTGCTCAAACAGTTTCCACAAGCTGCCACCCTTCTTTGTATTTCTTGAGGACAATAAATTTTTCGGGGGGTGGGGGGGGGTGTATTTGTCATGTACCTACTGCTTATGGAGGTTGTACATTGAGTGGGTAGTTATAGCTGTAATTGGTTGTACCTAGATAAGTGCTTAAGCAGTTGTGCTCTATTGATTTTGGCGGCCCTTGGCACCTTTTCCTTGGTTGCTGGGATCAGTATATAACAAACTGATCCAGCCCAATTGAGATCATCGACGAATACAATTGAGATATTTCTGATTTCCCTCCTCCAATTCTCTGTCTCTCTGTCTCTCTCTCTCATTTTCTGTTCTTTCCATTTTCCCTAATCCTGTCTCTGATTCTTGCCAAATTGTGAGAATTCCCTGTCAGATTCTCAGATCTGACAAAGGTGTGCTTGTGGGCAAGTACTCCTTGTTTATCAGAGAACTTGACATGAGAGGAATAAGTGAGTTTTGAAGGGATAGGGAGTAAAATTCAATATCGGGAACAAAATATTCTTGGGCTTGGATAGGGTGTTTCAATTTTGTCTTTCCACATTTGTTTTGTTTATAGCTAGTTTATTTTTGCTTGTAGATACATATTTTTCTATCTTTATGCATATTTTTTATATAGGGTCCACTTCATTGCTGTTAATTTTATTTTATTTTCCTTATGTAAATAGGACCAATGACTTAATACTATCATCGTTTCTTCTATAAACTGATGCCACCTAGTGGAGTTAAGGATTGTTGTTTTTTGTCCCACTATCTTGATTCCATCACCCAATTCAGCTTGTTAATGAGATTGCTGCTGACTCTAATGTACTCATGCAGGTTGGCTCTCAAGGCATTTACTGATCAAAAACGGCGATTTTTTCCTCACCTTGATGATGGTGCTGGTGGAGAATCTGTTTCAAAGAGACACAGTGGTTTCCAAGTTTCAACAGACAGTCATGAAGAAGAGCTTAATGATGACAGAACACTATCAGATATTCTATTGAATCTGGAAAAAGAAGTTCAAAATGTGAAAGTTTTTACTTATGAAAGGCTGGATTGGTTAAAGAGAGCTTCTTCACTTCCCTCTTCATCCAATGAGTGTATTGTAGAATCATCCAAAGAACATAATTTTCGTAGTTCAAATAATCTAAGGCAAGGCACCAGACGTGTTATTACTGCAGACAAGGTTGCTGTAATTGAGCTGTTGTTTCCTTCTGTTTTTAGAGCTGTAGTGTCATTGCATCCAGCCGGTTCCATTGATCCTGATGCAGTTGCTTTCTTTTCACCAGATGAGGTAATTTATGTATCAGTTGCAGCAGCTTCTTGATTCTCATCCTCAACCTTGTTATTTTCAAAATGTGGTCCTTCGAATTTTTTTACTTTGTGTTGTGTACCACCATTTAGTTGCTTCAGATTATCCAATTCTCTTTGTTTGTAAAAATTGCTCATTCTCTTACCGAAGTATGAATATCCACAGCCCTGTTGAATCAAGAAAAATGCTTTTGAGGTTTTGTATCATTATTGTCTCCATCAATATGTTATGCATTTTGTATTGGCTTAAACTGATTGGTTGTGGCCATATTCTGAGTAGAACTTTGACCTCTTTCAAAATTTTGAATTGATAAGGAGCAATATTTGAGCTTGACAAATCTCACCTATTTCAGAGCTTAGTAGACCGAGGGTAAGCCATTTCAAATGTCTAAGTGAGCTTGTTTATCAGGCTGAGGAGTAGCAAATATCTGTAATTCAATTGATTTTGGAGTAGACTGGGTAGTAGTACTAATCCTTCCAGCTTAGATCAAGGTTTTGGACAGGCATATTGTTCAGAAATGAGTTCTTAATTTGCACGTTTTACTGCTGATTTGTTTGTGTTCTATAAATGAGATTCTAGTATGGTAAAAGCTAGGGGTAACTTAGGCAAAGATATTTAGTTTATAATTTATGTTCATGATAATATTATTTAAAGACACTTTCCATGGGTGGGAACAAGGGCTTTCTGTATATAGTAATTGAACTTCTGACAAATAATACTTATCAACCAAAAAAAAAAAAAAAAAAAAGAGGAAAAATTCTGGCTGATAATTGTGAAAACTGAGCTGCTGTCTGAATAAATATATGATCACCTTTAATACTTTGGAAATTTATTAATGCGGTTATTTTATTTTTCTGCCTTGAAGCTTTTAACAATTATTATCTTGTGCTATACATAGAATTTGAAATGGTTTTGGATGACCCGGATAATAGCAATGGTTCAACCTTGTTATGGATGGAGAATAAACAGAAAATTTTAGGAATTTTGGAATAGTGTGCAATACATTGCTTGAATAATTTGCGTTTTGTTTTTCATTCTTATGTGTGGGAACTTTGAAGATGGAAAATATTGTTTGTTCTTTATCATTTTTTGTCACAATTACTTTTGTGTTAATAACCTTAGATGAACAGTAACTAATTGTTTCAGTTTGCTACTTTAAGAAAATGTTAATTCTAGGTGTATTTAGTTCTTAGATCTACAAAAGTTCGTAGCATTTGCAAGAGTGCCTTTTCCTTTGACTACCTCAGAATACTCGTTGAGGTGTTTTGAGTAGTAATAGCTATCTCATTAAATATAGAATTAACAATCTTTAACAAACCAATCTTTCTATCACACTTTCTCCTTGAAAATAACTTAATCATCGCCTTCTAAAATCTAAACTGCACTATTTGATTCTTGGGCTTTGTTTCTTATTGTTTTGATATGGATGTGGAGGACCACAAGCTTATGTTGAGTGATTAGACGCTATTTTTGATATGGTTGTCTTGCAAGGTTGCTCATGGAGTCTGCTTTGGTCCTTTGTTAAATCCATTGGCCTGTGAAACTTCACCATCTGCTAGATTGATAGTCCTATTTTAAATGGATTTTATATGAATATTTACTTCTGCTGGTTCCAAAAACTAATACATATCTGGAACCATAGCAGAGAAGTTGCTTACTCCATGTCAGTTAGCTTTGTTTTCTGTTCTAGTTATGTTATTAATTGCGCTGGTTTTGTTGTATCAAGATGCCAATTCTACTATTAATGTGATTTCATAGCTCCTGTTAGCTTGATTGGATATCCCCTGCCACCCAAAAGGGTGATGTTACAGCGTTTAAAGTAGGAACTTAAATTTGTCTTAGCCACTAGATAATATACATGCCTCTGCTCTTAGACAATGATGATTCTGTATTTAACAGGGGGGCAGCCATGTGCATGCAAGGGGCTTCTCAGTGTATCATGTTTATAGACACATCACGGTAACAGCTTTTCTTTGCTGTTGTAGTTTTACAGTAGTATGGCCATTGGTCCAGGGTGTACCAAATATTCAAAACTGCAGTTCGTAACACTAATAATTTCCCCATTGCAGGAACATGCTGGTCTGGCTTTACAATATTTTCTTGGCCGGAGAACTGAAACAAGTCTTCATTCGTTGTTGGTATTGTCTATAACCTGGGCTATACTGTATAGATGTATTCATTGATCCTGGAACTGCATTTCAAGCACATGCAAGTTTTCAAATATCTTTATTTGGTTTTGCAGCACTGGATTTGCTGTTATCAAAATCTATTCTCAAAAGTGTGCAGGTATAGCCATCTCCTCTATTGTAATGATTTTCTCCTGTGTCCTTTGGTATTAGATTTTGAGTGTTTGTGATGCAGTAAATGTGGAAGGTTACTGTCAATGGATACACAAGCAGCTTTGCTATTGCCTCCAGTTCAACGCCCCTACAGAAACTTTACTGATAGCAAGCCCTCATCAACTCAACAAAGTATCTCATCAAAAGATCAGAGTGTAGACGACAACCAGGCTTATCATGTTGACTGCTTCCCAGAGGAAACATAGGTTCATCAGTTGCTGCCGTAGATGTCTAGATAGCCTTGTAGCTGAGCATATAGAAAGGTCAGACTTAATAATTGGTTTGGTCCCAACTTTAGGGTTTATCCTTGGAAAATGGGGTACTATTCAATTCCCGTGGAGTTTGTAATTTGAGCTAATTATATTGAAATTGTTCGGTTGAAGGGTCACTTTAAAAGCTTGTTGAATAACAAATAACTGAAAGTGGTAAAAGTGCCTGCTGGAAAAATAATTTCAGTGTGACGCGAGCATAATGTTGTTAGTTGCGGATTATAGCTATGTTGAAGGAATATGACTAGGGAATTTTGAATTTGTGCTCATGTGAGTTGTGATAGTTGTCTGATTGACGAGCTAGAATCTATGCCAGCTGATTCCATCTTAGTGAGATTAAAGTTTGATAATAGTTGCTGTTGCTTATGGGGGCTGTTGTCCATCTTTTGTAATAAGTGGAGGTCTAAGACAAGACATTCGCTGATGCGACCACATTGAGTCCTATGAAATTCTCATGATTGGTGGATTATTCTTTTGAACGTGGAACAATGACAAATCTGGTGTATCTAAATGAGACCGTGAATTACAGTTTTCTTCTTGAGTTTGATTTTAATGCCCTAATGGTGTAATAGTTTTTTTATTTTTTATTACGTATGTAAGTCTTAGATTTTGACAGATCATTATTTTTAGTTGACACATGCAAGGCATTATTGGAGATAAGTTGCAAATTTAACTACTTGTGTAATAAGATCCTTTGAATTGTTAGTGTATTAACATTGAGTCTCTCTCTCTCTCTCTCTGATTTTTCAAAGATTATTGTTATTATCTTTAATTGTAAAAGGTCGACTTGTTGCTTTCATGCTGAGTAAAGTGAAACGTGAATCATGTTATGTGATGATTCAGAAGAAGGCATCGCAGCGAGCAGAAGTCTCCTATTATTGCCAACTATTTTGTAATAGTATTGAATTGTACCTGTAATGACCTACTACCCCTAAATCTCTATGAAATATATCTTTGCGTCTAGTTTCTGCCAGTCATTTTGGTAACTTGGTTGCCATAAGCTGTGTTTGATGTATGTTTCTGCAATTACAACTACAACCTCAATTGAAGTGTTCATCAGGATGCAATTGTATGGTTACATCTCTTTCAGAGTTCAGACCATAAAGAAAATCAAAGTTGCTTTCCAAACCGTATTTGATCTTTCTAACCTTTTGGTCATGGAGGATTTTGAGAAGATAGTTGTGTATATTGAATTCAATAGGTGTCTTTGTGGATCTCAGGATGGCACCATAGAACCACGGAGGTTTCATAGAAGGTTGATTTGCACCATGGATTCAGTATTGATCGGATATATGTGGAGGAGAATGGTTTATTGATTCTTCCAAGCATATGGCAATTGATGAATAGTTGTGCATTCAACAAGTTCTACATTGGTTACAAGTTGTAATTTATGAGCTAGTTTGATGGAAAGATTCTCGTCACGAAGAAATGCCAGACTATATTTATACATCTGAAAGAAATGTAGGGAAAAAAAAAGACCCATAAAGGATTATAACAAAAAGAGAAAGACAGTTATCATCTCTTCTCTACTTTATTCCTTCGTGTTCCTTGCGTTGCTTTTAGTCTTATTTTCTTTCCTTCTCATTGCTTTCTTTTATTGATTCCTTGTGTTCCAATGCTAAAGGAATTTGTAGTATGTCCTTTTTTCTTGCATTTCGAGCTTTTTTCCTTGCAAATTCCTAATAAATGGACTTGAACCAAGTTTTATCAAAACTGTGCACTGGAGCACAGCATCCCTTGCCATTCAGCCAAGTGTTATAGCTGGCTTTGATGCCTTGGTAATCCCAGGCATAAAGCTCAGAGGCTTGCCCCACCAAACTAAATACCAAACCTAGTACTCCAAGCAACCCCAAGAACAAAGAAAGAAGCTGTTTTTGTCCATAAAGATCTTAGAGAAACATCTATAAGAACCCATCCTATACGAACACTCGCCAAAGCCCGAAATAAACAGTCCATCGACCAAAGCGATCCAGAACCGGTCCCCAACTCGCTATGGATAGCTTCGATAGAGTCCGTCATCGGACAGCAGCTTCTAGTGTCACCGTTCTAGCACAGCTGTTCGGTATAACTGCACTCATCCTCTTGCTCATTTGGTTGGTGCATTTTCGTGAGGGCCTCAACCTGTATTCTGAAAACCCATATCAAATTTTCAATGTAAATGAACGCTTGTTATCAACTTACGGCAACGCAATTATGTGACTTGTTTATCTTATTCATGCTGATCGTATTTTTTCTTGACAGGTTCACCCCTTTCTTATGTATTTCGGATTTATTTTCTTCGGTGCTCAAGGTAATATTTTCTTGCTTACCAATCTTGTATACCATTTTTGTTTGCTGACTCTATACTCTCAAACATATGTTTTGAGTTTTGAGTCTTGAATCTTAAGTGTTAACGAGTAAAATATTATAAAAAGACAAAAGAAGAAATGTCGAAATAAAATGACTAATTTGAGATTACTTAGATTGCTTATAGATGCTAGCAATGAATCTCGTGCATTAAGAATATCTACGAGTTTTTTAAGCTGCATATTTTAAAAAACACCTTTTTTTATATGATTTTGTGATGAGAAGGAAAATGACCTTTTTTTTTTATTTTTTATTTTCGTGGTGGTGTGAGCAGCTATGATGGCCTTCAAGACTGTGGCAGCTGAAAGGGATATTAGGAAGTTTTCTCATATGTTTCTGCACGTTATAGCTATAACTCTGGGGATCGTTGGGATATATTCTGTCTTCAAGTTTCATGACAAGCAAAATATAACGAATATGTATAGCTTGCATTCTTGGATTGGCATGGGCACTTTCTGCCTGTATGGTTTGCAGGTATGATCATTATTACATCTCTACCCTCCAAAATTTAATTATATTATTACATTAAACATGAAATTCCCTTTTAATTGTTATTATGCCTTCACCATTATTGTCTTTGCACGGTTCTCCATTGCTTGTATCCTCGATTTCGATGGAGGAAGTAAATTGCAAGTAGCCTTTGCTTAGGTCGACTATTGAACTAATGTTCTACTGATACTAATTCTAACGTATCACTTACTTGTTACTTGACTTATACTCCGGAGGTGCCATCACCATCTTCTCATCCTTATAAAATGGGTAGTGATATTTAGCAAAAAGAAAAGTGATAATTAATTTTTTAAACTACAAAGGTTTAGACAGTGAAGATTTGGAATCTATGTAATTAATTTCACCCTATTTATTTTTTATATTTTGGGTTTATATAGTTTATTTTTTAAAATAACTAATTAAGTGAAAAACATGTTTATTTTTAAAAATATATTTTGTGAGATAAATCATATGAATCCGATGTGTTACAAATCAAACCACATGAAATGCCTCTAAAAATCCTCCAAACCACACGGAATCGGATCCTATATCTGATAAATTTAGATGCAAAGAAGAACAAATTATACCTGGAGATGATGTTTTTATTTGAAATTGTTAATTGACAGTAATAAATTAATAATATCCTCCTAATACCCACCAAAAACTCAAAAATAGAATATGTGGGTGAGATATTATATTATTATTATTATTATTTTAGACATAAGCTCAATGCTAAGGGCTCTGTTGACAGCAAGATAAGTTAATTGGAGAAGCCCTTGCATTGGCTCAATCGACAATTAATAAAATTGTTTAGAAAAATTGAGCAAATCTGTTGTTAGATTTCAATAAAAGTATTATCAGTCATTTTACTTTTTAAACTCAGTAAAAAATGACACACGAGATCACATGAAACTTAAATAAGAACTCACAAGACTAAACTCGAGATTTCTAACCCACCAATAGATACTATCTATGGCCATGCTACCACCCAATTGTGATATTAGATTGTTATTAATGGAGTTTTTGTTTTGTGTCATGACAGTGGCTGTTTGGGTTCGCTCTGTTCATGTTCCCAAAAGCTACACAAGAGACGAGAAGAAGGGCGATGCCATGGCACATAAGCTATGGAAGAGCACTGCTGTACATGTCAGTGTGCGCAGCTCTGACAGGATTGATGGAGAAAGTAGGGTTTTTGAAGCTACAGGACGACAATGAATCTCGTCTCATCAACTTCACTGGACTTGCTATCCTCCTCTTTGGCATTACAGTTGATCTCTCCATTACTCTTGCTCGCTATCTATATTAATTAATTTGTTCTATATATATGTTTGATTATTCATTTCATAAACCAACCAGTCTTCCACGAGTCTTTTTTCTTTTTTGCTTATTTGTTTTGTGGTTTGAAGGAATTGTTGTGTATTTTTTTTTTTTTTGGGGGGGTGGGTGGGTGGGTAATCTGTATGTTTTGGTTGAATTCATCAGTGTATGTTAATAAAATTGAACTATAATTGGGCCTCCAAATGAATGGGCATTTGAAACTCTTAATTATCCTTAATTAAAAGTGATTTTCGCATAAACGTTTTTACACAGAAGTGTTCCTCCAATACTCAAAACTTTTAGAGCTTAAGGGTTGGTTCTGGCGTTTTAATACTCGACACATTTCACCGGACCCATATATACTATCTGGAAAGGCCTAAGTTGTAATGTGTTCCAGAAGTATATTGGCTTCAATGAAGCTTGGTGAAGCTTAAGAGCATTGGCAGTTCTTGATGAATGACACGAATATGCCATCATCATTTTTTTTTTTTTTTCACCTCAAATCTTGATCTAGCTTAGATCGTATAAAAATAAATCTTGAATTCACATTTTACTACTCACTAAGTCTAGTTAAAACTAATCAAGATGTTCAAGTTTTTGCCTACATGTGAAAATAGAGCTGGCTTAACGAATTTGGTGGCCTTAGGTGAAAAAATTTGTCGAGATCTTCTGAAGAGTATTAATTTTTTTATAAAAATAAATAATATACCTTTTTACACAAATATTTCTTTTCTTTCTCAAAGTAATTTTCACAAACAGAGCATATGTGTAACTAATATATTAGAAATCAGTTAATCAAATGACCAAAATGAAAGATAGCAAATCACAACTTCATAGGTTCACTATGTTATTGTGTGGGTGTTTTTTTTTTGCTTTGATTTGTTATGAACTTGTGAAGTTTTAGACTACTTTGCTGCCAAGGGCGGGTAGAATCGGCCTAACAATTATAATACAATAACACAAATCACAAATTACATATGACAAATGTTGAAGTGAAGCCTGAAGATTGAGGCAAACAATGAGTGTGCTATGTGTAGTGACCGTCAAAGTGCACAAGGACAAGAGAGAGAAGGGGGAAGAGAGAAAAATTGGGAAGGGAAAGTAAATTTTATGAGATTATGGGAATTGGGATTTGGGAACACCAACAACAGTAAAAAATTAAAAAATGAAAAAGGGAAGATAAAAAAGTTTATTATGTTTTGTATTTAATTTTTTAAATAAAATATTTAATATTAAAAAATAAAATATATATATATATTACAAATTTTTAAAATTAGTAGCCTTCTAATTTTGAGGTTCTTATGCCCTCGTATATATAATTTCACTGTTGGGCCGGCACTCTGTGAAAACGGTTTGGGATGGGTTTGAAATACAAGCAATTCAAACTCCCCTTATTTTTGGGACAAGCTTTGTTGAAACTGTCACATCATCCTTGTATGATTCTGAATTAATGATTTAAGTTGTAAAAATATTCTTGTTCAAAACAACGGTAAGATTACAAATAAAAATGACCTTCCTCTAACCCCTACAAATTGGGGAGTATAGTACACTAAAAATGCTGGCCTAAATTATTTCTTCCTTAAAAGACCTTAGCTTTAAGTCATTATCATTCTTTGAACCTCACTTAACCAGATGTACATGCCGTGGAACCCATTAAATTATGCTAGATATTGTGCAAACGTCATAACTCAATGATGTTTATAACAAACAGATACTTGTTTTCTACCAGCACAAAACAGAGATGTATCAATTGCTTTTTCCCCCAAAAAGCTAAAAACATCTGAAAATGCACAGGTAGAAAACTCAGCTAAATATGAGCTACTTGTTGAGATGTTATGAAACAAACAAAAAGACAGAAGACTCAGGTGGTTTTGATGAGTTAGCTGTCAAGTTCTTGACATTGGACAACACCCTTACAATCTCACTGATTTAAGCAAAGTTTTCATGTGAGTTGGCATCAGTTTATTCATGCAATTATGGCTCAGTTGGTAACAAACAATGCACAATGCATGTTTAAATAAACAATTGTGTACCTAATATTTCAATTTTATTCTGAAGACCTTACCTTTGAAGCTTAGGTAACACAGTCAAATTGAATGGAGCCTACTGGAATGGCCTCTTCCGAAAGGCACCTTACTCCGCAGATGCTGCCAATAAGCTCAAGTAATACATATATAGACCACACAGAAAAAAAAAAAGAAAAAGAAAAAATAAAAGAAAAGAAAAGATTGTTTAGCCTTGCAGACAGTTCTTGAGTGTGAATCGATTCGAACCCTGTAAAAGTTAAACAACAAAGTTCTGTTAACGTCTTGGAATTATATCAACGGTAGTTGGACCAACTTGTGGAATCCTACCATCTAATTTCCTATATCGTCGTGGTTAGCCGGCCTGGATTGTTCTACTTAGTTTTCATCTTAATTTGTTAGTTTCTTTGGCGCAAACAAGGTGCTCTATCTAGTTGTCGTTCAGATGTTTTATGCAGCCATAATTCTAGTACAGGTTTGTCGCATGGTTCCATCTTGTTGATGTAAACAAGGAAGTTCGTTCTTGCAAGGTTATATAGTGTGGATACATCAAGAATTTCAGCTTGGAATTCTCTCAGTTTCTGTCTCCCTTCAAGAATTTCAGCTTGGAATTCTCTCTGTTTCTGTCTCCCTAGCCCTAGGCTCTGAAATGGCCAAGGGTAGTTATCAAGTTTCTGCGGTTCCAGTTACCATTTTTGCGCATCTGTTGGTCATAGCTGTGTCTACCCTTGTGCTTGTGTGGCTACTATATTTCAGGGGAGGTCTTGCTTTCAAGTCACAGAACAAACAGAAGATTTTCAATGTAATTTCTTCCTTTCAACAACTCTGGAGAGGTCACCATATATTAAATTTCTAAAGATTGATTTATTCTTTATTTTATGTTCTTCAGGTGCATCCACTTCTAATGGTGGTTGGGTTTCTTTTACCGGCTGGAGAAGGTAAGAAAATAATAATTCTAAGTTCAATAACAAGGGAAAGTAGCAGAAACATTATAAAGAAAGTTTTATAGTACGTAAGAGGAGTGTGACCGGTGAGACTACCACTTTCGCAACATCCTGAGTTCGACATGCACTCACTCCCCTCACTTTTAGTGAACGAGGTGAACCAACTTCTTGTAGTAGTTTTCTATCTTGATACTGTGAGGGCCACCCAATTCCCTTTGGGTTAGCTATATAGTTATAGCTTATCTGAGTCTCTTCCAAGCTTGGCAGGAGTAGGAGTCGCTTAAATCATATCCTGACACAGAGCTATGTATCATAATCATTGCTCCTCTTTACCCATTTTACTCAGAAAAAAGGGCTTAATAGACGTATTCACACAATAACATTTCAAGTTTGTAGAAAAGAGCTATTTACCCATTTTACCCATTTTTCTCACCTTTTCCCAAGTTTTGTCTATGGATCTTTAAGAGGATTCTACATGTGGTTTGAATCAGCTATAATGGCATACAAGTCAATCCCAGCAAAGAAAGAGGTCCAGAAACTGGTTCACCTAGTACTACATTTCATAGCTCTTGCTTGTGGAATAGTGGGGATTTATGCAGTTTTCAAGTTTCACAATGAGGCTGGAGTGATAAACATGTACACCTTGCATTCCTGGATCGGCATGTCCACCATCTGCTTATTTGGTATTCAGGTAACACCACAAATTCTAACTTACTGGGATGCAAAAATGTCAAGCTAAGCTCAAAATTGTGATTCAAGCTTGTTTATTTAGAATTTTATCAAATTTAGACTTATAATCGAGCTGGGTTCATTTATATTTTAAACGAGTTTCAAATAAGGTTTTCCATAGACTCTAAATCTAAAACTCATTTTAACTTCAGTTTTACATTGTTTATTTAGAACATATAAAATTAATATATCTTGATGCACGTATAATTTGAATGATATAAATAATATAAAAAAAATCCTCGATTGTAAAAATCACACACATTATTCTGAACTAAGCTCCAAATTAACCTATAATCGAGTCTATAATTGAGTACTTAAACGAGTTTATTTGTGAACCCAAATGAGTCTTAACACTCTCACGATGAATTTCAGCTTGTTTAATATTGAACTTAAAAACTACTTTCAAACTGATTTATTTACCTAAATAAATAAGCCCAAATCAAAAGGAGTTTTGAGGCACTCAAGAGTGGCTGTGGCTCCATTCATTTGCAGCGCTACATGTTCTTCTTCACTACTTTTGTCAAACACCTAGATGGCCGTATTAAGGTTGCTTTAAAAAATTTAACTAGAACCAGCATTGCAAGTATAAAGATGATTGAAGACTAACCGTAGGCCCCCAATGGCTTGATTCAGTGGCTGCTGGGCTTCTTTTCCTTCTGGTGGCCCCGTGCAGAGCAGGGAACCCGGGCCAAGTACATGCCATGGCACGTCTTCCTTGGCGCCGTCATATTCTTCATGGCGACCGTGACCGCGGAGACTGGTTTAGTCGAGAAATTTCTCTTCTCGGGGCTGGGAAAAGGCCAAGAAGCTCTCATTGTGAACTTCACCGGCCTGTTGATACTTCTCTTCGCCGTCTCTGTTGGCCTCACCGTTGTTCTCCCGCGAAGCTCATATTAATTGAGGTTGAAGACGACAAGAGCATGACTTGATTCATTAGCACAGGATTTTATTCGATCTCCTGTTAAATGATTGCACTTATCATGCTCTGCCTCTACTCATTGATCATTTGATAAGAACAGGTGCTTCAATTCAAGAAGCTCCTTGAATTACTTCTTATTTTGTTCATTCTTTGTAACACAAATTATCCAACAACTCACTGCTTTAATCTTTATCTTGCTATACTTGGAATGATTGTGCCCAAGGCAGTGAACTTTCAAATTTTCAAAGTTTACAAATGAGCATTTCAGAGGGCCAGTATTCGAATGTCCTCTCACCTTCTTGTTTTTATATTTTAATAATATTTTCCAAATAATTTTTTTAGTTTTTCTCAAAAAAAAATTCACTACCTTTTTCGGGTAGAGTTGGTGGATTTTGACAATAAAGAAGGAAGGAGTTTCTAATGACTTATGGGATCCTAATCGGCATCCTAACAACTTAGAGATAAGAGTTAATAGAGAGTTTGACAACTCCATTAATAATTAATTTTATTTATAAATATGAAAATTAATAATTAATAAGGTAAGCATGAATCGAATTTTTTTTTTTTTTTTTACCCAATGATGAGTTTTGCTTTGTCTATCTATCTTGCTCGTAATTCATACATGTTTAAAGTATTTTATTTTATTTTACATACAGATAATTTCATTTTTTTATATGAATGTAAAGATAGAATCTGTCGACGTTCAATTTCAGTCGAGTCTGATTTGTTTTGGGTCGCACTGAATGATTATGGATCACGGTAAGAAGAGAGGCTCTTTTGGAAATTAATGAAGAACACTTGACAATTTTCTCGTGGTTCGACCAAAAAAAGATACCTACTCCACGCCCACACTCTGATTATGCTTTCGGAGTGGTGGTTTTTTCTGATTATTCTGCCTCTTTTTCTTATGTTACTCTGCCCCCTGTTTATAATCGAGGGGGCTTTACAGTTTGGATAATATATAAAATAAAAAAGTAATATAATGGGGGACAAACAGTCCTTATTATCTGTTCAAAATCGTAAGTGGGATCTTCATCTCGAGGAGCATGGGCTGCTGCAGCAGATGGTCCCTACCTCTGACTTCTTGGCAGCTTTTGCCATTTTATGCGAGCTGATTGTTTTCGGGCCAACGGCCTCGGTGGTCTGGCGATCTGAAGGACGCTCCTTGGAGTTCGCTCACGGATGGCCTCAGACTTGTTTGAAGGATATCAGGGCTTCGCCAGGTGTCGCTTTATGAGTTTGGTTTCTGGCAACGAAAACGATCTCCTTCAGCGAGGTCGTTTGGGCCTTCTCGCTTCCAGGCGATCGGGCCGGCCCATCCAAGTGAGTCCAGCCCGTACGGGAAATACGTATAACATAAGCCCCCCAGTTCGCGGTGCGATCCTCGCGCTGGGAACTGACACGTGCCAGCTGTTCTTCCGCCTCTTCGATGTCTGCCCAATCGTTTTGAATCTCGTCGTTCGACGCAGCACGCCTTGTCTGTAACGCATTTAATGCGCACTTTCCCCTATTACGGCGCATGATTATACCTGTGGGACCCAATGCCATCGTGCGGCCGTTGGATATGGAGTATGTGGTGAGTCGTACTTAGATCTGACGGTTGGGCCGATCGAGACATCAGTATAAATAGTGAGGGGCATCTACTTTTTTCCCTCTTTCACGCCTTTTTCGAAATCTTTTCCAGCTTCTGCTTTCTTGCTCTCTCCTTCTCGAAGCCATCTCTGCTGCCTTTTTCCAGTCGTTCGTTGCTCTTCTTCCGGTGCTCGCTCCGACGTTTCGTACAGGCATCGGGCTCTTCGTTTGGTAAGTCTGCTATGATTTCTTTTCTTTCTTCTTCTCGCCGGTTGACTATCGACGGTTCTGCCGATCGATATACCCGCTTATGGGAAGATGGCTTGAGTCGATTTGACGTTTGTTGGGCCTTCGGGTTCAATGACCTTAGGATTAGATTTCCTTGGAATACCGGGCTCGCAGCTGTGGCCCCTCCGCATTAAGCGGTATCCCGTTGCAAAGCGCTCGGCCTGAAGGATCTTAGGTTTTTTTTTTTTTTTAGATTCTTAGGGTCTGGTTCGCGATTTGCGACCTGACTGTTCTTTATTTTTCCTCTGTAGATGTCCGACCATCACCGTGGAAATTCCGGCCAAAAGCGCTGCAACTATATCGTAGGAGAAAACGACACTTCGAACTCGGAAGACTGTCTTATCATGGAGGGCCAAAGTTGTGAGGGTGCGAGCTCTAGGTCTAGGGAAATTGTTGCTCTGACCTCTACAGAGACCGACCTGGAAGTTCACGATCAGATTGCCGAAGGGAGTGCTGGTCGTGCGGTCTTCAAGAGATTCCCGTCCAGGTTCAAACGTCGCGAGGTGGCGGCTTGTGTCCGGGAGTTCCGTCTTCCCAGGGATTGCCAAGTGTACATCCCTACTTCGAGCTCTCACGCAGCTTACCCACCATCCAAATATGTAGCTGTTAGCCATCAACATCTTGAGTCCGGCCTTAGATTCCCAGTAGCCCCATATCTTGTCGCCCTTTTAAACGACGTTAAGCTCGCTCCTTTTCAATTAACACCGAACTCGTATGCCCAACTTACTTCTCTGGCTGTTTTGTTCCTTACGAATAAACTCCCTCTCCCTTCGCCGAAATTAATAAAATTTCTATTTTCTTTCAAAAACGCCAAGGACGGGCTGTACTACCTGGCAGCTCGTCCTTCTCCGTACAAGGCCGCTCTTCCCCAGGGTAAAGCGAAGGGAAAGTCCAACGTGGGCGATTACAAGTCCAGTTGGTTCTTCGTGTCCTGCTATTCTCTTTCCCTTCTTAGGAACTATAGTTTCGTATTAACCCCTGGTAAGTGAATATCAGTCCACATGAATTTTTCTTCTTCCGATTACTTGCTAACCCATTTGCGTTTTGATGCAGACTTTGGGGGCAAGAGACCGACTTTGTCGGCCGAGGAGACTGATATCCTCGACAGACTTCTAGCTGCGGGGGCAAGCTCGGAGATCCTTGAGCTTTCAGACGACCTTCTCCGTGAAAACAAGCTCGCCCCTCCTCTTCACGTCGAGATGGTTCAGGGGGACCGTATCATGGACTTGGGTGCAGACATCCCTTCGTTACCTCTTCAGGTTGCAGGGGCGAGTAGTTCAAGAGGAGCTGTTCAAGGCGAGATTGACCTCGACCTCCTCGAGCCGAGGCGGCCTAAGGCAAGATCGGGCAACACTTCGTCATCAGCGCCGAGCTCAAGCTCGCGGGACGGTAGGTCGGGAAAACAGCAAACGCGCCCGCAGGAACACCAAAAATGAGAAGTGCGGGGGGGGCAACCGGAGCAGCAACAGAGGGCTCCGCCCCATCAATCCCAGCACCAGAGAGGAAAACACCACGAGCAAGGGCATCGGCCCCTGGTCCCCCAAGATCATGGTTCTGGCGCGAGCCGAGGGAAAGAGGTCGCAGTGGCTCGAGACGCCCTTGTTGCCGGTTCGAAGAGGGGGCCAGATTGCCCGCAGCCGAGGGAGGATGCCAGGGGCAAACGGGCCAGGATCCCTGAGAAGGAGCTGCCCCTGGAGGCCCTGCCAGGAGGGATCTATGTTAACTCCCTGCTGAACTCTGCGCCCGACCTCTTGGGAGCGACCTCGAAACCCCTTGATGACCCGAAACTGAGGGGGGTCGCTCTCTGTGACTTCATGGCTCGTCATAGCCTGGTGGTAAGTAAGAAGATATATATATATATATATACATTTCATGGCCGGGGCTTAATAACTTTTCTTCTTTTATAGGCTTCCCTTACCGCCATGAAGCTTCGTGCTTAGTACAAGGATTTTGACGACCAGCTTCGTACGATGAGCACGTCCCTTCAGGCTGAAGTGGAAAAGCTTCAGGACGTGAAGAAAGCCCAGCAGGCCGAAATAACGAAGCTTTCGGACGAGAAGGCAACTCTCCAGGCCGAACTTCTTTCAATTCAGAAAGAGGTGGAGGGCTCTGAGACGCGTCTGCGGGCTGAAGTTCAGAAGAATAAAGACCTCGAGGAAGGGCTTCGTAGGTCAAAACACGCGTGGGAGTCTGCCAAATCCGGGCTCACCGCCGAGCTAAATAAAACAAAAGAGGAGTTGCGGGAGGCTCAGGAGCAGCTCAAATTGGTCGAGGCAGAGTTGAAGACGGCGACTGAAGAGCAGGCTCGGGCGGACGGTCGTGCGGCCCGGTGCGAAGAGCTCGCCCAGAGGGCCATAGACGATGTAAGAGGAGAGGTCGAAGCTCGGATGGAGGCTACGCGCCGTAAGGCCAGATCTGACACCTGCTCGGCGTTCCTGTACACCCTTTGGGTGAACCATCCTGAGATGGATTTCTCTTTCTTTGGTGCGCAGGCCGTCGAGGAGGTGAAGCGGTATGCTGCCGAGGCCGCGGAGGACGCCATCGAAGCTGATCCCCTCGAGTCGTCTGAGGCTCCCCTGGACGAGGTCGAGCTATCCGGGGCTATCGCTCCTCAGCCCGGGGAGGTCGCCGAGGAGCCTTCTATGGATTCCCGGCCGGTTCTGCCTCCTACAGTTCAATCTGCTGAGGTCGATTCTGTAGAGGGAAATGTGCCTCCCAACTAGGACTTTCTGATATGTACATGTATACATTTCCTTTTTCTTTTTTGTAACACCAGCTTTACTTTAATAGAACGGGTATTTTTTCATACTTTGCGTACACTGCTTCAGATTTCTTCGCGAGCTCAAATGAATTTTGACTTTTAAAGAAATAATAATTCAAAGCTTTCTTCATGATATATCTTGGAATAGAATTCATACCTTAAAAACAATCTCCTCAGAGGAAGCCTTCAGAATCATAATTTGAGAATGAACATAGGCTCGAATCAGGTCGTCCGTGATAGTTGTAATAATCAACACGAACGTTCATACTTAAAACAATCTCCAAAAGAAAATCCCTCTTCAGTATGTTTAGATTGAACGACAGGGTTTAAGAAAACCCCTCACTGTCTTGGTTTAAGTATAGTGGCTGAGAAGCTCGCGATAAACGGTCAGGAAGTGTATCCAATAGGTTACAAACGATATTATTTATATAAATTGAGGCGGATCTCGGCTGACTCGTTTGAACATGACGATTTTGCTTAAGCATGAGGTCGTGCCACGCCCTTGACTGGCATTTTTGAAGTGCTTGATAATTTTAACAAATTCGGAGTAGATACTCTGGTAGGTCGTAATTTAAGGCTTTCATGGCTTGCTATTTCATTCACTTGCTGTGCCAAGATATGTGTCCAGACAGGTCGCGTTACGACCTCAGCTGACACACCGTGACTTCCGCAATTTTTATTTGGGCCGAGAGAGAACACCCAGGTAGGTCACAGACCATAGCTTTAGGCTAAGATGAAAGGACCTCAGCTAGTGAACCCAACTCGGATTTACTTGTGGAGGTCGTTGCTCGGAAATCTCCAAACCGTGACATTAAGTCAAGATGAATGGTTCCGGTTTCAGACCAAGACTTGAAAGAGGGACCAAGGTGAATGCTCAGTTGAGCCCCAAAACCATCACGTAGTGGTTAGGTTATTCAGGCTCCAGCTCGCAAACCATGGCTTGTTAATTCCTTGTTTTTGGGATATTTAATCAAATATCGAGAAAGTGCAATGAAAGTTAATGAATCGTAAACAGAACCACGAAAATTATTTGTGATAAAGAAGACGAAGAGTAGGTGGGAACCATTACACTTATTTGAAGTAAGGACGGAGGTGCTCCGCATTCCAAGCTCGTGGGAGAGAGAAGCCGTCCAAGTTTGCCAAATGGTATGCTCTGTTACTTAGATTTTCCTTGATGACAAACGGACCTTCCCAGTTAGGGCCTAGTGTGCCGTCACTACTCGTCCGTGCCCCTGGGAGTACCAGACGTAATACCGAGTCTCCGACGTTGTAATGCCGGATTCGGACCTTCCGGTTGTAGTATCGTGCTACTCTTTGCTGATAAACGGCGACCCTTATGCGAGCCATATCTCTTGATTCTTCGAGCAGGTCAAGGTTAGCTGCCAGAAGTTCGTTATTGCGATCTGAGCTGAAGGTGGCCCTTCGGTGGCTGGTCACCTCATTTTTGGCGGGGACCATAGCTTCCGACCCATATACCATTGAGAATGGGGTTTCTCCAGTGCTGCTCCGAGCTGTTGTTCGATAGGCCCACAACACCGTCTGCAGTTCGTCCACCCAAGCCCCCTTTCTGGCTTCAAGCTTAGTTTTCAAGGTCTGCTTGATTATTTTGTTGACAGCTTCAACCTGTCCATTGGCCTGGGGGTGATCAACCGCGGTAAAGCTCTTTTGGATCCCCATTGATTTGCAGAACTGGATGAACTGCTCACTAGTGAATTGGGTTCCGTTATCTGTTATTAGTTGCCGCGGCACTCCGAACCTGCAGATTATGTTATCCCATGTGAATGCTTGCGCCTTCGCACTGGTGATCTATGAAGCTCTTTGGCCTCCGCCCATTTGGTGAAGTAGTCAACTGCTACTATAGCGTGCTTGCACCCTCCGCGAGCTGTTGGGAGTGGCCCGATTAAGTCCATCCCCCAAATAGCGAAAGGCCATGGGCTACTCATCTGCTGCAGATAAGCTGGAGGAGCTCGCGGAATTTTGGCGAACCTTTGGCACTTTTCACATTTCTTAACTGTTTCTAGGGCATCTTGCTTTATGGTGGGCCAATAAAATCCTTGTTGGAGGGTCTTTTGTGCCAGCGAAAGTGCCCCCGTATGATTACCGCAGTGACCTGTGTGAATCTCTTCGAGCACAGTCCGGCAATCGGTGCCGTCAATGCACCTCAGGAGCGGGGCTGAGAACCCCCTTCTGTATAGCCTTTCGTCGTAGATGCAATACCGAGCTGCTTGAGATCGCAGACGACGTGCTTCCAACTTATCTTCAGGTAGTTTGCCATCTTGTAGATATTCCAGGATAGGAATCATCCATGAGTTTTGGGATACGGTGATCGCCATTGTTTCAACTCGTTGCTCTATACTTGGGACAGCTAGAAAATCCATGGGTATGTCTCCCTAGAATTCTGCATCCCGGGTAGTTGCAAGACGAGCCAACGCGTCCGCATGGGAGTTCTGGGAGCGGGGGATTTGATGTATTTCATATATTTCAAAGAGAGCAAGGAGCTCGCGTACCTTTTGCAAATATGCGAGCATTTTCATATCTCTGGCTTGGTATTCTCCCCGTACTTGGTTGACAACCAGCTGGGAGTCACTGAAAATCTTCAAGGATTCGGTTCGTATTTCCTTAGCCAGGCGGAGTCCAGCTAATAAGGCTTCATACTCGGATTCGTTATTAGTGGCCGGGAAACCGAACCTCAGGGCGCAGAGGATTTTGTGACCTTCGGGGCTTATTAGCATAACCCCGGCTCCTGCTCCTTGTTCGCTCGATGACCCATCGACGTATAGCTCCCAGGATGGTTCTTTCAAGCTTTCTACATCCTCGTTAATTTGCCCAGTAAACTCGGCGATGAAATATGCCAATGCTTGACCCTTTATCGCCGTCCTTGGTTTGTATTTAATATCGAATTGAGCGAGCTCGATCGACCACTTTAGTAAGCGACCCGAGGTATCTGGCTTTTGCAAGATTTGTTTCAGCGGGTATTTGGTCATTACTTCGATTTCGTGAGCTTGAAAATAAGGTCGCAGCTTTCTTGATGCCACTATTAGGCAGTAAGCCAATTTTTCGATTGGTGCGTACCTTGTTTCTGCTTCAATCAAGCTTTTGGAGATGTAATAAATGGGGTGCTGCACCCCTTCTTCCCCCCGAACGAGAGCCGCACTGAGAGCCTGTTGGGATACTCCCAAGTATAAGGTCAGCTTCTCTCCGTTTTTCGGTTTGGCGAGCAGCGGGGGTCGTCCCATGTATTCTTTCAGTTGTTGGAAAGCGAACTCGCACTCTTCTGTCCATTTGAAATCCTTCTCCTTTTTTAACAGCTCGAAGAAATGGGCGCACTTATCGGTCGCTTTTAAAATGAAGCGACTCAAGGCCGCGACCTTCCCATTGAGGCTTTGCACCTCCTTTTTTCTTACTGGCGACCTCATATCTAGCAAAGCCTTTATTTTGTCCGGGTTGGCTTCGATGCCTCTATTGTTTACCATGAACCCGAGGAATTTTCCGGAGGCTACCCCAAAGGCACACTTGAGTGGGTTGAGCTTCATCTGATAGCTTCTGAGGATTCCGAACATCTCTTCCAGATCGGAAACATGGTCCGTTACTCGCTCGGATTTTATCAACATGTCATCAACGTATACCTCCATGGTTCTTCCAATGAGTGCTTCGAACATCATATTGACCAGCCTTTGGTAGGTCGCGCCAGCATTCTTCAATCCAAAGGGCATGACCTTATAACAGTAAAGCCCCCGATCAGTAATGAACGAGGTGTGCTCTTGGTCATTGGGATCCATAGGGATCTGGTTGTATCCTGAATAAGCATCCATGAAACTAAGGACCTGGTGACCAGCCGTTGCATCGACTAGCTGATCGATTCTAGGGAGGGGGAAACTGTCCTTAGGACACGCCTTGTTCAGGTCGGTGAAGTCGACGCAGGTCCTCCACTTCCCGTTTTTCTTTTTTACCAAAACCGGGTTGGCCACCCAGGTCGGGTAATGGGCTTCCTTGATGAAGTTGTTTGCCAAGAGTTTGTCCACATCTTCCTTAAGGGCGGTATAACGCTCTGGCGTCATTGGCCTCCTCTTCTGTCGCACTGGCCTGTAGCTCGGATCTATGTTAAGCTTGTGTGACATGACTTTCGGGGCGATTCCCACCATATCCTGATGGTTCCATGCAAATACATCAATGTTAGCTTTAAGGAAATTTGTGAGTTGTTCTTTTACCTCAAAAGCTAAGTTCTTTCCTAGCTTGAGGTGTTTTTCTCCGTCTGCTTCGCCGATTGGGACATCTTCGAGCTCTTCCATGGGACCGGTGGGTTTGTTACAGTCGATCTCGCGGGGATCCAGATCGTAACTAGTTTCCCATTGGCTGGCTGGTCGCGGGTCGTCTTTTGCAATTATGTTCACTTTCTTTCCTTTTGTCCCCATTTTTAGGGCATCTTCATAGCAGCGTCTTGCGAGGTGTTGCTCGCCCCGTACATTTCCTATTCCGTTGGGGGTCGGAAATTTCACAGTAAGCGACCTTGTCGAAGTGACTAGGTCGAGATTGTTCATAGCTGGCCTTCCGAGCACGACGTTATATGCTGACGGGCAGTCTATGATCAGGAAATCTTCCAAAGTGGTGGCTCGGTGTTTTGTGTCCCCGATGGTGAAGGGAAGACTTATTCGTCCGACAGGAATCGCTGCGTCACCTGTGAACCCATAAAGTGGCTCGGGTGACGAGCTCAACTGTTCTGTTCCCAGGCCCATCTGATCGAAGCACGCTCTGTACATCACATTCACCGAACTTCCCGTGTCCACCATTATCCTTCGTACTTCGGAGTTACCGATTTGCGCCCGGATAACGAGTGCATCATTATGGGGCCAATGGACGTCGCTAGCTTCTCCTTCAGAGAAAACCATGTTCTCCGGAGTCGGTCCACCCCTGGATCTCTTCGCAGGAACCGGCTGTTCTCCCGACCTTGCCACTAGGATATGGTTAGCTTCTCGTACGTACTTGTCGCGGGATTTGTGGGAGGGTCCCGCGAGATGAGGTCCGCCATGAATAGTGTAAATAGTTCGTACGGTTTGCAGGCGTTCATCATCAGAGGGGGGTGGCTGTGCCGGTTGCTGGCTTGGTTGATTGGTTGGTCGCACCACGTAGTCTTTTAAGCGACCTCTTCGTATCAAATCTTCAATGGCGTCCCTCAAGGCCCAGCATTCAGAGGTGGTATAACCCGCCTCGTTGTGATATGCGCAGAACTTCTCTTTGTTTCGGAATTTGTTGGGAGTTCTCAACGGGTTGGGTTTTCCAAACTCCTCCTTATTTCTTTCCATGGTGAAGATCCTATCTTGAGAGTCAGATAGGACGCAATAACTATCGAAGCGTTGCGGCCTCGGAGGTCGTTCGTCCCGCTCCGCCTTGTGGGCCCGTTTAAATACTTCGCCGCTCGAACGATCTCCTCGAGCTTCCTTTCCGGTGTCTCCGTTGTTCCTTTTCTTGTTTTGGCCGGAGCCCCCGGCTTCTTCTTTGGGTCCTGTGGGCTTCTTTGACCCAAAGGCGTCTTCCCACCGGACCTCCTTGGAGGCTCGTTCATAAAATTCCCCCAGGTCCTTGACTGGGGTCCTGTAGATGCTCTCGTAGAGTTTGCCATCTTTTCGGAGGCCGGCGGAGATCGCCGTGAGGACGCTCTCATCAGACGGATCCTCAACATTGCTTACCTCACGTTTGAATCTAGCAATATAGTCCCTCAAGGGCTCGTTTGCCTTTTGGAATACAGTGGCGAGGTGACAGGGTGGCGCGAGCTGTCTTCTTAGGGCCCTATATTGGTTGATAAATCGCTGTTGACATTCTTCCCAACTGCTGATGCTGCGAGGCGGAAGACTTCTGAACCACGCACGGGGGATATCCCCCAGAATTGCTGGGAAGGCGTGGCATTTAACCAGCGAGTTAGTCGTTTGTAAGTCCATTTGCACGTTATATGCGTCCAAGTAGTCATAGGGGTCGCTATCCCCGTTGTACTGTGGCATGCTCGGGACTTTAAATCTCCGGGGGAGAGGCTCAAGCTCGACCTCTCTGGTGAAAGGTGTCCTGTCTCCACGGCCATTACTCTGGCTGCGGACCCCTTGCCTTTCCTCCAGCTGCCGGACTCTCTAATATAATTCCTCCACAGTTGAGTCCGGGCCCACCGATTGTTGGACCTGCGACCGTCTGCTCCTTTCCCGGTCTAGGGAGCGGTGATTCGGGAGTGGGTAGTTGTCCCCAATATCTTCTTCTTCAAGGGGAGGTCGTTCTTCCCGCGGTTGGCGGATTCTCCGAGGCGAAGCCGGTGGGTCATGAGTGGCTCGTACTTGAGCTTGGGCCAGAATTCTGACCGCATCAGCGAGCTGCATTACCATATTTTCTAACGCCTCCTGACGTTGCTGCCAGTCCCGAATTGTTCCGGTCCCAGCAATCTGGTTTGCGGGTTGAACAGGGATCTGCGGTGGTATTCCAGCGGGATCTCCGGCGGGTGGCTGTAAAAGGCTATCTGCTGTCGGAGCAACAAGCCCTCCGTTTGGTGGAAAATCTCGCGGTCTGTCGCGGTGATTTTCCGGAGGGTCGACTGCTGCCTCGGAACTTCGAGTATTCCTTCCTCTTACCATGGCTATCGATCAGAGCAGCCCCTTCCTCTAGCGCCAAAATGTCGACGTTCAATTTCAGTCGAGTTTGATTCGTTTTGGGCCGCACTGAATGATTATGGATCACGGTAAAAAGAGAGGCTCTTTTGGAAATTAATGAAGAACACTTGACAATTTTCTCGTGGTTCGGCCAAAAAAAGATACCTACTCCACGCCCACACTCTGATTATGCTTTCGGAGTGGTGGTTTTTTCTGATTATTCTGCCTCTTTTTCTTATGTTACTCTGCCCCCTGTTTATAATCGAGGGGGCTTTACAGTTTGGATAATATATAAAATAAAAAGGTAATATAATGGGGGACAAACAGTCCTTATTATCTGTTCAAAATCGTAAGTGGGATCTTCATCTCGAGGAGCATGGGCTGCTGCAGCAGATGGTCCCTACCTCTGACTTCTTGGCAGCTTTTGCCACTTTATGCGAGCTGATTGTTTTCGGGCCAACGGCCTCGGTGGTCTGGCGATCTGAAGGACGCTCCTTGGAGTTCGCTCACGGATGGCCTCAGACTCGTTTGAAGGATATCAGGGCTTCGCCAGGTGTCGCTTTATGAGTTTGGTTTCTGGCAGCGAAAACGATCTCCTTCAACGAGGTCGTTTGGGCCTTCTCGCTTCCAGGCGATCGGGCCGGCCCATCCAAGTGAGTCCAGCCCGTACGGGAAATACGTATAACAAAATCATTATCTGAAAAAATAAAATCTTTTTAATGTTTAGATCTTCTTCATATTGTCCAATTTGAGTATACAAAAATTTATCCATAATGTTTTATATTCTGATTTTAAATTTAATATTTAAATCTTCAAATTTTTATTTGTCAATTTGTTTTTTGTATTATTTTATTTTTAAAATTATGTATTATGTTTTTTTTAAATAATAGTAATTTGAAATGCAGTAGAAGAAAACATAGTTGAAAAATAAAATAATTTGTAATGATGCGTTACATTTTACATTTTTTAAGTTTTTATAAAAATTAATAATGTAATATGGGGATGAAAAATTTAATAGAGTATCTTATAAGGATGGAAATATTGACCTTTAAGCACAGTTCATTCAATTAACAAAATGAAAATTTTTCTTTCTTTTTTTTTTGGTTTTTCTTCTTTCTTTAAGCTTAGAGGATGAGGGTGAGGGTGAGGGTGAGGGTGAGGATGAGATAACAGGGCTTTAGTTTCATAGAATATAATAAGACAAGGAGACAAAGCTCATCGATCAGAGTACAATTTCATTTGTCAAGCTGTAAAAATACCCAGAAAGGTCAAAGAAGGTGGTGGTGGATGCCTACCGACTGGTGACTGTCGTTCAAGTCCTAAAATGAATCTTTACATTATTAATATCTTGCCCAAAAAGTCCAACACCAAGCCTTAATGATGATCAGAGTTGGCTCATTTTTTCACGCTCCTAATGGTGTTTCAAGGGGCTCCATTGACTAAACGAACAATATAAGCATATATATATATATATATATAGAGAGAGAGAGAGAGAGAGAGAGAGAAGCAAAATTGACAAAAATCTCCATAAAGTATACTACCGACCTGTAAAATTCTGTCATCAACCATCCCTCGATCCCCATTTATTCCCACTTACTTTTTTTTTTTTTTTCATTTAACAACAGGAAACCCTTCATTCTACAAGAGTCATCTTTATATATAGTCTTTACCTTTGCAAGAAAAATATCCCTATATAACAGATTGATTTATTTGTTATGCTATATTTTGTATGTACCATTAGTTGTAAGGGTATTGTTAGTCAGTTAATTAGTTAGAGCAGAATGAATAGCTTACTTGTATTTAAACGCTGTAAGCGGTCTTCTTTCAATAATGAGAACGAGGTACTTTTCATTCTTTTGTCTCAATACTATACTTTTAAGGGCGTCTCTACTTGCAAATTTTTCTAGGCAGACATTCATGGCATCTGGGGAAGAATGCTCAATGTAACCAAACTTTGAGAAGATGAAATGATTAAAGGCATAAAGAGAATAACAAGCAGAACATGCATCATCATCATCATCAATAAGCAGATTCTTTTCCAAAATAGTATCAGTCACTATTCAGGCATACGATTCACGGCATCTTTTCTTCCTTTACTTCCTTTGTTCCTTACTACACCAGCATTATGGTCCCCCAACACTACAATAGGAGAAAATATTAGGGAAATGGAATATCTACTAAAACAAATATCCAATGAATCATGGCACCATTGCTCAAGGGCAGGAAGACACGAGTTCTGAATAATGGCCTCAAAAGATAATCACTTTCCAGGATAGATTATGCAACACAAGAAAGAAATGTTAAAAGAGATTAAGAGCAATTTTCACTATTTAAATTAAATCCCAATTTTCACTTCAGACAGCTAAAAAGGTGAAAGATCCCAAAACAGAAAATCCTCTTTTACAACAGATGTAATTGTTAAATTGCAGTTGCAGAAACAACCAGAATTGAATTGTAAAACCACAAACTACATACCATTGCCACCGCATTGTTATTAAAGCTACTTGAGGGCCGAAAAACAATTAGACCAACTGTTGCTTTGTTGCCTCCATCCTGTCCAACAAGCCTGCAATATCGGTTTGCATTCTAATCTTCATCTTGTAGTAATCACAATGCGAATTTTCCAGAAGCTTTAACTCCTCCAGTTTTTTTCTCCGCCTTTCTTCAGTTTCCTGCAAACACAGTTTTGCAAGCTTCTCTGCATACTCTGCCTCCAGTTTCTCGCTCTTTATTCGTACAATTCGCCTGTAATTTTCTGCTTCCCTCCTTGCTTCATCTGCACGGGTTTGGAACATTCTAGCTTCTGCTTCCTTAATCCGCACAATGCTTTCTAAGCTGTCAAAGCCATCCTTTTTAGCCATCTTCACAGACCACTCATCTTCAATTATTTTGTCACCCATAAGTGGAGCGCTCAGATTGCTCTGGTGGAGATCATTCATCAACAAATCCAGCTTTCCATTTGGGGAGTTCATGTTGTACAAGGAAGACTTAGGAGGAAGGGAATTAGGTGTTACAAGGGGGCTCGCATCCTTTCTAAGGTTAGATTGAGTTGCTGGCAACACTTTTGGCGGCATATTGGAAGAGGGTAAGTCTGACGTGCCATCTGTGTCTATAAATCATAATAACCCAAAAGCAAATGGATGTTAGTTGAATTTCAGAAAAAGCTTTAAAATTAAGAATTTAGGATAAGAAGTAATTTGTGAGGGCAAAGTTTCTAAAACATCCGTCCTAAGGAAAGGATATACTGAAAGTGCAAGAATATTAAAGTCACAAATAATTCTGAAAGCGAACCCAAAAGTTTCAAGGTCATGCAAATTGCATGCAAAAGCACAGCAGTACCAAGAAGGTAATAGCGCTATGGTCAGTCATATTTTGGGATACTTTTTCAACATAACTTCAAAATAAAACAGAGAGAAAGAGGGAAAATAGAGAGGGAAAAGGGAAAAAGAAAAGTGACGCCATAAAATTTTCATCAGCTGGTATGGTAACATCGAAGCACAGTAAAAGTTTCCTGCTTATGAGACTTTTTATTATTTCTTAAGTCTTAAAAATGACAAGTGCAACCACTAGTGTAAAAAGTTCAACTCAGATAAGCCTTAGCAACTACTTACAGTCACAAGGATCCTCCTTCATTCAGCTGTTGAGGACTGAAATTTCAATTAAACCATAATACATGATGTTTATCTTTATTATCTTTTCTAAATTAATTTTGGTCTCCTGAATTCTCAGCCTTATCCTCAATGTGGATATTACACTTCTAATTATCGGTTTCAATGTTACATGCCCAAACAATTACATGCCCAAGCAATCTCAGTCAATTTTCCCATATTTTATTTTAAATATTTGCTGCCTCTGTGACTTCATTCATTCTTAACTGCATCCGTCTTAATTGTTCCATACGTCTTAACTATGTTCATGGATTCATCTGTTGCTTATGTGAGAAGCTAGACCCAAATATCTAAAGAGATAATGTTTTCCAAAGACTCTAGTCATGGGAAAACAATCTGCAATTTCTTTTAAGATGTTTCTTGTGTACACCCAAAAAAAAAAATAAAATAAAATAATTGGTAGATACTAATTATATTACTAGTTTCTACATAAGAAACTCAACAAAATGTAATTGCAAAACTAACAGGAATAAGCTATGATACTTACATATTACATAGCCATCAAGATTGAGGATTTATCTTTAATAGTAGAGGGAGCACTAGTGTCCACATTACTATTAAGAATGATGTTCCAATCTTTATGGTTTTTGTTTTATGGGAGAACAAACAAATGCATATGCATATAGACATATATATGTGTGTGTGTGTATATTGGAAGCTTGAATCAGTGAATCCTCATTTTCATCCAAGCACATGAAAATATAAGATTTACAAAGAAGTGCAAGAATTACCTGTAATGCTCAGAATATTCAACAAAAATTGGAGAAACATTTGAATAATTAAAGTAGACATGATTTTTCTTTTTCTTTTTTGTTACATCAATGAAAGTTTCAAATATGCTCAGGAAATTTCAAAAAGTTAGTTGATATCAAGCACATAACAATAGAAACAACTTTCTATTATAACTGGTCAGAAGTATCACCTGTATTATCATTTCATGAACTTCAAACCATCAGAACCTTTAATTTACTAAACATGCACACAACCAAAAAAAAAAAAGGCATTTCATAATTGTTCGAGGACATGAATGTGTATAAAAGGACATTCTTAGTGCAAGAGGCTCCCTGCTTTGCAAGGGACCTAGGGGGTTTCTTTGTACACAACTTTACCTTTGCTTTGCAAAAGAGGCTGTTTTCACAACTCAAATCAATGACCTCCCAGTCACAAATGAGCAATCCAGGAAGCACCCATACAGACACGATGAACATGTGACATGATATGGTACATCTTGGACAAGTCAACATGGAAATATCAAAGACCGAGTACAGACAAAAAAGAATGTCTATTTCTATTCCTACAGATTCACATTTGTAAATAGCATCTCCAAACTCCAAAGAGGTAGCAACTTGGCTATCAGCTGTTCATAATTATGATTAATGCATATGATTAGGAGCATAAAAGAAAGTCATTCTCAATGAAAAGATACTCTTTTAAGTAAAGAAGTTCAATAGTCCATCATCAAAGTTAATAATCAAATCCTCAAATATCAAACATTCCCTTTTTTCTTGAATCAGTAGTATCAGGCATCTTCCATGAAACGCTAAGAGCAGATTATCTCAACAAAAAAATTTCTAAGAGCAGATTTGCAAGGAGGACTGACTTAGCTTCTAATGACATAAAGAATGGTATATTTGAGCAATAAATAGCAAGTAACAAGACAAGATTCTGAGACTTACAGCTGAAAAACTGGAAGATGAAATTGCAGGCATCTGAAGTAGGCATCAATCCACCTTCAAGCCTGGAAAGCATTTCCGCAGCCTTAATATGCAGCTCCTTGCCTTTGAAGTCTTCACTTCCCCGAAAGATTTTCCTAACACAGTCAAGCTCCTTTATCAGAGTCTCTAGACCCCAATCCTTTGCACAAGACGTGAACACATCCTTTACAAAACCAAACATTTCAGAAGCATGACCACATCCAGGGCAGTGAAATTGCATCTCAGTTGTCCCCAACGGCCCGTTCAATGTGGGACCAGGTTTTATGAGATTCCTTTGGATCCCACAGGCAGCATGGCACCAATGGGAACAGACATCACAGCCAACCCAAATGCAAGTGTTGTTGGCACAGTCAAAGTTCAAGCAGACAGGACACATGCACTCATTGCAGAATCCCTTTTTCGTCGAGCAAATCTTGCAGTCACAGTCCTCCACAGGCAACATCCTTTTGCAAGTTACATTTCGACATCTTTCAAGTAAGAAAATTTCTATCAGCTCATTGGTGGGAATGTTAACTTTGCCAGATAAGAAACTTCCAAGACCCATTTTAATTGCGACCAAAATTTCCAGTTGATGCCTGGTGGACTTCAAAAGCATCTCTTTGGTCAGATCAGGTCTTCTCTCAAGTCGATTCTGGAGGCTCACTAATTCCTCTCTCTTCTCAGGCACCACCATGAGATTCTTCAAGTATCCCTTTGTTGACTCAACTGTTTCATCTGGAAGCTCTTGAATTACTTGAGCCATGACAGGAATAGACTCCGAGACAATTTCTCGAAGAATCCTCTCAGGTCTAGATAGTTTACGGGCTCTTCCTCCATCTAAAGTCTCTACACCTCTCACATGCTCCGAGCCTCTTCCTCTTGAATCACCCGATTGGGTATCCAACCTTGGCCTTGCAGGCAGCTCGGAAGGGAAGAAGGAATTATTATCAGAGCTTGTTGTGCGGTAAAGGCTGTTGGTGCATGGATCCTTATTGATTGCACGATTCCCTTGCATCAAAGAAAACGGTCCACCACCATGATTGGACAATGTAACACCATCTCCAATAGGCCTAAATCTACTATGAACCGAACCATTCGTCCCCTCCCCACCATTCCAAATCTGGTCACAGTCCCTCCTGTGACTCCCAGTCGAGTACTCATAATTCTCGGTCGAATTCCGCGTGAGAGAACAACTGGGGTTGTGTGAAAAGGGGTGGGAATACGAATAAGACAATGAAGCAGCTGTAAAATCATTCGAGTATGTTGTTTGAGTGTTGGCATTTGAAGGTGCCAAAGACTGTATACTCCGGCTAGGCTTCAGCCTAGCCGGAGGATCGGCATTCGGTGCCGGATTTGACGCGGCCAGGGAGAGAGACACATCAGGTAAAGCTAGAGATAGATTTAGAGTCCCTAACTTAGTCTTCTTTTCACTATTCTCTCTCTCAATTTGATCATCCTCAACAGCTCGCTTAGATGAATTCCCCTTTACCTCATTCAATTGCAAAAAATCTCTCTCCACCCATCTATTATCATCCTGGTCTTGATCCTCACAAAGCACCTCTTTCCCTTTGTAACTAACTTTCTCCAGTGAATTCAGTAAATTTTTCCCGGGAATCTCTTTCTCGGGAAAACCCAACTTGGAATTATCGCAAAGATAGCTTAGGGTTAGCTCCTGGCAGCCAGAATTCCCAGACTTCGAGGGTTTTGACTGAAAACCATCACAATCCCTCTCTGTTTCCCCGAGAAAATTAATACCCTTATCGGAAAACCCGAGTTTTTCATCTGGGTTGTCGAGAATTTTCCCGGAAATGTGCTGAGCGAGCTTGGTCTGTGAGCCTTCCCCTCCACAGACGCCATCACTCGAAAGATCTTTCTCTGTCAACATTTTTTTGATTACAGGGACACAGAAAGAGTAAGAAATAACACAACTTACCAGAGAAAAAAAGAATCTGGGAGAACTACGGCTAATCTTTCTCTTCAGTTCATTCCTTCTTCTTTTCTTGCTTTGATTCTCTGGGACTCCTCCATGGCTCCCTCTTCAACGGCAGTTTCCTTTTCTCTTGAGAGAGAGAGAGAAAGAGAGAGAGAGAGAGAGCGAGATACAGGCGATGCTTCGTTGTTCATACCTTTAAGACGATTACGAAAATGGCCCTCCATTTGGAGGTGAATTACATCTTTTTTGCAGTGGTCCTGAGCTTTATTGTCGAACGTTGAAACTTGAAAATTACCATCAATGTTACATATTTTCTTATTTTCGTAATTTTAAAAAATATTTTTTTGTGAACATATAATTTAGAAATTTAAAATACCTCTTAAAAAATAATAAAATCAAAAGATCCAAAATGGTAATTACATAGTTGGCGCGTATACTAGACGCATTATTAGATGGTATTACGTTAGACTAACTCTAATACATCATCAAACTGCTCACCAAGTCAAATAAATAGCGAGTCAACTGAATTTGTCTACCTTCAACGTTGCTCATCATCGCCAAATTAGCTCGCCAAACTATTGACTAATCCCAATCCCCTCGTTAGATTTGACAATTGATTTTGACCAAATCATCTTCATTTTTTCTCCCCTACAACGACCTTTTCAACGCTAGAATAGGCATAATTAGATGCAACGAAAGAGGAAATTGACTAACGAATACAGGTTGCGGACACGGTGAAACATATGTAGACACAGCAACGACAAGTAGTAGACTAGGCGAGGTAATGACCACTAGATTCAACGATAGCAACGACGAGCAACAAATCCATTGGCAATAGTGAGCAGGTTGTTTGGTTGTGGATACAAACATATTTTGGTTTATGATTTTAAAATTTTTTTATTTATTTGTGTATTGGATGAATGATATTATGTATTTGATAGTAATGAAAATTATAGATGAGGTAATAATAAATTTTTATAATAGTAAAAATTATAAATAAGTTAAAATAAATAGAATTAAAGTTTATTAATAAGAAATAAAATAGGGGGGAGAATAGAGAATTTGGTTGTTGAAGTAAGCATAATTTCAGAAGTAAAATTAAAATATAGAATAAATTATTTATAATATAATAAGAAACAAAATATAGAATGAATTAAAATATAGAATAAATTATTTACGAGTAACTTTTATTTTAGTAGTTGGCGAATGCTCGATTTTTAATTATGTTGACTTTGCTATTATTTAGATGGTTTTACATTAAGTGATTTAGGAGCTGTAAAGAGTATTTATGGTTTGAAAATTGGTCCAAATCACTGATTGAGTAGTCGGTTTGATTTATTTTTTTCTTATTTAGATTTCAATTTTATTTTATTTTTTTATCTAATTGATATTGAGTTAACTTTGTGTTACAAAATTATTAAGCCATACACAATTTAACTGGACGCATATAAATAATACCAAAGTCTTATTTTCTATTAATATACTTTTGTGATCCTTTCTTCTTATGCTTAGTACGTACTTTCTAAACGTAGACATTCTTTATTTTTGAAAAACAAAAGAAAAAAACCAAATTGGTCACGATGTTGATGTTAGAGAGAGAATGGAGAAAAGGGAAAGCTTGAGCTTGACTGGGTATTTGTAACGTTTACAATTTAAAATTCAAAACGTGTTGAGATTTCAATTTGGAAATTTCTTCGCCATTTGACCAAATTTGATAATGTTCAAACAATATATCAGTTACCCAATTGTGGCTTCACCTAGTCACGTGCCCATCCAACTATCCCTTTTTCCACATTTTTCTGGTTTTTTCTTTTTTCTTCCTTTAAACTTGTTACAAGTTTTTCTCCTAATTTTTGTAAAAAAATATTACTTATATAAATAATTGAATTATTAAAAAAATGACTGAAAGTATCAAAATTTAAAAATATCCTCATCTAATTTATCAATGTCGCATCTAAATGAAGTCCGATCATTGATAAAATTCAATAATTGATGATGAAATTCAATCGAACTTTATTATTGAATGAAGTCTAATTCAATTATTGTTTGTACATTTAGTTAGTACATATAACACAGTCTATTTTTGTATGTCACTTTTAAAATATTTTACAAAGTGAGTACACTTTTTTTCTTCATGGATGAAATCTTTTTGCCTTTTTGTCGTTTATATTAGGAATTATTGAGTTGGTGTTCTTTGACTAAGTCTTGAAAGTACCCGAAAATCATGCATGGTTAACCATTTTTTTTGTGAAAAATAAAAATGAAAATAAATAAATAAAGAGTTAGTCCTAGCCATGAAACATCAAAGACAGGTGAACAAAATAGTCAAGCAACCTAGAGTCTTCCTAGGTTCGAATCGATGCCCCTGAAACCCAAAGCTAAAGTCTGCTTGGAAACCATCTTGAGGGCACTGACGTGGTCTGGCCGACCATAGTCACCATATTCCCCTTCTCATACTAGGTTTACTTATATTCTAGGATATATCTTGTTCAAAGACCATCTAATTGGAAAAGGGAATGCTCATTGCCCTCTCTTTATATACAGAAAAACCTCTCCTTCCACCTCTTATTTGAAAAAGGGTTATCAATAATGAACTTTTTTTCAAGGAGTAACAATAAAAGTGTACTAAACTTTACTTTTATCACATCCTAAACATCCTCAAAAAATAGTCTAACAAAGATGGACTTGACCTAATAACACATGTAAAAGAGGATTAAGTTGCTCCACCCATTTGAAGTGACTTAGCGGGGGCTTAGGCCAATAAACTTGAAGATGCTAGCAACAAGCTCACACTCTAAGTCGTGCCCGTATACAACCCAATTTTTTGTTAAGGTTTGATGGGTTACAAGTTTATCAGATATGATATATTCTAGCCTTCCTTATGTAAGTTGAAGTTCCTAACTAGGCATTCCGTCTCCTCATTGTCCAAAACTGAGTAGTCCTCGAGTAGATCATTTGGAAGGCCTTTAAAGGCAACTCCCTTGGGCTCCTCGGCCCCGTGCTTGATAGGATGGGAAAAGGCCTTAACTTCCTCGACCACTTCTACGCAAGACCTTTCTATGACTACTACTCAAGCTAGAGCCCTCAAAGCTTGTAATAACATTTAAGTCCTCGATTTTGAGATTAATTAGAAGAATGTATACCTATAAAAGAAGTAAGGTGAAACTAGATGGACGATCGAGCATGAGGGACTCACTACTTTAGACTGAACATGAAAACGTTGAGCATAGTTTTTTTTAACCAAAAATCTGCAAGTGAAAGAAATGGAGTGAGAATGATGGGGCAAAAATTTATAGCCCAAGAAGGAACACAAATTGATATCCAACTTCACTTACTCCTCCCCAAGCTAATAACATGGTGAAATCCTAGATGTCCATCTTGATACTTTTCCTTGGAAGAGAATATGGGTCGAAAGAAAGGAAAGAGGCAAAAGAAAAAAAAAAGGGGGCAAGGAACCTATACCTATAATACTCTACTACCTAATCTCTTGTGAATTCAACTTGAGAAGTGGGGGCAAGTGATAGGAGATCCATTATTTATGGAGATATCTTTATAACTTATTTTCTTGAAGAGTCAATCACTACACGACACGTGTCCCACCTATTAAAAGGTGTCGAGTGTCATGTTTCCCCCTTTATCATTCAAATGTACTACTTGCCCCCTTTGATACTCCATTATAGGGCTTGGGGATCTTGTTGGACAATCATGGAGTATCATCCCAAGGATCATGCTCACTCGTTGAAGGTTTGACTTATATAAATAGTACAATCCCCAGAAAATAAACACAAACACATACTTCTAAATATGCATAGGACTGTAGTGTTTGTACTATCTTATTTTCAAGTACTAATTTGATTATTGGAGATTATCTTGTGGAATAAAAGTTCCACTCTTATAGGAATTCAGCGCCTAGTGTGTCTGGTGCCTTTCCCTAGCAACATCACATAGATGTATTGATTTTATATAGTTTGATTTGATGCCTACAATTACAAGCTAAATTTTTAAGTTAACATTATTAAAAGAAAAAAACTTTTAAATGTTAAAACTCTAATACAATCAATTTCATAAGACTGGGATATCCCACCTCCTTGAAAAAATACAAAATCATCCCTCATTAGGATTGAGCCTAAATCCAAAAACTAGATATACTTGGAAGATCTATCAAGCCTACAAATCAAAATCTAACCTAATAAATTGGACCCAAACCTCAACTCGAACCTAGGCCCAAGTCATAGGTTGAAATCCAACCTTTCCTGTGGTGCTATCATAGCCATCTACTAGGCCAACACTCAATTGTTCGCATGAGACAATTATGACTCTTTATCGACTCCACAATACGCCTATATAAGGACACAAATTTTCAAGAGTTAGGTATCTTATTTATTGCATAATCATTGTTTGACTTAGATTTAGATCTTATGATTAATTTGATCATCAGAGAACATGCTAAGAAACTAAACAATGTCTTTTCTTTTTCAAGTTGAACACATCTTAAACAAACTTAAAGTTGAGAACAATTCTAGAAGAAGTCTCAAAATTAAAAAAAAAAAAAAAACTATAAGCAATGTTATTAAACAAATTAGGTGGTGATCTACTTCAAAATATCATCATACAATTTAGAGTGAGTATGTATATATATATATATATATGTAGAGCAAAAGCAATATTTATAAAGCAATTTGAATGCTCGTCAATGTTTGATTGGGTCAATGAGATGTCTTCTCCATAAATTTAGAGCACTGATTTTGATTTGCGAACTAGGCGTGTCGAGAGATGAAATTGGCAAGTCGTGTCTCAGCACACCGAGTCAATGGCTAATTCCCGTAGACCAAAATTCCATCCACCTAAGTTTAAGATAAATGCAAAGTCCATTGTCTAGCATTATTACGAACATATTTTTTAATAATAACATTCAACCCAAACAAAATTAATACAAGAACATGTTAAGACATTCAACCCAATCAAACCACTACTGATTGGGGCCAAAACATAAGATAAAGTCATCTTATATATTTATTTAAAAACCATTAATGTATGCTTATGGCAATGAATGACCATATATATATAATCTACAGTAGTCAAACTATTGGATTGCATCTATTATTTTGTTTTTCTATTCTAATTAATACAAACACTTGACAACCTGTGAACTATATATATACATATTTTAAGTGAAAAGAATATTGTAAGTGGAGCTGTTACGGTGGCACAGCTTCTGCGGGAGATATTTTTTTAATGTTATTTACCTTTCAGCTTTCTATTCTACCACCTATTTTTTAATGGGGGGCTTCTCAAGTCTCAACTATAATACAAACCCCCGACACGTTCACGCTCAACTACGCATTATAAAATGCCGCCATTTGCCAATTAAAATAATAACACTAACAATTAAAAAGCCTTCTTCCACGGGCCGGGCATCCTACCAAACATTCTTAAAAACATCGATCCTTTTCTTTTACCCTCAAATTACGAATTCCATCGTCCTTTTAAAAGTTACCATTTTTTTATTGATCAACGGAATTTATTCTATATTATATATGACCACAAGGAAGTATGTATGTTCAAATAATTGTTACAAAATAATTATTTGCTTGGTCAACGCTTCTAGAAACTTATTTTAAGAAAATAATTGTTACGAGAAAGTATGTATGTTCAAAGTATTTATTTTTTTTATTTATTTTATATTCACTATATTTCGTGTGTCACTAAAGTCTTAGCTAATTATTCTTTTTATATTTGTAATCTTCTTCATAATAATAAAATTATTATAATACCTATTCTTCCGTTCCACGTAAAATGTCAATCGATCCGATGCGCACAAATTTTATAAAAGATATTTTATTGAAAGTGATAGAGTTAAATATCGGATGTGGACACGACGCGCCGCCTCCCCGCGGTGCGAGAAGTCGACGCGGTTTGTGGCTGGCGACCGAGGCATCCAATCCAAGTCCAATCCAAACGCGTAGAGATCACTATTATTAATTAATTAATTAATTTACTATTGAATTCAATCATCGTCCATCCGTCCGTCCGTCCGTCGTCGTCTTTAGCCTTGAAGCCGCTTTCTGGTTGTCTGAATATGGAAATGGCCACTCAAATTACGAACACGCCCCTCCAACTGAGCCAATGTATGACTCGTTCTTGTGCTGTGTCTTGTTCAGTCCTTCACTTTGACAAAACGTCAGACTCTTGAAAGAATGACGTCACCTTCAATTCAACCCTCTTCCTTCCTCCGCGGGTTAACGTAATTGCTTTTATTTTAAAAGAAGAGAAGAAGCTCGTGATACAATAGTATCTGTATTTCGACATTCATTACTTATATATTTTATATTATACTAAATTATGGGTTCAGATTTATAAGCCTAAACTAATCCAATCTATGACTTATGAGCACTCCTACAGTTATTTTTATATTATTATAATAAGCCTAATTGAAGACATAACCTAACCCATTAGATAAAGAGAGTCGTGGTAGACTCAAAATAACATGGGCCCTTCACTTGCAAAAGTGAAAATAATGTGATGGGCTCTCTATCATTGACGGTGGTATATAAGATTTTGGGTCAATTACATGTACCAACAACCATCACATAAGGAGACCCAAAAAAACCAAAAAAAAAATAGAAGGAAAGAAAGCATAATTAGGCATGGGTGGTAAATTGGGCAAAGAAAGGTAAGAAAGATGTTGCAAACCATATAAGCTGAATGCAGCAGCAAGAGCAAGAGCAAGAGCAAAGCAAAGGAAGAACTTTAGAAAGCTGATTGCAACTGCTAATTCTTATCTAGCTGTACAGATCGATGCGAATACTAAATGGAGTCACAAGTTAAACAGAAAATTTTGAGCAGAATTCCAGTCATGTAAATAGCAGAGTTGCAAAAAGGAATTTTAAGGTTAAAGCCTCAAAGTCAGATCGGGTGTAGCAGAAGAAGAAGAATCTGTCCTCCTTGCTCCTGGCGCCATAGCTACAAAATTTATGTTCGAGCTCGGCCCTGAATCGAACCGGAAACCGCCACCACCGCTGCCTCCTCCCTCCCCCCCGATTTGCCTGAAGCTGCCAGGCCAGAACAACTCTGCCTCGTCGTCCTCCACGAAGCTTGGCAGCCCGAAACAGCTCTGTTCGAACCTCGCTCCACCGCCTCTTGCCTCGTGGAAAGGCCTCGCCGATGGCAGGATTCTCTGGTGAATGGAGGCGTGATGAGCCTCGATCCCGAGCGAGCGGAATGCAGAGCCATGTAGGGGAAGAGACGCCAAGCTGGCGTACCTATCGGACAGCATTCCCATCTGCATTGCCCGCTTTGCCAATGTCCTCTCCCTCTTGTGCGCGTTCTGGTGGCCGCCCAACGCTTGCGAGCTGTAGAACTTGCGCCTGCAGTAGTTGCAGGAGAATACTCGGGGCATCGCTGTGGGAGGATGAGCGGAGGCTGACTCGCCACCGGCCTTTGCCTTTTCAATGTCCTTCAAATCGAGGTTGTTGGGATCAAAGTTGAGGCTTAAATCAAGGGAAACCGGCTCTGCATCGGGCTGAACCTTTGCAGAGTTTGTGAGGCAGGAAGAAGTGGTGGTGCCGTCCTTGGAGGGATCAGGGGCGACTTCTTGGATGGATATGTTGGATGCAACTTGACTGCTAACTTCAGAGTCCTCTTCGGACTCTAAGTTGAAACTTGGACGCTTCATATTGGTCCGGACAGCTAAATTGGAAGCTCAAATTCCCCTTCTTTTGCCTGACCCAAAAAAAAAAAAAAGAGAGAGATTGATCGAACTTCTAAGACCAGTAACTTGAATTTCCACCTGCATGTTTCAGCAATTGGAACATAAATTTCAGCGCGAGAGAACCAATGATCAATGCAGGCTGATAATCAAAATTGCATGTGTTTCCTGGCTGTTTTGGTGGTGTGACTAACAACATAAATTACATCAAAATATGTGTTCTTTCAAATGACATGCCAAAGATCGATGCATGTTTCGACACCAACTAATGGATATCTAGTATTCACGAGTCAAAAACAAGAAGATATATAGGATTCATTGTAAGAACAGCTTGTGTCACAAATCAGAAGTACGAAAACAATGAAAGTCCCGCTCCAGGTACAGAGGGAAATAGCTAAGGATGAACCGTATAAACAAGATTACACCATCTATTTCACAAACCAGACATCAGCATACAGCTCCTCCCATGAGCTTTTCACCAAAACACACAGTAGATCCATATCCAGTGGCAATAATAAAACACTGCAAATGGTCATTTCCATGGAGAGTAGCTACCTTGAACCCATCCTTCATGGGTAGGATAGCAAAGAGATTCTGGAAATATAAAATGCAGATTTAAACAGCAACAGGTCAATCTCACTCTTTAGCATTGAATTTGGTTAGAGGTGCCAAAATCAAAACTGTTGCTGCCTAGAAAGTACAATCCAAGCATCGCTGTTATGTTGCTAGAAGGCCTCTCTTTCTACAATATTTGTAGGAATACCACCTCCTCCTATCAATCTTGGGAATGGATTTTCAGATCAAAGATTCGGCTAGGCTTGGATTCTGAAATTTACCAGTAAAAAGACCTAATCTTGATGTCATCCTTTTATCTGAGAATTTATTAAAAGCAACATAATGGGAATGGGGGTAAGGTTGCATATAAGCCTGACCCTCCCAACCCTTGCAAAAAATAGAGCCCTCTAAGTCACAAACCAAACACTAGCATACAGCTCCTCCCACAAACTCTTTCACCAAATCACATAGCAGATCCATACTCAATGATAATTAGAAAATACTGAAAATGATCTTTTCCATGTAGAGTAAGTAAGCTATCTCGATCCTGTTCCTGCATCAGCATGACCGTAAAGAGATTCTGGGTATATAAAATGCGACTTTGAACAGAATCCCCTCAATCTCACTCTTTAATGTTGAATTTGGTTAAAAGCACCAACAATATCCGAGCATCAGTAATCAGTTGCTAGAGTGCATGCAGGAAGACAGCCTATTAATCTACTATCAATCTTGCAAATTACTTTCCAGATCAAATATTCAGCTAGACTTGAATTTTGAAATTTACCAGTTGAGAGACCTAACCTCGATGTCCATCCTCATCTAAAGATTTATTGAAAGCAACAAGGTGGGTACGGGTAAGGCTGCATACAAAAACAACCATTTCCAACTCTTGCAAAAAATAGGAGTCTTGTGCATTGAAGACGCTTTCACCCTCTCTCTAGCATGCCGGGTAAGGATAGGAAGGAGAGAACTGGGGGAGCACCTTAATAGAAACATATTCACAAAGCTATCCACCAGATTCAGTTTTTGCTGGAGAAATCAACTCAATGAAAAGATGAGGAAATCACAAGAAAAATGCCACAATAGAGAGTTGGGCAGGTTCCATAGAAACTAATTTTCCACTTTCCTATCCTAAAATTTTAACAAGATTAAGGAGTTTTATCCTTAAAAATATCTGAGCTAACAAACCCAAATATATATAGATTTTCCCCTAATTCCCAGAAAAATGACCAAACACAAACTCAGACATCAAAAAGATGAACTTAAAAGTTCGCCTACAACAGAGACCGTCGAGCATCTATTTCAAGTATGTTAAGCACCAAAAAGCACAAAGAAGTCTAAAAAAATAATTAAGAAAAGAAACCCCAAAACGATGAGTAAAAGGCTTCAAGCAAGAAACCAAAATTGGGAGAAAGAAACCCAAGATCCAACAACTAAACTACAAAAATTTAGCGGAATATATAACCAATAAATGTGTACGTGCAAGTGTGAGGAAAACATTCAACATCAGTAACTAAAAAAATAGGAAAGGAAAGAATCTAACACAGAAAGAACTTGAAATAAGATAAGCATGAAATTGTGCATATACCTGAGCTTCGGTGGCTCTACTTGCCTGAGTATGATGTTCAGAAAACACAATAGGCTTGAGGATTTTCCTAGTTATTGCTAAATATGGAGGGAAGAGAAGCCAAAAGAAAGTAGACAAGATAAGACCATTTGGGGGGGGGGGGGGGGGCGGGGGGAGTGTGAGAGGGAGAGGAGGGAAGTACTTACATGGAGAGAAACCAAAGAACTATTTTTGTTTACTTTGAGCACTTCAACTACTGCAGATGAGACATAGCCAATGAGTGAGAGAGAGAGAGAGAGAGAGAGAGAGAGAGTTCAGTGACAGTCCCACCAAAAGATAGATATGTGAGTGTCTGACTAGTATTCCTCTTTGGCTGGGCTATCCCATTCCTTCATACACATCCACTTGATTTGTGCAAACGTTTTTCAGATTCTTTTCTCCATTTTCCCTACGGCCGCGTTCGGAAATGAAATAGAGAGAACAACAAAAAAAAGGGAAAAGAAGAAAAAGTTTGATTTTTTTTTTTTTTGGCCCCTTCTGTTTCAAGGAGAAGAAGATAATAGAAAATTGACTTAAGTCTTAAGTGTTCTATTACCCTTTACTTTTTCTACTATATATTTTATTAGGTAAAGGGTTCCTTTGCCTCCTCACCTGTGGCGTTGGACTTAATTAGTTAGATTATAACTCTCTCTAGATATAACTTCTTTTTTTTTTTGGGTTTCTAATATTTAAGATTTCATAATAAGACCGACCCCTTACTAAAATTTAATCAGAGAACCGATGGATCTTTCATTCGTAAATTTTAAAATTATTAATCAAACCCGCAAGGACATAACCATCCCCTCAAAGTAGGTGACTCGAACTCAGAAGGGTTTTCCCACAATGTATCAACACAATCATGGGCACTTAAATTACGGCCTTAATTGTACTTTTTCCACCATCTCTCTCAGCCTCCAAACAAAGCCTACCCCCTTCCCCTTTTTTAAATACGGTCTCAAGTGGACACCCATACCTCTCACATCCCCACCTCCATTCCTCCTATGCCTTTGCACCCATGAAAAGCACATATGATAGCAGAGTGCTGCAGCCTCAGCCAGACCTTCATTTTCCTTTATATATATATTGTTTAATCTCTTGGCAATAATTGACAGCTAAAATGATGCCACTGGTCAGCTAGACAAGGCCATGGCCATGGACCACTGACTCAAGCTGACATCCTCCATATGAATAACTGCCCATTTCCCCCAGATTTTGGTCTCTCTTTATTTATTTGAGAGTCAGATTGTTCTTATTTTGGGGACCCCCCATTCCCACTGCCCCTTTCTTTGTTGCCATGCTTCAAAGGCCATCCTCCAACATTTCCACTAGTCCTTTCCTTTCAACATTAATGTTCTAAATAACATTTATTGCACCACCCTGTTGAAAGTATTCTAAATTCTTTTTTTTAATGTATTCATTAAAGTTATTTAATAATTCTTAAAAAAAAATCACATGACTTCTTATCTGATATTTTATATATATGCTTATTTTTTTTTTCTCCAGATAAATATATATTAAATCTTACATATAAAAAAAAATTACGCATATACCCTCCAACACATTTAAAAAAAATTAATAAATAGTTTGATAAAAATTTTAAAATACTTTTTGATTTTATCTTAACCATTTTATATTTTGGTTCGAAAAGTATTCTAATATTATCTTGATACAATCTTATATTACTCATTTTAATAAACATTGTCTTAGTAAAATGAAATGATATCATTTTGTTACGTAATTTTATTATTATTTTTGAAGAATAAATAGTTTTGTTATTCTTATTAAAGTCAACTCTTTTTCGACCTAAGGGTTAAAAAAACGTCTAACTTTATGCTCAAAGGTAAAATTAATGGACTTTTACCACCCGTCAATGAATTTAGGAAAACGACTATAAAAAATGACGCGTAACATGTAATTTTATATTAAAATCAAACTAAGTTAATGTTTTATGAGTCAAAAATGTATACTTCAATCTGAGATAAAAAAGGGGTATGTGCCAGTTTTAAAAGGGAATCATGCAATTTTTGTCCAAATTAGCAAGAAAAAGAGCTGAAAAAAATGTAATTTCAGAAACAATATCAAATAGGAAAGAAAAGTAAGTGAAGAGATCTGAACCTAGCTACCACTTGTGTAACCAAAACTAAAAGTTGAACATGTTATATGCTATTAAAGGCGATATGAATAAGTGAAGTGTGTCATGAAAATTACAACTTCTTGTCGTTATTAATCAATGGCATAAGGGGACATGTCAAAATGACATACATCTAGGCTAATAAAGGGATGGGCCTAAAGTTGCATTAATTTTATAAACAAAACACAGTCCTTCCAACAAAGATACCTTTTTGTGGGGTAGCGTTAGGTTGGGAAGGCAATGGTTGCATTCAACCCAATTTGTGCTCTAAAAATTTTTGTTTTGCTTGATATAAATCTTTTTTGTAAAATTTAATTTGATAGTGAATGAAAAAACAAAGATAGGTTTTGGTCCCATTTAGAATTGTTAGTTATAAATGAATATTTTTAATTTAGTTATTAATGGATCGGGCATCGAGATAACGCTACTTGTTATCAACCAATTATTTAAGAATATGATAATTTGATTTTTGTGGGTTTGTAACTTTGTTTTCTTTTGTAAAACTATAGTTTTAGTGGATAATCACGCTCAATTTATGAATAAATTAGATTTATCATAAGCTTTTTATTTTGTTCTATTTATTCACTTGTTTAGTACAATCCCTTTAGTAATATATATGGTTTGTTTTCTAAGAATTAATTAATTAACAGCTATGAACTATATATAAACGTTATGGAGGGGGAAATAAGTTACAGTAGATTTATGCGTGTGCGTGTGTGGGGGCGCGCGCGCGTGTGTAGAAGGGAAGGGGAGGGAGGATAAGAAGCACATGCACGGACGTAGGTAGGCGATTAGGGGGGTGGGTTAGGTTATTAGCAAATCAAGAAACATGCGACCAAAACGAAACAAAGACACTTTGATCGTCTCCACGTCTCAGTTACAGCCGACAGCTTCACTTTCTACCACGAAAACCAAACCCCCGCCCCCCCCCCCCCCTCCCCAGTCTCTCCCTCTACAAGCACGTTGATGAAGGATCAAAATAAAGTCTTTTCATGTTCCATCATCTCTTCCAAACTAAAGTCATTTTTCTTTTGGACTTACGTATGGACACACTCATTGATATTGCTCATATACAAACATATAGTACAAGTTTGTTTGCCTTCTACAATTATTTTCACCTGTCATCTAATCTATGATGATTATCTCAAACACTGCAAAACTTATCTTCATTAGAACCCAAAACAATTACTTGGGTTGATTTAGTTATTTGTTCAACCAACCAACATTTCCCTTTCTCGAAGGTGGAGCTGATTAATGGATGAGCTCTACTTAGTAATTAAAGAGTAGCATAATCATAATAATCATAATCATGATAATAATAATAAAAATAACAACAACAACAAAATAAAGATGCAAAAAACAATAGTCAGACAGTGAAGTGTATGATGGCAAGCTCATGCCGCTGGCCCCAATCAGATCCTGAAAAGATCACCTTCAACTGCCTTTGTCTTTGTCTTTTCCCCTTCCTTTACTTCTCTCTCTCTCTCTCTCTATATATATATATATATACATACACACAGTCGACACACATACATTTATAATATGTGCTGAGTCTTGTTTGAATTTGTAGAGGAGGTAGTGGAAGGAATGTTGATCTCTGTTTTAAAGCATGCATTGAGCCCCTAACCCACCTTTAGTTTATTATAATTTCTTCTTTCTTTTGTATGGTAATGATCACAAGGCCAGGATTCACCTGATTAATTAATTTCGTACTCATCATGTTATTATTATATAAACATAGTAGCTAGATAGTACTAATTTATGGTGTCACCTCTCATGTGTTAGTGGATTTTTTTTTTGGATAATTATTGTTGCTATTGGTGGGGGTATCATCACTAACATAAATTGCCATCTGGGTCCTAGATTGACGGCAAACTTCTTTAAATATTCATTTAATTGTTATCTGAGAGCCAGCAAGTGTGACCACTAAATTATAGGAAATTTAATTAATTGTAAGGATTAGAATAATTTATAATTTCTTTGTTTAAAGTTAAGGTTATCAAATGTTGTCCAATTTGCTCGGACACATCACCAAGCACTCCCACCATGCAAAAATTGTTCAGTTTAGTGGGTAAAGAAGCACACATTTAATCGTGTGTCGTGGGTATAATCTAATTTGTCTAATCACCTTGATTAAGTTAACCACCCCACTCTTCAACGAGAGTCAATTTAGTGATAATTAATCCCCCCCTTGGGCGTGGAAGATGCAACTATGGAGTGGAGTGGGGGGTGGCTTTGCTAACTCCGCACTTCGAACGAATGGTTCCCAATCCTGGTGGCATCAAAATTATTAAAAAAGAAAAAAGAATTTGATTGATATCTGTGGCTTCTGATTTAACCCTTCTTTAGAAAGATAAAAAAGTATCTTAGTGTTGCCGCTCTATGTTATGTTTGTTGCCAGCACTTCACTCCACTCCAGAAGGAGATGAGACAAATGTCAATTAAATAAACAATGTTATGTTTGACATTAGAGGATGAGAATTAATTAATAACAAAAGGAAAACAGTATTGAGGATTTTTTTGATTGGTTTCCACTTCTCTTGGGTTTGGATGGATTAGTCCTCAATTTCTCTTGGGCTCTAGAATTGGGCTTGTTTGTCTGGGCCCAAATTGAACTTGCCAATGGCACCAACCCAAGAGGGCCCAATTAGCACATATCCTGGGTCCTGAGGGAAAATTACCAGCCCAATTTGGTTGCTCGTGTTTGTTTGTTTGTTTGTTTTTTAAGATGTCATTCCTCGTGTTGTTGGGAGATAAAAAGATCAAAATAAATCTACATAAAGTTGGTTGAAGATAATAATAAGACCTCTAAATGAGAAATTCTTAGACAAACTTAGTGTACGGAGACTCCAAGGCCTTGTTGGGTTAACTATAGTTAGAGATGAGTTTTACAAAGTACTAAAATATTATTTATTTAATTTATGAGTCTGGAAAAAAGTATTTAAGATTTATTTATTAAAATATTTAGTTTTAATAATTTTTGTACCTTACAATGATCAAGTCTAATTAGACTTTCTTCATAAATAGAGAAAAACCAAACAGCCCTTAAGTCATGTGTAGTAGAAATTAAATGTAATAATTTTAAACAAAATAAAGAATGGAATGGAATCTCTGCTTATTTAAACACAATATATTAAGGATGAGACAGGGTTTTGCAAAAAACATAAGGATAAAATAGTAATTAAGTTAATCATATTTAGAGTGAGACCTTGATTATTAAGGATTAATTGATTATAAAAAAGTTGGGTAATTGAAATATATATTTTTTTATTTACTTGCGGTGTCTGAGTTTCATCTGACAAATTCACAAGAGCGAGTGACATTTCCCTCTTGATGCATTATTTGACTAAATTTAAATACGATCACAGTCTATACACACTTAGAACTGGATATTTGATGGAATTTATACGGAACTTATCTTCCAGATTTATTACTGTCTTCTGACAATAATTTTGTCTTTCAAATTGTCGCATTAATTCGAACTCTGATATTTCATATAAAACTTTAAGTATTTTATTATTGCGCCATATTCATAGAGGTATAATTAAAATTAGGGACATATCTATGTGTAAGTTACCCTAGATTGACCCACAACAAAAATAAAATTTGTAGATAAATTTTTTTAATTATTTAGTATTAGCCCAATCTAAACTCAGCCCAACCCACCCTAATTTTTCCTAGCCCACCACTTGCCTGCAAGCTCTTCTTTTTTTCTTCCTCTCTCAACCTCACTCTCGCTCACGACTCGCCCTTGCTGCCTCTCGCCCTCACTCTTTGCCTCTCTTGCTATCGCTTGCCCTCGCTCTCTGCCTCTTTTGCTATTGCTCGCCCTCACTCTCCAACTCTTGCTGTCTTTCTCTCGCTCTCACTCACCTTCATTGCTTCTCACACTCGTTCTCTGCCTGATTGCCTCTCTCTTGCTTTCGCTCGCCCTCGCCCCCACGCTCGCTCGCCCAATCGGCTTCGCCCTCTTGCTTGTTGCCCTGCTTTTGATTTAGGTCTTCGTTTTACCCCTCCCCAAGCTTCTAGATTTGCTTCATTTGAGCCCAACTACCCAGGTATGTTTTCTATTTTTTCAGTTCTTTGATTCTCTCGATTGATATCTAAATGTATATAACTTTTTTATTTTATGCCCATGTTTTTTTTCTTGTTTATGCTTGATTTGTTGTTGAAATCGTTGTCTTTTTCATCAAGTAAGTGATTTTCTGCTAACTTTGGGTCTGCTTACCTATTTAACTACTGCATTTAGTTAGGAATTTAAAAATTAGCGTGGCTGGAAGTCTAAAATTTGTTATTGGAAGCCTAAAATTTGTTATTGTGAATTTGTTATTAAATATTTAAATATATCATATTTTTATCTTCTCTTGTTTAAATAATAGAAATACAGTTGTTGTATTAAACTTGTATTTGCCTTAAATTTTGAGTTAAATATTTTAATTGTTGGATTATTAAATTGTGCTATTTTTTGTTTGTGTATTTTAGAATTTAGAATGAAACAATAAGAAAGGAAAAATATTGTTATCTTTTTTCAGAAAGAGAGATCATCACACTAGTAAAAGTCTTTCAATTCATAGTGAGCAAAATCAATTTAGCATAAGTTTAATGAATTTTTTGTTTTAAAACCTCGTCGAGCACAAGTTTAATGAAATTTGATTGTGCTGACTTTTTGGTTACGTAAAAAATTTATTACATTAATTTTTTAAATTTCAGCCCCCTAAGCTAAATTCTTGGATTTGCCCTTAATTAAAATATTTTTAATATCAAGTATATCATTAAAGTGAAAAGAATAATATTAATACATTCTCCTTAAATTAAAGTGCGTTGTTTGTTTGGGGTCATGTAAATCAGTGGCCGGGTGACCCAGGGTGAGCCTGGGTGAATCCAAACTAAATTGATCAAATCTAAGGTGGTGTTTTCTTTGTGTTTGAGTTTTGTGTTTTGAGTTTTGAATTCATTTTGAGTTTTGTGTTTTGAGTGTCTGTTTTGAAATTTTTAAAAATGCGTTCTTTTTGTCATTCTGAAAAATTATTTCTCAAAACAGAAAACTAGAAAACGCGTTTACTTTGAAATTTTAAAAACGATTTTTTTTTTGTTATTATGATATTTTATTTAATAAATTATAAATTTGATTCAAAATTTTAAACTATAAAATAAAATTCAAATAAAATAAAAAAATCAACAAATATCATTTAAAAAAATTAATGCAAATAAAATATATCACATATTCAGTTTAATAAATAAATAAAATAAAAAAATTAAATAACAAAACAAAAAATCAAATCAGTTGCGGGTCTTTGTTCTAGGGTTTTCTGTGTGTGTTGGGGGGGGGGGGGTGGTCGCGGTGGCTATGGTAGTGAGGGGTGCTGGTCGCGGTACTGTCGCGGTGGCGATGGGGGGCTGGTCGCGATGGCGATGGGGGGGCTGGTCGCGGTGGCGGTGGCTGTGGGGTTGAAGATGGCGGAGGGGGGTGCTGGTCGCGGTGGCGGCTGTGGGGTTGAAGGTCGATGATGGTGGTTGCGGTACTGGTTGCGGTGGCGTTGAGGGGCGCTGGTCGCGGTGGCGGCGGTGGCTATGGCTGTCGATGGCCAGAAGAGGAGAGCGAGAACAGAGAGAAGATAGGGGGAGAGGGAGAGAGAGAGAGGGGGGCAGTGGTCTGCGTGTGCTTGCGCGGAGGGGGTTGGGGGCTGTTTTCCGCGTTTTCAAATTATTTTGTGTTTTCAGTGTATTTTCACTGAAAACGTCCAAAACAACAAAATGTTGTTTTGAGTTTCCTTAACAAAATTTTTAGATATTTTTGAAAACGCGTTTTGAAAATGACAAAGAGAACGCATTTTTAATATTTTCAAAAATTGAAAATAGAAAACGGCCCGAAAACGGGAAAAAGAACAGGCCCTAAACTCTTTAAATTTATTTATTAAATATACGTTTAGACGAGAGGTGAGTTACTCAGACCCATCAGTGAGTCACCAAGGCTTAAACCCTAAACCCGTCAGCAGGGGGGAGCCACTGGGCCTTGGCCCGCCATTAATTTTGGCCTACACTCAAGCCCATAAAAAATTTGGAAAGTGAAAACCCTCCCTCAGTTCCCCTCTCGCTCAAGCGCCCGCCGCCCACCTCCCCAGCCCTTCTCCCTCTTCTCGCTCTCGCTCGCTGCCGGCTGCGGGCTGCCTGTCTCTCGCTCTCACTCACTCCGGCCTCCGTGCCTCCATCGGACCGTCGCTGACTCGCTCGCCTTGCTTGCCCCCCTCGGTCGCTCCGTCGCTCGCCGCCTCGGCCTCGACCTCGACGGCTCGCCCCCCCTCGCCCTCGGTCGGTCGTTGCTCGCGGCTCACCCTCGTCGGCTCTCCCCACAGTCGCTCGCCTCGCTCTCTCTTGCTACCTCTCTCGACTCTCTCGCTCCGTCGCTCGCCGGCGTCGCCTCTTCGGCCTCGGCCTCGCCCTCGCCGGCTCGCCCCTCCGGCCCTCCGTCGCTCGCTGGTTGATCGTTGCCTCTCTGATTGTCTCTCGCTCCGTCGCTCGCCTCGCCTAAACCCCTGCTTCACGTAATCAGTGAGCAGTAACGACGCCCTCACTGGAAAATTTTCCTGGCTCCGCCCCTGCCCGTTAGGCACCCGTCCCACCGCCACCGCTAACCATCTCCAACACTTTTCCGTTCTCCGATAAACCCGTCGCCTCCATCTCCGGGACAGCCGACGATCTTCCTTCTCTCCGTTCTCCGCTCAGCCCGACGCCTCCATCGACGATCTTCTTCCTCTCTGTTCTTCGCTCAGCCCGACGCCACCATCTCCGGCACCGCGAGCCTCCGCCGGCCACTGCACGATTCGGCTATCCCCATTCTCCTTGGATCTGAACCCTCCCTCATTGGTTGGTGTATCTACACCCTCAAACCTCTTTTTGTTCTCCTAAGATTCGTTCTGCATGATTTTGTTTTTTCTTTAATTGGGGTTTGAGTTATGACAATGATTTTTAAGCTAAAATAACATTTGACAACGTTTATTTCACTCTCAAATTTGCTTGTTCTTTTGTCTCTGGTGAGTTTCAGATTTAGATGGATCTTTCTAGCAAAACTGTAATGAATCAGATGGCTGGAATTTGTACTTCGGTGAATCCTTATTTTGACTTTGTTAAAGCTTAAAAACTACAGTATAGACTTTGTTGTTTAATGATCATTACAAAATTAAAAATCAAGAGGATGACGATATTTTCTAGCACTATTTTTAAATGGAGATAGATGATAATGGGTTATAAACAAAGTGGAAAGTACGGGGCACACTACTACTAATTGGAAAACGGGGGAAGACAAAGTTTTGGGTTAATCAAATGGGCAAACCCACTGCAACCGTATCGGGCATGTTAGTTTGTGGGTAGATTTCAATGATATACAGAAACGTTTGTCTGTGTTTGGCTCTACTCACCAGCCAGTAATGCTAAAAAAGGGTTTATTTTGTTTTTCATTAAGCTTTCATGACAAATGATTGAGTCTTGGTGGTTTGTCTTATAACTTTTATTTTTTGTCTTGTTATTTGATTTTTGGTTTCTTTATTTGCTTGTTGGGTTACTGTGGTTTTATTGTTGGTTATGCTTCTCTGTGGCCCCTCATTAAGTGGAAAAACAAAAAGACAACATGAATATCGTGTAGGATTTTGATGCATATGCCTCTTAGGATTTTTCTAATTATCTGGCTTTTCATTGTTAGGATTTTTTATTGTTATCTCATATACAAATTATGTGAAAACTGAAAAGTTCGTATTTATGTATTCTTGCCATTGTAAAAAATACTGGAATTTTTAATGATGTTCTTACAAGGAATATGTTAGTTACAGATTTGCATTTAGATTTGCAGTCAAAGGTTATTCTCAGCATTACTACTCAAGTTGTGTGTTTTTCACCCTTTTTTTTTTCATTCAGCAATTTGCTCTAAATAATGACATCAAGAAGAGTGTTGAAACATTTGTATTAGATTAGCTAGAAGAGTCTTGGGAGGGCAATTTTTATGTCGGGTGTATTCGGTATTTACCTAGTTAATTCTTCTAGAAAGATTGGCTAGTTGTAATGGCCTATTGTAACGGCCGGTTATGTTTTATTTGGTCCGCCCCTTATGTTCTATAAATAAGAGGTTGTGAGGTCTCTTTTATCATTTGGTTTTTCATCCTATTTTGAGAGAGTTATGCGAGTATGTGCTGTGTGAGAGAAAAGCTGTTGAGTGCTTTGTAATCTTGTGTTAACTCTGTATTGCCTCAGGATGGGGCTGTGAGAGAGTGTTCTGCAGTGCATGTAATCGTTCTTGTGATTCAAGATAGTGGAGAAGAGACCTAAGGCAGTCTGGATGTAGGTTTCCTTTCAAGGGAACTGAACCAGGATAAATTCTGTGTCTTCTTGTGTGTGTGCGCATCTATTTTCTATTGTTTCCATATTCTGTTTTCTCTTTCGTGTGGAGAGTTTCCTATTATTCTTGAGGGTTGAGTGTTTGAATAAGTGAGGCGGAAGACTGGGATAACAAAGAGAAATAGGAAATTGGTGCAGACAGTTTAGATGGGGACAATATTTTGACTACTTTGACTATTGATAACAAGTACCTGATAGTTTCTAGTTACTTTGTCCTACTCTCTACTGCTTATATTTTCTTAATTATAGGCATTCAAATATTCTTTTTTTGTTTCACTTCACACAAATGACTATATATGACTAATTTCAGATTTCTTATTATCTTCTATAACAGAATTCTTGAAAAATATCTGTTGATATTAGTCATTCTACTATTGGTACTGGAGGTGATAAAGATGTTGAGTTAGGAGAGGATACAACTGAAGTTGTTCCTAAATGAAAAAAAAAAAAAATTGTGGAATGAGTTTGATGAACTTAAAGGGCCTAGTGGAGATGATTTAGCTAGGTGCAAACATTGTGAGGTGTTTTCTTCAGCTAGTAGTAAAGGGACAAGTCATTTGTTAAAACATTTAGCTGGGGGCAGATGCCATGGATTGGCTGAAATAGATATTGCTAGAACAGTTTTTTAGACCCCACTCTTAAAACTCCTTTTAAGTTTGATCAAGAAAGGATAAGGATTTGGCTATGATGATTATTAAGCATAATTATCCTTTCAATATGGTGGAACATGAGTTTTTTGAGATATTTTGCAATAGCCTTCAACCACTATTCAGTGTTGTCTCTCGCAATACTATTTGAGCAGATGTTCTGAGTATCTATGAAGAAGGAAAGAAAAAATATACCAATTATTGGAGGAACTTAATTTCAAATTCATTATTACAATTGATATTTGAACTTCATATCATCAAAATTTTTCTTATGCTTGCTTTATTGTACACTGTGTGACTTAATGATTGGGAATTGAAGAAGAGGATTTTAGCTTACAAATCAACTGAATATCCTCATGATGGAGTGTCATGTTCCTAGGGTTAACCTAGGCTTTTAGGAGGAAATTGGAAGAATTCAAGGGAGTTAGAACAAAGAGGATTGGAGGGAGAATTAGAACAGAAATAGGGAGATAACAGACGTAATTGAGGGGGAAATGCAGACAGAACAGAGAAAGAGAGAGAATTAGAGGGAACCAGAGATCAGACAAGTTGAGAGAGAAACATAAATTCAATTATCTATCATTCATTATCCACGTTCTCTAACTAATTTAACCTATTTATAGTCAATACAATTGAAAGGTACAACATCTACAATATAGCAAAGGTACAACCTACTATAATACACCTAATATACATAATTACTAATATATCCTTGTATATCCTTGGGGTCACAACAATCCCCCCTCCTCGAAAGATTTCTTATCCCCAAGAAATGATAGCAACAACCACTGATTTCTTTATCGAATTCCGGCCTTCGCTAGCTGGTTCATCCTTCTTTTTTTCCTTCGTTTCTGTCTCCTTCAAAGCCTTTTCTTTCTCTTTTCACTTATGTTACTTTTCTTTTGCCTTCCCTGTAAATATAAAATGTATGCCTCAAGGATCTGCGTGTCAAGGCTCTCTTCTCCAATTGATTTGTGAATTCCAGTAATTTCCTTGACCTTCATACAGAAGTTATTTCAGTGAATTGTAGCCATAAGTATTCCAGCAGCAAACTTCTCTTCCATCATCTTCCAAACCGCATGGCAGTTCCTCTGTTCAGTCCGCTTCAATTGTTCCTTCTCTGCCAAAACCAGCACCAGAAACTGGTTTTTACCATCTGAAATGACAGCAAGGCTTTCAGGTTCAAAATTATTGAGAACAGCAGTAAGACATTCTCCTGCTGGAATTGTCTTAATCTTTTTGATGCCTGATTGAACCAAAACTATGGACTCCTCATCCTTCTCCAGTGTCAAAAGCAAAGGAACAATATTCTTAGAATCTTCTTTCTCAAAACCATTCCTGCCCACAGCAGTTCCAGTGAAAGAATACCTTTCCTCAGCCTACAGCTTCTTCCTTTGGTCCAAGTCCTCGTTGAATGCTGGCCTACACTCATCAGCATGATGATCAGTTTCCTTAGAGCCAAAATAAGATTGTTCAGGTCCTAATTGTTTAGTCAGAACTTATTTAATTGCATGCGGACTGTCACAAACTTGATCCAACCTAGGATAGATGTCACAGGCATACATCTGATCACGTGCATGAAAGATCTCTTCATCGCAACTCTCATCTCTGACCTGAGTTATATCCTCAATTGCAGTAGAAAAATTCCGAATAGGCAAACTGTCTTCCTCTGTATCGTTAGCTGCCAAGATATCTCCAACAATATCATCTCTAGTGTCTGAATCAATCACCTCCTGATCAAAACTGCTGAGATAGTCATTTTGAATTTCCTGGTCCATTGCAGGTTATTCATCAACTTCTTGCAGATTGGAAGTCTCAGGTAGGATTCCAGCTCCTGCTGGAATCGGTTCTGCAGTGGACCTTGAATAAAGATCCACTGGTATACTGACCTTATACTTCTTTAAAAGCTGAATCAGCATTTCGTCAATTTTGTCCTGTCATAGTCTAAGGGTAGGATAGTCCAAAATTTTGGTAAGCTATCAGTGTTGTACCTAGGCGGTTATGGCTAGCTTTTCCTGGTGTACATTCCAGAGGATACAGCAGCTAACAGACTATATATACATGTACTGAGCTCAGCCCAAAAAGTTATGGAATGAAAAGATTCTAAAAAATTCTCTCCCCTTTCTGTTATTCTCTCTCCCTTTCTCTCTCAAATCGCCCAGAATTCTCCCTTGCCAGCTCTGAGGAGTTGACAATTGGTATCAGAGCCGGCAGTCTTGGCAGCCGGACGGAGGTGGGTTGACCCGTGAGGAAAATCCTTATCTTCTCTCTGGTTCTCACCTATTTTAATTTTTTTATGTGTTATCTTCTAACCAGTTTTTTCACATTATTGTTCATAGCAGACTTTAACCTTTATTAATTACTAAATTTGACGCTAGAAAGTTCTGTTGGATGGGGTGTTTGGCTTGGACTTGGAGTCTAGTTAGTTACAAAATTCATTTTTTCTATAACAACTTTCAGTTTCTTTATTTTGTGCTGGTTACATCTGGTATTTAATTCTTGGTGTTATTTATCTGCATTTAATTCTCTATTCTCTTGCTGTTTTCTCTAGAATTTATTGTTGGTTCTAAACTGTATGATCTCTTCATGTATATCTGTGCAAGGCTTTGCACTGCAACAAGCAAAAATTTTGAATGATTTTGATTTTTTGAATTAATTTAAATGGTTTTAACTTAATTTGGCAATTGCTTAATGAATTTTTGGATTTTTTAGTCTTATTGTTAAGTTGAGTGCAATAAAATAAATTGATAATAATTATGCATGAATTTGAATGGTTTTTAGGATGAGTTTGGGGATCTTTGCTCCCCTTTGGGAGTGGGGATGGGGCTTAAGATTTATACTCCATCGAGGCTTGGGTATTGGGTTTGGGATGACGTGAGCAAAACTCACTCCACCCCACCCTCGTTTTTATCATTCTGAAATAAGATATTATAATGTACTCACACATTGGCACACATATATGTATATACATCAACACAAACTTATACAAATGACTTGTGATCTCACAAGCTTCTCATATGTCAGCTCCCTTAGTGCAAAGTTGTGGTGGTATTCTTGGGGTACTAAATTGGCCAGCAACTTAGTGTGGACTCAATGGAGATTAATTTGGGAAAGCTTCCATTCGATGTTGATTTTCATCCTTCAAAATCACTAGTCACTACTGGTCTCATCACTGGTGACCTTCTTCTGTAAGTTCTCACTTAATTTATAGAAAAAGTTTCTCATTTTGATGAAAGAGATCGTCCCTAATCAATTTGTCTGTATGCTTTTCAGATATCTCTTCTCGGCAGACTCACAACCACAAAGGTACCTAATGACATCTCATTTTTTTAAAAAAATTAATTTGATTATTGTATTTGTACCCTGGAACCTGTGGTTGTGGAATATTTCTTATTCTTGGTTGTGATGGCTTTTAGGCTGTTGGAAGTTAAAGCCCATAGCGAGTCTTGTAGGGCTGTTCGATTCATCAACGAGGGTCATGGTATCGCATTTTACATTCTTGTTGTTTTTCATCATTATTGGGATTTCTGTGGCTCATGAATTTTATGGATAAAAAAAATTTCACTGAGTAGAAATATGGATATGTTCTCAGCAATTATAACGGGGTCTCCAGATTGCTCCATTCTTGCCACAGATGTTGAAACAGGCTCTGCAATTGCTCGTCTTGAAAATGCTCATGGGTCAGAATTCAAAACTGACTTCTGCAGATTTATGTTCTTTTTAACAAATTTTTGTTCATCAGCATAATACATGCCTTATTTCTGCAATTTGACAAGTTATGGTGTTGTACACAGGGCTGCTGTCAATCGAATAATCAACTTGACAGAGTCAACCATCGCATCTGGAGATGATGAAGGATGCATTAAGGTATCCTTGCTTATATTACAGATCTTTTACTCTTTACTGAATGATTATGATTATTGCTTACACCTTCATTCTGAGACTAGGGTTATAGAAAGTGTGAAAGACTAAGCTGAAAGCTCTAGGAGCACCAGATTTTTATTTTCATCATTTTGTGGTTTTGTATACCAAAATTCCAAAAATTTCACAAAAAAAACCTATGAGTTTGTGATTTTACAGTTATAAGGATAAGAATGGTGCCACCTTTTCCTTGAGGGAATTTTATGTATGTGATTTTACTTTCCAATAATGAAAGAAGTACCTTAGATCTAAATTTGGCTTTCTTACCTTTGTGTTTCATCAAATTCTTTTTCATTTTAATGCAGGTTTGGGATATCAGGCAGCATCATTGCTGCAGCACTTTTAATGCTCATGAAGAGTACATTTCAGATATGACTTTTGCATCTGATTCAATGAAACTGTTGGGGACTAGGTACTGTATGCTCTATCTTTCATGCTAAACTTTGCTATTGATGTGACATATATCCAATGTTGGTGTCTGTTGTTGGCAAATATATACTATGTATGCTTTGGATGTTTTGGAAACAGCCTCTTTGTAAAGCAAGGTTAAGGCTGCAAATAAATACGATTCTCCTCTGATCCTTGTAAAGCTCGGAGTCTCATGCACTAGGGATGCCTTTATATCTTATAGGTAATCTACTTGCATAGAAATGCCCATGTTATGTGAGGTAGCTAACAAAGGCCATATTCATTTTTTCATTTTAGACTTTTAATTGAAAGCCATTGAGGCACTGTATTTATTTTTCCATTTTATACTTTTGTTATTTTGTTAAAACTTGAAAGGCATGCAGGTCTATGTGGAATCTGAAACCATAAGATTGAACTCTTTATCTTATAGGTTGTCTTTTGATGAATGAGAACTTTTTTGAACAAGCACAATTCAACTCCACAATATACTTTCAATCATCTTGGATCTTTATATATTTTACCTTATGTTTGATGCACATACTAACTGTTAGTACTCTGTCATGTATTAACTTGTAAGGGGAGTCTATTGTAATTAGAGATAGTAAAGGAGTGAGAACAGTATAAATTGAAAGCTAGCTGTAAGGGTTGTACTTAGTTAGTTTCTGCATTGGCAGCTGGTACATTCCCATGCACATGTAGGCGGTTACAGCACATGGGAGGTTAAGATTCCAGCTATATATAGTGCTGAATTCTCTTCCATGGATATATGAAAATTCTGAGAATATTTGATCTCTTTCTCACTCTCTCACTCTCTTCCTCATTTCTCTCCCTTATTTCTGCATTCTCTCTCTTCCTCTCGATTTCTTTCATCATCTCAATCTTACTGTTTGATCAAGAACCATTGTCAGCATTTGAGGAGCTGGCATACTCCTTTTGGTGCTTGAATTCTTCTGTGGCAGTGAACAGGTATAAATGAATATAAATCACTTGGAGAACTTGAAACTATAACTGTATGTATCTTTGAGATGGATGTAGGGCAGCCCCCAATAACTACTTAATGATATCTGTGCCCTGGAAGTAGGAAGCTTTTTTGGCATGTTTTCCTGGGTTAGAATTGTGTCAAATCTTGAAAATCAGACCATAGCAGCTTGAGTGGACCTCTTAAGTAGCTCCTCCTTTATTCCTTCAAATTGGATTTTTTTTTTAATTTCATTATTGAGCTTGGATGTCCACAATTTGAACCAAACATATCTGGAAGTTAATCAATAGAGAATCTAATTTGAAATGTAAATTGAATTTTGTGTTTACTTGTCTCAGATTAACAACTCAATACATCAACACTGAAATATGGTTTTTGATACTATATAGTTGTATAAAAGTGTTAATTAGCAAATGAATGCCTGGTTTCTGATCCCTCTTGTTGAGACAATTTCTCTTCATTGAGATCTTTCATGACATTGTGCTAAATGTACGAGGACTGGGCCATGAACACAATTATTGATGTATTGTAGACACCTGTTGTCATGGGTATATTGTCTAGGACCAGGCAACCAAGAATGTCATAATTCTCCCTTAATTCAGTACAGATTTGTTGATGAAGATTTATGGGTCTGGCTAGGAATACTATAAACTTATTTATTGCTTATGAGATTAACCTCTCAGGGGACCCACAATCGAATCATGATCATGCATTGATCTCCTGAAAGTGTGTCATGACCCTAAGGATTTCCCAAGGATAGCTTAGTAAATATAATAGTAGAAGTTTACATTTCCTTCTGTATTTTCTGTTATAGGGCCTTGTCTTTAGCTAATAGGCAGTTGGGCTGTTTTGTTATATTGTACATGGGTGCAAGTGGGAGGCTATTAGGCTATTTATAAGCCACAGCTGAGGATGGAAGGATTATGCTTGAATTGATAAACAAATATCTCATTTCTCTCTAGAATTTGTCAGACTCGGATCTGACTGTGAGCTTCCTCCCGAATTGAGGAGTGAATTTAGACGAGTTAGGGTGAGAAGTAAGAGGCGAAGAGCGTGTTACAGATCGAGGGAGAGAGAGAGAGAGAGCGAGAGAGAGAAGTAAACGAGAACAATGAGAGAAAGGGAGGGAAAGGAAATTGTGGAATAATCCTCACATGATTTCCCCATCCTCAACCAGCTTCTTATTTAAATGGAAATGTAGGGCGCGCGGCAGTAACTAACTGCCCAGCGCGCCAACAATGATCTGAAATTGAATTACACCTTATTTACAATATTGCCCAGCTATGTAGCTATGTAAAGACTCCTATACCCTCAGCCTATGACAATTCCCTCCCCCTTGAGATATTTCTTGTCCGCAAGAAATTAGAGAAGGCTGGAACTTCTGGGAAAGCGTTGTAGGAGGTCGGGGAGGTATTCCCACGTCGTGTTGTCCGGGTGGAGGTGTGACCATCGGATTAGAACTTGAGTCACTGGTGCGGTATCCTTGTAGATGATGCGTTTGTCCAACATTGCCACTGGTTCTCCCGTGTCTTCTAAGGCCTCTAGTGGTGCCGGTAGTGTTTGGCTAGTGAATTCCATAGGTTTGACAGATTTCTTTAAGAGTGAGATGTGGAAGACAGGATGCAGCCCCACCCCATCCGGCAGCTGCAGGCGATAGGCTACCGGTCCCACTTTGGCTAAAATCTTGAATGGCCCGTAGAACTTGGGATTGAGTTTAGAGGATGGTCCTCTGCAAAATAGGTGCTGTTGGAATCGTCTGACTTTGAGATAGACTTCTTCTCCTTCTTCAAAGTGTCTCTCTGTTCTGTGCTTATCGGCTAGTTGTTTCATTCGTTGGCTAGCGAGGGTCAGTTCTTGCTTGATCGTGCGGAGAGCTTCTTGCCTTTCCTTCAGATAAAGATCTGCTGCGATTTCAGTGGGAGAGTACTGCATTACGGCCGGAATAATGGGAGGGAGATACCCGAACAAGGCTTCAAAAGGTGTTCGTTTGTGTGCAGTGTGGTAGTTGGTATTATACCACCATTGGGCCAGGGATACCCAACGACTCTAGCTCCGAGGTTTGGAGATGCAAATGCATCTTAGGTAGGTTTCCAAACACTGGTTAATTCTTTTCGTTTGGCCATCCGTTTCGGGATGGTAAGCTGAGGATAGGTGTAGTTTGATGCCCAAGCCCTGGACTAAAGTCTTCCAAAATTGGCTGGTGAAGATCTTGTCACGGTCAGACACAACCGCCTTGGGTAAACCGTGAATCTTGAACACTGTATCCATCAACTTTCTGGCCACTTCTGTTGCTGTGAATGGATGGGCCAAGGCCAGGAAGTGGCTGAATTTGGTCAGTTTATCGACGACCACTAATAGGGTGTCTGCTCCCTCAGACTTGGGTAGTCCTTCCACAAAATCCATCGAGATTATTTCCCAAGCTTGTGAAGGAATTTCCAGAGGTTGAAGAAGGCCAGGATACGGTATTTGTTCATGTTTGCACCTCTGACATGTGCTGCATGTTATCACAAACTTGTTCACGTCGCTTTTGAGCCCCTTCCAGTAAAAAAGCTGTCTGACCCGCTGGTAAGTGACATTGAGCCCAGAGTGACCCCCGATGGGTGAGTCATGGAGGCTCTGTAAAATTTTTTGTTTCAATTGAGGGTCATCCCCTATAATTACTCTGTTTTGGAACCTTAGGAGTCCCCCTTTTAGCTGATAGTTTGGATCAGGCGTGGTATTGACTGCCAACTTAGTGATTAGATCCTTAATCCATGGAGTTTGATCGTAGCTGTGGGAAATTTCCTGTACCCAATCTGGAACCAAAGCAGAAATGGCCCAACAAGAGGCTGCATTCTCCTTTCTAGACAGAGCATCAGCTGCTCTGTTCTCTTTCCCTTGGCGATACAAGATGACGAAGTCAAAACCCATGAGCTTTGTAATTCCCTTCCGTTGTAACTGGTTATGTACTCGTTGGTGAGTTAGGAACTTGAGGCTCTCGTGATCGGTTTTAATGGTAAACCTCTTGCCCTCCAAATAATACCTCCATTTTTCCACAGCCATGAGAACTGCCAATAGCTCCTTATCATAAATGCTGAGACCTAGGTGGCGTGGTGCTAGTGATTGACTTAGATACGCCACCGGTCGTCCTTCTTGGCTGAGTACAACCCCAACTCCAGTGTCACAAGCATTCGTTTCTAGGACGAATTCCTTGGAGAAATCCGGCAGGGCTAATATTGGAGCCTGAGTCATGGCTGTTTTGAGAGATTCAAATGATTCCTCTACTTCCGCCCCCCAATGAAAACTGTTCTTCTTCAAGAGATTAGTTAGTGCCTTACTCATCACCCCATAGCCTTTTATAAATCTCCTATAGTATCCGGTTAGGCCTAAAAATCCCCTCAGCTCTTTCAATGTCTTAGGTCTTGGCCAGCTCTTCATTGCTTCAATTTTGTGTGGATCGGTGCTCACCCCTTGTCCGGATATAATATGGCCTAGGTACTCCACCTTTTCTTCTGCAAATGAGCATTTAGTCCTCTTCACATAAAGTTTATGGAATCTAAGGATCTGAAATGCCAGCTTTAGGTGGGTGAGATGTTGGGCTAAGGTGGTGTTATATATGAGGATATCATCAAAAAATACCAAGACAAATTTATGCAAATATGGGGCGAATATGTGGTTCATCAAAGCTTGAAATGTGGCTGGAGCATTGGTTAAACCAAAGGGCATTACCAAGAATTCGTAATGCCCTTGATGGGTTCTAAAAGCTGTCTTAGGACAATCGAGAGGGTTCATGCGGATTTGGTGATAACCGGAAGTTAAATCTAGTTTAGAAAAAATGGATGCACCGGTTAGCTCATCCAGCAGGTCTTCAATGATGGGAATAGGGAATTGGTTCTTGATAGTTAAGGAATTAAGTTGTCTATAATCCACACAAAACCTCCATGATCCATCCTTTTTTTTTTACTAAGAGGACGGGTGAGGCATAGGGGCTTTGGCTAGGTTGAACAAGGTTTTTGGCTAGCATCTCGCAGATCAATTTCTCTATTTCTGCTTTCTGTATGGGGGAATAACGGTAGGCCTTCAAATTAATTGGTTCGCTGTTGGGCCTTAGGTGAATGGAATGATCAATTATTCGGTGGGGTGGTAGGGAATGGGGAGTAGCAAACAGATCCTCAAATTCCATTAATAAATTGTGAATTGGACTAAGGGAATGCACCTGGTCATTAGGAGACAGCCGCAATTTGTCACTATGAGGATCGTGTGGGGAATTTTCAGTCAGCTTATTTCCAACCTCCATGGCGTATATGGAATGTAGTTGCCCCACCAGAGTACTCCCTTGATTCAACAGTTTTTGGATTCTTTTCCCAGACACCACCCTGCATTCTCCCATTTCTTGGCTACTGTGAAGGGTTACCTGATGTCCCTCCCAGTTGAAGGTGACCATCAGAGTGTTGAAATCAAACACCAATGGGCTCACAGTTTTCATCCAATCTACCTCCAATACCACATGACAACCTCCCAGTTTGAGTATTCGTAGGTCAGCTGAAAATTCTTGCCCACTCATTATCCATTTGAAGTCCCTGCACCTTAATTGACTGACCATTTTAGATCCATTAGCTATTAGAACTGAGAGAGGGGGAGTTTCCTGAAGATTACACTGCAAACTATGGGTAGTGGTTTCATCTAGGAAACTATGAGTGCTGCCGCTGTCGATCAGCACTACTAGGTTACGTTTGCGGACCGTTCCCTTCACCTTGATAACTCTACCAACTGCCTGACCTTGTAGAGCATGCATGGAGATTTCACCCCCTTCATTTTCTTCCAACTTATCCGCCTCTTCCTCTGGTCCTTCTTCCTCATTCCCTCCTTCTTCCAGTCCTTCCATAGTGAGGAGTTTCTTACATTGATGGCCTGGCCCATATTTCTCTCCACAACGGAAGCATAATCCCAATTGTCTCTTCTGATCTACCGATAGAGCTTTAGGCACTACAGGAGGCTGACTGGGCCTCCCCATGGATCCTCCTCTCTGCCCATAGAATGTATTACCCCTGGCATACGTCCCTGTGTTTGAATCCTCTCGATGGGTTTTTGATGACAGCCTGTCTTCTGGCAAAGGTTTCCATGGACAACTCATGCAAACGAGCTTGCTCAGCTGCTTGGGCCACTGTGGTGGGATACAACATCTTAACCGTAGGCCTAATTAGTTCCTCCAAGCCACTAATAAAGCTGGAAACGAAATATTCCTCATCCAAATATGGATGCGACAATGTTAGTAAGGCCCTCAGTTCCTCAAATCTGGTTTGATAATCTTCCACCGTGCCGTTCTGTTTTAATTTGTTGAACTCCTCAATGACATCCGATCTGTTTTTTTCCCCAAACCTTCGGCACAACTGACTAACAAAATCTGGCCAACTTAGATCTCCCCTTCCATGGCTCCACGTTTGGAACCACGCATTTGCCACATCGTCTAAGAAGGAGGCAGCCATCCATACTTATCCCCTTCAGATACGCGATACTGGTAAAAAACTCGTTCACACCTGCGTATCCACCATCTCGGTCTATCACGATCAAAAACAGGAATCTCCATTCGCGGACCAAGATGAGATGGATTGTTTCCACCTTGGCCCCGGTAATTCATACCTTCGCCTAATTCAACTGGATCTCCACCAGTTCTTGGATCCGGTTGTCTTGGACGGAACGTTGGAGAAGTCAGGATTGGCGCGGAAGGCGGTCTGGGAGGGAAATCCGTTGACAAACTAACGTTCGGTTGCCTCGCAAACATGTTCAAGGCTGCCGTGAGTTGCTGGCTGAGTCCCGCGAATTCTTCTCGGATGCCAGTCACCGCTCTGTCCAGCGATTTCGTATACTCCGACCTGCTCCTGTGGATCTCCTCCTGTGCGTGCCTTATTCCCAGTTCCATGGTCTCCAATCTCTCGTCCATCTGTTCTTGGTGGTGGTGCAATCCAATCTCGATTGCATCCAACCGGCTCTCAAATTGCTTGGCGCGCGTTCCGTCAACCATTACCTCTTCCAGGTCTTGGCTCTGATACCAAATGTCAGACTCGGATCTGACTGTGAGCTTCCTCCCGAATTGAGGAGTGAATTTAGACGAGTTAGGGTGAGAAGTAAGAGGCGGAGAGCGTGTTACAGATCGAGGGAGAGAGAGAGAGAGAGAGAAAGAGAGAGAGAAGTAAACGAGAACAATGAGAGAAAGGGAGGAAAAGGAAATTGTGGAATAATCCTCACATGATTTCCCCATCCTCAACCAGCTTCTTATTTAAATGGAAATGCAGGGCGCGCGGCAGTAACTAATTGCCCAGCGCGCCAACAATGATCTGAAATTGAATTACACCTTATTTACAATATTGCCCAGCTATGTAGCTATGTAAAGACTCCTATACCCTCAGCCTATGACAGAATTCTCTTCCATTCTCCCTCTCGTTTCCCTCTGCAACTCTCCCTCATTTCTCTCTAATTTCTTCCCCCATTTCTGTCCATTTTCCCTCTCCAATCGTTCTGTTCTTGATTCTATCCCATCGGATCCTTCTGATTGCCAATCCAATCCTAGGCTAAACCCTAGGTACATGACAAAGTGTTTGCAAGTCAATCCAATGAGTGATAATGTCGTTTTTCATCATGGAATAGTTTATCTCTATATGCAATCTGTTTGTGGGTGCTTGCCCAGATGTTTTGTGCACATCAGAGGAGGTTGAGCGATAGTATCTGTATAATTGGAAGAATTGGTTGTTAGGCAGAGGACACTGTTTATCTTTTGATAGAAAAGTGGCAGATTACTCTCTTTTCTGTTTGATTCTGGTGACCTAGGTTGTTAACTTTGATATGTGTTGGAAAGAGGTTTGTGTTTTAGTTTCAATAAAAAAAAACCCAAAGTTAGGACTGACAGCCTTGTGAAACCTTGATGAGATCTGTTTTGATATTATTAAGGTGTTTGGACCTCATTTTGGAGGCGTTTCATGTTCTTGACTTTGCTTTTAGGTGTTGGTTGGGGAGATGGGAGGAGTTTCCAATCAAGTATACATAGAGAGCTTATTGTGATATTTGAACATGCATGTCTTAGCAATCATTGGAAGACCAGCAGGTCAATTGCTGCAATCTAACCATGACACCAGAATAGAGCTATATCTATGAAAGTGGAAGAATGTCCATGCACTTATTATATCTTCTAGACGGTTGTCCAAGCTATTTGTGGAATTTCATACAAGGCAATTTTTTGAAAAAAAATAGTACATATGGAGAAGTAATTACAAGATTAGTATAAGTGAGCAGCATTAATATTTCATGTTTATTGATTTATAATTTATAGAACTATAACATGTTCTTTATATGTCACCGGGATTAAATATTTTACATGAGACTTTTATTCAAGTATTTCTATGCATAATTTGTTTAAAGTTTCAATGTTCTCTTTTTTCTTATTTCTATAAAAATAAAATATTTTGTGTTTGCATTTATGATTGAAAGGAGACTGCCATGCCCGTTTGTGTGTCAATTAGGTAAATTGTATAGGTATTTGAGACAAACATCTTTATTAGAGAGTCATTGAGAATTGAGCTCAATTGCTGCAGTTGCCTAACCTAATTACATTCACATAGAATATGCAGCTGATTGAGAAAAAGAAAAATCCAGACACCACAAATAAAAGTGCCAAGCCTAGCTCCCTTCAGGTGGGGCTGTCTACAGAGATTATAGCTCCTCAACTATGTCTATCTATGGTCATGTTTCCTGTGAAGCCATTATATCTTAAATTGTATTTTTTTATTTTTATCTTCACTGTCTGTAATAATATGAGAACCCTTGAAATTTTATGCTACATTTGGGTGTCAATAGTGGCACATTTTGTTACATTTGGGTGTCAATAGTGGCAAATTTTATGCTACATTTTGTTTCCATACTACATTTTGTTTCTTCTTTTCCTTCTTGTTTATTTCACTTCATGCTATATTTTCTTTTATTATCCTGACATCATTGGTCTTATTTTTCTTACATTGGTAAGTGGAGATGGGACTCTTTCTGTTTGTAATCTTCGGAGCAGCAAGGTATTTTTGTTGGATTACTCTGCTGCTTGATTTGTTTGATTCAAGATATATTGTGCTTATAGATGTTTTGCCCCTTTTTCCTGCTTCTGGCTGATTTGTGTGCTATATGGTAATTGTAGATTCAAACTCGGTCTGAATTTTCTGAAGATGAGCTGCTATCTGTGGTGATCATGAAGGTAACTGAAACTTTGTATGAAATGTCTTTTCTCTTTACTGATCTTGCCTATTCTCCATTAAAAGCTTAAGATTCACTCTATCCGCATGTATTAATGTGATAATATATATTGCACATGACTTTTTACAGCAATATTTCTCTGTAAAAGCTTTGCCTTTGAATTCAAAAATCCTTAGAACACTTCTATTGTTGAAGGTGTTTCTTCTATTTACTAGTCCAAGCCTAGATAAAGGAAGGTCATGTTAGGTAGCTGATAGCCAGCTAAAACTTATCGGATTAAACACCATGAATTTTAGACAAATTAGAAAAAAAATGAGCTAGGTCTGTTGCATTGATGCTCAAATATAGTGTCAAATTTACAAGGGTTCTCGCATATTCATGGACAAATGCAAGTAAAGAAGTTAGTCCAATGTCATAGATTAAAGATTGGATAATGGATCATGGAACATTGGGACTTTGATAGGGAAATCCATGCAGTGTTTGATGTGATGATAGGAGAAAAATTAGTATTATGTGCATCCAAGAGACAAAACAGGTTGGAGAGGAGACAAATGTTGACAGAATTTGGATCTAAATTTTGGAACTCAGGGAAGGATTGTGCAGGAAATGAGGAGGGGTTTATTATGGATTTAAGACTTCAAAGAATGTGGCAATGGATTTGAAGAGAATAGTAGACATGTATAATGCAACTAAAGTTGTTCTAGGAGGTGATTATAAATCATGTTACTACATATGCACCACAAGTTTGGTTAAGAGAAGAGATGAAGATGGAATTTTAAAAGGATTTAAAGGGTTAGTGCATCAAATATCTAAAAGAAAAAGGATCATTATAGGAGGTAACTTAAATGGTCTTGTGTGTAGAGAAATAAATGAGTATCACAATGTACACAGAGGCTATGAATTTAGGGAAAGAAATAATGAGGTCAAAACTAATTTAGATTTTGTGACCACATATGAGCTCATCATATCTAATACTAGGTTCGATAAACAGGATGAACACTTGGTCACATATAAAAATGGCTTATAAACTATCCAAATAAACTACTTTCTTATGAGATATGAGGATCATTATGTTGAAAGGATTGTAAAGTTATATCAAGAGAATGCCTAACGGCCCTTACCACTTAATATTGACTTATGGTCCTTGATGGCTATATCAAATAATGGAGCAGGAAGAATGATACAAAATGAAGTCCAAGAATTAGATAATGGGATTTAAAAGGTGAAAAACAAGCTATTGGCAAGGAAAAAAGTTAGTGGTAGAAGGGATTGGATTGTTGAAGAACAGGCTTAACCAAATATGGATTGAGATGGACACTACCTTTTGAAATATGAAAAAGAAAAAGAAAAAACACTAGTAGAGTAGAAGGAAAAAACTCCATACTAAAAGTAGTCTTGGTGGTGGAATGGAAAGGTACTACTACTGGTTGATGACGAAGATGGACAAACAGGTGTTAATGTGGGGCACCTTAGTAACTCTAGATAGGAATTCTATGTTCTATGGACATATTTGTCTAGATCAATAAAGCAAACATTGAAAGGATAAAGAATAGTAAAGCAGTTGGACTAGATAATATCTTGGTACAAGCATGGAAATGGATGGGAGAAGATGGCCTTTTTTGGTTAACAGAATTATTCAATGTGATTATTAAATCAAAAAAGGATATGAAAAGAGTGGAGAAAAATCACTTTAGTGCTTATTTTATAAGAATAAAAGAGATGGTCAAAGATGTAAAAATTATAGGAGAGTTAAGCTACCAAGTCACGCTATGAAACTTTGGGAGAGGGTAATTGAATAAAGTTTAAGCTGAGAAATTAAAGGTAATGAAAACTAAAGAGGGAGAGAAAGACTAAAGAAAACTTGGTGGGGAACTCTTAGAAACAACATAGGATATCATGACCTTGTAGATGATATGGCCATGGATAAGGATGGATGGCTTTCTAAAACTCATGTAGCTGACCCCACATGGTGGTATTTAGGCCTGTGATTGTTGTTGCAAATGTTTCTCTCGAAATGTGTATTGCTGGTACATGCTTTCAGGCACAATTGATGATGGTCTCGCTGTAAACATCCAATGCGCTGCAATGTGCTTCCGGGAATCAGGAGTACTGGCTTCTCTATAAACATGCACTGGTTTACAACAATGCTAAATGTTTTCTAGAGAAGTATCTCTAGTCTCTACCCAATTATTTCTGCAAAATCACCAAGGTGGTATTCACCAACATATCAGAAAGAGAAAAAAAGTGGGTTGCTGCCATAGCTTTTCCTTTCCTAATGATTGTTGTTGGTCTTCTGATCCTACTTGTTATGCCATAAAGATGTATTCAACTTTGATTAAATTTTGTTTGAAAAGAGAAAAACTGATTATCCTTCATGACAGTTCTCTATGAACTGGTCTTAGATATTTTCTTTTTCTTGTTCTTTTCCTGTTTATAATTGTTTTAATCAATGTTGTGCTCATAGAGACCTAAAACAATTAAAAAAGTACTACTGGGACTTAACTAATTTTTTTATCCCAACAAAATGCAGTGGACAAACATCAGGATCATGTCTCTGTTGATCCATCTGTTATTATTTTTTATGCTGATTATTGATTTTTCTGTGATCAGAATGGTCGAAAAGTTATATGTGGGACACAGACTGGTACTTTACTACTGTATTCATGGGGATTTTTCAAGGACTGCAGGTAATTTAGGTTTAATTTGTATATTAAGCTAAATGATGCACACTCAGTATGAACGAGGGAGGGGCGTGGTCATATCCCTGTAGCTGAAAGTTGTGAAACAGCAGGAGTTTTTAGTGATCTCATTTATTATAATTTTTAATAAGTCTGTAAAATGGCCCTCTTCATTTTCAGTGATCGCTTCGTTGATCTATCTGGAAATTCTGTTGATGCCTTGTTAAAGGTGAGTGCCCCACTAATTGTTGTTTTAACCTTATTGACTCTCAAGTCAAAGAGTCGAGTTCAATCTAACTGAAAACTAAAGACCGACTAACTTCTCCTGTTAGCTTGATGAAGACAGAGTTATCACTGGATCTGAGAATGGACTCATCAGGTGAGATCTTTTTCTGGAGTGATCTCCATTACTGAATTTTCATGCTAGTTTTTTAGTTCCTAACATTCTCTTATTTTTGTTAGCCTGGTGGGCATATTACCCAGCAAAATAATACAGCCAATTGCGGAACATTCAGAATATCCTATTGAGCGTCTTGGTATGGTTAACTTTCATTTTATGTAAGAAAATGTAGAAGTCCTTGTTTTGTTTTTAAGGACTAGACTTCACTCCCTCCAGATATCACTGGACTAACAAAATCTTGATTTATTTGGGTGGCATTCCTATCCATAAATTTATTCCTAAAAGAATTTGCTATACTGAGTGGTTCCTATCGTTTAAAATGGTTGGGTTTGCTAAATGTTTGGCTATATGAGAGATGATAACCTTTTCAGCTTTATTGCATTTTCGCTTGATGCTTGTTGGACCAGTTCTTATCTTATTGTTTGGTCGAGTTTACAGCATTTTCTCACGATAAAAGGTTTCTGGGCAGTATATCACATGATCAGACACTGAAGGTATGTGGGTCTCTCTTCCATGGAAGCTCTAGGGGTTTTCTTATGTCCTTGATCTCACATGTCTTTTGCACTTCTTGCTTTGTAGTTATGGGATATGGATTATTTACTGAGAGGTCAAGGAAATACACCAAGTTTTTTGGCTGATGCGGATAGTGATAGTGATGAGCCAGAGGAGATGGATATGGATGTAAATGTTCCAAAATCTTCCAAAGGTATTACTATTTAGTTGCAAACTAATATAGAAAAATATTAGTTTTTAACAAATGTTGTGCTTCAACAATTTACCTTGCACAAAATTCTAAACATTTTTCAGTTGAACCCTGGCAAGAAGACATGCTTTATATCAAGTGTTACTCCATAAATGGTTAGACTAATGGCTTGACTGTATTTCTCCTAAGGCTATTATATCTGTCATGTTTTAAGTGTTTTTCACTAAGTTTTATTTGGTCTTCCCCTCCCTTTTAGATACGGACTTCCTCCAATACATCCACTTGCCTGGCAAGTGTATCTATTGGTCTTATTCTCAAAATGTCCAACCAAACCATTTTAATTGCGTCCCCCAACATCCAATGTTCAATAGAAATGCCATTCCAGTCTTATTATGTATTAGCTCATTTTTGTTTTGTGTCTTTTCTTGGGGCTGCACATTCATCATAACATGCTCATTTTAGTTTCACTTATGTTTTGCACATGTTAGTATTTAAATACCTAATATTTTGAGCCATACAATAAAGATGGTATTATTAAAGGGATTTTATGAGCGCATAAAATGTTGTACGCTTGGGGTTTGAAGTGTGCATTGAAATTAAATAAATGAAACACAAACTTGATGTCAAAGACAAAAACAAAGAAAAACGAATTTCAGCAAATTCCCTCAATATATCAGGTAGAATATAAAGCAAAAAAAAAAAGGTGTGTAAACAGTGAAGAAACCAAAAAAAAAAAAATTTAATGAGACGCAAACAACAAAAAGTAAAGAATAGTCACCAGAGGTAGTTTGCCTGCCTCCGGTGACCCTGCCAGTGAAAAGCTGGTCGCCAGAGGTAGGCCTACGTTCAGGCAGGGCTTGAAACTTGCTGGTGTGTGAGCTCACTCGCTAACAAGGCTGCTGGCATGTGCTGGCACGAGGGCCATCCAGCGTGTACCTCCGCGTACCATCTTCTTGTTTGTCTCTCAGCTTTCTATTCAATTATCATAATCGCATATCATGATAAAACGTGACGAAAATCAGGAAAAACAAAACAAAACATGACTTAAGCGCAAAAGCTGTACTTCGGCTGAGTCTCCATAGCGTGAGGTATGCGGCTTAGAGGCGCACTTGAAGGAGTGTGCCTCACCTCAACGGGGTGTAGAGGTGTTCTCTTTAGACCCCGGCGCACTTTTAACAATTATGCTCTCATGTTTATCTTGTATTAGATGATTATGGTGCGTTTTGCCTTAAACTGATCTTCTATGTTCTTGTTTTGCTCTTTCCAGGGGCGAGGCGAGAAACTTCAAGTAATGGGCAAGGCCAAAGCAGTTCTAACAGTTTTTTTGCAGATATGTGAAGAAAAAGAACAAGGGAACAAAAAAAAAAAAAAAAGGAACTGTTTATTCTTTGCGTGCGTCTTGGTAATTTTTGGGGGTAGAGTTAACCTTATCCTTGGGATATATATAGTTAGTTAACAAGTAAATTTTGATTTATATGTTCCGTTCTATGATACCAAGTATGCCCTTTTTTTTAATCTTGTAACATTTGATGCATCAGTTTATTAGAAAAAGGAGGATATGCAACAAATACGACTCGAATTATAATATAACTTTTTTGATTGAAAATTTTTGGTTTTTATTTTTGGGAATACACATATAGTAGTGGGTGGAGAGTTGCCATTTGTTGGGTGTGTTAGTACAAGGATGCCACGCAGTCTTCTATTTTATGTTGTGAGTTTGAAACGTTGTCCTTTATAGAGTATTTGAGAATCTATCTCCCACTACCACTGCCAATTTCTTGCACAATTTTGCCAACAATTATCTTTTTTGGTTATTATCAATATGAACCAACTCGACCTATTCAAAATCCATGTTAGAACCATTAAATTCTAGGCTTGCTAAACACTAGGGTTTCAAAATCATTGTTCATGGTTTTGAATTCAAGTTCACAACTCTTTCTTTTGAAATCAACTTGAACTAGTTACAAAATTAATTAAACACCTTAAGGTTTTGAATTCATTACCTCTTGTTTCAGAATCAGTGTCAACGAACGCTTAACTAACTCTCATGGTCTTGACCTCTCTATTTCCAAGTTGGCTGCCTAGCTCTTTCTTGGTTGTAACTCTTTCCCTATATGTTTTTTCTTTAATAATGGTTGAGGGCAAAAGATTCACAAATGTAGCTTAACAACAACTTGTATGCTAGCTTAGCACATTGGTTTTCACCTTAACGTTTACGTCCAAGCAAATCAAATTCATCACTCCTTTTCTTCAAAATTTTGGTAACTCGTGCTTTAACATCCCAATGCCACCTCCTAAAGCTCCAAGGGAGCCATTATTAGATTAAATCCCTTGCATTGAACATCTAATGGCCATAAATTTAGATGATACTTTGCCACCAATTTAGATTATACTGTATTATTTATTCATTTTTATTTACTTCGTGATCTTTTATCTCCTTGGGATCTCATAGTAATTGACCCTTACAAGCTTACAATGTAAACCTTTCATTATTCTATTTCACATCGGAACCCACAATGTTCGTTAAGTTCAATTGTTTCCTAACTTGAACTCACACCTGGGCTTCTAATAGAACTTGCAACATAACCCTTGTCAACTTACATTACCCATGGGCTTGCTTGAGAATTTACTAAAAATTATATTATTCTCAATTCTTTTTTCTAATTTTTACTCCTTAGTTCCGAAATCACGGTTTTGGAATTTTGATTTATTGCATTTGGCCCCTTTTCCATGACCCATAATAAACAAAACTTATTGTGATCACTAGTTTCGAAATTAACTCAACACTTGTCAGTTTCAAAACAAAACCTACTTCCTAAGTTTTGAAACTGACTCCTAGTTTTGCACGTTTAAACTTACTAGTTATCATTTTTTTCGAAACTAGGAAGCTGCTTCAGTGGCCAAAAACCAAGACCTACTTCAATTTGAAATTTGATTTTTCTTTACCAACATGCAAACTAAAAACATACAGTACTAAAACTCTTCAACTTAACTGGCAAAACACATCTCATTTACAACTCAACGAACACTTATAATAAGCTCTTTTACCACATTCAATCAATAGAGATTGAAGAGCTTTACCTTCTTTGAGTCGCTCAACTAACTCTCATGGTCTTGACCTCTCTACTTCCAAGTTAGCTGCCTAGCTCTTTCTTGGTTGTAACTCTCTTTCCCTATATGTTTTATCTTTAATAATGGTTGAGGGCAAAAGATTCACAAATGTAGCTTAACAACAACTTGTATACTAGCTTAGCAAATTGGTTTTCACCTTAACTTTACGTTCAATCAAATCAAATTCATCACTCCTTTTCTTCAAAATTTTGGTAACTCGTGCTTTAACATCCCAATGCCACCTCCTAAAGCTCCAAGGGAGCCATTATTAGATTAAATCCCTTCCATTGAACATCTAATGGCCATAAATTTAGATGATATTTCGCCACCAATTTAGATTATACTGCATTATTTATTCATTTTTATTTACTTTGTGATCTTTTATCTCCTTGAGATCTCGTAGTAATTGACCCTTACAAGCTTACAATGTAAACCTTTCATTATTCTATTTCACATCGGAACCCACAATGTTCGTTAAGTTCAATTGTTTCCTAGCTTGAACACACACCTGGGCTTCTAATAGAACTTGCAACATAACCCTTGTCAACTTACATTACCCATCCATCCATGGGCTTGCTTGAGAATTTACTAAAAATTATATTATTCTCATTTCTTTTTTCTAATTTTTACTCCTCTGTTCTGAAATCAAGGTTGTGGTGCATTTGTCAACTTATATTATTCTCATAATCAATGTAGGTGCATTTGTTAGTCCAAAGAGTATCCATAATTAATGTAGATGCATTTGTTAGTCCAAAGAGCATTACAAAATTCTCATAGTAGTGCTCACACTTGAATCTGAATGTTATCTTGAGTATATTTTCTGCCTTTATCTTGGGATTACTGTCTTTACACAGTCTCTCGTCATTCGTACCTTTGATTTCGACAGAAAAGATACATCTTCTGACTTTATCTTGAGCTAATATAGTAACTTGACCTTAGATCAATCTCTAAAAACACTTTAACCCCTTGGATCCAATATCTGTAACTAAAATAGTCTTATTCGTATATGGAAATAGTCATACTCCATACGTATTCCCCTATTACAAAATGCCTTAACTAAGCTGAGTGACCACATGTGGTTGGCTAACATGGATATGACTGCAGTCTTACCATCTAGAGTGACGTGACGTGGATATTTGTTACATCAATAGATCGAAAATTATAGGTCTTAAGGGAATTATATATATATATATATATATATATGTGCAGCTAGGTAGCTTGGATTGGGGCATGGTTGTGGCGCGTCACAAGGAAGTGGTCCAGCTGGGGATGGATGTGTTGGATTCTTGCCGTTAGCTCCAGACATCAATGATTAATGTTCCAAGGAATTTAGTAGTGCGAGTGACAGCAACTGATCATTTAGCTAGGCTGCTGGGTCAACCCCCCGGCCGCCCCCATTGTGTTATCCTTTTCATGCCAAGAATTTTAGATCCACATATATGTGTGTGTGTATAATTGATCACAGTACGTCGAATAGTGACCGATGCTGCATGTGACCCCCTATAGAATTTTCATGGATGGATGGATGGTGATGATGATGAAATCTTCATCTCTTTGCATGAAAACAAAGCAAGAAAAAGAAATCATATCATGCATGTGGTTTAGTTTAGGGTTACAACGACAAGTCGTAGTCCATCTGAAGAAGGGGAAGGGGTGGGGGGTCCTGGGAGCATCTTTTGCTTCAGATTCCCAGTGAAGGGATTGGCATTTTTTGGACATTTTGTTTTTGCTTTCCTTACACCTCGTGATTTTGGTACATGCATGGTTAAAAAAGGATTTTTAAAATATCATCCCTCATGAAATATCTAAAGTTTGGGGCTTCATTTTTTAGCCTCTCCTTCGGTGATACTTAGAAGAAGAATAAATGAATAATACTTACCAATAAATTCTTAATCAGCTGGTATGAGAATAAGCAAGCATACCAAGAAAGAAAGATTACTAGCTGCATGCAAGTGTAGTTTGATCATCCACTGTAACCCTCCTCACTCCCCACATGGGCACAACAGAATCTCTTAGCTTGGCCATATTGCTTTATTCTAAGATTAATAGAGTATCGATGACAAACTTGGTTTTTTATCAATAGTCTATCTTGGAAAGGTTTTGGGCACTATTACTTGGTTTTATTACTTTTAGAGTCAATTTTATGTAATACTGTTAGAGTAAGACTAATTAAAAACTTGTGACATTAAAAATGATGTCAAAGCTAACTTAATTAGAACTAGGTACTATGAAGTGAGTGTGGAGTAGAAAAATATTTGAGACTAACATGACATTTCAAACTTGAGGGTGGGAACTTGTCACAATTTATTCTTGCATCGATATTTTATTACAAAAATGTGCATTAAATATTACTTAGTTTTATGGACTCAAAAGATTAATTTATTTACACTTCAAAGTAAAAACACATGATTTTACAACCAAAAAAAAAAAAATGTAGGACAATCAATACAAGATCACATATCACTATTGAATGAGTACTAATTGGCAATTATGCTGCTAGGGTTTGTACATTTTTGTTTTTTCACCAGGGTTTTACCTATTTCTCTTCTTTGTTACTCTTTGGTAGGATAAAGTAAAATATACAAAGAATATGTTACCATTTAAGAAAAAAAGTGGGGGAGTGTGGACCACAGTGCCATTTCCAATTTGCTGGCTCTTTCTCTGCAAGAATCTTAGCAGGCTGTCTTTCTTTCTTTCTTTCTTTCCCCATTCAATATTTATATTGGAGAATGGTACTAATTAAGTAAGACAGCTTGATTGAGGACAGGTGCATATACATATATGCATTGATTGTGGCATAGATTGGACATGTCATGTGGGTTCCAACTTTCCCTTCCATTTACAATAATATTAATTATTGATTTCCTGATATAGCTGAGCATTTTAATCATTGAACTGGCCTTTTCAATTTATGTCAAGCGCCTTCTATGCACCTTCTTGCGTTTCTCTATTCACGTGTCATTTTTGCACTGGCACATCCATCTAAGACTTAGTCTTGGTGTGATTAGAGATATATCTTAACACATTGAATATTTAATTGACTAATTAAATTATGTACAACACCCTAACCAATTGACAAAGTTATTAAATCAAGAGAGAGTGAAGGTATAAAATATTATTGTATTTTATTAAAAAATGTTGTGTGACACATTAAATTTTTTGAAACGTCTCATTTGACATTTTTATTTTAAAAAAATAAAATTATTAAATACTCTTTAAACACTAATTAAGGAAAAAGTCTTAAAGTGAAATACACACGTTGTTTTGTTCCTATCATTGAGTCGTTACATTCCCGTAATCCAAAATAATCGAAACATCGTCGAGTTGAACAGATCGGAGCTAGTATGAAAAAGGTCGAAGTCGAGCAGGTTAGTTCGACAATGACAATTGCACGAAGAAACTCTTGATCTCAAATAGGTCAAAGCTGACATCATTGGCTACATTGTCGTCCATCGCGGTTACTCGAGACATCGGACTCACCAAAAACTCAAAGAGCCAGCAATCTCAAGAATGAACCTTCATTGATGATGGCTAGCAAACCTCTAGTGATTATTGAGGAAGGTCTTCTGGAGAAGCGATTGGATTACTCCAATAACCACCATCTCAACATTTTCGTTGCCACATTTCCCTGTTTCTTTCGCCTTCTCCATCTCCTCCCATCCTCCAAACTTGCGCTCATCCTTTACTTTCATGACGGTAGCTTCATCCTTTTCTCGCCTCTTTCTTGACCTTTCACAACTCTTACTACTTCATTGCTACCCAAGCCCCCATCCTTGTCTTCTCCATCAACTACCACCTCTTCATCGAGCACCGCCTCCTTGTCACTTACTACGATGCCCTCAACAAGCTTCACACCCAAGCCATAGCCCTAAATCTCTCCAACAAATGGCTCCAAAACCATGCCCATTTTTTCAGGTTCTTGTTTGTTTTGTCCATCAATTATCGCTTCGCCCTTGAGCGCTGCCTCCTTGACGCCTATTACGACGCCCTCGATTAGGGGTAAATGATATTGGCTAAACGCGTTTACTAGCACGTGTTCTTACACAGCTTGCTGACTGAGCAAAAAAGCATTTAATAGTTTTGCTTTTTTTTAGAGTAAAAGTATTTAATGGAACATTTTGAAAGTTTGGATGCTCTATTGCTTTTTTGATCAAATATAGGGATATTTTTATGCTTTCATCCATAAAAAGATAAATAATTTTTCATATACATAAAAAATAACATGTATAGTTCCCAAGCTTTTTTTAGAAATCTATTATATATATCTAGTATTTTACTTATTTAGTTAATAAGTTTGTTCGACTCGACATTTATTTTTATATCAATTGTTTTTTTAATAATCCTAACAACATTTGAGAGCCACCAAGACATTATGTCATTTTGGCAACGACGAACCAAACTTACAAGGAGGATCCTTCGGGTCTTTTCTTGAAAAGGGTTGGGTTCCCAATTAATTATTTCTACTTATTTATTTTAATAAAATTTTTAAATAAATCTTATATTTATATTTCCAATTTTCATACTTGTTTTAATTAGTTAAGGAATCCAATTAATTACATTCATAGGTTAAATGGATCATAAGGACCGTCATGCGCATTTACCGAGTCAAAGGCTTGTAATAATTTGGGTTGGGGAAATTCTATTTACAACCAAGAAAATTACTTTTCACAGCCATTTCCCGCTAAAATTTACTCTCATTTTCTAAATTTCCTATTTTACCCTCAATAACCAACAGCCTTATCCATCTCTCTCTCTCTCTTACCCGTCTCCCTCACTGAATACACACACGCACATTTATACACACACACAAACACATCTATCTTTCTCTCTCTCTATATATATACATACACTCACACACAATATATATATATATATATACAGACATGGCCGCGGCCATGGCAGCTGCCGCCGACCATGGCCGCGACCATCTTTCGCGACTGATGGCGGCCGCGAGGCCGGCATCGTCGCCGGGAGAACCCCCGAGGGGAGTCAGGGGTCCCGAACCTCAAGGTTCGGGGCGCCTTGAAGCCATAGTGCTCTTCTCTCTCACCCGTCTCACTGAATACACACACACATATATACATGAATATACACATATATACACACACAAACACATCTCTGTATATATATATATATATATACATACACTCACACACACCTATATATATATATATACACACACACACATGCATAGCCGCGGCCATGGCAGCCCCGGCCGAACACTTCCCCGACCCCCAGCGGTCGGGGAACGAAGCGTTCCCCGACCCCCAGCCTTCGGGGAACGCTGGGTTCCTCGAAGGCTGGCTTTCGGGGAACCTAGAGTTCCCCGAAGGCTAGCTTTCGGGGAACTCTAGGTTCCCCGAAAGCCAAAGGTCGGGGAACGCTGCCCCCGACCTGGAATTTTTTATTTTTATTAATTTTTTTATTATAATAAAATAAAATAAAAAATACAAATAAATAAAATCTTTTTAAAAAGATATATATATCTTATTAGTTGAATTTATTTAATAAATAAATTAGTTAATTCTTTTTAAAAACATACATCTATCTTTAAATAAATTAAATTAGTTAATTATTTTTAAAAATAAATTAGTTGAATTTGTTTAATAAATTATTTTTAAAAAAATACATATATCTTTAAATAAATTCAACTAATTTTTAAAGATATATATCTTATTAAATTAGTTAATTGAATAACTAATTTTAAATATATGTATCTTTAAGTAATTTAATAAGATAAATTAACTAATTTTAAATTTTTTAAGTATAAAAAATTTAAGTTACGATAATTTAAAATTAGTTAATTTATAATTATTTAAAATGTAGATATTTAAAAATAATTTATTTATTTGTATTTTGTAAATTTTATTAGTTGAATTTATTTAAAGATATATGTATCTTTTTAAAAATAATTTATTAAATAAATTTAACTAATTTATTTTTAAAAAGAATTAACTAATTTAATTTATTTAAAGATAGATGTATGTTTTTAAAAAGAATTAACTAATTTATTTATTAAATAAATTCAACTAATAAGATATATACATATCTTTTTAAAAAGATTTTATTTATTTGTATTTTTTATTTTATTTTATTAAAAAAAACAAAAAAAAAAAACACAAAAAGCTTCCCTAAAGCCAACTTTCGGGAAGCAGTGGCTTCCCCGAAAGCCAGCTTTCGGGGAAGCCACTGCTTCCCGAAAGTTGGCTTTAGGGGAAGTTTTTTGTTTTTTGTTTTGTTTTTTTAGGTTTATTAATTTATAAAATAAATTAAAATAAAATAAGTTTTTTAAAAAATAATTAATTTTTTATTATAATAAGTTTTTTTATTATATGGATCTTTTTAAAAATAATTTATTAAATAAATTCAAATAATTGATTTTAAAAAAATTAACTAATTTAATTTATTTAAAGATAGATGTATTTTTTAAATAATTAACTAATTTATTTATTAAATAAATTTAACATATATCTATCTTTTTAAAAAGAATTTATTTATTTATATTTTTTTATTTTATTTTATTATAATAAAAAATTAATGAAAATAAAAAAAAAATTTCTGGGATCCCCCGAAAGCTGGCTTTCGGGGAACCCAGGGTTCCCCGAAAACTGGCTTTCGGGGAACGCAGGGTTCCCCGAAAACTGGCTTTCGAGGAATGCTGGCTTTCGGGGAACCCAGCATTCCCCGAAAGCTGGATTTCGGGGAACCCTGCGTTCCCCGAAATTCAGCATTCGGGGAACGTTGGGTTCCCCGAAAGCTAGCTTTCGGGAAACCAGTATTCCCTGAAAGCTGGCTTTCGGGGAACGCTGGGTTCCCCGAAATTTGGATTTCGGGGATCGTTGGGTTCCCCGAAAGCCAGCTTTCGGGGATCCCAGAATTTGTTTTTATTTTAATTAATTTTTTATTATAATAAAATAAAATAAAAAAATATAAATAAATAAATTCTTTTTAAAAAGATAGATATATCTTATTAGTTGAATTTATTTAATAAATAAATTAGTTAATTATTTAAAAAATACATCTATCTTTAAATAAATTAAATTAGTTAATTTATTTTAAAATCAATTATTTGAATTTATTTAATAAATTATTTTTAAAAAGATACATATAATAAAAAAAACTTATTATAATAAAAAATTAATTATTTTTTAAAAAACTTATTTTATTTTAATTTATTTTATAAATTAATAAACTTATAAATTAAAAAAACAAAAAAAAAACAAAGAAAAAGAAAAAACTTCCCCTAAAGCCAACTTTGGGGAAGCAGTGGCTTCCCCGAAAGCTGGCTTTCGGGGAAGCCACTGCTTCCCCAAAGTTGGCTTTAGGGGAAGTTTTTTCTTTTTTTTTGTTTTTTTTTTGTTTTTTTAATAAAATAAATAAATAAATAAATAAATAAATTCTTTTTAAAAAGATACATATATCTTATTAATTGAATTTATTTAATAAATAAATTAGTTAATTCTTTTAAAAAGATACATCTATCTTTAAATAAATTAAATTAGTTAATTCTTTTTAAAAATAAATTAGTTGAATTTATTTAATAAATTATTTTTAAAAAGATACATATATCTTTAAATAAATTTAACTAATAAAATTTACAAAGTTTTATTTTAAATTATTTTATAAATTAATAAACTTAAAAAAACAAAAAAAAAAGAAAAAAAAAACAAAAAGCTTCCCTAAAGCCAACTTTCGGGAAGCAATGGCTTCCCCGAAAGCTGGCTTTCGGGGAAGCCACTGCTTCCCGAAAGTTGGCTTTTGGGAAGCTTTTTGTGTGTTTTTTTTTTGTTTTTTTTGTTTTAATAAAATAAATAAATAAATAAATTCTTTTTAAAAAGATACATATATCTTATTAATTGAATTTATTTAATAAATAAATTAGTTAATTCTTTTAAAAAGATACATCTATCTTTAAATAAATTAAATTAGTTAATTCTTTTTAAAAATAAATTAGTTGAATTTATTTAATAAATTATTTTTAAAAAGATACATATATCTTTAAATAAATTTAACTAATAAAATTTACAAAGTTTTATTTTAAATTATTTTATAAATTAATAAACTTAAAAAAACAAAAAAAAAAGAAAAAAAAAAAACAAAAAGCTCCCCTAAAGCCAACTTTCGGGAAGCAATGGCTTCCCCGAAAGCTGGCTTTCGGGGAAGCCACTGCTTCCCGAAAGTTGGCTTTTGGGAAGCTTTTTGTGTGTTTTTTTTTTGTTTTTTTTGTTTTAATAAAATAAATAAATAAATAAATTCTTTTTAAAAAGATACATATATCTTATTAATTGAATTTATTTAATAAATAAATTAGTTAATTCTTTTAAAAAGATACATCTATCTTTAAATAAATTAAATTAGTTAATTCTTTTTAAAAATAAATTAGTTGAATTTATTTAATAAATTATTTTTAAAAAGATACATATATCTTTAAATAAATTTAACTAATAAAATTTACAAAGTTTTATTTTAATTTATTTTATAAATTAATAAACTTAAAAAAACAAAAAAAAAAAGAAAAAAAAAAAACAAAAAGCTTCCCTAAAGCCAACTTTCGGGAAGCAATGGCTTCCCCGAAAGCCAGCTTTCGGGGAAGCCACTGCTTCCCGAAAGTTGGCTTTTGGAAAGCTTTTTTTGTTTTTTTTGTTTTAATAAAATAAATAAATAAATAAATAAATAAATTCTTTTTAAAAAGAAACATATATCTTATTAATTGAATTTATTTAATAAATAAATTAGTTAATTCTTTTAAAAAGATACATCTATCTTTAAATAAATTAAATTAATTAATTCTTTTTAAAAATAAATTAGTTGAATTTATTTAATAAATTATTTTTAAAAAGATACATATATCTTTAAATAAATTCAACTAATAAAATTTACAAAATAAAAATAAATAAATTATTTTTAAATATCTACATTTTAAATAATTATAAATTAACTAATTTTAAATTATCGTAACTTAAATTTTTTATACTTAAAAAAATTTAAAATTAGTTAATTTATCTTATTTAAGTAATTACTTAAAGATACATATATTTAAAATTAGTTATTCAATTAACTAATTTAATAAGATATATATCTTTAAAAATTAGTTGAATTTATTTAAAGATATATGTATTTTTTAAAAATTAATTTATTAAACAAATTCAACTAATTTATTTTTAAAAATAATTAACTAATTTAATTTATTTAAAGATAGATGTATGTTTTTAAAATGAATTAACTAATTTATTTATTAAATAAATTCAACTAATAAGATATATATATCTTTTTAAAAAGATTTTATTTATTTGTATTTTTTATTTTATTTTATTATAATAAAAAAATTAATAAAAATAAAAAATTCCAGGTCGGGGGTAGCGTTCCCCGACCTTTGGCTTTCTGGGAACGCAGGGTTCCCCAAAATCCAGCTTTCGGGGAACCCAGAGTTTCCCGAAAGCTAGCTTTCGGGGAACTCTAGGTTCCCCGAAAGCCAGCCTTCGGGGAACCCAGCATTCCCCGACGGCTGGGGGTCGGGGAACACTCCGTTCCCCGACCGCAGGGGGTCGGGGAAGTGTTCGGTCGCGGCTGCCATGGCCGCGGCTATGCGTGTGTGTGTATATATATATGTGTGTGTGTATTCAGTGAGACGGGTGAGAGAGAAGAGTACTATGGCTTCAAGGCGCCCCGAACCTTGAGGTTCGGGACCCCTGACTCCCCTCGGGGGTTCTCCCGGCGACGATGGCGGCCTCGCGGCCGCCATCAGTCGCGAAAGATGGCCGCGGCCATGGTCGGCGGCAGCTGCCATGGCCACGACCATGTCTGTATATTTATATATTGTGTGTGAGTGTATGTATATATATATAGAGAGAGAAAGAGAGATGTGTTTGTGTGTGTGTATAAATGTGCGTGTGTGTATTCGGTGAGGGAGACGGGTAAGGGAGAGAGAGAGAGAGATGGATAAGACTGTTGGTTATTGAGGGTAAAATAGGAAGTTTAGAAAATGAGAGTGAATTTTAGCGGGAAATAGCTGTGAAGAGTAATTTCTTGGTTGTGAATAGAATTTCCCTCTGGGTTGAGATGTTTGACGGTATTACCCTTTTTCGAATTACCCATTTTACCCAATGTTTGTCATTGTGACTCTTACGTTGGTTGGTACACGTGCCATGATTTGTTTTGAGTGGGAAATTACCCTTCTTAATTTCTCTATTAATACATCACATATTTTCAAAGAGAGCTGAGTGTTAATCAATATTATTTCCCTAAGCTTAAAGAAATTTACCCTAAATATATCCTATTGTTAAAATGAATAAGATAAAATTATATTAAGATAAGATTAAATACTTTACGAATTAAGATATAAAATGGTTAAGATATGAAATGTATTTCAAATTTTTTGTTAAATTATTTATTAAATTTTTTAAAATACACTTAATGACATGTATTATTTTTTTTTATCTGTAAAAACAAAGATAAATTTATCTAAAATGAGAAGATATACATTTATGTAGAAATACTCAGATAAGAAGTCACGCGATTTCTTTTACAAAGATCATCAGATAAATTTAATAAATATAATAAAAAAATATTTTTATTTAAAATATTTTTCATATTTTACTTTTTTTAATTTATTTCTTGATTAACAAATAATATCTAAAAAGTGATGTTTTAGCATAAATAAATATATATACGCAATAAAATTTGAAGATTCTAATTAATTGCTAATACAATTTATACAGGGAATTGTTAAAGTGTTAAAGATTCTTGTTATCTAGAAAAATAGTTAGGAGGGGAGGTGAATAGAATTTTTAAAAATTAATAATTTTATTTTTAAAAAAATACTTAAATTTGTGATGTTAATATATAACGATTGCAGTAGAATTAATAATAATAAAATCACACGAGCACAAGGAACAAAAGAAATTTATAGAGGTTCGACTTTAAAGAAGCTAATCATCTCTCTCAAAACTTAGCTTGAGACTCTCAAAACTTAATTTAAGGTTTCACTAGAGAGAATTAACACTAATTTTTAATTAAAGTTAGAACTAACATATAATTCCTTAATTAAGCAAGAATCACTAGCACACTGTTAGCAAATACAATCCTCTCACATAATAAGTGAGTAAAAATAACAAATTTACAATCAGAGACAATTACAACCAAATCACTAACGGCTGAGAATTTCACTATCCAATACTTTAAGCATTCTCACTCTTATTTGAATGCTCTATCAAGTTTGTTTTATCTTAATCCTCCAAACTTACCTTATATATATACATCTTCCAAACAAACTAGTCATTAAAAAAAAAGAGATAATATGAAGTTTGAAATTCAAAATTTTTTTTATGTTTTTTCAAACAACAAAGAACAAAACAAGAAAATATATCTAAAAGCAACTCACTTTTAATTCAAAATAAATTTACTTTTTGTATGAATAATAAATATATTTATCAAGATATAAAAATTTAAACATAAACTTTTTGAGATATAAATGATTAAAGTAAGGAAACATATCTAAAAGTAATTCACCTTTAATTCAAAATAAATTTACTTTTTACATGAGTAAGAAAGGCATTTATCATGATATGAAAATTCAAATATAAGCTTTTGACACATAAATGATCAAAACAAGAAAATATGTTTAAAAATAACTTACCTTTAATTCAAAATAAATTTACTTTTATACTTACATTTAATTCAAAATAAATTTACTTTTTATATGAGTAAAAAATACATTTATATCATAAAAATATTTTTATTATCATCAAAATGTTATTTACTTATGTTTCAACTTAACACTTCTATTATATATAAATCATCACAATTAATCTAAATAGGTAATAAATATGCATAGAGAGATTAAAAAGAAACTATATAAAATATTATAACAATATTCTCAAAGTATTCTAAATATCTTCCATCAAACTCAGGAAGGTAAAACACTTGTTAACTTGTGTCATGACCCACAAAATGGGTGGTCCTTGACTGACGTCAATCACCATACTAAAATGGCCTTATCCATTGGGACCAATAACGTGCGTGTAAAATTAAATAGGGTTAATTATGAAGATAATTTAATATTTTTATAAATTTATAATTTTATTTAATTCTTTTAATTTTAATAATTAGGTCTAATTTAACTTATTTAAGTATAATTTTATCTAACATATAAAATTAATTTAAAAAAATATTTATATTAACTTGATATGTCAGGTGTCATATAATAATAATATTTGTGAATCTATATATATATACATAAATAAAAAAAAATCGACAAAGACAAATCGATTATTGTTAGTAATGGCTATGGCGGGGAGGAATCACGATAAAAAGGTGTTGGCGATGGTAGAAGGTATAGAGGCCATCGTCGGCAATGGTGGAAGACAAAGGGTCAAAAGAGCCGTCAATCAAAGAAGACAAATCAATCGAACGGACTATCAATTGCTACGACTGAAGAAAAAGAAGACAAATGGTCATAAACACCACCGATTGGGAAGATTATGACTAGAGAAGACAAAGTAAGGTGTCTCGTTAACATGAGAAGATTGACGGTCAATCAGGATGATTGGAGAAGGCACAAGAACAGTCGCAAACAATTGATACAGTTGACAGTAACTACATGGGGCTGACAACGATCGACGATATTCAAGGGTTGTAAAGGATGAAGGGATAATTTGGAAACTCAAGTTATATTTTTTTTCTTTTTTACTTATGTGTACATATGAATTTCACAAATATTATTGTTATATGGCACATGTCATGCCAAGTCATCATGAACATATTTTTTTTAAATTAATTTTATATATGAGATAAAATTACATGTAATTGAGTCAATTTAGATCTAATTGTCAAAATTAAAAGAATTAAAGAAAATTACAAATTTAGGAAAACAATTGAATTATTTTCATTATTAACCTAATTAAATATCATATTATAGAGAGTAAAATATCAAGTATTATATATTCAAATATATAATGTTATCATAATTTATCGGTCAAGAATATCTATTTTATCAAATTTCAATACAACTATTTAAATTCATTAACAGAATTTCAATTATCCAACTATATATTGGTAACAAAAGTGTATATGTTAAAAGGTAAGTGAATAAGAACTCAAATAATATAGGTTTTTTGCAAGATTAAAAGACAAACCTCGTCAGCATCTAATTATACTCTAGTTTGCATGCCAAAAGTTTTAACAATAAGTGAATCAATAGCTTTTTTTTTTCTTTAACTATTCTAAAACTCTCAGTTCATGTAAGAACAAAAAAAGTCTCAAAGAAGCACTACTAGTCAATAAAGGCACTTGCTTAACTTGTAACTTTAACATTTTGTCTACAACTTCTCTTTCAACTTTTTTCATTTTAGCCATAATTTTAGGATTTATTTTTTTACAACAAACAATCTCTTTCCCTTTGATATTTAATAGATGAGCCCTAGTTCTTGTGAATGTTCCAAATTTTTGTAAATCACAAAAGTTACATGTCCACTTCCAACTATCCTCTTCTTCTCTCATTTTCTCAAGTCTAGTCACATGTTTCTATAAAATGACTATTTTTTTCATCCTTATTTCTTAATGCAATATTGCTGCTAGATTTTGAATTTGAAGTTGAATAAGCCATATGACCTATGTAAGAGGGGTGGGGAATAACTGGGACAACCTCAAATTAACAACCCTAAGCAATAATTTTTTCTAATATGAAAAACCATCACTATGAAAGATTATAACTTAACAATGAAAACAATATCACAATGAAAGTAAAAGCATTAACTTATAGGCAAGAATCACCCAATCAGAATGAGCAATCCACGGTGTGACAGACTTGAAATCGAGCATGGAAACGGAAACGACATCGACACCAAGCACGGACACTAACAATCAACCAATTAAGCAACCAAATCTATGAAAGTGTGAATTGAGGGCAATACCAAGCACCAAGCAATTGACAACAAGTGGGAAACAAGCAATCACATCGAGCAAACCTAGCAGGCGAGCATAGCACTTAACAACTGAATCAACGGTAGCACAAGCACTGAGCAATCAACAACGAGAAGGAAGTGAGCAATCGCACTAAGCATGCAAGCACTGAGTAACTAAATTGACGATGGCACAAACAACGAGCATCGAGCAATCGACAACTAGAAGGAATCGAGTGAACAATCAAAGTTGGAAATGACGACCTCACAAGCATCAAGTAACTATTCGATAGGGGAACAATGCCAACAACAAAGGGACGATCGTAAAGAAGGTGAAAGATTCACCAATTTAATCAAGCTCTGATTCAACCTTCAAAGAAATTAGATTTAAGGTTAAGGTGCGAGAATTGAGGTAAGAATAAGGTAATCTAATATATTTGATGGTTATAGATGGAATTAGAAATTTGGTCTCTAGCTAACATCTAGAGTCGAAAATGCATTTTCAATAGTTTACTTTATTATGAAACGCTCTCTGAAATGTTTCTAAAATTACAAAATCAATTTGAGAAACGTTTTTTTACTATTTTCAATATTTTTAAAAGTAGAGGCATCACAAAAACACTAAATAACATCTTCAAACCATGTATGTGCACTAGTGGGTATTTGTGATTATAGTTTATTGGACAGTCACATGCACACGCACACTTAGAGAAAGGTGTCGATAAGTCTAGAAGGCAACACTGGTAATGATGATGCTGGCGATCATCCACAATGGTATAAGAGAAGAAAAAGATGATATTCTCAGGACAAATGTTAAAGTGTTGTATAAGTAATATATTGGATTTAATATTAATAGATTATAAATTTTATTTATAATTTATTTTTTTTATTAAAATTAAGAACATAAATAATGAGAGATTATGCAAATAGGATAATCTCAAGAAAGGAATAATATGGCAAACGTGTACATTTTGTTTTCTACCTTACCATGGCCACTTCAGCAATTGAAGGTGAAGGTGAAACATAATGATTACAAATGGCAGAATTGAAGCGGGAAAGTTAAGTAACCCCATTGAAAAAAAAATTAAAAATTTAATCTAAAATTAATATGAAAGCTGTGTGTGTATACATATATACATTTGTAAATTACCTTAAAAGAATTACTGTATACATTTTATAACAGTAATAACACTTTTAATAATACTCACATACATTTTATATAAAATATTGTGATTCATTTATGTATTATTATGCGTATTAAGACACCACCACCACCAACAAACAAACAAAAACTGGGCACATTATTGCATCCCCATGGCCGGACGATAGAAGACGTCAACTTGCCGCCCGCCTTCTGACGTTAAATTCGGCAGTAAATTTGAAGACAGACGTTTCAGAAACATATCAAAAGAATGAAAACAAAAGGGCATTAGCATTAGCATTAGCATTCAATTATATAAATGTAAATGTAAATGAAATGAAGGAACTTGAATTTGGGTTGTTTTTGGTTTAGTTTGACCGCATCTTAGGAGACTGTGAAGGGGCGTGCCCAAACGGTTCCATTTCCCACACTCACGCCCTTTCGCTCTCCTTTTTAGTTACGCAAGAACATAAAACAATGGAAAAAAGCTCTCTCTCTCTCTCTCTCTCTCTCTCTCTCATTACTTTATGGTCAAATGCACCTATTTCTCGGTGTTTTTGGGTCCTTATAACATATTATATTAAGGCCAGTCTTACACATTTTAAGTAATTAAGGAAAAACGACAAAATTTGGGGGGCTTGTAAGTTGGCGTGGAAGCACGTGTCAGCTCTACATCTCATGCTCGATGTTATGTGGTCGTGAATTCGATGTTATCGTCGGATGGTTTTCTAATTTAAAAGTAAATTCGTGTGAATAATTAAGCTCCCACTCTAGTCCCTCCTAAACATGGCCAAAATTGAATCGGACCGACGGTTCAAACCGGAATTGGACCAGTCAGAACCGGCCTAATCGAAATCGGAATCGGAATCGGACCGAATCGACAAAATTCGGTCCGATTCCGGTTCGAGGTTCCACGGAATCGAAACCGTCGGTTCGGAGCCGGTTTCGAACCGCCGGTTCCGAATATATATATATATATATATATTATATTAAAAGTAGAGAAAGGAGTGAAAAAGGGGGACACGGTTGAATTATATATATATATATATAATATTGTAAGAAAATAAGAATTGGAGGAGCAAGCACACGTGTATATATATAGTATATTATGATGGCGATAAGGAGTCAATTGCAATTGGATTATTGGAGGCATGTATATATATATATATATATATAATATTATTACAAGATATGAAAATCTCTAATTTTCATACATATATTATATATATATATATCTATACATACCTTGTAATAATATATTATATATAAATCTCCAATTTTCATACCTTCAATCCTTGTAATAATATTATATTTATATATCTATACATATATATATGTGTATAGATTTTCATTGTAATTATTTTTTATTTCTATTTTTTATTTTTTATTTTTCATATTTATAAAAATTAATTACTTGTATTACATACTTATTTAGTTGTTTTAATTATTTTTAATAAAATTATTACTTATATTTCTTCAATTTTTAGTAGTGTTTTTTATTAAAAATGTAGTTAAGAATATCTATATTTACAATTATATTTAACAATTAAAAATCGAAACTAAACCGAACCGAACAACGGAACAAGGACCAAAATTGAATACAACAATATTTAAAAAAAATTAAAAAAATTCGGTTTGAATCGGAATCGGAACCGTTGACCGAACCGGCACGAACCGGAACCGGAACCGAACCGTCCCAAACCGCCCTTGGGCGGTTCGGTTCAGGTTCAAAGATTTCTTGAACCAGAACCAGCGGTTCATGAACCGTGGCCATGTCTAGTCTCTCCCGATCCCCTCATTCAAGGACCAAACCAGTGTGCGCCAACACCGCTTCATTTTAGGCCCCACTTTTAATTAGACTGTACGACTGTTGGAAATAATAATAATAATATTTAATTTATCTTAAAACAAAATAAATTAAATACGTGATGTACATAAATAAATTTATGATAATTTTATTTAAATTTAATAATAAATCCGCCGGACGTAACCGGGCAGGTGAATGAAAAGGGTTGACGTCAGTCATTCTTTCTGGGCCTTTTGGACCTGTCGCTGTCAGCTCCATCTGGGCAGCCCACTGCCTCTCCTCCTCCTTAAAACCCGCCCAGCTGCCTCTCTTTCTTCGTCCATTCATTCTCTCTCTCTCTCTCTCTGAACTTTCTGCTCGTTTTCTCTTTTCATGGGGGAGAAAGAAAATCTCTCAGACCAGAATCCAGGACAGAAATTTCATCAAGGTATGAAGAAGCTTTGCATTTTCTGAAGCTACTTTAATGCATACATACACATATATACACATATGTATCTGCAGTACTTTCCTTGTATATATGTCTACTTGCCATTGATGACATCTTCTTCAACTTCTTCCCTTCTCACACTATCTGCAACTCAGCATATATATATATATATATTCAATTCACCCACCTGCATGCTCTAATTGCCACACCTTCCTAGCTCAATATTATATATGCATATATATGTGATGCAGATGAAGATGAGCCTGGAGTGATGATCTATGGAATGAAGAATCGTTGCCGCCGCCGTGAAGGGATGAGAATGGTGGTGGCATGTTGTTGCTAGAGTGGCGCTATCCTACCTGAGCTTTCCGGAATAATACTCAACCTCTCCTTCTTCATTCTGATTTTTTGACTTGTTGCCTTTTCGTTTTTTTGTGTGTTTCGTCTTCTTGACCTTGTAAGACCTTTTCTTGACCTTGTAAGACCCGTTGTTCTCCTCACCGGAAACCCCTCGCCAGGACTCGCCGGCGTCGGGTCCGGCCACCATCTTTCTTCTCCTTCCTTGTCTATCCCTCCTGAGCTATTCAAATCATCCAATTTGCACCTTCAACTTCACGATCTGCCACCGGAGATCATGGAAAATTAGTTAATTCTATATATATATATGCTTCGTGTAATGTAATTTAAGTAATTGATTAAAGTCCGTGGATTAATTAATTGTTAATTAGTGCTCTTTGCAGTACAGAGATTAATTAATTTGATTGTATCATCATAACGTGAAATCGAATTGATTGATTAATAATACTGTGTTAACTGAAATTGATTTCCGGCTGCGTGCTAATTTGTGGGTGTGTTCGGGCCATAGATATATATATGGTTTTGATGATGATGATGATGATGAGAGTTTGTACATATGGTTTGTGTGGGCATGCAGCCATGTGGCTAAAGCTTCCATTGTTTGACACGTCGGCTGATGAGAAATTAAGTGATGAGTGAGGCCGTACGTATGTATGTATGTATGTATTCATTCCAGCACGCACTCATAATGTTTGTGTTTGTGGGCCGCAGAAGGAAGAAGTTCACAGTTTCTCATGATATCATTTGTTTTTTTTTTTTCTTGAAAGTAATATTTTTTTTTTTTTAACCTTTCGAGTATATGGCAATTAGAATTAGGTAAGAAAGCTTGGGTTGGAGTCAACTTAATCTTCAAAATACGAATGGTCCATATGAATTATTTATTTGTATTTTTGTTGGGTAGATATTAAAATGAGCAAATCTAGTAAAAGGCGTTACAGAAATTGAATCTCAAGGGGCCACAACCAAAGGATCAACCAAAAGGAAAGAGAGACATAACATAGATCAAATCAACCCATAACCCAAGACATCGAAAGGATAATCGATCGAGCATCTTGGATAGCCTTAGCTAGGACCATTATCAGCACATGGTGTCACACTCACAAAGCCAACAAGCAAGTACCCCAACCTGTCCCCAATATTCCAATCCCAATAACAACTAGCTAGCTAGATGAAAACTCGTGAGGGCAAGCCATTAACAACTTAATTTGATATCCCTAAGAAGGGATGTTAATAACCTAATATAAGGCTGTTGCATTCTATAGAAGAGACCAATGCTACAACATTCTGGTTGAGATGATGATCAAGGGTTTAAAAACCACAAATATATGGGGAGAAGATTGGTGTACAGGGGTATACCTATTTGCCAAGTGATGTTACTATAGTTGTTGACGCCGACCTTGATCTCTTTAAATTCAAAATAATGCATTGCAAAGTGAAATATATGAAATTTGTATGCTTGGATATCCTAAGGTCTTGTTGCCTGAAGACACCTAGCATCCTTATGAGGCTTGATCTTTCGATATGGATTGTTAATGGTGAGAAAAGAGACATAAATATTCACTGAAGAAGTTTTTACACACATGAGATAAATTGCTACTTACCTATTACAGACATGTGATTGTTTGAATTCTTTCTTTCATTAGAATAGACTTACTTAGGGTTCCAAACACATCCTTCCTTACCACTAATTCACTAATCCTAACTCCCACTACAACAAAAAAAACACTCATTGAGGCATTTTTTAAAAAGTATCTTATAAAATATTATTAAGTACAATTTAAAGAAGTATTTTAATAAAATAATTTTAATGAGACGTAACGATGCGGCCCACTAATAGAAAAATCTAATAAGATAGAATTTTTGGAGTGTCCTAATAAAATAATTCTAATGAGATACTTTGAAGTGTCCTACCTAATTGAAAAATCTATTAAGACAGAATTTTTGAAGTGTCTTAATAAAATAATTCTAATGAGATACACTTTGATAAAATGGCCTAATAGAGTCGATTTACTATAAAATTAATATGGGTGCATGTATTAGTTAGGAGACTTGCAGATCAAATGGTCACACATGCACACGAGGAATGAAAGGTTCAAGATTCAAGTCAAGGGAGAAGCAAACACGCTAGAGTTATTTTCTAGCCTACCACACGGCCAATTCATGGGGTGCCACATGTGGTTGCTCGCAGAGAAGGTCTTGCGGGAAAAATCAAGCGGGGGACAGAGCATTTTAAACTAATAGTTAAAATGTCCCAATAAACTATATATTAGAGCATTTTTAAATGCTACTTAACCTCAAAATTGTTGTAATGTCCAGAGAATACTGTTTTCTAGGTATCAAGTTAATATATATATTTCAAATCAATAGCCTGTCATCATGCCTGTTTGTGATAAGAGTAAACATATAAATAATAAAGTAAATCGCCTGTTTGTGATAAGAGTAAACATAAAAATAATAATGTAAATCCTGTTAAATATATTTACAAGTTTACCTTTATTATAAATAGATAATATATAACTGGTTTGGAGCATTGCTGACTGGGTGTTGCACAAAACTTTTTTCTGATAACCCTTCGTGAACTTGTTTATGTAATTGGAAGCATGTGAACCAAACCTTCTCTCCCCCTTTGTACATAAATACATAAATAACTTTCGTACATTGGTGTATACAGCACATAAATTTATCGAGTATAAGCAATAATTTTCAAGTCACATGCATTGAGCAGGCATAAAACATGTAAAAAAAATCTATATACATGAACTCATAAGTATATGTTGTTTTTTGTTTCCCAAAGAGGCCCAAGGCTATGACGAAATATTCGGGTTTATCTTCATAGGCTCCGGCCCGGGATTGAAGTACCGTCCAAATATTACCACCCATTGGCAGCCCATTAAAAGTCGGGCCATAAGCCCTTAATTAGGCCTTTGGAGGAAAAATGGGCTGAGCCCATTTGCTCAAGGCTTAAGGAAGCCCAAGCCGAGCCCAAGCCCAAGCCAAATGGCCCCTTGAAGCCGTGCCCTAGCACCACCATATAAAAGGCATAGTTTCTGCCTTTTCTACCCTCATTTGACGGCCCCCTCTCTCTCTCTCTTTCTCTCTTTGCTCTCCTGATCCTTTCCTTCGATGGCTGAGATCCGTAAGCTGCTTCTTTCCTTCTTCGATCAGATCTCTTCTTCTTGGAGTGATCTTCCTTTCCTTTGGAAAGCCTATGGTCGGTCGGTGAGTAGCCTCTATTTACTTGGCCCGTCAGATCCGTTTTGAGGGAAGCTCTCGGATACTGTTCTTCGTCTCATATCTTTGTGATCGTTCTTGTTCCTTAGTGGATCTTGTGGTGAACGTTACCTGTGTGGTTTTGGGAGAAGTTTTGGTGTTCTGGCCGAGAGGGTTTAGGGCTCCTATTTGGGGGTTTTGTGTGGCTCGTCCCTTGTTAGCTTCCGTGAGGCTTGGTGTCCCTATTTTGGTGTTACCTGGGTGGTATAATCTGGACAGACCCAGATCTGAGCCTTGACGAGATTACCTACAGGGAGCTCTTCTTTACTCTATCGATTTCTTGGTTGATTTATTCGTTATCTATTTGCTTTGGTTATAGTTTGCTCTAACCTTTTGTTGTTTTGGATTAGTTGTCTTCCGCAACAAATGGTATCAGAGCCTTGTGTGGCTCCTGGGTTGTGCAAAATCTAACCCTAATCGAAAAAGCCCTCTGGTTTCTTCGATCGGTTTTTTTTTTCTCACAGTAAGTGGTTCTAGGGTTTACTTGAAACCCGAATCGGTTAACTCCTATTGCTTTGTGCAGTGAATGATTCGGGGTAAACCGACCCCAGATCCGTGATCATCAGTCCGAGTAGCTTCGCCCTGACCGGCGCGTACCAGTCTACACTCCGGCTGGTAACAGCGCGTGTAGTGACAGACTTTGGCGCGTGAAGGTTGGCAGGCTCGCGAGATCCAACCCGACTCCATTCTAGATCTCTCTCTTGAGATCTAGCTCGGTAAATTTTGTATCAGCTTCATTTATTTGTTCTGCTGTTACTGTTCTCAAACTTTTTTGTCGATACATCCCTAGTGCATTCTGATAATTTACTGTGTGTGATATCAGTTATTCTTGGCTGTGTGCAAATCTATAATACTGATAAAATCAGTCTTCACTACTCTGTTTAGCCCTGATTAGTTCTGTTATCCTCTTGAGAATTTGCTGCCTGAATTAAATTTTTTTTTAAAACTGTGTGTTTATATTAACTTTAATTAGGCTGCATATTCTGTGTGAAATTCATATACTTAGTGAGTATGACTACACACTTTGAACTAGGGGTTTTCAATGGGAAGGGGGATTTTTCTATTTGGCAACAAAAAATGAAGGGAATTTTAGTACAACAAAAGGTATCTAAGGCTATAGATGGTAAATACCCTGAAGGTACTAAAGAAGAACAAAAACTAGAAGCTGATGAATTGGCATACACTTCAATAATCTTACACCTCTCAGATTCAGTGTTAAGAAAGGTAGGAAAACTTAACACAACTAAAGAACTATGGGAAAAACTGGAAAAATTATATGTAAAGAAGTCTACACCAAATAAACTGTATCTGTTAGAAAATTTTTTCAGTTTTAAGATTGACCCCTCTAAGGATCTAGATGACAATTTAGATGTCTTCAACAAATTAGTTCAAGATATCATTAATTGTGGTGAAACCGTATCTGAAGAATATAAGGCTGTGATCTTATTAAATGCAATTCCAGATATCTATAAAGAGGTAAAAAATGCCATTAAGTATGGTAGGGATACCTTGACACCTGAAATTGTCATAGATTCTTTAAGAAGTAAAGAAATGGAACTTAAACATGAGAAAGGCATGGTGAGGTCCATATGATGAGAGGTAGGTCCCAATTTAAAAATCAAGAGGGAGGTAACAAGAAAAAGGGTAGAAGTAGGTCCAAATCTAAAAACCGAGGAAAAGGGAAAAAGTGCTATGGGTGTGGTAAGATTGGGCACTTTATTAAAGATTGCTATGCAAATAAAAATAAAGAAAAGGGTAAGGATCAAGAAGAAGCTAATGTAGTAACCTCATATGATCCTAGTGAAGTCTACATGCTCTTAGATTCTGACTCCACTGAAATTAATGTTGCTGCAAAATCATACATGCATGAATGGATCTTAGATTCAGGAGCATCTTTTCATGTTACATCACAAAAACATTGGTTTGAAAACTTGCATGAATCTGAAAGTGGGCATGCCATAGTATGCAGTAACTTAGCATATAAAATCATTGGGGTAGGAAACATTTCTGTTAAGTTAGACAATGACTATGTCTTAAATTTAAAAGATGTTAGATATATACCTGAAATGGCTAGAAATTTAATTTCAGTTGGAGAGTTAGAAAAGAGTGGTCTTACTGGAAAAATTGAAAATGGGGTGTTAAAAATGTTTAAAGGATCAATGGTAGTATGTAAAGGGGTAAGGAGAAATGGGATCTATGTATTAAATGCTGAGGTAATTAATAATTCCCAAATAGCATCAATCAATCCTGATGCCACTATCAAGTGGCACAACAGATTAGCACATGTGAGTGTTAAAGGGCTTAAGTTGCTAAGTGATAAAGGTGCTTTTGGTAAAGACTTTGTGTCTAACATCCCTTTCTGTGATCATTGTGTCCTAGGAAAACATCATAGGCTATCTTTCTCCTCTAATGTTCATAGAGCCTCTAGAGCTTTAGAATACATTCATTCAGATCTTTGGGGGCCAGCATCAAAACCCACATCAGGTGGAAATAGGTATTTTTTGTCTATAATTGATGATTACTCTAGGAGAGTTTGGGTTATTCTCTTAAAAGATAAATCAGAAACTTTTAAAAGTTTTAAAAACTGGAAAACTCAAATAGAGAATCAAACTGACAAGAAAATAAAATACCTTAGAACTGATAATGGCTTAGAATTCTGCAATTCTGATTTTGATAATTTATGCAAGGAGTATGGAATTACTAGGCATAGAACAGTCCCCTACACTCCTCAACAGAATGGGGTAGCTGAGAGGATGAATAGGACCCTCTTAGACAAGGTTAGGTGTATGATGATTAGTTCTAATATACCTAAGTCATTATGGGGAGAAACAGTTATGACTGCATGTTACCTTGTGAATCTTACTCCTTCAGCTGCCTTAAATGGTGATACTCCTTATGAAAAATGGCATGGAAAATGTGCCAACTACTCAATTCTTAGAACCTTTGGTTGTGCAGCCTTCACTCATCAAAATGAAGGAAAACTAGAGCCAAGAGCTAAGAAATGTGTTTTCTTAGGATATCCTGAGGGAGTCAAAAGGTATAGGCTATGGGATAGAAACCAAAAGGGAATAAGAATTATTGTTAGTAAGGATGTCACATTTAATGAGTCAGAAATGCCTTGTACAAAGACTTGTGGTGACAAAATTAATGAGGACAAGAGTCCTCAAGAAGAGTTGAAAAACTCAAGCACCCAAGCCCCTATAAATTCAGATGAGGTGGAGAACACTTCTTCAACCTCCAGTGAAGTAGAAAGTCAAAATCAGCCTGAAGTAAATGAGGAGAGAGAAATAGTAGAAGATTTTCAAAATGACCAGCCATCAGTAATTGATTACCAACTAGCTAGGGATAGGGAAAGAAGGTCTCATAGGTTACCTCAAAGATTAGCCTCAGATTTTGAATTAGCCTATGCAAGCTATCAAGACCTAGCTGAAAATGAGCCTAACACATATGAGGAAGCCATAAGAAGTAAATATTCAAAAGAATGGATAGAAGCAATGAAAGAGGAGATGAATTCCCTCAACAAGAACCAAACTTGGGAATTAGTCCCTAGACCTAAGGATAAGTCCATTGTAGGTTGCAAGTGGATTTATAGGGTTAAGGAGGGCACAACTGATAGAGAACCAATAAGGTTTAAGGCTAGGTTAGTAGCCAAGGGATTTACACAAAAGGAAGGGGTAGATTATAATGAGATTTTTTCACCAGTTGTCAAGTACACTACCATTCGTGTCATGCTTGCATTAGTTGCATATTTTGACTGGGAACTTGAACAACTAGATGTAAAGACTGCTTTCTTACATGGTGATTTAGAAGAAAAAATCTTTATGTATCAACCCAAAGGTTTTGAAGACAAAAGAAAGCCTGATTTTGTGTGTTTCTTAAAAAAATCCTTATATGGTTTAAAACAGTCCCCAAGACAATGGTATAAACGTTTTGACTCCTTTGTTAAAATAATTGGTTTTAAAAGAAGTGAGTTTGATCATTGCTTGTATTTTCAGCATAAAAATAATGATGACTGTGTGTTTCTTTTACTTTATGTTGATGATATGCTTCTTATTGGTCCTGATGTCAAAAAGATAAATAGCATAAAATCTGCATTAGGTGGAGAATTTGACATGAAAGACTTAGGAATGGCTAAGAGAATCCTAGGTATGGAAATTGAAAGAGATAGGTCAAATTCTATGTTATTTTTTCATCAAACAGCATATGTGTTAAAAATTCTAAAAAGATTTGGTATGCATGATAGTAAATCAGTATCTTTGCCTTTAGGAAACCATTTCATATTATCTAAAGATAAATCTCCTGACAATGAGGAAGAAAAGGAATATATGAATAGAATCCCTTACTCAAATGCTATAGGTTCTGTCATGTATCTCATGGTATGTACTAGGCCAGACTTAGCCTATGCAGTTAGTACTCTCAGCAGATTTATGACAAACCCAGGTCCCTATCATTGGGAAGCAGTGAAATGGTTGTTAAAGTATCTAAGAGGCACCTATAATGTAGGATTAATATATAAGCATAAGTCTAATAATGTGATATTAAAAGGGTTTACTGATTCAGACTATGCTGGTGATAGAGATAATAGGAAGTCCACATCATCCTATGTATTTACTTTGTGTGAATCATGCATTAGTTGGAAGTCTCAGCTTCAACATATTGTTGCCCTCTCTACCACCGAGTCTGAATACATTGCTGCTACAGAAGCTATTAAGGAAGCCCTATGGTTTAAAGGATTGCTAAATGAACTATGTGTTCTTAATGAAAATGTGACTGTTTTCTCTGATAGTCAATCTGCAATTCATTTATGTAAAAATCATGTTTTTCACGAACGCACCAAACATATAGATGTGAGACTGCATTTTATTCGTGATATTGTATCTCAAAACATTATTAGATTAGAAAAAGTGCTTTCTGAATATAATCCTGCTGATATGGGAACTAAAATTTTGCCTGTGGCTAAATTTAAAAGCTGCCTAGATTTACTTAACATTGGCAAGGTTACTTGATAGTTGCATATGCATTATCTGCTTTATGTTGCATCTTGCTGCACATGTTTTCTGTTTGTGTTTGCTGGCCTCTTTGGGAATCAGGTGGAGATTTGTTGTTTTTTGTTTCCCAAAGAGGCCCAAGGCTATGACGAAATATTCGGGTTTATCTTCATAGGCTCCGGCCCGGGATTGAAGTACCGTCCAAATATTACCACCCATTGGCAGCCCATTAAAAGTCGGGCCATAAGCCCTTAATTAGGCCTTTGGAGGAAAAATGGGCTGAGCCCATTTGCTCAAGGCTTAAGGAAGCCCAAGCCGAGCCCAAGCCCAAGCCAAATGGCCCCTTGAAGCCGTGCCCTAGCACCACCATATAAAAGGCATAGTTTATGCCTTTTCTACCCTCATTTGACGGCCCCCTCTCTCTCTCTCTTTCTCTCTTTGCTCTCCCGATCCTTTCCTTCGATGGCTGAGATCCGTAAGCTGCTTCTTTCCTTCTTCGATCAGATCTCTTCTTCTTGGAGTGATCTTCCTTTCCTTTGGAAAGCCTATGGTCGGTCGGTGAGTAGCCTCTATTTACTTGGCCCGTCAGATCCGTTTTGAGGGAAGCTCTCGGATACTGTTCTTCGTCTCATATCTTTGTGATCGTTCTTGTTCCTTAGTGGATCTTGTGGTGAACGTTACCTGTGTGGTTTTGGGAGAAGTTTTGGTGTTCTGGCCGAGAGGGTTTAGGGCTCCTATTTGGGGGTTTTGTGTGGCTCGTCCCTTGTTAGCTTCCGTGAGGCTTGGTGTCCCTATTTTGGTGTTACCTGGGTGGTATAATCTGGACAGACCCAGATCTGAGCCTTGACGAGATTACCTACAGGGAGCTCTTCTTTACTCTATCGATTTCTTGGTTGATTTATTCGTTATCTATTTGCTTTGGTTATAGTTTGCTCTAACCTTTTGCTGTTTTGGATTAGTTGTCTTCCGCAACAGTATAGGTATTTGAAACATGATTAGTGAAAAAACTATCATAACCAACTAGAAAAGAGAAAAAAAAAAGTAAAATCAATTATATTAGTTTCTTTAATTTCCATCAGCCAACTCTTTAAGATAGATTTTGAACAATTCTCATGCATGGTTAATAACAAAAAATATATATATATATATTGCATTAGCAATACTCTTTGAAAGTTGACATGTTATCCTTGGAGTTGAAGTCTAATGGTAAGTGGTAGCGTTGATAGGTTAAAATAAGAACTATCTTCCTCTTTAAAAACGAACCTATATTTGGGTTCATTTTGAAAGAGGAATCAACCTAGTTTAGACTCTTCTACACCGCAACAATAGAGTTGTCCGCGCGCAAGGAAGAGATAGAGATTGGGGATAGGGTTTAAGTTCTTACTATACTATCGACAATAGAGTTTGTGCACACATGCATATGTGTTCATATGTGTGGAGAGAGAAAGGGAGGATGATTAGTTTTAATAGAGCTCTTACAACCCTATTATTGGCAATATGGTTTGTGTGCTCCTGTATAAGTGAAGAGAAGGAGAATGTGTATGTGTGTTGGGGGGGGGGGGTTTGTGCTCATTGACAATAGCATTTGTTTGTGCGTATGTGTATGCACGATGAGAGAGATAGAGAGAATGAGGATGGGGTCCAATAAGGTTTTTACAACTTCATTAACAATAGCATTTGTGCATGGTGCATGCATATGTGCATGTATGTACAATGAGAGGGAGAGAAGGGGAGGGATATTAGGGTATGTGTGTATGTATATGTGAGAAAAAAGAGAGAACAAAAATGATCGTCTCTATTGTAAACTCCATGGATGATTATGAGAGATGGAAAGAAAGGGGGGCGCGCGGAGGAGTGATCTAAATAAAAGAGAAGAAAAAAAATAAAAATAAGAATAAAATATTAATATGCTGGTCATGTCAAGCCCTTTTGGGACTACGATGATCATATATTTTGTTGACATTTTTGATGGGGCTTTGTTGCTAACAGCTAGGCCACAGTGACGGTGCACATTTTCAACCCTCTTCATATAATAATATATAAAGTAAGTTTGTCAAAGTGATTAGCCTTGCAGTGGTCAGTGGTCACCATCAAAATTATTCCGTGATGAAGGAATATTTGATATGCTAATTATATGCTTAGATCCTGGGCTTTAGTTAGAGTTTGATTTTTTACCAAAGGGCAAGTCATCAGTCAATAAAGATTTCAACAACAATTTAATCATCATGTTTCCAAGTGGACATCCAAAAGCTTCAACCGTACATTCTAATGTATAAAAATCTTTTTTTTTTAGGCATTTGGAAAAAAATTTATTCACAATGACATGTAAATAAAATCTTATAATTATATATTTCTTATTTTTTTATTAAATTAAATCACTATTATTATATAATTTTAATGACATTTTTATATGGAAAATTTAGGAAAAATTTTACCTAGATACTTCTACTTATAATGTGTGGTTTATTTTTGGTATTTTAAGTTCTTACAATTTTTTTTCTTACTTTTACTTATATGTTTTGAAAAAAGACCCAAATATTAACTCAAGAGCCCTATTGAGTCTTTATAGTTTTTCTTTTTCTAGTTTAGGGTCTTATGATTTATCTGTTTCTTGTATGGTTTAAATCTAACATCAATGATAATCCATTTAGATTTTTGATTTAGCACATGAAATTGTTTAAAAAAAACGTAAGAATCAAAATGCTAAAAATAAACTATATAAAGTGACTGCAAAAACAGCCTAATCCACATAAAATTTGAGAAAATTACATAAAGTTTTATAGAAACCAAAAATGTGTGGGTGGGTGGGTGTGTCTGTGCGCTACTTGAGTTGTGGGTTGATGGGTAACAAAGGACCCATTCATTTGCAACTTTGGGTAACATGCTAACATGGCTCTTTCATAATTAGCTTCTTCAACTTTTTACTCAAATCATACCTTCCATTGACTAACTGGCTCAACAAATTAATGCCATCATTACCAAACTCTGCACATATATATATATATATGTGTGTGTGTGTGTGTGTGTGTGTGTGTGTGTGTGTGTGTGCTGCCTTTTGCAACTCGATGGAATTGTGCAAGTTAATTAGAGGGCTGCCTTAGATTTGTAGAATGATTTAATTTTGTACATGTGGGCAGTGAAAAAGCTTCTTAATTCTTTACTTAAAAGAGAAATAAAAAATAAAGAAAGAAAACGTGTAAACTTTTCTTCTATGTTTGAATTTGTTTTCTTTTCCCTTTTTATGGAACAATATTCAACGATGGTTGATTAACAAGAGGAATAACAAAGTTTGAACAATGATTTTGTATTTAGAAGTTAGAATAAATCACCCCAACTTTTTAATCCCACCATTGCTAATGATATAACTCAAACTCTTTAATAGTGGAAAGAGAGAACAAAACTATAGCTAAACAAACAAAAAAAAGTAACAAAACATAGAAACACCAAAAGTAACATAAATATAATTTAACTTGACTGAATTGGCAAGTAGTTTTTATATATTTATTAGAAATTTACGAGAATGGTAAAAAAAATAATTATTGGGAGTGTATTTTAAAAGTATCTCTGATACTTACGATAGAAAAAATATTTTATGAAATTATATTGAAAGGGATTAAGGATTCAAATATTTTTCTCATTAATTAGAATTATTGTGTTTATAGTAATGAGTTGTTTTATAACTCATAGAAATTGAGGTCAGCATAGCAACGATTGGCATTATCTCGTGTGAGAATTATTTTAAGTTTAGAATTTTGGCCGGCCTTTTGATACCTGTAGGTATGTACCACTCTCATCAACCAATTTGGGCTCCTATATTGTGTTGTTGACCGGTGTCTCTAGCTTATGTCACTTTATCCTTCATGTGTAAGTGAGGCCCTCTTATGTACGAATGTCGGGGTGTCCTTTGTCCTTGCATTGATGGCGTATTAGATCATATCTATATTTGATACCCCACTTCTTAATTCAGTGTAGATTGAGTGTGAGAAGTAATTACAGATGCCTAATGCCAGAACAGTATGCTTGCTAGAAGTATGAAATGTCATGTTGGCATGTTGATTTCTTGGTGGTAAATCTTCCTCCTTTATAAAAGCTAATCTGTGGGCCACCTTCCTTACTCTCCTTCATTATGGTGACTTACTCTCTTAATAAAATGGGGTTGAAATTTTTCTTTCAAAAATTGTCCATTTAATTTAACTTTGGCATCCCTCAACAAAATTATGCAAAAATGAAGTTAGTTCATTGCAAGGGCACAACATATGGATAGGTTTGTGAGTCACCCTATAGTAGGAATGGAGTAAGTAGGATCATGTAAGAAAATGAGATTACGAGAACTTCTTTAAAGTTTGTTAAGAAAGTGATTCGATGCCTAAGTCAAATGGAGATTTAAGATAAGATATGTCAGAGTAGTGATGCTGGAAGAATATTTACTTTTAAGAAGAATTCTCCTTTATGAGCTAATCCTCCGTGAGGATGGGATTTCCATGATTATCACCAATTAAAACTAGATAATCCCTCCTAAATTTTAGGAGACTTTTCCCATCTTTGCCAATCATCATCTTTCCATCCCGAAATTCTAGGCATAAAACAAACAAGAAATAGATATTTGTCTGTCATCCAGTGTAAGTATCAATCAAGAGTCCAAGCTCCTACGCCGAGCTTGCCCTGCAAGTCAGTAAGGTCAAGCTTGACCCAAAGGTTGATGGGGTCGAGGTCGACTTGGAAATCAATGAGGCTAAGCTTGGCCGAAGATTAATGAGGGCGGGCTTGACTTATAAATCAACGAGGCCAAGCTCAACCCATAGATCAGAGACAGCCTCAAAGATGCGTGGCATGTGCATGTGATCCTTAGCGAATTAGGAGCGCCCCCCCCCCCGCCCCCCCTACTTTCCCAGTTTAAATTTTAAACTGGCGAAGTGTAAGGGTTACACCGAGGACCCAAGGCACATCAAGAGTCCTCCCAGTCCCACATGCCCGTCATCTGCTATCTTCACCTTGATTGCAATTTCTACAGCTACTTTGGGATTTCAAACCATCATCACGAAAATTATATACACAGTGAGATGGCATTATTAATTCATCCATAAGTTCTCTTGGACTCGGTTCTTTTTTGGCAATCGTCTTCTACAAGTTTCACTCTTTTGAGTTCTTCCTTTGCCTTTAACAGCTAGTTCTCGTGGTAAGCTGAATGCCGATGGTCATGAAATGATTGCATGAGATAGTCACCTGACCATGGATATCAACACTCGGCGGCTTTACTATTCTAAACAACGTGATCTTTTACCCAAGAACAAGGTGCTCGATTCAGGAGTGGTGTAGTTTAACAGCCACCTTAGAGTTTGGCAATCAATGTTGGAAAGAATTTGTGTTCCCCTACAAGCCTTCAACTATGGCTTCCATCTTCCTTCCTCCCTATTGGTGAGTTTGGGATCGATCTTCTCAAATACCTCGCGATGGTCACTGATCAACTTTTCCCTTTCGCTTGGCATTATCTTATGGGGTTCATCAAGCTCTACAGCGGCGGAGGCAAAGCTCGTAGGGAAGCTATTCGGTTACTTTTTTCACTCCAATTCGAGACCCTGGGGGGATGGTGTATTCCCTCCTGAGAGCATCTCCATGTATACATAACACTAAATTTGACACTTTTTGGTATTAAAAAAAAAATTATATCAAAATTTTTAACACCAAATTTTTTTTCACTCTAATGTGTTCAACACCAAATTGGTGCAAAAAACATCTTCAAAGAATATTCTATAAATAATTATTTAATCGATATTAATTAATTTCTTTAATATAAATATTATTATTAAAAATAATTAGTCACATTTTATAAAAAATTTAACAATTACTCTCATAATTTTTTAAATTTTTTACAAAATATGTTATTTTAATTAATTTTTCAACTAATTTTTTAATTAAATTTTTCACCTAATTTTTATCAAACTAATTGTTTATCCACCTAATTATTTATCCATCTCATATTTTCAACTAATAATATTTTTAATTATATTATTAGTTTAAAAAATTGATAGTTTAGAATTAAGTATATCAAGTATTTTATTTTTTAAGTCATGTTGTTGTTGTTTTTTTAACTTTTTTTTCTATTTTTATTATGCTTTTTTAATTTAAGTTAATGGGAATGTTATTGTTTTTTATTATATTATTGAGTTTTTGCATTAAAAATATTATCTTTCTATCAAGTAACTATTGAAATAATAATTTTTAATATACATAAACAAAATTAGTTCATTTTATATTAACATGATATTTATAATATATATTAAAAAATTTAAAATATATTAAAATATTATACTCATTTTATAGATCTCAATAAAATATTTTCAACGATATATATTCTTTAAAACAATTTAATTTTTATTTTTAAGTATTAATCAAAATATAAAAATATAATAAAAGTAATAAACGATATAAAGGAAATCATTTATTTTGAAATTATATCAAGATGGATAAAATTGGAAATAAAATAAAAAAGTAAATTTGGTGTTGAAATTTGTGCCCAACACTAATATGGTGTATTCATTTGAGTTTATTTTGACACCAAATTGTTATTCTTACACTATTTTGGTGTATTTATTGAAAATGCTCTAAGGAGCGCAACAACCTCGAGATCTTGAAAAAAAAAACTGGTGCAGTTACTTCGTAAAGAGTCTTCTAAATTCTCAAATTACTAGAAATAAAAGTTTTCATTAAGATAATACTAAAATTGGTGTTTGCTTATGTAATAGTATAGATAATAACTAATAACAGGGATAACAGTTATAGTTATAAATAAAAAATACAAATAATTGTTTTAAAAAGAATACAACAGTGTTAGACTAAGTACCTAATAAAAAGATTAACCACGTCTAAAGAATGATTGTTTAATGGCTAGTATATGAACTATCTGTTTCCTTTTGTATGTAATCTCTTGGCATTCAAGCTAAAAAAAGGAATGTTTCATGGCCATCGTTAAAAATACTAATAACATCGCAACCATCTCTACCTTCCTTTTGCGTTATGCTTTGTCAATGGGAGGCTCAAGTGGCCCTTTTTTCTGGCATTTTGGCAACTCACTTTTCTCCTTCCTTACTCCACCAAAGTTTTCTTTTGTAAATGGATGTTTGCTTATGTGATAGCATAAATATTGGGATAATAGAAATATACATGTTAAACATGAAACTAAGACTATAAGGAATTTTATGGTTCACTTGGTATCCAAATTGAATAGTGGTAGGAATAAATAATCCTATCTTGTGTTTGAAATGGGCTAAGGAGAGGGATGTCTTAGCCAAGGAAGAAGTGAGCTAAGGAGCTAAACCCATTTCTTCAGGCACAAAATAACATAAGGGTTCGTTATAAGTACTTTTAAACTCACATGATATTTTGTTATATTAATTAAATATGCATCAAAGTATTAAATACCCATCGATGCATTAAATACATGAATCTTTGATTCTTGAAACTTGCATTAAAATAGAAATAAATTCTCCTTATGCATTCATGAAAAAAAAAATAGGGTTTTTATGTGGAATGTATTGACATGGTACACTTTTGCCATGGGGGTACCCTGAGTAATGCTCTCAATTAAGCCCATGCATTGGTAATTTAGTAAAAGTTTAAAGAACAATACAATCCTTTACATACAAAGATATCAAGAGTAATTGATGCTTATGACATAGATTATGCAAGAAAAATGATTTCCTAACACTTACTAAATGTTAAACATTTACATTGCACGCCTTCAAACACAAAAAAAATTATGACACAAGAATCAATCATTAATTGAATTTATTATAGTTCACACAAGATTTAGATCATATTTCGAGTTGATCTAGACTTGAGATTCTTACACAATCGAAAAAATAGTGATTGCCTCAAGGCTTAACAAAAAATATGCCACTTTATTATTTAAGTTAACAAAGAGTTCAAGAGATATTTTATAAGTTTTAAACTACATGGATTCTATTTTTGCAATGTTTTGATGGGGTATACCTTACTTGAGTGATATGTCGAAACGATTCGATATATTTATGAAAGGTAAATGCACCAAGACTCTGTGTAATTTTAATTATTTATAAGAAAATATTTATAATTTTAAAAATATCTTTAAAGGTCTCTACGGTATTTTTGTTTGTTTTTCCTGTTTACATGAATCCTTTCTAATAGGTTGTCTTTAGTATTGGACTTGAATTATGAAAAATTAAAATACCTCATAGGAGTTTTGTCAAAATGATCAAATCACTAGACCCAATAGGGACTTTTGCCTTAAGAGAGGGATACAATGAAAAAGAAAATAGAGACTGTTAAAAATATTTTTGAACTATAGGAGATTTTCATATAAATAATTTAAATTACAGGGGCTTAGGGCAATTTGCAATTGTATTCAACAAACCTCAAGTACATAAAAAGGGTTAATTATAGGGTAGTATAATTGGACCTCCTCAGCTTACTTTTCTAAATTTATTTTTAAAAATTATTTCTCAAAATACCACTTTATCGACACTTTCACTAGTGGATGGCAGTTTAACAAGAACTGCTGGTCAGCCAGTGCTTTTTAAGGAAAATGTGGTATTTTAGGAATATTTTAGAAAGTGGTATTTTGAGTGAATTTCCAAAGAGATACTAGTTTTTGCAATTACTCTCGGCCCACATAGCTGCCCATTTATTCCTCTGTGGCCCATTTCTTTTGTTCGGTAAAAAAATCTTCTTCTTTGGGCAATTTGGGCCCAAGTACGGCCCGTTATGCATTTTTAGTGAGCAGGAAAAAAAGTAATTCTTGAGTTTTTTTTGTTGTATTTGATCAAAATTACAGAAATGCATTTGCTACTAATAGCAATTAGCAAAAATTATTTTCCTGTTGTAAATCAAAAATAAAAATTTGGAGTTTCTCTATGAAGCAAAAATAGAAGGGAAAAATAAAATTATTTTTAGACAAAGCCCCTAAAAAATCAATATTTAAAATTGCAACATTATATTTATTAAATGCATAAACAATATGCCAATACCCTTTTTAGTAATCTACAATTAAAAACATTTTTTTGAATTATTGACCTAAGCATCTCTCATAAGATCCAACTATATATTAAAATATAATATCTTAAAAGTGATTCTTATAAAAGTGATTGATGAGAAAATATTCAAAATAGTAAATTTAGTAAGCAACTCCTAAAATTAACCAATCCCATCTTTTGTCACATGTCCTCTTATTCAACCCAAATTTAAGAGATTAATTAAAAGAATTTAACTCTCGAATCTTAATCCCAGAGAATCTTATTTCTTATTATCAAAACTCAACATTATTTATATTTAGTTTGACAAATTCTTTGCCAGCCTAAGGTACTCGAGCTTGGAAATGTCAAAATTTGAGTCAAAATTTGAGAATAACTCTGCGTATCTTAACTTATTTTACTTATATAAAAGTTACAACCCTTATAAATAAATTAACTAACTCATAGTGTTCATTACATATTTATTATTCATATTTTTTACTACCTTAAGCGTTAATTATACTAAGAAATTAGCTTACTTTTGTATATAGGGTCTGTTTGTTGTAGCTTTAAAACTGTAACTTTTAACTTTTAATTTCAAAAAAGTGGCAATGTAATGTTTGTTTTATCTTATAGAATTCTAGCTTGTAGCTTCTACTAGCTTTTAGAAGAGGTAGAAGCTGATTTTTTCAAAGCTGGGGTACTCCATCTTCTACAACTTCTGCTTAAATTATTATATTTTTGTGACAATTTTACCCTTATTTTTAACAAAAAATTACCCTCATGTCCACGCAATCAAACGTCTCTCTTTTCCACTATTATCTCCATTTTCAAATGTCTTCCTCTCTCTCGCCATCTCCCTCTCTCTATTTTTTTAAACACTTGAAATTTATACATATACATTAATTAATTTTTAAATTATCATTCTATAACTACTAAGGGTATTATGGACAATTATACAAAAATAAGTTATTTTACATCTTATAATATCAAATACTACAACTTCTGAGAAATTGCACCAAATAAGTTCATAACTTATTCTAAGTTTTAGAAATTATAATCTGAGAAGGTAGAAACTATAATTTCTCTAATTAAGCTGCAACAAACGGGGCCATATACTCATATCAAAATAGAGAACTCAATGATTGATCCCAACTACTATCATCGGTGATTTTTGGAAAAGAAATTTTAACAACAACAAATTTGCAACAATACCAAACAGGTAACCAACCAGGAAGACATATTTATCTTTTTCATAAAAAATAAAAAAGAAAAACGAAAAGAAGTTAAGTCTTTGGTTAGATGACTGCACATTGCTGTGAGTGATGGAAATAATGCAAAGAGAAGCTTGAGCTCAACAGGAAAAAGAAAAAGAACAAAGATTTAGATTTCGGTGGAAGTGCTCCAATATTTTGCCATCTAAAAAGGCAAGGAAAACAGCAATTAATTAATTAATTAATTAAATTGTTGAACAAGTCATTAACATCAATCGAATCTGCATCTCTCTTATTTTTAATCCCTTTTGTGTATTCCACTCGATTTAATTCCTCTAGAATATGTCCAAAATCAATCAAATGCTTATCTTAATACTATTGGAATGGTTGTGTCCACTAATAAAAAGATAGTCATGGTAATCAAAAAGCTTTTAATACTTCTCTAAGAGACAGTGATGGAAGTTAATTGACCAACTCTGTTGTGATTAGTCAAAAGGTGAAGACCTTTTTAAGACAAAAAAGGTACTAAAAACCATATAACCCGAGTTTTTAACTTTTCATTGAATTCAAAACATATTCTGTCATACATACAACAAATATGTCAAATATGTGTGTGTGTGTATATATATATATGCTATTTAAGATGAGACAGAATGAATGTGTATAACTGATACAGCTATGTATCAAAATTAAAGTTAATTGGAGGAATTCCAAATGGCCATCCCCCAACCCAACCCAGCCCAAGCCACCACATGTGGAACAGGAGTGAATTATTAAGGGCATAGAAGGTGAAGTGAGGCTGCTGTCCGAGTCAAAGACGTTTTCAGCAGCGCCTGCCAGTGTGAGTGTGAGTGTGAGTGAACCCACAAAAGACGCTTCCCTTTTCTTTCTCCACGTTACATCATGATCTTGCAAATTGGCCCAAGAATCTTCTTCTTTTCACTTTCTATTTTCATACGCTTGTTTCACAACTCCGTCTATTTTTTTATTTTTTTATTTTTTTTTGTTGGGGGGGGGGGCACATTTTAACTGTTTTAATCACTGCTTGCTTGTGAGATTACGTAGAGACATGAAAACTAATTACACGAGCGAGGTAAGAGCAAATCAATTTAGATTGTGGATTTGATTAAAAGGCTTTAAATTAAGATCTAAAAATTGTGCAAAATTCAATCCAAATTCATATAAAGCTTGAGGCATCTATTCAAGGAGAGAATAAGAGGTAATATGCTTAAGTTAATGAAAGCAAATTGGGATGATGGGGGTGGGGGGGAGGGATGGAAGATTATATACAGAGAGAGAGAGATGAGAATAGAGGTGGTGGTGGACATGATTTGGGATTATGTTCCAACATTTAAGTCATAGAATGGGGCCACCCATTTTTGTGCCATAGAGAAGAATAAGTCATGGGATTTGTCGCCTGCCCCTCCCCCACAATGTCTAGACTGAATTATCCAACTTTGCCAATTTTCTTTTCAATTTTTGTTCCACTTCCCAACTCGTTTTGTTTATTTTATATCGTTGCAAAGTGGTTATTTTTTACAAAATTAAAGTCGCCACGTACCAATCAAGGAGAGCAATGTTACCCTCATCATTGTAATTTGTAAGATTAGCTCTCTAAAAAAGATTTGCTTTTATATTCATATGGAGATAGATAAAAAGGATGCAGCTTAGCTTAGATATATGTATGTATCAGTACCCTGGCCTGCATGTGGGCGTCGATTGGCATGGCAGGATATATACCATGAAATGATTAAAATTTGCGCAGAGAGAGACAGATAGGGATAGAGAGAGAGAGAGAGAGAGAGAGAGAGAGAGAGAGAGGGAGGAGGCTTTCTTTTGTGTGTGTTGGGAAAGGGCTGGAAAGCAGCACATGGCCGACACCCCCAATATTTTCACACTTTTGAGTGGCATCTGATATCTACGCATCCCTCCCCCTCTCTCTCTCTCTCTTTCTTTCTCGAAGGATGTAAGGATGAAGCCCTCGAAGACTTAAATCTAAGTAATATATAAGTGTTAATTTATTAAATTTGATCCTCGTCTTCTAAAAAAAGATTAAAGTTTCTATTTACGAATTATGATATAATTAAAAGTACAAATATCAAGAACCAGGACAATCATTCTAAAAATATAAAAATAAAGATTAAATAAAATATTATAATATATAAATACCAAGTAAAAATAATAATAGAAATACAGTATGAAATCAGACATAAAAATCCTATGATGTGCCCATTACTGCTATATGCCAAACCAAACCCCCCTGACGCTGGTCCCATCCAATCTCTCTCTCTCTCTTATTCCTTCCATCCAACCAAGGCCTCCAAAAATATCACATTTGAGAGATTAAATTTTATACATTTTTTATAGAATTAAATTGTATATATAATCATTAAAATATATTTTAACCTATTTTTTATGAAAAAAATCTATTTAAAGAGGGTTAAATTTTATTTTTTATGTAAGTTAAAAAATATTTTCTTTTTTAACTAAATGTTATCAAACAAGAGTTAAGTGTGCTATTTAAATTTTCTCTTCTGAGACTTTCTTTGGTCCTTCCAAACACCAAATGGGGAGGATTTCTTTGTCTCAGTGACTTATAAATATTGGTATAACGCTAGTGTTGTTAAAAAGTAAAAATACAGGAGAAAATTAATGAAGGGCAAAGATTAGATTGGTGTCTTGGGGATTGAGAGTCTTCCAGAAGTGTTGTTAAAGAGTAAACAACCATTGGACTGCATATAGGCTCTGATAAGTGTAGCTTATAAAAGTAAAGTGGTAGAGTGGTAGCTTACAGTTGCAATGAATAAACTTTTGACATGCTGCTCAACACAACAACTTCATCAATATACACTCGATGAAATATGGACTCTGAAGCCCCAGATTTCTTTGGTTTGCGGCTAACTTTGTCATTGTATTGTTTTCAACTGTTTAGTCTTTAAAAGACACAAATTCAAAGGCACTACAACACCTATAGACTTGATATGTTAATTACAGAGTAAAGATGTTATACCCCAAAGTATGATCATTTAAACTTAAATTTTAGGTCTACTCAACTAAATTTAATGTAAACTCTTTGTAATTTCATTTTTAATTTCCCCAAAATCTCATATAGTTTATGAAATTTAATTTAAATTTAACATTTGAGATTTATTAAAATAATACTATTTCCATAAGGTTTTTTTCCACCAAATATTTTGATAAATATATTACAAACTTGAAAGTCCAACTAACAAAAATGGGCTATTTGGGGGAGGGAGAGGGACTAAATATAAACTACAACTTCTTTACAAATAATTTAAATTAAAGAATATACAGACGATGAGCAAAGGAAGCCTAAGGTCTAAGAGAGAGGAACATGCCACCTCCTAAAATAGAAAGGTAGGCCTTAGGGGAATAATTTTCACTTTGAATCTGCTCCACGCATAGGCCTTAGGAGACACTCAATTCTTTTTTTTTTTATAATCCAAGCATAATCACTTTCACTTTTACTATGAGACAATTCCTAAAAAAAATATTAATTTGAATATTCAATTATGATATTTTTAATATCATTCATGTATTAATATATTAATATGTTATGTTATATTAATATATAAATATTATTAAAATATTATAATTAAATATTTAAATGATATTTTTGTAATTTTTATTTATATAAATGAGCACGCACGCACATTAATATTTGTATATTTATGATATTTTGATCAAAGAATTAAGGCTTATATATAAATAAAGGGTTATTTTCTCTTTTACAATAATTAATTTTTTTTAATAAAATATTAGATAGTAATGTTTATATGGTAAAATATATAAAACTCATAGGCAGTACTTTTATAAGTTTAGTTCAATTTTGACAAAAAGTTGTATATTACTTAATGGGAGTTAAAAAGAAGCATGTGGGCTTTAATACTTTTGTCTCTGAGGCATATGTTAAATGATTGGATTATAATAAATTATAATTTACATTAGTTGGTCATGAGTTCAATTTTTTGTCTTGCGTAATAAGACAAAACTTTTATTTACGATTTATCTCTTTTATAGAAATTGAATGTACAAGCGATAAGGGATTGTGCAAGATGATAATCTTAAGTGGGCTTTAATACTTTTGATTTTCCAACAAGAGTTAATTTTGTGACAAAGTCATGTGTGATAAACTCACGTGTCATTAAATTGAAACAAACTATTACAATTAGTAATATTGTCTGTCTATAAATTCACCTAATAAACCAATAAATATAATCACTATTCTTGATGCACTTTTTCACTGATTCAACCATACAACATAAATAAAAAATCAATAATTAACAAAAAATAAAATTAGAGTAATCAAATTACATAAAGTACACCAAGATTTATCTTGATTTGAATTAATTGAAATTAATTCTACATTCAGCCTTTTCAGAAAGATCAATCCATTATAAACTTGATAAATTTAATACAAAGAAGTCACTCACACACCTTTCAATTTTTACTGACAAACTAAGAACCCTTACTACAAGATTACAAAAATATATTCTCTATCATTTTGTTAGCAATACAACTATTCACAATCAATGAGAAGTATCAGTAGATTAGGTGCAATAGTCTACTCTCACGCTTCTTATTTATAAAGATAAGACCTTAAATTACAACATGAGAGAATATTCAAAAAAAATACTTGATCTATCTCTCACTTAAATAAGCATACAATTAGTTTATTAGTTTTTAATTGCCACTGTGACATACAGAAGCCTAATAAAACCGAATCCTTCAACATTTTTGGGTCACTCAATGCAAAAATTGAATAACACAAACATATATCAAATCTGAAATGCAACATACTTTGAGCGACAATAATAATAATTACAAAATAATTCATTCACAGGCAAATACGACAGTCGCATTAACTCCAAGATTCTTAATAGAAAAACAAATTTAACAAGTCACATCGTTGACGAATTCAAGTGGCAATTCAAACAAAAATTGTGAAGAATCAGGGCGAAATAGTAATATCGCCCACGAATTTGGGGTCTTACGTAAATTTACGTCGAATGAGATCCGCGCCTTGTCGGGACGGCATTATCGCGGAGATATGCGATGGCGATATTCACGGATTTTCTCTTCATTTTCGCTAAAACAAAAATTAAAAAATATACACTCAGAGAGAGAGAGAGAGAGAGAGAGAGAGAGTGTGGCCGGTGCGGTTGCTGCTGGGATGAGTTCATCTGATTTTTTGCTCTGATCATTAAAACAGAACTGGCAGCTCCCCACAAATGCCCCCTAACTTCTAATAAAATTACGAAAAAGCCAGCTCCTTTCTCAGCTCTAAGCAACCAACCACAGTAGAAACCAGAAAGGAGAGAACTCGCCCTCAGGGCACAGCTCAGTTGGTAAGGAGTGGGTAGAGTTGCTCTTAAGTGGCAAGGATCGAGTCGGGCAAGCCGCAGTGTGAGATTTCCTGCTCCTCAGGGGTTCTTGTGGGCAGCTCGCACTGGTCCTCCCCGTCACCTGCCAGCTGGGTTCCTGATTTACCCCCCTCACGTGGCGTGGGACAGTTCGTGGGGAGCCCTCGAAGTGTGGGTTAACACCTTTTTGCTCCCCAAAAAAGAGGGAACTCCCAAAATGGCAAGAAAAGAAAACAGAGTGGGAGAAAAGAAGCAGCAGAGAGAAAGCAAAATGGGTTGGAATTTCAATAAATTAAATTGTTTACATTGTTTATATCCTAACTAATTAATATAACATGTGGATTCCATCATTTGGTATCATCAGTTAATAAGGGAAACTATACCTAATTTTTTTCAAATTATTAACGATGTTATCATTTTCACTGTAGAAATTGTTAATACATTTCAACATGCAAATAATTTATTATTTCTACATAATAATTAATTACAAGAATTTTTGTTAAAATAAGTTAATAAATTAAAAATAATTATCGTGTTACTTAAAGAGTGTTAATTTTAATACAACACTTACTATATAGTAAGTAGGGAGAGGGAGAGGGCTGTAGACAGAGATTAGAGGAGGAGTTGGCACATATTAATATTAAATTATGGTATAAGAGGGGACAGCAGCGTATCTTCAAAAATCCTCAAATTCGATTCAGTTGCTTTAAAAAGTAAGGTAAAGAAAAACCACACATCCACATACAAGAGAGAGAGAGAGAGAGAGCGGGAGGGCGACCAACAAAACAAAAATAAGATCAAATCTCATGTACAATTCAATGTACCCACAAACAAAGACCTCTCTCTGTGGTTTATGTGGTTGAGCTTCGCTGGTATTTGAGGCTAAACTATTGATTTTCTTCCTCAAGAGGTCAATCTGCAAGCTTGTTTGGTCTTTAATGTAAGTGTGTTTTATATAAATATATGTATATATAAACATGCGCGAAGAGAGAGAGAGAGAGCAGTGAACGTGCTCTGCTTTGTCTGGACTCCTCTCTCTCTCTCTTGCTTCAACCAAACTTCACGCTTGCAGAGAGAGAGAGAGAGAGAGAACACATGATTAGAGTTCTTGCTGTTTTTTATTCCATTCAAGAGCGGAGTCTGGTCTTTGGAACTTGGGCTCTGTCCATCTTTTGAGGCTTAACAGGCCATGCTTGTTCCATAGAGAGAATTGAAAACCGAGAAAAAAAAAACCCTTTTCTGTTTTTTTGGGTTTCCCTTCTCTGTAGGGAAGAAGAAGAAGAAGAAGAAGAGAAGAAGAAGGAGAAGAAGACCATTTATCTTTTCGTTTGGTGGGTTTCTGGGTTTCCGACCATTTTATCACGCAAAACAATGGTGCAATGATCATTCAGGAATGGAGAGCAGAAAGGTCGAAGCTTTAAGCTGATGCAGCATAAATGCAATCTGGGTTCTTTTTTTCCAGCTCTGCAATGAAGTGGGAGAAGAGGAAACAACAAGTAGACCAAGAAGAAGAGATAAGAGAAAAATAGAAGTTTCTTCTTCTTCTGTTGCGATGAGTCTGAAGATGCAAGGCCACCACTTGGTGGCTATGAGTCTGAACGAGCAATTGAACACAAAAAGAAAGTACACATTCATCAGCCGAGCTTGGCTCCCCAAAATCCTCTCCCTCTGGATCATATTCATGGCCTTTGTTGCCAACCTAATCTACCAGAGAATGGATGCCGAAAACAAGGAGAGACGAAAGGAAGCCCTTGTCAGCATGTGTGACCAAAGAGCCAGAATGTTGCAAGATCAATTCAGTGTCAGTGTTAACCATGTCCATGCCCTAGCCATCCTCGTCTCAACTTTCCATTATCTCAAAAACCCATCTGCCGTTGATCAGGTTTGTGCCTGTTTATGCTCAAACATTTGGGTTTTGATTACGGTTTTATCTGGTCTTTGATGAATTGCTTTGGGTTTTGATTAGGGTTTTATCTGGCCCTTGATGAATAGCTTAGCATGAAAATTTGGGATTTTTCACTATTTATGAGAACATTACCAATTCATGAGATTTGTGCTTGTCTGTGTGAATCGAGTAAGAGTCTGAACTCGTGTGGTTTGGGTGTGGTTTATTGCAAGTAATGCAGGAAACTTTTGCCGAGTACACGTTCAGGACGGCCTTTGAGCGGCCATTGTTGAGTGGCGTGGCGTATGCACAAAGGGTAATTCACTCAGAGAGGGAAGAGTTTGAGAGAGAACACGGCTGGACAATTCGGACAATGGAGAAGGAGCCCTCTCCGATCCGGGACGAGTACGCCCCGGTTATATTCTCGCAGGAAACAGTTTCTTATATTGAATCGCTTGATATGATGTCTGGGGAGGTAATTTAGGTTTTGTTGATTTGAAATGAATTTGTTTGAAGATTCAAAGTTGTGTTGCAAGATGAATTGGGTGGGTGGTTTGATTCTGACATGAATGTGTTATTCAGGAGGACAGGGAAAACATTCTGAAGGCTCGGGCTACCGGGAAAGCAGTTCTGACAAGTCCCTTCAGGTTGTTGGGTTCTCATCATCTTGGGGTTGTATTGACTTTTCCTGTCTACAAATCCAAGCTTACTCTGAACCCATCGGTGGAAGAACGCATTCAAGCAACCGCTGGGTATGATTCAATGTTTTGTCTTTTTCAAGCAACTGCAGCTAATTTTTAGGACAAAATGCAACCTACGTCAAGATTTGGTATCAGATCTCATATAGAAAGAGAACCATTAGAAAACAATTCAAATAATCCTAGGAAAGAGGCGAAGTTGACATTCTGCTGCTGACTTGTTCTATAAAGTGTTGAGCCTAGAAAGTTTACCTTCATTTGAAGTTTTAACTTAAGCAGATTGCACATTGTCATCAATGTGGTATTTGATGCTTAATAATCGCATTTTCTACTCTCTAGCGCCTGTGTTGGTAGTGTGCAGGATCTTTCAATCATCTTTTATTTTTGTTTCTTTGTGAGCAGGATTACGCAGTGCCTCAAATTTCTTTTCTGTTCTTTTTTGTCTCTCCAAATACAAATCAGAGAAGAAGTTAAAAAAAAAAAAAACAAGGTTTCATTTAAGGAGAGCCTTGTTTTGGGATAGCCTAAAGTTACCAAATCAATGTGTTAATGCTCTAATGTGTAGTATTAGTATGCTACTTGAAGCTACATTCCACCTCCATAGGATTCTTTAATTAGGAGAAATCATGCATGTATTAGTTACAATTAGAAATCTCTAGTTGTATGTTTGCTAACTTTAGTGAATGTATGATGACATCATTGGATTGGAGTCGTATAAACACAGGAGAAATGTAGGCAGGCTAGTTGATGAGCAATTTTCCCCCATGGTAAGTAACAGTGTTATTAAAGGCGCTCCTAGGCACAAGGCGCACCTTGGGCGCCTGGAAAGCTTCTAGGCGGGCTCAGACCACCAAGGCGCCAAGGCACGCCGAGGACCAAGTTGCCTTGGGCTTAGGCACGCCTAGGCTTTTCTTAAACTGTTTTTTAGGTTTTTATTTTATTGTTTATTGCTTTATTTAATTTTTTACTAATTAGGGTTTAAATTTATTACTTCAACTACAAATTTGACAATGAGTAAAAGGGCTACTACTTTAAATGCTCCATTTGAGTTTGAACTAGGTGAAGATGGAGAGGGAGATGATGTGGAAGAAGATATTAGAGATGATATTTCTAATTATGAAAATATGGAAATATTTGATCTTGATGATGAGGATGATTTTTAGATTATTTAAAATGCATAATTAGTTAATCTTGATTAAGATTTAAGACTTATAAATTGTTTTAAGATTTAATTTAAGTTGACTTAAAGACTTTTAGATTACATTTTTTGGCATTTTTTTGTTGTTTTTTTCATTAGTATATGTTGAATTTTGTAATTTCCTTGATAACATGCTTGTGAATATGTTATTAGGAGTTAGGAGTTATTTTATATCTTATTTTTCAACTAGAATATATATTTTTCTTTTTTTTTTAGTTAGCATGCACCTAGTTCCATCAAGCGTGCGCCTCGCCTTGTGCCTTGCGCCTTAGGCTCCGACACCCTTTTGCGCTTTAGTGAGCCTTGGCCTTTAATAACACTGGTAAGTAAGTTAAAGAGCAATTGCTTTGTTGAAAAGTGCTCTACTGCCCTTTTGGTTGACTTGCATTGAATAGTATCCTTTCTTGTGGAGTGGTTGGATTCATAGTTGCAAGAGGTGGGAATTTTTTCTTCTATTTTTGTATTTGCTTTTGACTTTTCAGCTCACAACCCAAGCTGCCACGGGATAGTTTAAGCAAATTTTTCCTTGGCCTACCAAAAATAGCTGTTAAAACTGGACAGGACTAGTCAACACCATGAATCAATCATGAAGTGGTCTGGTTCGGAAAAAGACTGAATCAGTGTACTGAATAGCACACAATTTTTAACGATCTATTTTCTTTAATAGAGGGGCTAATTAGTCTTTCCAAAAAAGTGAAGATTAAAACAACCCAGACTCCATGTTCTTAAAATCCCCGATCTCTCGTAAGTGCAAGCTCTTTATTTCAAATCTCCAGTCTCTTTCATGCTAAAAGTCTGTCTCCAACCAATCATAGTTTTGCTTCCATCCTGTAATTTTAATATTAATAATTGTCAATCAGACATCGACATAACCTAAACAGTGACATTATAATATTTTTATATAAATTTTGAACTAGCAATTCAATCAGTGAACATTGGTTGAATCAGTACCCTAGCCAGTTTGATGACCAGCCATGTCTTTAATAACAATGCTCCCAAAGCTTGTCTCCCATTTTTAGACACTTGATCCATTTTGTACTTCCCATTTTTTTTCCACAACATTAAGTGGCATTTATGTAGTGAACTAGACTATTTTACTCTTCATCCTTTCTACAAACAGGGCTTGCAAAATTTATTTCTGATCTAGTCTTGCTGGCTTTCCACCCTAGCTGTGTGATATAGCTTCTTTTATGGTTACATGTGCGCTCACATATTAGTTTTTTGTTATTCACTCCCCTTCACTTTTCTTCCGATCCAATTTCTCCTCTATTTCATCTGTTTACGAGAAGTTGTGCTTGTGCATGTTACTAAAATGTTGTTTTTTCTGAAAGCAGATACCTTGGTGGTGCATTTGATGTTGAGTCACTTGTTGAGAATTTACTTGGGCAACTTGCTGGGAACCAGGCAATTGTGGTGAATGTTTTTGATGTTACTAACTCTTCCGATCCATTAATCATGTATGGGCACCAATATCAAGATGGTGACATGTGCCTTGAGCATGACAGCTCACTTGATTTTGGAGATCCATTCAGGAAACACCAAATGGTGTGTAGGTAAGTGGACTCTGATCTGAAAGCAAATCCTCGAAACATTACAAGGCCAGCTGGCCAATTGATTAGTCCCCCAAAATTAAAAAGAAAAAGAAATGGTTCAAATGTTAGTCTTCAGATTGTAATTATTGCAATTCTAACCAGGTATCTTCAGAAGGCACCCACATCATGGACAGCGCTTACCACGGCATTCTTGTTCTTTGTGATTGTTTTATTAGTCGGTTACATGATATATGGTGCAGCAATTCACATTGTTAAAGTTGAGGACGATTTCCATGAAATGCAGGAACTGAAAGGCCGAGCAGAAGCTGCTGATGTGGCCAAATCCCAGGTTACATCTATAACCTGTTTTAGCAGGACAATTAACTTATGCTGTCAAATAAATTGAATTAAAATATGTGACCTAATTTCTTTCTCTTCCTCCTTTTGTTCATTGATGGCAGTTCCTTGCCACTGTTTCACACGAAATTAGAACACCCATGAATGGCATCCTCGGTATGTTGAGGCCATGTAAATCTTTTGATTATTAGAAGGCGACAGTCTTTTGTCGAAGATGCATAACTTCTTTTGTGCACTTGCAGGAATGCTTGCCCTGCTTCTAGATACCGATTTGAGTTCAACCCAAAGGGACTATGCTCAAACTGCTCAAGCTTGTGGAAAGGCACTCATAACATTAATAAATGAAGTGCTTGACCGGGCTAAGATTGAAGCTAGGAAGTTAGAGTTGGAGGCAGTCCCATTTGACCTTCGCTCCATACTGGATGATGTTCTCTCTTTATTCTCTGAGAAGTCTAGGCACAAGGGTATCGAGGTAACTTACGCTACTGCAACAAGGATAATTACTACATGCAATTCAGAGTTGTTTGGACAAGTTATTCCTTTAAAGGACCTGAATTATAGTTTTGTTGTCATCATTGTATTTCTCTTATTTAGATGGTGAAGTAGTCCACTTTTACCATTTATGAATTGACTCTGAATTCTCCCTTTTGTTTGTTTCACAACTCTCTACTGATGCGCTTTTTGGGATCAATTATGACTGGTGCTCGTCATGATCCACTTTATATTCACTCTCCAACTCAATGCCATGTGATCAATTTGGAAGTGAAGTTGGCTGTATTTGTGTCTGACAAAGTTCCTGAAGTTGTTATGGGAGATCCAGGAAGGTTCCGGCAAGTTATCACCAATCTCGTAGGCAACTCAGTCAAAGTAAGAAAGCATTCAAATCCTGCCACTCTGATTTATTTTTTAATTGTGATTGTGAGCAATCCATTTGCTTGGTAATGCAGCAATAATTTAATATCACCTTTTTGAACTCCTTCGCTCTTCAAGTATGAGGAGGGCAAGGATAGGAAAAGGAAAAGAAAGTATATATTATTTTCTCTTAACACTTATGGTGTGCACTTGAAACATACTGTCTACTTGCTTACCTGTTTAAAACAGTTTTTTGCTGTTAAAGTTTTTTTTTTTTCCAGTTTACAGAGCAAGGACATATTTTTGTTCAAGTCCATCTAGCTGAACATGTCAATGCTGTCATCAATGCAAAAACTGAATCCTGCTTGAATGGAGGATCTGGTGCCGTTCCCTTGGCTGGCTCTAAGTTTAAAACCTTAAGTGGCTGTGAAGCTGCTGATGACCGTAGCAGTTGGGAGAGTTATAATTGTTTAATCACTGATGAAGAATTCCGAATGTCCACAGAGGAGACTTCACAGAGTGTTACTTTGTTGGTGCGTGTGGAGGATACCGGGATTGGTATTCCTTTAAATGCCCAGGAGCAAGTTTTCACACCCTTCATGCAGGCTGACAGTTCAACCTCTAGAAATTATGGTGGCACTGGTATTGGGTTAAGTATTAGTAAGTGTCTGGTAGAGCTAATGGGTGGTCAGATAAATTTCATTAGCCGCCCTCATGTTGGAAGCACATTTTCTTTCACTTCTGTCTTTAGACGGTGCGAGAGAAGTACCTTCTCTGATCTAAAAAAGCCTCTTCCTAGTGGATTTAAAGGATTGAAAGCAATTGTAGTCGATGCCCAACCTGTCAGAGCAGCTGTTACCAAATACCATCTTAAGAGACTTGGTATCGTGGTCGAAATTGTAAGTAGCATCAGGATGGGAGTTGCTCTGCCTGGAAAGAATGGTTCACTGAGATCTAAGTAAGTACTTGGCTTGATGTTCATTATTTTTTAAGTGTTCTCTTTCTTGGGTAGAAAACCTGTCATTCATAATAATTTTGAATTTCTATATGCCCAAAAGGCTTGTTTTCTCTCGTTTCCTCTTCATTTTGGATTAGCCCAAAACTTGTCACCATGTAACGGTTTGACACCATAACATTATCTGTTCTGGTGGTTCTCTTGGATGGTAGGGAAAATACTGTTAATCACTCTATCCTGTTGTCCCAGGATCCAAACAGTGTAAAAACTGGAAAATTAATGACAAAACACTTTCTTTGCAATTTCTCTTGGATTTATTTATTTTTTTCCAAATTGCATGCTACCTAAATTTTCCACCCCTTCATGGATTAGTCCTTGGTTTCCATCCCTTGTTTAGGATTTCTTTTTCTGCCCTTTCCTACATAGATATGCATTCACTAAAGCTACTTTTATGCAATGTCTGGGACTAGGATTTCTCAATGAAAAGGAAAATGAAGACAATTTTTCAGAAAACTGTTTCTATCTAAACATTGCCTGCTTGTAACTGTCATGTAACTACGATATATATCTAATTGTTTTGTATTATATGATACAGGTCTAGCTTTAATTCCTTCAGTTTCTTTTTGTTTCCTTTCCTTTCCACAAATCCAAGTTTGAGATGTGGCACAGCAGTGTTTAGGCAAACAAAATTCTCTGCGAAATTCTTGAGACATCCTCGTAGAAAACTCGAGCTTTATGTTACTAGTATATTGTTAGTGATGCCCATGTCAGAGTCCCAACTGAATTTTCCGTGGATGGGTAAGGCTTACTTGCATATTGATGTAGACAGGTGCAAGTAAGTCTCAAGAGAATAACTCCAAAAATTCCTTTCAAGAACAATAATTCAGAAAATTAAGATCTGTACATTTTGCTTTGGTGGATACAGTTATGATGTATAATCTATTGAAACTATATCAATGCCAATGGATTCAATTTATTGTGATCATTGCAGAAATGAAATGCAAGCAGATATGATTCTAGTTGAGAAGGACTTGTGGATGTCTGGCGAGGATGGTAGCCTAAATTTATGGTTACTGGACTGGAAACAGAATGGTCATACATTTAAATTGCCGAAGCTGATTTTACTTGCGACCTGTATAACTGGTGCCGAGTTTGAGAACGCAAAACTAGCAGGTTTTGCTGATACTGTGATCATGAAACCATTGAGAGCAAGTATGGTGGCAGCATGCCTTCAACAAGTTTTGGGAATGGGGAAGCAAATGCAACAAGGCAAAGACATGGTTAACGGGTCTACTTTCCTTAAAAGCTTGCTTTGTGGCAAGAAAATTTTGGTGGTTGATGATAACAGGGTGAACCGCAGAGTTGCTGCCGGTGCATTAAAGAAGTTTGGGGCCAATGTAGAGTGTGCCGAGAGTGGCAAAGCTGCTCTCACTTTGCTGCAATTACCACATAATTTTGATGCGTGCTTCATGGATATTCAGATGCCTGAAATGGACGGGTACTTGCTCAAATTTGTCTTAATGATTCTTGATATGCAACTTCTATTTTGTTCTTTCCAAGTATGGGTAAGTTTCTTCCCAAACAACTGGAAGAATCAATTTAATCAGACAGATAGATTTGTGTGAACATAGCTTATAATGAGTTCATCCTAGTGGGAAACTGCCTTTTGAATGCGACACGATTTTACGAATTGTGTGATACCTAATTCTTCTCCTTCTTTCTGCAGTTTTGACGCAACACGGCTTATTCGTGAAATGGAGAGGAAGGCGAACGAGCAGCAGACAAACGGATCCACGGCCATGGAGGGCCGGCAGGCTGAATGGCACGTGCCAATATTGGCCATGACAGCAGACGTTATTCATGCCACCTACGATAAATGCCTAGAATATGGTATGGACGGCTACGTGTCGAAGCCCTTTGAGGAGGAGAATCTCTATCAGGCCGTCGCCAGGTTCTTCAAACCAAAGCCCATCTCCGACTTGTAGCAGGATGCCAATTACAAGTGAATCGGCCAATCTCTAACCATGAAGTTCCGGTCAGTCCTGTTGATGCATTGAGACTTTCCTTGGTGTCAATAGCAGATTTCATGGAGGGAATTAGCTGCCAATATACCTTTTTTTTTTTTTTTTGGGTTTAATGTTTTACTCAAGACAATTTATTTGCTGTAAAAGCAAATTAGTTGCTTAAAATTAGGAAGGTTGGTTGCTACTTTAAAAGCATATTAGTAGTAGTGGAGACAGTTATGGCCTTATTCTCTCTCATGTAAGTTTGCTGTATATAAGCATTTCAATGGAATTAAACAGTGTGCCTATTTTTTCAGCAATTTTATGTTCTGCCATTTCTCTACAGGCCCAAGCAATTGCCGGAAAGTTTTCCTCCACTCTGGTGGTGCTCTGTTCGAGTAGGTCGTCAACCCGGGTCGCCGAGCGTCGTTGACCAGCACTAACACAGGCCAGGATCAGCTTCTCGGTAAATGTATACAAACTGCTCTGTAAAACCTCCAATGACCAATCCCACTTGGTATGTACAGGGTCTTTTTAGAGGGGATAGGGGTGGCAATGGCAGAAACTGTATAATTTGTGAAGAAGCTACCCCCAAATACTGTGATCTGTATAATTGTCCTTTGTACAATGCTGCATTCCCCATTAAAAGGCTTCAGCTTTAATAGCCGGTTGGGTTACTCCAACCAAGAATGGTATGGGAGTTGTGACGCGTTACTTTGGCCCTTTTAATCTATGGCTTCATAATGCCATGCCATGTTACATGCATTTGGAATCCAAATTAAGGCTCTCACCGGCCCATTTGGGTCAAGGGTTAAATAAAGGTATTATCTTCCTTGCATTATAACCTTTGAAGCACGGAAATAGTTCGGAGATGTCATTTTAGCGTTTTTGAATCGTTTCTTGTTTCAAAAACGAAAAAAACGGCTCGAAATAATTTTAGATCGTTTTTTGTAATTTGTTAAACGATCTGGGGTTGTTTTGCAAATTACATAAAATGAACGATAAAGTTCACGAATCTCTCTCGATCGTCAAAGCTTGCGCCGACAATAATAGAGCGAGGTGTGTGCAGTGGTGACAAGAGATAGCAAAAAAGGAGAATACATCAGAGGTCGACGATGAAAGTTGGGGTAGCAGCAAGAAGGTTGGTGGCAATAGGCGATTGTTGTCTATTGAAGAAGAAGAGGAAGAAAAAGAGGATTTTTGGGGAAAAGAGAAACAAATGATATAGTATAAATATATGTATAGATTATTAAAAAAGAAAATAAATATGATGATATGTATATATGTTAAAAAATATTCTTTATTTATGTTATTTTTAATTATTAAATTCAATTTACTTACTATCATAACATGAACATCAACATGTATTCGTTTTTGGTTTAATTCTAAAGTATTTATAACAATAATATTATTAATTGATATTTTTTACTTTTTTATAGAAAAAGATAATGACTATTGGTTTACTTCTAAAGTTGTATATGATGATATGTGTATTGTTTACATTTATTTGTATTATTTTTGAATTATTTTTTATATTTTTTTATATTAAAAATTATATTTACAAAAAAAAATCTTATATATTTTTTTTTAATTTACACTTTACTCTGTGTTTTTTGTTTTTTGTTTTTTTTCTAAAAAAAAGTCGTTTTTTTATTTTCATTTCGTATCGAAAACATTTTTCGTTTCCGTTTACGTACAACTTAGATTATAACCATGTTTAGTTCATACAAGAAAGCAGGAATTCGGTAAGCTAGTGATTAACTTATCCCATGAACATGGGAGAACGCTATCCCTCACACCCCATGGGATAAATTAGTCCTGACACACTTCAAATTCTCTTAGACAAAAATGCTTCTTTGTGATAATTATGACTCAAAATTCTTGTTTATCTGTGATTGGATTTCCTAATTTAACTGTGACTATAATTTCAAATTTGACTATGATTATGATGTTAAATTTGATTTTATGTGAGATTTATTTTATTTGAAGGAATATCCTCATGCATCATCTTCTGATCAGGATATGATTTCCTGTATTCATCTATAAATGATTTTAGGTTTATAAATGGTTGCCTAGGTCACATGAAATCAAGACAGAGTGTGAATGCCAATATCACCTTTATATTACCAAGATTTAGTTAGTGATATTTTGTTCTTTCTACCCGTGATTTGTTTCGATTTGGATTTTTCACGTTAAATTCTATGTTCGTATGTGGTTGATTGGTTTAATTGTGGTTTGTATTCGATTTGATTTCGTAACAAAGTGGTATCAGATTCGTTGGATCAAACCATCAACCGTTTGCAAATCTCAACCGTTGGATCTGATTTTCAATATCACATCATCTTCTTCTTTGTTTCAAGTAGCAGCTATTGCCACCAGCCATTATCGTCGCCACTAGCTGCTGCCGTTCAAATCGCCATTGTTGACTACATCTGCCGCCTCTGTTAATTGCCACACGTTGTTGCGCTCTTCACCACTAGCTTCGATGTCCGCTATTTCAAAAACCAGCAACCGTTGATGCTGCCTCTGTTGTCAACCTCCTCATTCAGTTACCGTCGATCTAGTTTCTTGGCCTTTCTTCCATCCCGCCTTCGTTGTTGTTTCTACTATTAACTGTTGTTGAAGCTTCACCTAAATCTAGGTTGACCCATCAAGACCCACTCCAGATATAGTAGCCAAATCCAACAAATTTCAGATTTCATTTTTGCCTAAATTTGGTATCTTTTATCCATTTTTAATTGGGTTTATTATTTAAATTATTTGATATTATTTGGGAGTATTTAATTGTTGCGTTGAAGTGTGATATTCCTCTATTGGACTGAAATATCATATTTTCACTATGACAGGTTAAGATGTGTGTAATTTTGGCATAGATGAATTTAGACGATGCACTCTTGGACTTTGAAAAAATGTCACAATTATGGAGCATTGAAAAAAAATAACATAAGGATCGTAAGGCCTTATCCTAGATACATCTGCATTTATCGAATCAAATTTTGCAGGATGTTTTGAAAAAAAAAACTAGTGTCGTTTTATGGTTGAAACTGGAATAACTGTATATAACGAAGAGCTTAACCAGTAAGTTACATCTGAAGTAAAGATTATAGTCTCATTGAATAACTGAAGGTACGTCTATTGAGAGTCATTTAACAATTTTTAAAGAAATTATTTCTAATTTGGAATCGATGGAAGTTAAGTATGATGATGAGGATTTGGCTCCAATTTTGTTATGTTCTCTACCAGCCTCTTATTCAACTTTTAGAGACACCATACTCTATAGTCGGGATACTCTCACCCTAGATGAAGTTTATGATACTTTATTCTCAAAAGAAAAAATTGATAAGCAATTATTGGGGACTTCTGAGAATCAGGGGGAGGGTCTGTTGATTAGAGGGAGAAGACATGATAAAAATTCTAATGGTAGAGAAAAAAGTAGATCCAAGTCCAGGAATAAAGAAAAAATTTGTAATTACTGTAAGAAGAAAAGACATATAAAGAAGGAATGTTATAAGTTACAGAACAAACTTAAGAAACAGGAAACTGACCAAAAAGGAAAACAACCAGAAACTTTAGAGAAACCAATGTTGTTGAAAATAACAGTACAGATGGAGAATTTATGGTAGTTACTAATGAGGTTACTAAACCTAATGAAGATTGGATTCTTGACACAACATGCATGTTTCATGTCTCTTAATAGGGATTAGTTTTCGATATATGAAACTCTAAATTCTGGTGATGTATTGATGGACAATAATTCTTCTTGTAAAATTGTTGGCATTGGAATTGTTAAAATTAAAATGTTCGATGGTATTGCTTGAACTTTAACTAATGCCAAACATGCTCTCAGTCTTAAAAGAAATCTTATTTCTTTGAGTACTCTTGGTACGAATGGGTACAAGTTCATTGGTAAAGGTGGAGTTATTAGGGTCAGTAGAGGTACTCTTGTTGTGATGAAAGGTACGAAACAGTACAGTTGATTATATATTCTACAAGGTTATACCGTTACAGGTGATGCTTTTGTTTCTACTTTTTCTTTATCTGATACTAATCTCACTCAGGTATGGCATATGTGTCTTGGACATATGAGTGAAATAAGTATGACTGAATTGAGCAAAAAATGACTTCTTGAATGGTAGAGTACTAGAAAATTGGAGTTTTGTGAACACTGCATTTTCGATAAGCAAAAACAGGTTAAATTTACTAAAGGCATTAACAATACAAAAGGTATATTGGATTATGTTCATTCTGATCTCTAGGGTTTGGCCAGAAAATCCTCTGCAGATGGTGCTAGATATATGTTGACTTTCATCGATGATTCTTCTAGAAAAGTCTAGCTATTTTTCTTGAAGCAGAAAACTAAAGTTTTTACTACTTTCAAACTGTAGAAGACTATGATTGAGAAACAAACTGACAGATAGATAACAAGTGTCTCTGCACAGATAATGGTTTAGAATTTTGTTCACTTGAATTTAATAATTTCTGTAGAAAAAAAATTCTAAAGTATTTAATAATTCTAAATACACCACAACAAAATGATGTAGCTGAGCGGATGAATAGAACATTGATGGAAAATGTATAATGTATGTTGTCTAATTCCGATTTATCTAAGTCTTTTTGAACTGAGTCTACTTATATGGCATGTTTTCTAGTTAATCGGTCTCCGTCATTTAATATTGATAAGAAAACTCTTAAATAATTATGGTCAACTACTCTTGCAAATTATTCTGATTTGAAAATTTTTGGATGTCCTACATTTGTTCATATTCATAATGGGAAATTAGAACCAAGGTCTAAACATGTCTCTTTCTTGGTTATAATTTTGGTGTTAAGAGTTATAAGTTATGGGATCTAGAAGCATATGAAGTTGTGATTATCAGATATGCTATTTTTTTATGAAATTGCTATGCTTTGTGACTCATCTACAAAAGAAACTAACCCTACAGGTCACACCAGAGTTCTGAAATTCAAGTGGAGCTTGAAATCGACAAGAGTCGGACATCTAAGCCATCGTCATCATCTCAGATTAAGTCAAGCCCCAAGTCAAGTCCAGAAGCAAGTACTAGTCCATCAGATTATTGTATTGCTAAGGATAGACCCAGAAGAAATATCAAACCTCCTCAAAGATATGCTAAAGCTAATCTTGTTGCATGTACTTTGAATGTGGCTGAATATATTGACTGCAATGAAAAGCCTTCCACTTATTCTGAAGCAATTAGTTGTGCTAAATCTGGGACATAGATTACTGTAATGCATGAAGAGATAAAATCCTTACACAAAAACGATACTTGAAAATTAATGAAACTACCCGAGGATAAGAAAGCAGTTAAATGCAAATGGATATTCAAGAAGAAAGAAGGTACACCAAGAGTTGAAAAAATAATATACAAAGCCAGACTCGTAGCAAAGGGATACAATCAAGTTCCAGATGTGGACTTCACATATGTATTTTTCCCAGTTGTGAAACACAGTTCCATCCAGACATTATTTGGTATTGTGGCTATTCAAGATCTTGAATTGGAACAGTTAGATGTTAGGATAGTGTTCTTACATGGGGAACTTGATGAGGATATCTATATGCAACAACCAGAAGGTTTTGAAGTTCTAGGAAAGAAGACTATGTGTGCTTGTTAAAGAAGTTTTTATATGGCCTGGAACAATCTCCTCAACAATGGTATAAAAGGTTTAATTCTTTTATGATTAAACACAATTTTAATAGATGCAATTATGACAGTTGTATCTATTTTAAATGGAACAAGAATAAGTCCTTTATATATTTGCTTTTATTTGTCGATGATATGCTAGTAGCATCAAAAGATAAGGACGAACCAAAGAGATTGAAAGCTCAGCTCAACAATGAATTTGAGATAAAAGATTTGGGTGCAGCGAAAAAAATATTGGGAATTCAAATTTTAAGAGATAGGAAGACAAGTAAATTGTATCTAAGTAAAAAATGATACGTTGAAATTTTTTTGACTAAATTCAACATGCAGAAGGTTAAACCTGTGAGTACTGCGTTGGTTGCACATTTTAAGCCTTCATCAAGTTTATATCCTCAGTTAGATGATGAAATTGACAAGATGTCAAAAATTTCATACTCTAGTGCAGTGGGTTATCTTATGTATGCTATGGTTTATACACACCCTGATTTGGCTCATCAATGAGCGTGGTTAGTAGATGCATATATAGCTAATCCTGGTAAAAAACATTAGAAGATAGTCTAATGGATTCTCCGATATTTTCATGGTACCATTGCTACCTATTTACAATTCAAAAATACTAGAGATGGAGTTATTGATTTTATTAATTCTGATTTTGTAGGTGATCTTGATAAGAAAAAATCACTTTATAGATATGTGTTCACCATTGGTGATTGTGCTATCAATTGAAAAACTACCTTATAGTCTATCGTTGCCCTCTCTACTACAGAAGTATAATATATGACAATTATTGAAGCTGTTAAAGAATTTATTTGGCTAAAAGGATTTACAGGTGAAATTAGTGAAAATCCTCATAACAATATAGTTTATTGTAATAGTCAAAGTGTTATTTTCCTCACTAAAGATTAGATGTTTCATGAGAGAATTAAGCACATTGATGTCCAATATCATTTTATTCGAGATATTATTGCTCGTGGTGAAATTACTGTAAGAAAAATCAGCACTTATGATAATCCTGCAGATATGTTAACCAAGTCCTTACCTATTACAAAGTTCGAGCATTGTGTAGATTTGGTTGTTATTCGTCAAGGAGATTGATTCTATGTGGTTTTGTTGGAAAAAAGAATTATGGATAATTCTGTTTGTGGATTTGGAGTTAGGATGGAGATTTGTGATAATTATTATTCAAAATCCTTGTTTATCTGTGATTGGATTTCCTAATTTGATCGTGACTATAATTTCAAATTTGATTATGATCTTGATAGTATTAAATTCGATTTTATGTGAGATTTATCTCATCTGGAGGAATATCCTCATGTATCATTTTATGATCAGGATATGATTTCTTATATTCATCCATAGATAATTTTAGATCTATAAATAGGTGCCTAGATCACATAAAATCAAGACACATAGTGGGTGTGCCAATATCACTTTTGTATTACTAATATTTGATTAGTGATATTTTATTTTTTCTACTCGTGATTTTTTTCAATTTAGGTTTTTCACGTTAAATTCTATGTTCGTGTGTGGTTGATTGATTTGATTGTGATTTGTATTCAATCTGATTTCATATCACTCTCAATTATATAAACTTTCTACTATTTTCTTTTTAACCCATCTTCACATTTGCTTTCATCTCTTCTCCAATGACCATACACCATATATCTACATATTTATATAAGTATTTTTAGTTAATATATAAACACTAGAAAACATATTTTTTGTTATTTACAAATATAATTCTATGTAACTAATTTTTTTCGTTTTCAAATTAGGTTTTTAAACATATTTTTATAATTTATGGGCAAATTGATTATTTTCTTGCTTAATACTAATTAAGTAGTGGAAATGACAAAAAGTAACCACTATTCAAATATAAAATTCGTTTCTAACCCCTTTTTTAAAAAAATGTTATGTACTTTCAAACAAACTAATTACATGATATAGCCACTTTGTCAGATTTGACCATTATTTTATTTAAAAAATCAAAAAGAAATAAAAATAACTACAACAATAGTCAAATACTAAAATACCCTCACACCCTCATTACCCATTTCACCCACCCATATCATCTTGCTCACTATAGCAACCACTCGCTGCCGCTGTGACAACCACTTGTTGCCACCGCCATGACAGCCATTTGACTGCTGCCGTAACCACCGCTATTACCACCGACGTCAATCTCATCTTCACTGAACTTAGAGTTTTTTTGCGTGATTTTAATGAACAAAAAGTTGCTGGAAATGGTCGCCGACGAAGCTTCGTCGTCGGTAACTATGGAGATCGACTGGGCTTCATCGCAAACGAAGCCCCACGGTCGGGCTTTGTTCGCGACGAAGCCTGCTAAGGGAAGAAGCCCGAACAAGCTTTGTCTCTACAAAGCCCTAAGAAAGCCCCATCGGCTTCGTGGCAAGGGCTTCGAGACAAAGATTTATCTCTGCATCGACGCGAAGCCCGATGGGCTTCGACCAAGCCCTGATACCCAATCGGGCTCCCCTGACCGTTGGGCTGTGACGCAACCCGATTATCGCTGCCCAACGAAGCCCGATTAGGTTTGGGTTGCGATGATCAGGTTGCGACAATTGGGCTTCTTCTTCTTTTACTTGTGTTTTTACATGGTCACTAGCTAAGACAATTGTTGTTTTTGTATTTTTTTTCTTATAGATGGTTGACACAACAAACTATAAAATTTACTTATGTTCATGCTCACCGGATATTATCGCCCGGAATGCGAGTTACTACTCATTGTGGGATCAAACACCTTGAGGTGATGCGTCGTGCTCTAGACCGATACAAGTTATTAGATAGATTCCTACAAAACCCATTAGGACATTTATTGAAGATGCCTTTGTCCTTCCATTTGACTACACCACAATTGATATATCATGTTCTACTTAGGGAGGTGACATTTCTGAATGCCCGCCACGATAAGATGTGGTTCGAGATTGGCAGCACACCATACAGGTACGGGAGGCAGGAGTTCATACTTATTAGTGGACTCTGATTTGGGGCTATTGATATGGAAAGCCTTGACCCGAAACCTATTGAACCAGAGAGTTTACGTGCTCGACTATTTCCATAACATAAGAAAGGGATGACTGGAGACGACATTGAATTACTTATTAGTACCAGAGAGGACATGGTTTCAAAGGATGCCCTGAAACTGATTTACATTATTGTGGTTGACATGTTTTTGTTGGGCTAGGATGAGCGCGGGCATGTGGATGATTTCTTGTGGACTATGGCCGAGGATTTACACCCATTTGAGATGTTCCCTTGGAGTACGTATGTCTACAGTAAGAGTCAACATTACATCCGGTTGGCCACGAAAGAAAGAAAATTGACTGGTGAAGGTGGAAAGAAAATCAACCTTTATGGTTTTGTATGGGCATTTCAGGTATTCTCTCCTTATTGTATATGATTTGTCTATAGTAACTAAATGTTTGTTTTGTTTTTAATTTTTATTTTCATTTTTTCTTTTTTACTCTCTACAGTGGTGGTTGATCGAAACATTCCCATGAATTCAGAATAAATGGGCCGTCAGACTGTCTGACGTAGACATTCCAAGATGCAAAAAATGGTTATCCAAAAAAAGGCCACAGATAAAAAATTACGACGACTTAGGAAGGAAGTAAGTGTGCAACTTACCTCTAAATTTCATTTATTTTTAAATCAAATTTATATAAATAATACAATTTTGCAGGCACAAGGATCGAGTCTGACTCTTGAGCCCACTGATGATGAGTGGGAAACGAATTTTTGGAGGTCTTTTAACCCTCAACACTCAGTTGGGGTCGACGTCTAAAAATTTGGGGGCGAAGGGGTGAAAATGAGGAGGAGAATGGCGGGGATGAGAACGAGGGCGAGGATGACGACGAGGTGAGTAGGATACATTTAGATGAGGAGAAAAATGAGGAGAATGGGGAGGAAAAGGATAAGGAGGGGGCAAGATTCTCTAATAGTTCGCACCACAGATAATACGAAGTAGGGGTATGATTTTTATTATAATAATAGTTTTAATTTATATTTTTTGTAATTGTTTATATATTTTTTATTAGAGGGAAAAGAGAAGAAGGATAAGGAGGAGGCAAAATTCCCTGATAGTTCACACCACGGACAATACGAGGCAGATGTATGATTTTTATTATAATAATACTTTTAATTTATATTTTTTTATAATTATTTATATATTTTTTATAGGAGAGAAAGGAGGAAAAAGATAAGGAGGCAAGATTCCCTTATAGTTCGCATTACAGACAATACGAGGTAGGGGTATGATTTTTATTATAATAATTATTTATATATTTTTGTAATTGTTTATATATTTTTTGTTTGCCTTTTGTAGATCACTGAGATGCTAAAACAAACTCTAGATATGTTGCAGAGAATAGATGGGAAAATGAGTCAGGTGAGGACACAATTGTTGAGACTAGAGAGGGCGCAGGAATCACTAAGAAGGGGCAAACAACACTCGAGAGGGGGCAGACAGCACTGTGTGCTCATTTATGTATCCCGCATATTTTCCCAGATCACAGCAATCATACTCATGAGCAGTCACAGGGTGGTGATCAGGTAGATCCTGATCATCACGATAAGGAGCAAGCATCTACATCTAGAGTAAGTTCTAAATTTACTTTTATACATTTTACTTCATTCTAAAATACCATTTTGTAACAGTTAGTTTTTGTTCAGCCACAAGAAAAGGAAGTGGTTAAGGTCAACAGACGACCTACGCGAGATAGATTGTCATCGCAGTTTCATCAGCCACCCTTCACCGATCCAATAAAATATAAAAGGAGAAAGAAGGATGCCGTTTTGGAGGGGTCGAACGTGGACCCGACGCCACCAGTACTAAACCTAATGTCGCCGGACATGGAGATAGTGCCCCCTGAGGGTTATATTGAATTCATAGGTTCCAACGAAAATATTAGGTAAGTAACAATATTTACACTTTTTCTATTTACATCAACAATACATTCTTACTCTTTTTTTTTTTTTTTTGTTATAGTCTTCACACATGTTTCATTCTCAACCTAACACCGGATGACCTCCAAAACATACAGAATGAGGCCAATTGGTTGGAGGGTTACCATATCGATAGTTACATGTGTTGTCTGAGACATATACAGTCTCGACGTCAATATGACACAAACTACGCTATCATGTCAACCTCGCTTTTTGTGAGTTTGCACTACTCTTTTTTTTTTTTTTTGGCATCTTAATTTACTCTATGACCAATATTTTTATTTTATTTTATTTTATTTTTCAGGCATCTATAGTAAGATTTTGGGAACAAGAGTACAGGGGCAACGAGAGGGTTTTTGCGCCTTCTATCGCATCTATCCCGGAAGAGTGGACTGATTTCGTTGACGGGCGCACTGACGAGAGTATCCCTTGGTGGACAGTCGATTATGTAAGTCTTAATTTATTCAATTTAATGATTTATTTATTTATTTTCGTACGACTGACGTATTAAAAGAAAATACAGGTGTTGCTCCCTTGTAATGTAGCGAATTCTCACTGGTTTTTCTTAAATATTTGCTTGAAAGATAGGAGAGTTGTCATATATGACTCCAATGCCATGAATGAAGACAATCGTAGGAGCAGGGTCAAATCTATACAACCACTTGTGAGCTTGTTACCCATTCTACTAAAGAGAGGTGTATATTAAGAACATGTAACCGCAACTGCGACGCTATACAGAGATTGGGAAGTGGAGAATACTGATCCTCAGAAGTTGCCTCAACAATCGGATGGGTAAATTAATTTAAATTATATTACAGAGTCAATTTTCATGAATATATGGTTATGCTGCCAATGTGTGTTATGTCTAATACAGGGCCAGCTGCGGGTGCTACGTTATCAAATACGTTGAGGACATACTGAGGCATAATGAGGATCATTGGAAGATGCACCCGACTGTGGATGTCCGTACCCTTCGGAAACAGATTAGAATATTTTTGTATAGACATAGCATGGTAGTATACTTGTAGATCAATAGATTAGAAGATTCTTCGTTTTGTGTTTTTATTTTCATTTAGTTCAAATGTTATATATTTTTGTATATGCATAACAAATAGCAAATTGTGTATTGCTTACTTGATGAAATGTGGTTTGCGGTGTTGTTGAGGGTAAGGGATAAGTGGTTGTGGTGGTAGTATGTTGTTGAGAAGAGAGACTGAGTCTCTAGATGGTAAATATTACCATGGTAGTATGTTGTTAGACATAGAGATTGAGTCTCTAATGCAGGTTCAATGTCTAAGAAACAAGAGAGACTCTATCGAATTTTTTAACTTACACTTGTAGGTAATTTGAAGATCATTACATCAAGTTAGTCCAATGTTGTAGTTAGAACAATTCATCATGTATATGTTGTGCATTCTACCTTCATCTAACCCGAACAACATAACAATAGATCATTTTAGTGTTAGTGGAACCCATAGATTGAGAGGAAAAAAATGAAAAACTTGGAAATGACAAATTTGAAGTTGTTCCTCACACAAAGTGAAAAATAATAATGACTTTGTTGTGATATACATTCGGGCTTATCCAAGAAATATAAAAAGATATCATTTTAATACTAATAGAACACACTAATTTAAAGAAAAATTAAAAAATTTTCATTTTTGGGCTTTGTGGGCCACAAAGCCCAATGGCCGCATTTCGTGACCCACAAGACCCAAGGCCGGGTTTTGTGGCCCACAAAACTTGATTTTTTTTTTTTTGCAATTGAATTTTTTTTTAAGTTTCCCGCTAGTAGTCTCAAATAATAATGATTGTTAAGAAATTACACACTAATTTTTGAACAAGCTTATTATTATAGCATTATTATCTTGCTTTGTCCAAAATTATTAGTAGCTAGAAAACAATTAATCATGTGTTGGTTGTGTTGATGGTGGATGGACATCCTCACACAAAGTGAAAAATAATGACGTTGTTATGATATATACATTCGGACTTACCCAAGAAATATAAAAAGACATCATTTTAGTGCTAATGGAACACATTAATTTAAAGAAAAATTAAAAAAATTCATTTTCGGGTTTTGTGGGCCACAAAGCTCGATGGCCGAGTTTCGTGGCCCACAAGGCCCAATGGCCAAGTTTTGTGGCCCACAAAACTTGATTTTTTTTTTTTGCAATTGAATTTTTTTTTAAGTTTCCCACCAGTAGTCTCAAATAATAATGATTGTTAAAAAATTACACACTAATTTTTAAGCAAGTTTATTATCATAGCTTTATTATCATGCTTTGTCCAATATTATTAGAAGTTAGAACACAATTGATCATGTGTGTTGATTGTGTTGATGGTGGATGGATATCCTCACACAAAATGAAAAATAATGATGGTGTTGTGATATATACATTAGGACCTACCCAAGAAACATAAAAAGACATTATTTTAGTGCTAATGAAACACATTAATTTGAAGAAAAATCAAGAAAAATTAAAAAATTTCATTTTCGAATTTTGTGGGCCACAAAGCTCAATGGCTAGGTTTCGTGGGCCACAAGGCCCTATGGCCGAGTTTTGTGGCCCACAAAGCCCGATTTCTTTTTTTTCTTTGCAATTGAATTGTTTTTGAAGTTTCTCACTAGTAGTCTCAAATAATAATGATTGTTAAGAAATTACACACTAATTTTTGAGTAAGTTTATTATCATAGCGTTATTATCTTACTTTGTCCAATATTATTAGTAGCTAGAACACAATTGATCATGTGTATTAGTTGTGTTGATGGTGGATGGAGATCATCACACAAACTGAAAAATAATGATGTTATTGTGATAGATACATTCGGGCTTACCCAAGAAATATAAAAAAACATCATTTTAGCATTAATGGAACACATTAATTTGAAGAAAAATCAAGAAAAATTAAAAATTTCATTTTTGACCTTTGTGGGCCACAAAGCCCGATGACCAAGTTTTGTGGTCCATAAGACCTGATGACCACATTTTATGGCCCACAAGACCTTTTTTTTTTTTTTTGTTGCAATTGAATTGTTTTTTAAGTTTTTACCTAGTAGTCTCAAATAATAATGATTGTTAAGAAATTATACTCTAATTTTTTAGTATTATCATTACATCATCTTGGTACAATGTTGTTAGTAATTATTCATTTCTGAACCCCCGACAAAAACAGATTTGATTGATGTTGTCATCCTTTTTGTATCGTGCCAGTGATTTTTTAGTATTGCTAAAACACAGAAGATATATGGTCAGTAAAAATTTCATTAACACTTTGCGAGTAAAAAACATGTTTTTTTGTTTTTCACAAACGATCTAACAACTAATGATAACATATGTGATAACATTATATCATACCTGAATGAGTTCATGTCTATTGATTGTTTTTATCATTGCTAATATTATCATCACCTGCAATTGACAATTGTACAGGGCAATGACGATGAGTGTGTCCAGTCTCTTTGCAAATGCTGCATTTTCAGCTTGCCCTTACAGAGGCCCTAGCAGCATCCCTGGATTCCGGAGTAGTGGCGGTGCTCGACTCTCTAATAGAGGAAGTCCATTCATTAGGGCAACCAAGACTATTGTGTCCTAGTTCATCGTATTTTCCACATTTTTTTCTTCAATAAGCTTCTCCCATGGAAGGAATTCGACCATTTCTCGGTCTACCCGGTTGTCTTCTTTGTACAGATGGGAGTATAACCATCTATCTAACGTACGCTGAAAAAACCCAAGTAGCCTTGTTAGGGAGAGGATTGATGGGAGGTGCATATGCGCGTCTAACCCAATTTGCGGTGTAATATGAATGGCAAAAATATATGGTAGTGCACCCTCATGAAACTGTCGCATAGGGCAAAGAAACACATAGTGTTAACATATTATACTAAATTACAAACATAATACGCAAATAAAAGTCAAACCAGGATACCTGTGGCATTTGATTAATGTCTCACTTGCAACAACTGCATGTACTCGCAACAATGTCAATTATCCCATCGCCTTCCTTTACATGTTGCATAAGGTATTTGTTCCCTTGTATTACAGGAACTACACGATATCCTCGGTCTAATGTTTTAGCGTGCACCAAGTTGACATGTGTCACTGCAGCGAAGGTCACAATGGTTTTGAGTCTCGCTGCAGCACGCCTATCACGAAACCATTTCTGAAGCATATGTCTCAGAAATTCATGTGCACTTGTTATAGGCAATCGATGTGCTTTCATCATGCATTTATTGAAAGACTTGGCAATGTTTGTGGTCATTATGGAATATCTTCTTCTTGGACAATATGCATGTGACCACTTTTTCGGTCTTGCTTCCATCAATGTCAGATGAGTCTGAGGATGCATCAAATATAATTCTACCAAGTATGTATCATACTCTATTGTGTGTAGCTCTATGCTGCAAGATAGAATGCAATCATCACATCTTTTCGCTGTCTACAACGTTTCTTCAAGTTTTGCTTAAGGTGGAAGAAACAAAAGACATGTGGGACAGAAGGGAAGACATGACTCATCGCATTTACAATGCTTTGGTAACGATTAGAAACAACGACCAAATCTTCTCGCACTCCGGTAGCCTCTTTCAATTTCGACAAAAATCATATCCATGATCCGTTAGACTCACCATCTCTAAATCTAAAAGCGATGGGATAAATCATTTCCTCCCCATCTTTCCAAGTGACAACGAATATCACCCCTTTGTGTTCACCTTTTAAATGTGTGGCATCAACAGCAACAATCGATCTTATGTAAGACTGGAAACCATGAAGGCAAGCTCCGAGTGCAAAAAATGAATATAAAAAATGATTATTTTCATCTATCTCTATTGACGTGATACTTCCAGAATTTGTTTCTTTTAATATATGAAAATATGAGGGTAGTTGCTGATATGATTCATCCGCATTACCATAAGTAAGTCTCTTTGCATGTTGTAAAGATATCCAAGCTTTACTGTACATAATCTGCACACCATGTTACTTCAGCAACTCCTCATTAGCATTCTAGGTGTATATTCACTACTCGTCACTCTTTCTTAGAATAAACTTTCGATGACAATAGCCTTCACACTTCGAAAATGTGAATCGTAGACGTCCGGAGTACACGTGTGACTCGGCATAAATTTCACCACATGCGAAAATGAACAACCAAATCTGCATCTTGCAGGAAGCATAAATTTGCAGTTCACATCCTTGCAACCAGCCTCAAATCGAATTGTGCACGAATGTCTGACTCGATAGTCCATCTTCACATCAACACAATATTGTCCAAATGCCAAAATTAGTTTCTGTTTACTTTTAAAGATTGCACCCATGTGTAAAAGATCACCCTGGTATGGAATCAACACTTCGGGTTTTGTTTCCTCAATTGCATAATTTTTTACACCAGGAACGATCTAGTTTCTTTGTAAATTGTTGTCCTCAAATTGTGAACCTGAAAATCTTACTTCTGGGTACTTCAGACTGACTCCTCTTTCACCACTGTAATACTCGAGAAATTTAGATTAATTAAGAATAAGCAATTTATTAGAAAAATGAGATTTCAGAGAAAATTGTTATCTGAATAGTCCGAAAAAATTGACTAAATCGACTGTCGGGAGCATCCTGGAGCCGAGATGACAAAGAAAAATGATGTGGCATTAACGAGCACCACAAGATATGATTTATAGCATCAAAAGAAATTAGATCGGGAATAGTTTTCGGTATAGCTAAAATACAGCTACCAATTAGGCTGCAATACCGAATCGTTATAGACGACTTCTGAGAAGTCAACGGAAGCTTGAGAGGGCAATACCGATTTTTCATAAGGAACAACCCTTCAGTGGTTTCAGGAAGAAACAAAGAGGTTTAGGGCCAAAACGGAGATTCGGGCCTAAGTGTAGTTTTTCGAAATTACTCAAGAGAGACCGAAACGATATTTTTTCGGAATCTTCAGGGGTCAAATTGATGTTTTAGGACTTGAGGGTCTTGAAAGAAATTATCGAAAGTCGAGGGGCTCGGTGAAATGGGCCAAAGTGAGAAAACCAAAGTTTGAGGGGCCAAAGTGCAATTTTAAGAAAATCTCCAAACAACCATGGCCGACCAACCCATCGAATCATCGAAATTGGCCATAGGGATGGTACGAGGGTTGCTCAGGGAGCATCTTTTGTAAGGGAATTTACCGACAACAAGCAATGGAATGGCCGAAAATTGAAGAAAATGTGGTCGAAAGTTTGGCCACTTAGATCACGAAAATGGAGCTCTTTCAGTGGATTTTGGACTTGTTAAGGGCAATAGGGGACATCAGAGGCCTTGATTGAAGTGAGATCCGTCATTTAAGGGCCCGAAATCGCCTATAAATAGAGGATATGGTGGCTTAGAGTTTTACAAGATTTGAGCTTCAAATCAACCTCATTTTTGAACAAATTGAGGCACCAAACCATAGGGATTTTGTTGCCCATGAGGTGAGGATCATTTCTGGAAAGTTTGAGGAATTTTGGAGTTCATTTGAGGGGTGATCGGAGCTTCGCCGGAAAAATGAAATCTCGCTGGAGTCGAACTGATTTTTGCTCGGAGGGAGGTCTTTCAAGTGTTATTTCCACCTCAAATTTGGTCAGAGTGATAAAATCAAGGTAAGCTATATTTTGGTATAGTCAAATTAATTTTCCGGTGTGCCGGCTCCAGGGAAGATGACCGGAGATAATTTTTATTATTTTTAAATACTGAAAATAAAGAAAAATAGAGTAAAAATAGAGATAAGATGAATAAAATTCTGTAAAAATATTTAGAAATATAGGAAAAATGAATAGTTTACCTTTATGAATTTTTATTTGGAAAATTTCGTGAGAAAGTAATTATGTTGAATTTTTGAAAGGAAAATTAATTAGAAAAAAATAGGAATAAGTTTCAAAAAATTTCCATAAAATGTATGAAGATTATAAATGTTATTTTAGGAATTTTAATGAATAAAAATTAAATAAATTACATTATTAGGTATTTATTTTGAATTTTGGAAGAAATTATGACTATGAAAAATAGAGAAAATAAGGAAAAAGTATGAAAAAATTAGATTATTGATTTTACTTGGAAATTATTTGCCAGGAAGTGATTTGGACATGGATCTTGATGATTTACGTTATTTTCGAGGTTGGCACGCAAAACGAGGTTATGCGCGTTTTTCGAAAAAAACCAAGTTTACATCTAAAGGTGAGTGGTTTTATCTCGAGAACCTATATATGAAACGTTTGCTTCATTATGCATGATATTTATTGAAGTTATGATCATTTCATATTGCATGGAAAGACGTTATTCTTGCATAACACGATATTGTTGGCATATTGATACTCATGCATGGGATGGGGATGTCACCTTAAGAGTGTAGCCGTAATTCCCAAAGGCAATAATGGAACAACGTTAGGATTATCCTGCAGAGGTTCGGGATTCTGCCTAGGGTTCTGTGTCAGGCTGGTAGGCCAGGGAAGTTACACTAGGGCATATGATTCATCATGTATCATGTTTTTAAACCCTTACTAGAAGATTCATCTTCTAATGGGTTATGCCCCTAGAACATTCAACGTTTCAGTTTAGACTTACAGCTTAGACAAGGATCAGGTTGAGATGAGACGGCACGTGATGGTGTGGCCGATGGATTCAGCAAACTGACTTAGATATGTTTTAGCTGATGCTTTATTGATAATTAGCCTTGTTAGAACATTATGAAATCTCTATGTATTTATGTATTTCAATATTGAGGATATGATGTTAATGTATGGTACGGATTCTTATACGGTTATAAAGTAAAATTGATTATGTACCAAATCAGGTTTTGATTTTAAGCTTCCGCATTTATGATGATTACCTATTTTGACTTATTGATTCTTATTTAGTGAGTTAAGAAGGTAAAACGGGATTGTTAGGAGATGGTTTATAAAAAAAAAAATATTCTCGAAATTCCTAAGTTATTTAACGCTCGAAAAAACCGAGGCGTTACAACCACCACCACCACCATCACTATTATCATTATCGCTATCATCACTATTATCATCAGTTTTATTATCACAATCATCATCCGTGTGTGGAGCGTCATTTGACAAACCACCCATACCATATGTACCAAAATCATCATTTTGTAGTGGACTACGTGCGGATGTAAATGGAATGGCAACACCTGAATCTTGATTACCACCACTACGTAGGTTACAAACTCCAACATCTTTACAAATCATATCAACATACATAATTTTATATTTTATGTCATCGCACATAATAAACTTGACACCATAGTCATCCTTGATAGGGAACTTTGTAGCTGGAAGTTCGCTTGAGTGTTCCGTTACAAAATGAATGGTGATGTCGTATCTTGTTTTATCAATTTCAGTCACTGTGTACACAATTTCAACCAATTGAGTAAAAGTCATACTTTTGTAGATTTTCACACACATCCTATTACCCCCAATGTACTTATTATCATTCTATTCCCCGTTCTACACGATGACCAACTGCACTAAATCTGTTGCTACAAAATTGAAAGGAGGAAAAAATTAGTCTCACCATTACCATGGATGCAACGGACCCACACACACCCAAATCGGGTTCAATTAATCATTAAACCAAGTCATAACTATAAGTAAGTAAGTGTATTTGTTTTTTGATATTTGTATTTTATTTATTTTTCTAAAGAGATGATTTCTACAATTAAACATGATTTTTGACTTATAAACCAACAACCAAGTCATGATTTTTATTTTTCATATGTAGTTTAAGAAAAATATTTAAAAATTTTATAAAAAATATTGAAGGATTTTAACATAACACATTTAGGCACAAATGTTTAAGAAGTCAAATTTTGTTAAATAATATGATAAAATTAAATATATTATATTAAATTATATTATTTTACTCATATATAACATTAAGTTATTTAAAAAAATACTCATATTATTTTAAAAATAATATATATAAAAACCATATCGAGTTTGTGGGCAACAAAAATCATAACCGCTCAATGGGGAACAAAGCCCAATCACGCTTAGTAGGGGAACAAAGCCTGATTGGGTTTTGTTCCCCCACTAAGCCCGATCGGGCTTTGTTCCCCATTAAGCCCGATCAACTAAACTCGTTAACGATGTGCAGTTTCAAAAAAAAAATTTCACCCAAATTAGTGCAGATTTGGAATGATATCTATGAAAATATATTCGGCTCACAACTACAATTATTCCTCACAACCTTAATAAACAATGTGAACACAAAAATTATTTTAAAAAAATAAAACAAATACAAATCAAATATGATGATGGTATTTGGGACCGACCACCACGTGTCACCTCTGCGACTGGACCTCGAAAATAGTACCTCGAATTTGGTGATGTCGGACCTCGATGTAGAACCTGCAAGACAATGGAGGGCCGGGGCTTGGATCTCCCGGGGTGGACTCCGACGCTCAAATCAGTAGAGTAAATGCAAGTAGTAGTAAATGAGAAAGCTGTAGAGCTTGGGTATACCTGGCGAGAGTCCTTGTCTTTTATAGGCGAACCCGTTTTGGGGTATCCGAGATGAGTGGGCACGACTCCCGAAAATCCCGGTCAAGTTGGAACGGGTCTTGCAGTTCAGCCCGAATTTCTTAGGCTCCACTCTAGAGTGTTGACTGGCCACGTGTCGGTCTTTCAAGTGATTCACGTGACAGGTGAGACTATCAGCGCATAGGGGTATTCTAGTAATTTCAGTTGGTGCCACATCAGAATAGATACCTTGAGATTGGGTGAAATTATTTGTTGGAGAGAAAGAAACTTGTTGAATGGGACTTCAGTGAGGTCGATTCAATTGATAAAGAAAATTAAATGACCCAACAAACAAAAAAATTGAATGTATGAAGAATGACTAAGTTTGGATAGTTGGACAATGGAGAGAAAGAGAGTAACATGAATGTAGGAAGAAGATAGAGAATAAAGGTTATATGAAAGAGATAAAAGTATTTTGGTAAATGAGACTAAGAACAATAGAGTTTTTTATTTTAAAATCTCATTAAGGGTATTTTTTATATCTTATATAAAAGTGATTATAGAGTGTAATTAGTTTATTTGAATAGTTAAAAATATTTATTTTCTATAAAAAGTACAAAAAAAGATTTTATATATTTGACTTTGGTCAATTATAAATTTAGCCCAATTAAGTATTACGTCATTCACATTTTCACACACAAAACATAGAATAGCCTATCATTATTTTATTCACGAACCACACCTTAAATTTTAAACCAAACAGCTCCATTAAGGTTTGTTTGGGCTTGAATTTTACCTTACATAACTGAGTATTTGGTAAAACTTAAATGTTTCCAACCATTTTCTCTTTTTCCTTCGACATACTCGAATCACTTGCTATCACATTTGAATATGTCAAATTAGATGATAAATAAATACATACTATACATATACTTTCTATATTCATTATGATAAATGAGATGTTAATCACAATTTATTATTTATCAAAAATCTACATCATTTGGTTTGGGGTGAAGCATCAATCACCCTTTCTTTATTCATTAAGTCAGAAGGGATAATGATATACTCATATATGTATGTGTGCACTTGAAAAAGGATTTTAATAAAATAATCATAAACTTCACATTTGTGCATAAATTTTGAGGATATAATGCAATTTATGCCAATTAAACAATCTTGTGCATAATAAAATATAAATTAAAAGGTAATGGTTCAATTTAAATAAAGTCAGAGGACATATACATAGTAAAAAAAAAAAATAGTGGTTTACATGCAATAACCCAAAAGTTTTGAGTAATAGTGTCATCTCAAAAACTTGAAAAAGTTCTAAAAAGTGCTTGTGCCTTCCTAGTTGCCTCTCCACCAATGATATTTCAGCCAGCCTCTGAAAAAACTTCTTGTAGCATTATTGGTCACCATTTGCTACTTCCCATCATCGAGTCAATTCTATTTCTCGCCCTACTCAAAACCTCTCATTTTCTTTTATTTTTATTCTTTCTCATTTGGTGCTTCAATAAAACCTTGACTTTTATGCAATGATGGAGCAAAATTTTTTAGCTAAGTGGGTAAAAATAAAAATAGTAAAAAAAATTAAAATTTCATGCAAAATATGTAAAAAAAATATGTCGATAAATTACTATAATTATTCTCGATGTGTTTTTATATTTTAATAATATCGCATAATGACATTATTATCAATTTTATTAAATATATCATTTTCAATATATATAACTAAATTGTCACTTAACCATTAATTTCTAGTTAAATTGTACAATTGGATCTTGACAAGTTTTATGGTAAAAAATACTATTTATACTATAGTAGTAGCAACAACAAAAATTAATGGTAGTGTCACAAATATATTAACTAATGGATATATATCATTTTTTTTCGTCGCTACCAACTTTTGTGCATATCACTAAGACCCCATAATTCTTTAAAATTCTTGTCAGTATGTATATCAATAATATATATTTCAAGGATCCTTCAAATTGCAATTCTAAAATTCTTAAAAATGTCCAAAAAAACCTAGTCCCTAAATACTTCAAAAAAATCCCAAAAAATCAATCCATAAATCCCTCAAAGTACCCCAAAATTTAGTTGTTAAATCCTTCAAAAATGCCCCAAAATTCAGTCCCTAAATTCTTTAAGAAAAAAAAAAAACTTCAATCTTAAACCCCTAAATCCTTTAAAAAAATCCTAAAATTCAATTCGAAATCTCTTCAAAACATCCAAAATAGAAAAAATGATTTTGAAGAAAACAAGCTTGCAATATTATGATAATTGTATTTCTGTTCAATTAAACTTATCTAATTACCTTATAAAGGTAGTCTTTTAATTTTATTTTTCATAAAGTTAGACAATAAAAGCTAAGTAGGTAGCTTCTAGAAACAAAACAAAATATGGTAATTAGGAAACTAATCCATGACCAAATATATTTGTCTAAAGAGTAAAACATTTAAGCAAATTAAGGCTGGGATATATGCTATGTCTAACTCAGTGAGATCTTAACAAGAAAAAGTTGAGTAATTCAGGGTAGGCTATGGTCCATCCTTAGTTGTACGTGGCTCCCCATTGTTTTTATGGTTGAGTTTAGTAGCCTAACATGCCATCATTACCTCACTACTACTATCACTTATCGTTTGATACCTTCCTGATCATTGTTGGTCATCCCACCAACAACCATTATCCGTCTATGACACTGTCATGCCTATCTATCTTTTTTGTAGATTCTTGCCAAATTTTTCTTAATTTCTATGGAATTTCATCGATTTTCTTAGATCTCTCAATCATTTTGATCTTTCGAAATTTGCAATCAAATGCAAGCAATTTTCAACTTAAATTTGGTCAATCCTTGCATTATTTGGTAGTTCGTCGATGGTTTCGTTTGGTTTGGTTTATTCGATCAACTTTTGGTTTCAATATCTTATTTGTTTATGATCAAAAATTGGTTTCGAAAGCACATACATGCTCTTTTCCATGTCGTTGTTGAGCATTATAAAACAGTTAATCGAATTTGCAACCGTTTGCTTAGAATTTGGTTCAAAATGGCTTACCCAATTTGATCTTCATGTCATGGACAATTGTTTTTTCACAATCTTTTAACCTAGATTGTTTCTGATATGATGGTCAATTGTGAAATTTAGTTGTATCATTGTGCTATCAGTTTTGTCTACTTTTAACACCCACATTTTGGTTATTTTAATCAAAACTTGTTTAGATCTTATTCACATTAGACTTACCCGTCATGCATTTTGATCAATTTCGTACTCGAATAACTTTTAGTTTATCAATTTTTGACAAACTTGTGTCTCATGAGTTCATCATAACTCTGTCTATAATGCTTAGTATTGGATTTGATCCAATTTAGTTAAATTTTGGGCTCAAAGTTGTCTGGCTTATTTGAGCAATTTTAAAAGATTACACTTAAGTTTTATTTCTTTATAAATTTACATTAGATCTTCTTAAATTCTTTTCCAATTCTGATAATTTTCTCAATCATCATCAAGCCCCATTTTCAAGTCTAAATTTAATATCCAAAATTTTTTAAAACTTTTAAATATTACAACCCTAACCCCAGTTGCCTCAACACCTTAGTTGGGGTGCATTGAGGTTTAAGTTTAATGAAACTTAATTTTATCAAATTATAATCTTACTCTTTATGAAATAATTAAAAATTATATATTACTCATCATTCTTCACATCTTTTAGTTATTTTACCATGTTAATTAATCTTAACTCAAATACTTACTGAACACTTAGACATAATCAAATTCATGGCATCTAACTCTTTAAACTCAACACATTAAACTCCATTCTTTTTGAGCTAGGTCAAGCACAACCCTAGAATTTAATGCATTCAAGCCTATTATAATTATCATACTTGGTCATATCGAAGTGTTGACTACATAAATTATAGAAAAAATAGGGGCAAATACAATAATAACAAATTAAATTTTAATCCCAATAAATTTCATCTGTTACTTGAGTTCTAATTTGTCAATCACTTTTAGATGTACTCATATATTTCATTAATCTTCTATAACTTAAATCACATATATATATATATAAAGGTTTCATCTATTTCTTGATTTTGTCATGTCTAAGAGTTTCTTTGTCTTATTTAAACTTGCAAATAATTGTTAGCATAAAAAATAATTTCAACACTATAAAGTAAGCCATAAGAGTGGCGTGTGTTATGATAATTCCTCTTGACTTGCTGACAGATGTTAGTATCTTTTCATTTTCAAACAAATTTTATGGTTGAAAGTTTTTATAATTTATTACCATAAAGCAATGTTTTAATGATAACTTACTTGTGTCTCAAAACTTACATAAATTTATTTATTTGTTAAAAATTTTCACTACGGTATATTCTCTATTTTTTTTATGGCATCATTTTCGATTATTTTAATAAAACTTGTATTGACTAATGACCAATTCGGGATGATCTTTTGATGCTCAAGTTAAAGATGGTGGACAAATCAAGATTAGGACAAGGAGAAACAGAAAAATTTAAAAGAAATAATGAGATAATACAGTTTAAATAGGTCATAAATGTCCTTATTAATATAATAACGCCACATTTTACTTAGCAAAAAAACATAATAATAATAGCATTTACATTTTTGAGATATAATTATAGGACTAATGTATACTAAAACCCAAGATTAGAGAGCTCAAATAGAGCACTAGACATCACTGCTTCTTGAGTTAGGAAGGAGGGGAGGTAAAATAGATTAGTAGTTCACTACTGATTACTAATATCAACCATTACTTAATACTAATTCAACTTTGTTTGAGAAATATTTATACAGTTGATAAAGCTCAAAACGAATTTTACAATTTACAAATATAATAATTTTATAAATTTCATAGTACAGATTACTGTCTCAATATAGACTATGAAAGAAGGGGAAAAGAAAGAAAGTTGCGGCATTCACTGCAGCATTGAACACTCCAACAATCCAAACAAAGAACTGAGTCTGTGTGGGAGCAACCATCGGATGGGGCCCCACACGCATCTTCCAGCTGTACACAACACACAATATTATAAATAAAATATTACATCACAATACACTCCAAATTTCCCTCTACTTGCAAAATTTCCTTTCTTTCTCTCACTTTCCCTTTCCAATTTCCATTCCCTTCCCCTCCTTTCTTCTCTTCTCCCCTCTTTCTCCGCCGCTTCGTCTGCCAATTTCACGCTTCCCCCCCTTTTTCACTCATTTTGCCCTACTCCGAAAACAACCCTAGTGTCGTTTCCGGCGATTTTCCCACCGTTTCTCGCTAATTTTCTCGGGAAAATGGGGAACCCCCAGCTGGGTCATCTTCTCGTGCTGTCTTTGATGTGGGTTTTGGCGTCAGTCCACGGCCAGGCGAGCTCGAGCGACGCGATGGCAATGCTGGAGCTGAGGGCGGTTCTGAAGCCGCCGACTTCTCTCGGGTGGACTGGGTCGGACCCCTGCAGTTGGAACCGAGTTGTCTGCAACGGCGGCCGGGTTACCCGGGTCCAAATCGGGCACCAGGGCCTGACGGGGTCCCTTCCGGCGAGCCTTTCGAACCTCACCGCCTTGGAGAGATTCGAGGTCATGTCCAACCAACTCACCGGGTCGGTCCCCAGTCTCGCCGGGCTCAACTCGCTCCAGTATCTCCTTCTCAACAACAACAATTTCTCTTCTTTTCCCGCCGATTTCTTCTCCGGCTTGACGTCTCTCCAAGCCGTTTACCTCGACTACAACCCTTTCTCGGCGTGGGAAATTCCTCTAAGTCTTCGAGAAGCCACCGCTCTGCAAGTCTTTTCCGCCACATCGGCGAACATCACGGGCAAAATCCCCGATTTCCTCGGCGGCGACGTCTTCTCCGGTCTCACAGTCCTCCATGCGGCATTCAACAGCCTGGAGGGCGGCCTTCCGGCGAGTTTTTCGGGTTCTTCGATTCAGTCCCTGTGGCTGAACGGCCAGCAAAGCAGTTCCAAGCTCAACGGCTCAATTTCCGTTTTACAGAACATGACTCAGTTAACCGAAGTTTGGTTGCACGGCAATTCGTTCTCCGGCCCGTTGCCTGACATGTCGGGGCTAACTTCGTTGCAGAATTTCAGTGTGAGGAACAATCAGTTTACGGGTCCGGTGCCAGATTCTCTTTTGAGTCTTCCGTCGCTGAAAGTTGTGAACTTGACCGATAATCTGTTGCAAGGGCCGACCCCGAAGTTTGAATCTTCTGTTGCTGTTGATATGAGTAATGGGTCTAATAGTTTCTGTCTGTCTGATCCTGGAGTTGAATGTGATCCATTGGTGAATACGTTGCTTTCCATTGTGGAATCTTTTGGTTATCCGACGATTTTTGCTGAGAATTGGAAGGGAAATGATGCTTGCAATTCGTGGATGGGAATTATCTGTATCGATGGGAACATTACTGTTATCAATTTGCAGAAAATGGGGCTTACGGGTACAATTCCGGCTAATTTCTCAGCAATCACTTCGTTGCAGAGATTGATTTTGGCTAATAATAATATTACAGGTACTATTCCGAATGAGCTTACTACTTTGCCTAACCTTAAAGAATTAGACGTGTCGAATAATCGGATTAATGGGAAAATTCCACCATTTAAGAGGAATGTACTTGTGCAAACTGATGGGAATCCCGATATTGGGAAGGAGAAGGTTAGTCCCTCGTCACCTGGGAGTCCAGAAAGTCCGTCTGGGGGTCCTAGTGCTAGTACAGGAAGTTCTGGAAGTGGTGGCAAGAAGTCCTCCACTGGTGTGGTTGTTGGTTCGGTTGTTGGTGGTGTGTGTGCAGCTTTTGCTGTTGGGGTTGGGGTCTTCTGTCTTTACAGGGCTAAACGAAAACATTCTGGTAGAGTCCAGAGTCCAAATGCAATGGTGATTCATCCTCGCCTTTCTGGATCAGACCAAGATGCTGTTAAGATTACCGTCACTGGTTCAGGTGGCACTGGCGGGACAACAAGTGAAACATACAGTCACGGCAGTAGTGGACCAAGTGATGTTCATGTCATTGAAGCTGGAAATATGGTAATCTCCATCCAAGTTTTAAAGAATGTTACTAATAATTTCAGCGAGGAGAATATACTGGGAAGAGGAGGATTTGGAACCGTTTACAAAGGAGAATTGCATGATGGGACAAAAATTGCAGTTAAGAGGATGGAATCAGGAGTGGTGACTGAGAAGGGTTTGGATGAGTTCAAGTCAGAGATAGCTGTTCTTACTAAGGTCCGACACCGGCATTTGGTGGCTCTTCTAGGATATTGCTTAGAAGGAAATGAGAGGCTGCTTGTCTATGAGTACATGCCTCAAGGAACTCTTAGCAGGCATTTGTTTAACTGGAAGGAGGAAGGTTTGAAGCCTCTTGAGTGGTCAAAAAGGCTATCCATTGCCCTTGATGTGGCCAGAGGTGTCGAGTATCTACATGGTTTAGCCCACCAAAGCTTTATTCACAGGGATCTTAAACCATCCAACATTCTTTTGGGAGATGACATCCGTGCTAAAGTTGCTGACTTTGGACTTGTTCGTCTTGCACCAGATGGAAAAGCTTCAGTCGTCACAAGGCTTGCAGGAACTTTTGGGTATCTTGCTCCTGAATATGCAGGTACTCTTTTGAATATATCATGCTTTTAGATTTTATTTTTCAGAAATATTTTGCTATTCTCCAGTTTCTTATGGAAAGAATTAATTTGTTGTATTGGCATAGCCAAAACATGTAAAACTTTTGTAGTTGAATCAGTACAGTTCCAATTGTTGGGAAACACCAAAGGAACGTGACGAAAGCTAGATTGTAGCGTATCCAGCCTACTTGTATTGGTTAGGGCTTTGTGATGATGATGATTTCGAAAGCAACTTCAGTTTGCGAAGGATGACTTTCTATGTGGTGCATCTATTTGATCTTGTTATGTGAAGGATTTGTTCCAGGGGACTGATCCTATTGGCTTTCAGTGTTTTATAGAGAATTACATGGCGACATGAACTGTGTATGTGGTTGGACATGTTCGTATCCCACAATGGGGGCTTAAGTTATGTTCAGTCTGATTTGATAGCCTCCCTCGTTTTCTTCGTGCAAGGTTATTTGCCATTGGAAAAACACGAAAGCATTTTTGTCTTTTGCATTTTATTGGCCCATTATTATTTATCGACGTCAAGTGTGTATGGTATTTCGACTTGCAAATGGTTGTACTTGCACCCTAAAAACGCACTTAATCCAAGTGGTCTTCCTTTTCCTTGTTTCTTTTTCTTTTCCTCCTAACGACATTGCAACACATACTTGCTTGACCTGGCTGCACTTGGTCTATACGTTAGTACTTTGTGCTGTATGATGTCAAGTTGAGGCAACACGTTTATGTTTGTCTGTATTAAAATGTTTTAGTTAGGTATTTTTGTTATATTCTTTCATTCTCAACAAACTGAATGCTGTTGGGAGGATGATTGTATTTTGGTATCATGATCGCATTGGTCTAGTATTGCATCGTGTTCATTTATCTTCAAAGAATCTGTGCTAAAGGTGGAAATATCTCTTCCTCCGTGTGAATTGATAATGAGATGATTTCTAGAATTCAGAAATTTTCCGGGGTGCATTAATTGGCCCATGAAAAATCATCCTAATCCTATCATATACTCGTATTCATCTATCTCTATGAATGAAAGCGAATGGTTTTTTGCCATCTTTTGTTGCAATCAAGTCTAGATCCTTTCTTGGGTATCATACTGATGTTTTGTATGAATGAACAGTGACAGGAAGAGTTACAACGAAGGTTGATGTGTTCAGTTTCGGGGTCATTTTAATGGAGCTGATTACGGGAAGAAAAGCGCTAGATGAGACTCAGCAGGAGGAGAGTGTTCATCTTGTGACCTGGTTCCGGAGAGTGTACGCCAACAAGGACTCATTCCGCAAGGCCATTGACCCAACAATTGAGCTTGACGAAGAAACACTTGCCAGTGTCAGCACTGTGGCGGAGCTGGCCGGCCACTGCTGTGCAAGGGAGCCCTCCCAGAGGCCCGACATGGGTCATGTAGTCAACGTCCTATCCTCTCTTGCCGAGCTCTGGAAACCATCAGATATCGATTCTGAGGACTTGTATGGGATTGACTTCGATATGACCTTGCCGCAGGCGCTCAAGAAGTGGCAGGCGCTCGAGGGTATGAGTGGCATCGATGGTTCTTCATCGTCTTTCCTTGGCAGCGGTGACAACACCCAAACCAGCATACCGACTCGGCCATCTGGCTTTGCCGATTCGTTCACTTCTGCAGATGGGCGGTGAGCAGCAGTAGAATCAAGCCTTGCTGGAGAGCGAGTTAACTGTTGTTAAAAGGCCTCAGTGATAGGTTGGGTTGGTTTGTTCATTCAAGATGCTGCTGCTTCTCTGCTGAATTCTCTCCTCTCATCTCTCCCTGTTTGTCAGTGCTATGTTTTGATCCCTTTTTGTGAAGATGTTCCTTTCTGTTTCCTTATCTTTTCCGTTTTGTTTGTTAGTTTGGACAGTTTCTTGGCTTTTTGTTTGTCTAAAATGTTTGAACTCTGAACAGCCTTTCCATCTGCCTTTCTTCTCTTCTCTGCCCCTGGAAGTGTAGATGCAAATATTTCAACTTTCAGAAGATACATATATATAATATATAGTCTTGTTCATGTTCGTTCATTTGGCTATTATCGAAAACCACTCCTACACTCCGCACGCACAAGTAAATAATTTTCATGCTCGGGAAAAACAGTAATAAGAGAATTAAACAAAAAAGCATGGTCTGGTACTGGTGGCCTTTATTCATCGTGGGTATTTATTAGATCATGTGATGGTGGAGTAGAGGAGCACAATACTGGTCCCGTTCGATGACTTGAAGAAAATGAAGTCAACCATATCCATGAATTAATCAAATGCTTGATTAGCGGGAGAAGGGTTTTCTTTGGTAATAGCAAACGAGCCAGGGGCATGCTGGGGTATGGGTAGCCATCGCCATCGCCATCGCCATCGCCATCACCATACATAGCTGCAGATGCAGGGATGGACGAAATCGAATAGAATAATTATGCCACCTAATCAATTAAAGACATTCTTGCAGTAAACAATCTTTTTCTTTTTCTTGATTGTTCGTTCTTTCTTCCTCCCTTTTACTTTTTAATGTATATATACAAATCACATAATATTTGAAGGACAACATTAATGATGGGTACGTATTGTTTAATGCATTTGTTGGCGGAATATGACCATATATATAAATATAATATATATGTGTGGGGAGTTGGGGATGCCAGGTGTGAGATGGGGAATGGATGGGCGCTGGATTAGTTTGACAGTTGGTCTGCTACACACAACTGAAGTGCTGACTTGTCCTCCTCTTTAGTTTCACGGTGGTCAACTCCGGTAGATAGGGTTGGCAGTGCACTTCTCTCTTCGATCTCTCCTCTCAACAACACACGCGCGCGCGCACACACACACACACATAAGATAATCTATCTAGGACTGCCACCTTGCACTATTTTTTAGTAACTAAAAACTTTCTAACTCTCATCAACCAAGAAATTTATTATTATTATTATTATTATTATTATTTAAAAGAAAGTGAAATACCCACTCACAAAATTATCATATTTAGGCCTGTGTTGATTGAACGGGAGCATTTTGATTACTTAATTATAGAATTAGATGTTCCATGCTCAAGTGATATGTGACAGAAGGTGAAATTGCTTTTACATAAACTATTGGACACAAGTTGTGCGATGAATCATAGACCAAAGATTCACTATCTTGATTTGTAGATGATTGTAGAAATGGATATGCATGAAGGTGAGGTTGCTTTTATTTTGTGGGACATCCAAACATGTCCTCTCAAGGAACCCTAATTGGGATGGGCACTTCACTTTCATTATCCAGGCCCATGCCCAAATTGGTTGGTAACTAATACCATCTCCAGGACCCATTTTACCAAAGGTCAGTGTCCTATGAGATTGAGACTTTGAATTATTGTATCGCTGAGCTTAAGTTCTTCCATATACAATTGGTATTACAAACACTAAAAGTATATGAATCACTGACTAAAATTTCAAATTTCATAATTACAAACTAATTAAAAACACCAAAAAACTAAGATTGGAAATTCAAGAAAAAGAAGGAATTTGACTGTTTAAAAATTATTTTTTTATTTTTTTCACAAAGTCTAATTTACTTCCCTAAAAAAGAAAAAAGACGTTTGAAAAAATGAGTTATTTAATACGTACCTTAGACAAAAATTAATATTAACAAATTTTGATTTATTTTGATCCATTTATATACATGTTTAATCTTTTTCTCTAACACAAACGACTCAGTGACTCATTCACGATCTAACCACTAATAGCTATGGCACATACATACAGAAACATGAATTAAGTGAAAGAGATGGAGGCATTAGGGGTGGTTTGTTTGGGGCAGGCATAGGCATGTGGGGGTCACTTTTGGCCCTATGTCTCTGTCAGGCTTTTAGGGAAGGGAAGGTCTTTGTTGAAAGAGGCTGCATTGGCTGCAAAGGCAGAAGGGCAGGCCATGCACATAGGGGAGACCTTGTAATCATGGGTGGACCCAATTCTTCTATCAACTTGTTGGACCAAATCACTTTTGGCCCTATGTCACTTGGCAATAATAATATTAATATATTATTATATTTATAATATTATTAGCTCTACATTATTTCATTTTTTAATATTGGCTTTATTTTTTCAGTTTTCATTTTTTACTTATCTTATTTTTCAAAATAAGGGTGAGGGTTTGCGGAGGTGGGGTTGGCCTACAATAAGGTAGGTTGTGCTTATACAAATTCGTGTGCCCTGCTTAGTCATTCTATGAGCGATTCATAAATCAAATTGTCGAATTCTCTTGATACAACAATTTAAAAAAGAGAAATATAAATTTTACATAAAAAATTCAGAGTAAAAAAATTTCAAGAAGATTCTCACAAGCTCGAGTTTGGCTCAACAAAAGCTCTTTGTGAGCTGAGCCAAAGTTCAACTCAAGCTCAAACAAATTTTAAATTTGATTCAAACTTGAGCTTAGATTTTTTTTTTTTTGGTCAAGTTAGCCAAGGTTGAGCTCAACAAAGCTCAATTTTATTCAGCTCTATTGCATCCCTATTCGCTAGGCATCTGACATTTCATCTTCAATTCACGTAGGTGGCGACATGCAATGCAATTTCTTCTATCTGATTGACTCCTTAATCACATTGACACCTATTTTATCAAAAGTTTTAAAAAAAAAAAAAAAGAAGTAAATGAGCTCATTTTTATCCCAATTTATCTCAACTTTAATGTTACAAATTGTTGTCGCTCAAATATAATAATAAGATTTATTTGTCGAGATAGAACCGTCTTCAAACTTTGAGAATTCTATAAAAATAAACACGTCAGAGAACGTAGGGCATTCCCTGTGCAATCATACTAATGCTTAAATTTAATTCTTCAAGATCATAGAAAGAATTGCAAAGCTCTTGATATTCCTAGGAAGTGATAACAATCACTAATGTTCTAAGATAAGGAACGTTTCTAATAATTCTCATCCATTATGGATTTTTAGGAGAAGATTTCGAAAGTAATTGTTTGCATGTTTATTATGGGAATACCTTGTGAGGGACCACTAGGAAGACTCTCCCTGGGCTTAGGATGAACTTTTTAAGGGAGAGTCATTTAGTTCCAACTCAACTTCACCCCCAACGAGTGGGCCTAGTTAGTGTTTTTCTCAATCTTATGCCACCACCATGGAGTGGTGCCTATCATAGAGCTATTTAGCTATTTTTATCGAGGGTAAATGATTGACAAGTGTGTGAGTTTCTTTACTATTCAGTGGTTGCTTGGGGCCAACTTTTTGTTAACCTACCCAACAAGGCAAAAGATTTTGAAATTGGATGATTTATGGTAAGAACCCTAGCAAGCTAGGATGCCTTTTTTGATGGTGTTGGGATGAAGAATAAGAGATGTGTATAGCTCACATGCCTCCTTTTATGTACGTTTGGGCCCTTTGCCATGAGGTCATCTCACAATTAACCCATGAGTCCCATTTACATTTAGTGAGGTATTGACTTGAGGGAACATCACTGTGGTCGAAGAAAGCCTACATGATGGAGATGCATAGGTTCCTGCATACCTTTCAATGCCTCTAATAGCAGAGAAAAACCTTTATGTCCATTCTCCAAATAAGAGAGGTAACTCTCTTCTTTACTTCAATGAAGGCTTTTCCTCCAATTTTTCTTCTACTAATGATAGGGTTGCAATCGAGCCAAGACGAGCTTCACTAAGTTCAAGCTCATCTCGATGAGTAAAAGTATGGGCTCAAGCTCAACTTAAGCCTTAAAGCTGAGCTTAAACTCGACTCGAGCTAGGCTGGTCAAGAAGCTCAGTAATGGCTCAAAGTTATAGGTAGTCACAGGTGGTGAATGGGTCAATGTTGTAAATGCTCGGCGATTGGAGAAAGTAAATCGATTGAAGAGAATGGGTAAATAGCTGGCAGTCACCTTTACCGGAAAAGGCAGATGGACATAGGCACCAAAGGTCGCACACTAGTTCTAAGATTTCTCCTTTAGGGGATATCAACACCATTTCGAACCCACTTCCTTGTCAGCTTGATACCCCATCCACAAATAATTTCCACTCGAGTTTACCATCTTTCAATGTATGCATTCCACAATAAAATTTGTCAAAGCTTGGCATTTGATTTCCTAATGTGACTAGAAATGGACGTCATATTCACCAAGCTCTATTGTCATGAGTCATCCAAAGTATTCTAGTTTTTGTTATATTTGTCAGAAATGTTGATTTGTTAAGAATATTATAGAGTGAGCTTGAAAATAAGGTCTCAATTTTCTAAAAGTCATAATTAATGCTAGTTTTGCCCTTTCAGTGTAACGGTATCAAGTTTCTACTCCTTGTAATACTTTGGCAAAGTAATACACATGTCAATCAACTTGGCCTTCCTTTCTTAATAATACTCCCTAATTCTGATTGTCACTCACTCCTAAATACATGAACAATGGCTCTACAATCTTTGTCCTAATTAATAACGTGACTTATTTTAAATATTCTCTTAATGCCTTAAAAAGCTTTTTAACATTCAATTTCTCATTCAAAACTTTTCCTGACCCTCAAGGTTTGGAAGAAAGCCAAGCTTCTTTCGACCAATTTTAAGAGGAATCTATTTTGGGATTTTATTCTTTCAGTCAACCACTGAATATCTTTGATTAAAATAGGTGGTTTCATATTTAGGATAGCTTTTATCTTTTTAGGGTTATAATCAATTCCTCATTTGTGATCATGTGCCCTAAGAATTTTTCAAATTGGACCCCTCGAAGGAACATTTCTTAGGGTTGAGTCTCATATTATATTGTTTGAGTACTTGAAATACTCTAACGAATTTTTTAGCATGGGGCTCAGTTTGCCTACTTTTCACAATTATATTAGCAATGTAGGCTTTCATGGTATTACTGAATAGGTCCTTAAATATCTTATTAACCATCCTTTGATAGGTTGGTCCTATATTCTTCAAACCCAAAGGCATAACCCAGTAGCAGTAGGTACATTTTTCAATGATAAATGATGTCATCATGATTTGGTGGTACTTGAGACAGGCATCTAAGAAGTTTAATAATTCAAACCTCAATGTTTCATCAACTACCCTATCAATTCATGGAAGGGGTAAGAGTCTTTTAGGCGAGCTTTGTTAATATGTATAAAGTCTACACATACTCTCTATTTTTTGTTGATCTTTTTACCATCATTACATTTGCCAACAAAGAGAGTAATATAATTCCTAGATGAAGCTTGCCTTTAAGAGTTTGCCAATTTCTTCTTCCAAGGCTTGTTGTCTTTCTAGAGTAATATTTTATTTCTTCTACTTCATAGGTTTTATATTCGAATCAACATTTAGGTGATGGAAGATTACCTTAAGACTAATCTTCAGTATACCTACTCGTGTCCATGCAAAGATATTAGCATTGGCTTGTAATCATTCTATTATTTCCCTTTTTGCATCCCCTTGTAGCTGGCTTTCCACATATACTAGCCTTTTAGCATCTTCTTCTTGAAGTCTTATAGCTTCCAATTTTTCCATGGGCTAAGGCTTGTTCAATTATAGCAAGAGTTTCTTCCTCTTCTTTTCCTTTTGTAAAGAAAATGTGACATTTTCTTGTTTTCTTTTGGTCACCTCAAATTTACCCTATTCCATGAGGTGTTGAGAATTTCATCAAGAGATGTCCTAAAGAAATTACTGCTCTCATATCATTTAAGAATGGGTGTCCCAAGATCACTTTATAAGCTAATGAAGATGTCTTCACTATTTGAAATTTACTTTTCTCGTCACACTTTAGGGTTCATTTCCTAGTTGTTATGGGTATTTTTCGCGCTACTACTTTTGGGCTAGGCATAGCCCAACAGAACTGACCCAATTCTCAGAAGCCCAACAAAGCCCACACTGAGCTCGTCAGAGCAAACTCACACCGCTGAAACTCGAGCTCAGATCGCAAAACCAAACGAGCTCCCAGCAAGGCTTCCAGAGAGCTCTTAGCGATACACCCAACGAGCTTCCAATAATGCTTCTAGCTCACTGGTCTAACTATTCAGCTCGTTGGTCTAATCATTCAGCTCGCATAGACAACAAAGCTACTGAATAACCGAAGGCAGAGACCTATTCACTTTATCTTAGGCAAGTCAGATCCCTTGAAATTAGGATCTCACTCCCGATTTTATGCAGATGATAAGGACAGCTTGTCCCCCATTATATCATTTATATACTTTTATATCTTATGCAATTGTAAAGACCCCTCATGATAAATAGGGGTCAAAAATACCATTGTAAAGGGAGAGAGACAACAAGAATAATCCCATACTATTACTCTGCCAGTGTACCCAAATGACAGTCGTGGAGTAAGTATTGTTCTGCCCGAACCACGTAAAAATCCCTTGTGTTCATTCTATTTGGTTCTTTCTCCTTGAATTTTTACTTATCTATTAACTGCGGGCCTACGGATCATGGTCGGCTAATTTTGAACGTCAACGCTAGTGTTGTTACTAGTTGCATAGATCTAGCCGTGGGTATGTTTTCTATAGTAAAGGTGTATAGGGGATAAGACACATCATTTAGCCTGTCTCGTGAGATGTTCAATTTTTCAAAGCAATTTCAATATGTTAGGTTTACTGAGCTACCACTATCTACGAGTATTCTCCCAATTGGAAGTTTTGGTTATAGCATAGATAACCATGGGATCGTTGTGGGGCATAATGATGTTCCCTCAATATGTAGGAGTAAATGTGATGCCTTCCTCATTCTCTTATACTAGTATCATAGAATTCAGTTGCTAGGCTTGTCTTGCGTAAGCTTTTCTTGAGGATGTTGTGTTTCCTACCATAGTTTCTCTATCAAAGATGATATGAATGGCCTAATGAGTACGCTTGTTGTTTAAGGAATGAGTTCTTTTGTCTTCCCTCATCTTGTCATCTTGTTGTCTATCTCGTCCATCTTATCTTTCCAACCTTTCATCCAATCCTTAATCGTGTCATCTTCCTCTCACTTTAACACAGACATATCTTCTTAATTTTCCCTCCCTGATTAGGGACTCATTTTGATTCATTAGTTCACGATATTTATCAATAGTATGTTTGTGAGTCCAATGGAACTTGCAGAAGGCATCCTTGTCCATTCACAAAGGCCAATCAATTTTTTTAGGAAATTTAATGAATCATGTTCCTTTAATAGCTGTCAGAATATTTGATCCTGATTTTGTGAGCTGAGTGTAGTTTCTAGACTGAAATCTGAAAAGGCCATCAGATTTTTTAGATCTTTTCTCTTTTTTACTTGCCCCTTCATCATAATCTCTTTATTTTCTTTTCTTATATCTTTCTTTGCTTCCTACGACTATTCATATTACCTTATCTTGCATAATGTATTTGTTGTCCTAAACAAACAAATCTGCCAAAGATGCAGGTTGATCAAAAGCAAGGGATTCTTGCAGTGGTACCGACTTAGTTCCTTGGAGCATCCATCAGCTACCCATATCCACCTACAAGTCCTGTATTTCCAAAGTTATATTTCTGAACTGATCAATATATTGCCTAAGAGTTTCTTTATTGCTTTATCAAATGTTGAATAAGTAAGTGACATCCTTCTTTCTTTTGTCCATTGATGATAAAAACGTTGATAAACTCCTTCCTCAAATATTCAAATGAGAAAATAGATCTTTTAACTAAGCCATTAAACCACATGCAGGCATGGTCAATTAATATTAAAGAAAAATCTCTACACATGGTAGCGTCTTCCCATCCATGTAACAACATTACAGACTCATAGTTTTGGATGTGATAAAGATCACATTTTCCCAATAAGAATTGAGTTGAGGCATTTTGAATTTAGAAGGAAGGAACTTCTCCATAATCTCAAGAGTAAAAGAGACTTGTCTCTTGTGCTAGTCTTTTTCAATGGGTACTAATTTTTTTTTTCTAGTACTTGTTCAATCATTCTTTTTATGTTTGCTGCCTCCCGAGCACTAAATATAGATTAATTATCAACCTCGTGCTCTTTTTTAGGCTGATTTCTAAGAGAAACTCGATCTTGTCTAGAGATTTTACTTTCCACAATTTATTGGTATTTTTCTTTTCAGGTTGTATTACCTTTGCTTCATCTCCACCCACAGCTAGTACAAGATCCCTGGGACAAACTGTGTCCCGAAAAGTCTCCTAGTTTCCCCTCTCCTAGTGAGTCTCCGGGAGGTGTAGATTCTCATGTAGGAGACTCTCTCGAAGGGTCTCTTGACTCCTACAAGGTCTTAGTGTTGGATTATTTTGCCCACTTTTTGTGTAATTTTGTAAAGTTGGCGAAAAATGTTCGTAAGGCATGAAATTTTGTAGAAAAATTGCCATATCTCAGGAAGCCTTAGTACTTTCCTCATGTTGCTTGTAAAATTCTTCATATTTACTGAGGGGAATTGTCAATGGAATAGTTTTGGAGGTCTTCCTAAGAAAGTCTCCTAGTTTCTTGAGCGATTTGGACTGACATCAATTCTTTCTTTTCTCTATCTACTTCCAACTGCTTTAGATCACGTGGGAACCATCTTGAATATTTGTGTTTACTTGGATATTTGATCAATTTTTCACAGTCAACACGAATTGTTGTCACTCAAACATAACAATAAGATTTATTTATCAATGGAGAATCATCTTCAAATCTTGAGAATTCTACAAAAATGAACATGTCAAATGGCACAGAGCATTTTCAATGCAAATACTCAAATACTTAATTCAGATTCTTGAATATCACAAAATGAATTGGAAAAATGTTAAACCAATAAAAAAATGACTTAACTAGGGGGAAGGATTTTCCTCCATTTATAGATGAAATTGTTGACAAATAATAACAATTCTTAATATATTAAAATTATGATTTTTATAGATAATTCTCATCCATTACAAATTTTGAGGTAACTATTTACACATTATCATAAAAATACCTAACTAAAGACTATCCAAGAGACTCTCTCGAGGCTTGTTGGCCATCTTTAGTAAAAGGTTGTTGAGGAGTCTCTCTCAAGAATCTCTCAACCGAGAGGTCTCCCAAACACTTTTTGATATAACTTTATCTCTCTAGTCTTTATGCTTTTAAATAGTAGAATTTTAAATTTCATGAACCTAGTTAGTGAGACTTGGTCCATATACACATCACGAATAGAGCCTAGAAGAATTGTGTCCCCATAATGTACTTTGGTCTCCCTTTGAAACCAATTGCTATTAGGTTAGTATATTAATTTGGCACGTCTGAGTTTCTTGGACAATGCATGTCTCTTCATTATTGTGGACTCAGGTCCAATTTAAAATTAAGGCCCAGAGACAAATTAAAGGGCTGCAGATTTGGGCTCTTCATTCAAGTGTTGAGTCTCTCCTAAACATAGGCCCGTTTTTGGAACGCATACATTCATACAAGAGAACAATAGTCCTTAATTTACTACTATGAGCAAGAAAATAAAATAAAATAAAATCAGCAAAAAAAAAAAGTCTTTTACAACTCTGTGTATATAATCAAATACTAATCTTTTTATTAAGAAAGTATATCTTAATGGAGAATTAAATCCTAGTCTTCAATTCTTAATCAAATGATTAGAATTTAATTAACATGACCTTTGAGGTAAATTAGTCAAATTTTATAAGATTTGGAAATTGAGTGTGAATAATATGATTTTGAGTGTCTGCTTAGTACTTATCATGCTTCAATAAATTTAAAGGTAAAGGGAGTGAAGATATTAAATGGTCATGGAATATACACAAGGCCGGTTGGAGCCGGAAGCAGCTTTGCATTCCTCACCTGAATTCCCAAGCAACAAGAAGGAGACAAGTTTATACGGCTAGTTCCAGAAGCGAATAATGGATCCAATCCAAGCCAACTCATTCCACTCTCGGACCTTCCGATCAACCGAACAAGAAAGAAACCTGCTTCCGCAGGTTGGTTGTTCCATGCCTAAACAACTCAGATTTCTTCAACATTATTTTCTTCCCACTTTCTCGGGAAAATAATTATGGGGAGACCACGACTACAACTGGGTTTCATCCGTTTTGCAGGGCTGTCTCTCTCTCTATGCGCGCTCTCTGCCTTCGTCTCCGTCGGCTGCGAAAAGATGACAATGACTGCGGTCGACTTCCCGGCAATGCAAGCGCTGAGGGAGAGCTTCACCGCATCATCGAATTCGATAGGCTGGATTGGCCCCGACCCCTGCGAGTGGATCGGCGTGGAATGCAACAACAGCCGAGTCGTCTCGATCACAATCAAGCACCGCAAGCTCAAAGCCTCTCTCCCGCAGAGCCTCGCCAACCTCACCGCCTTGAAAAAGCTCGATTTCACAGACAACAATCTACACGGCGAGCTTCCCAGGCTTCCCGGAATGAGCTCGCTCCGGCAGCTTTTTCTCTGCCAGAACGGCTTCTCCTCCGTTCCCTCTGACTTCTTTCAAAACCTGACGTCTCTCGAAAGAGTCAGCCTCGACCGCAACCCCTTCTCCGCCTGGTCCTTGCCGAACAGCCTCCGCAGAGCTAGAAACCTTGTCTCCTTCACCGCCTACTCTGCTAAACTCCACGGAAAAATCCCAGGTTTCATCGGTAATTAAAGATACTGGTATTAACTTCAGAACAATGTCGTATTTGAATTAATTAATTCGGTTGGCCGAGAGCTTGCTTTTCATTGGTGTAAATGAAGGCACGTAAAATCTCAACTTTGTTTACTTTTGTTTTACAGGCAAGTTTCGGAAGCTGAAGAATCTGAGCCTGGAGGACAACTACCTCGAGGGCGAACTCCCGGCGAGCTTCGCAAACTCAACAATTCGGTCTCTGCGGCTGAATGATCAGCGTAGTAAGTCCAAGCTCAACGGTTCGCTCGCCGTCTTAAGGACCATGACCCATTTGTCGGAAGCTCGGTTAGACGGCAACTCCTTCTCCAGCCCCTTGCCGAACTTCTCCAGGCTGAAAAGTTTACAGCATTTGAACGTGAGAGACAACTTCATTACAGGTCCAGTCCCACCTTCGCTTCAGAAACTTCGATCGCTGAAAACTGTGAATTTATCAAACAATCTATTGCAAGGCCCGACGCCAGATTTCAACCCTGTTTCAGTGGCAGTCGATTTGGTCCCTGATTCCAACAGTTTCTGCTCGCCTACTCCCGGAGTCTCTTGCCTTCCCATGGTGGATACGCTGCTCGCCATTGCCAAATCGTTTGGTTATCCTAAAATTCTTGCGGAGAAATGGAAAGGGGGTAATCCTTGCGATTCTTGGATTGGGATTACTTGCGTGGATCGAAGCATCAGTGTCATCAATTTCCAGCAATATGGATTCAGTGGCGTCATCTCCGCCAACTTGTCGTCCATCACTTCACTCCAAATACTAATTCTCGCCAGAAATAATCTCACCGGCACGATCCCGATTGAGCTCAGAACTTTGCCTAACCTCAAAGTTTTAGACGTCTCGCACAATCATCTTCACGGAAAAATTCCTCCATTTGACCACTATGTCCTTGTGATAACCGATGGCAATCCTGATCTGATAACCGATGGCAATCCTGATCTGATAACCGATGGCAATCCTGATCTAAGTCCTCCCCTTCCAGCTCCAAATCGGGGAAAAATTGGAGTCAAGATTGGGTTGATAGCTAGTGGCGTTGCTATAATTCTATTCACAGGCCTTGCAGCGTTGTGCTATTGCAGCGGCAAAAAAGGACGGAAAAAGTCGTGCCATGTTGATTTGATTGAAGGAGGAGGAATGGAAATCTCCCTGAAAGCTCTGATCAGAGCGACGAATAATTTCAGCTCAGAGAACATACTGGGAAGAGGCGGGTTTGGGACTGTTTACAGAGGCATCTTGAATGATGGGAGTAAGATCGCAGTTAAAAAAATGGATTCTCTGGTTTTGGTGCTGAGTAAGAGGGGATTGGATGGATTCAAGTCTGAGATCGACGTTCTCACGAAAGTTCGACACAGGCATTTGGTTTCTCTGTTAGGATACTGCTTGGACAGGAAGGAGAGAGCTCTGGTTTACGAGTTCATGGAGCAGGGGAGTCTCAGTCGGCATCTGTTCAACTGGAAGGTGGAGGGGCTAAAGCCGCTTGAATGGTCGAAGAGGCTAACGATTGCCCTGGATGTGGCTAGAGGTATCGAGTATTTACATGGCTTTGCACATCGGAGCTTCATTCACAGAGATTTGAAGCCGTCGAATATTCTCCTCGGAGATGATTTCAGGGCCAAGGTCGCCGATTTCGGACTTGTTCGTCTTGCACCAGACGGGAAATCTTCTGTTATTACCAGCGTGGCCGGAACCTTCGGATATATTGATCCCGAATATGCAGGTAATCTTCTTGTTCAGCTTAAAGTATCAATCAATTTTGGTATGCTCACTTAACTTTATGTACAAAACATCACTAAATTTTAATTTATAATTAAAAAATTATTAAATTTTAATTTAATATATAATTTTATAATTATCATCAATTATTATTAAAAAATATTAATAAGATATTGATATGATTAATAATGTAGATAGCTAAACAACATAAATGATCATTAGAATTTATAAAAAATACAAAAAGATCATTAAATTTTATATTAAAATAGAAAAAAATCACTAAACTTTATATTAAAATTTAAAAAAAATTAATATTTTGTTAATTTCTTTTAACAATAATTATGAAATTATATATAAGTTTAGTAAACTTTTAAGGAAATTCAACGATTTTAGCAGCAATTTACTCATTTTTGGTAGCTCATCGTCTTGCCTGTGTATATTAAGGTTTATTGAATTGGCTTTACGGGCCATGGCTGAACAGTGACAGGCCGTGTGACGACGAAGATCGACGTGTTCAGCTTCGGAGTGATTCTCATGGAGTTGATCACCGGAAGAAGAGCGGTCGACGAGAGCCGGCGGGTGGACAGCGGTCATCTGGTGACGTGGTTCCGGGGCCGTCATCTCGAAAGGGCAACATTCCACGAGGCAATCGATTCGGCGATCGTGCTCGATGAAGAAACCCTAGCCAGCATAAGCATCGTCGCGGAGTTGGCCAGCCATTGTTGTGCGCCCAAGTCTGCCCAGAGGCCCGACATTGGGCACGCGGTGAATGTGCTCTCGGCACTCGTCGAGCTATGGCGACCGGCGGCCGATTTGGCATCCTCTGCGGTGGGTGAAGAGAAGGGCGAGGCTCTTCCGGACGATGAATGGCAGCGGTTTATCGATAACATCAGAGCTCAGCTCAGCAGTTACGGTTCCCCCTCGTCAGGGGAAACTTTATAAATAATAATAATAATCAGAAAATACAGTTATAACTTAATACTCTTTTAATTTTTTGATATAATTTTTTCTTTTTATTGTAGCACCAAACCAAATTGATTTCTTTTCTTCCTGGAATCTCATGCCATATGCAATGAACTCAAACCCAATTTCTGTTGCCTTTCGTTTTTGTGTTTCGGTAGTTCCATCATCCATGCGCTCCCCTGAATTGACTACTGATGGAAGCGTACAGATGCAATGCAATTGAAAATTAGAAAATTACTGAGGCCCTCTTCGATAATTAATTTGATAATAATTATGTTGGAGCATTTTTAAAATAATAATTGAATAAAAGGGGAGAATTGAGAGTGAAGGGGTTGTACGTGCATATCATTTTATATATTTTCTATGATGTTAATTGATCTTAATTTTATCCACCTTAACGAGAATTGTTATGAACAAGGCGATACGTGACGTGTGACAATTTGGTACAAGGTATGGCCATGTCAATGAGCGCAACGACGCACAAGTGATGAAGTATTGACGCGTGAACAAGACGAGAGAATTGTGTGCGGCCAGCCAGCCAGCCAGCCGTCCCATGGTGATTGCATTTCCGGGTTGCTTTTGAATTTCACGAATGAATTTTTCCAAGCCTTGCGCGTTTGGTTCGCGTTTGGCCACCGTGGAATCAAATCAACAAACAACCCTGTTGTACCTGTAACCTCCTAAGCTACGCCTTTGGCCCTTACAAAATATTGAATTCAATTCACCTCACCTTCTTAACGTCCCATCTTTTCTCTTTTAATTTTTGGTTAGTTTCACGCCATATATTCAAGCCATGCAATTCAATTCTCACACTTTGTGATACGTCTAAGATACCCCCACCATTACAAGACATAATTATATTATACTCCCCGAAGAAAATTAATTAATTTATAATTCAATTTAATTTACCTCATCGACTAATCTGGAGAAAATATGTGACCTAGTGAAAAATCGACATATGATGGAATTTTTTTTACTTAATTATATATAATACAACTTGACTAGCATCCAAACTTGTTAGATGGCAAAATCTCATGGCTAGTCAGTTAATGGATATGATTATTCTTTCCCTATTATTTTTCTCTCTCTAACCTCAACGAAGAAGAAAGATTATAATGGTGACATTATAACAATAAGACATGGTAGAATAAACCATTATTATTGATGAACAATAATGATAAACGGTGACTCGATAGTAGTACGCAATATTGAAAATAGAGTCAATATGATTTAATCGTGACGATATATAATTGTGAGTGATCGAATGGGGTAAATCAGAGATTAAAAAAAAGATAAGACTAAAAGATTAAAAGAAAAGATTTTGGTGTTGATGACGATGTCTAATATGCGATACAATAATGACTACAAGGGTTAGGAACAATGGTTGCGATAGGATAATGACTACAAGGGCTAGGAGCAATGGTTGCAATTACTCTCAACTTCATTAATAGAGAAGAATAGGGAGACAATGGAAAAGTGCCAAAGCAGAGAAAGAGCAATGGAAAGAGGTCGAGACAAAAAAAAAAAAAGGACAAAGAAGATGGAAATGGCTCTAGTTATGGCCAGCATGACTTTATAGTAGTTTTGGCGGTGTTAGATAAGGATTGAAAGAGAGAACTGACACAACCATGGCATTGGTTGCTCACAACCGAATGTGGTGGTAATATATTGAAAAAGAGAGAGAGAGAGAGAGAGAGAGGGAGAGAAAAAAAAATAAAAAAAAGTGACGGACAATTATTACTAATTTCACCATCAAAATTATTCTATTTTATTTTATTATATCATCATTTTAATAGTTAAAATTAACTACTAATAACAAAAGTTCTATAATTGAAAGAAGAAAGATAAATTAAGTATGTGAATTAAAAAATTAAAATTACTTCTAAAATTGAAGTTGAATATTTTTCTTTTTTTGTAATTTACTCTTAAAAAAAATGAGGTCGGTCCTTCGGCTTGGCCGAGTCGTGGCACCGACCGTTGAAGCCGAGTCTCAGCTTTGATCCGTTCGTCGTTATAATAATAATAATAATAATAATATATTATTATTATTATTATTATTCGCACTGTTACCCCATCTGACTAGTTGTTCTCCTTCGTCCTTCCCTGTGCCCTTTCAAACTTCCATTTGGTCAATGTTCAAATCTGTTCTCTCTCTCTCTCTCGACCGCGTAATGTCTGTATATATAACTCTCTACCAACTCATTCTGTTCTCATACTCCATTCCGAATTAACTTCACAGACTCCATTTTCTTTCTTTCGAATCTGTTCAAGGCTTCAATTTTGATTCATTCTATGATTTCGTCGTGGAGAAGGCGAAGGGCTGCCCGCCGGGCACCGAAGACCGACGGAGGCGAAGCCGAGATGGTGGTTCCGACCCATTTCCGGTGCCCGATATCACTGGACCTGATGAGAGATCCGGTGACGCTGTCGACGGGGATGACGTACGACCGGGAAAACATAGAGAAGTGGGTTGAAGCGGGGAACTTCACGTGTCCGATAACCAACCAGCCGCTCCGAAGCCTGGAGCCGGTGCCCAACCACGCCATAAGGAAGATGATCCAAGACTGGTGCGTCGAGAACCATTCTGAAAGAATCCCAACTCCCAAAATTCCTGTAACCTCGTCGGAGGCGGCGGAGATCGTGGGCAACCTGCTCTCGGCGGCGCGGCGAGATGGCGAGGACGGCGAGTGCCTCACCCTGGCCGCCAAAATCAAGTCTTTGGCTAAGGAAAGCGAGCGGAACCGGCGCTGCATGGCGAGGAATGGTGCCAGTTCGGCTCTGTCGGAGACTTTCGCAGCGTTTTCAGACCGTAACACAACCGTTTTGGGGGAGACGTTGTCGGCTTTGGCATTGATGTTTCCTTTGGACAAAGAAGCCAAGCATCATCTGGGGTTAACTCCATCTTTAAACCAACTGGTCTGGTTTTTGAAGAACGGAGATTTATCCGGCCGAAGAAACGCAACGTTAGTATTGAAAGAGATTGTATCGTCCGATCTGGAAAAGGTAGATTCATTAATGGAAATCGAAGGAGCAATGGAGACCCTGTTTAAGTTAATCAAAGAACCCATTTCGCCGACGGCAACAAAAGCTTCATTGACGATAATTTACCACATGGTTTCATCGTCGTCTTCGCTGTCATCTTCAAGAACGAACTTCGTGGCGATGGGAATGGTTCCTTTGGTTCTGGAACTAATTGTGGATTCAGAGAGGAGCATTTGCGAAAGAGGATTGGGGGTATTGGACGGGCTGTGTTCTTGTGACGAAGGGAGAGAGGAGGCCTATAGCCACGCCTTGACGGTGCCGGTTTTGGTGAAGAAATTGCTGCGAGTTTCGGACGTGGCGACGCAGTTCTCGGTGTCGGTTCTATGGAAGCTGGGGAAGGAGGAGAGGATTGTGGTGGAAGCTCTGGAAGTGGGGGCTTTCCAGAAGCTTCTGTTGCTGCTGCAAGTGGGGTGCGGGGAGAAGACGAAGGAGAAGGCGAGTGAGCTTCTGAGGATGCTGAATGTGCACAGGGTGATGGTGGAGTGCATTGAATCCATGGATTTCAAGCATCTCAAACGGCCTCATTGATTTATTAATGGTGATCGAAATCATATACACTGATGTTTAAATGTTTTCCATGTTTTATAGATTCATTGTACAAATTCAAAGGGGGAACTGATAAATTACATATACATATATATATTATAGATATCCATGCCAGATTCATTTGCTTTGGCAAGCTTTGGGGGTGAATTTTTTGTTTCTTTTGTTGGGTTTGTGGCATTGCGGAAACAAAACCCTGAATTTGGAGAGGAAGACAGAAAGAAAAAAAAAAAAAGAAAGAAAGAAAAAGAACAAAAGTAGAACGACGACTGCTTCATCTTACTATGAACTATATTTTGCTATAATTGATTCAAGTTTAAGATTTTTTTTTTTTTTTTTGGATAAAGTATCAAATACGTCATTTTATTTTGAATAGGAATAAAATTATTCATTTTATTTTAAAAATAATCAAATAAGTCATTGCACTTAAGATTTAAAACCATGATCACTATATTTTCAAATGGCACAAATTTAATTATATGGGGTTGGTTTATTGAATCTAAATTTGGGATTTAGTTGAATTATTTTGATTGGCACATAGCTAACACTGCTGACAAAATTAATACATCGTTAGACAAACGACATATATCAAATAGTCAACTTTGCCGCATATTTGAAATATAAAAGTTTGGTGTGTAATGACTGAACAACCAAAAGACTGCGTCCATGGTTGAACATACATCACAGCCATGACTTGGAACAGTGTCATCTAGAACACTCATGTTAAAAGTATTCAAAATAAACTAGCTAATCAAATTCACTAGTGATAAATTGATAATTTTATCTATAATATTATTTACATGATTGTTGTAATGTCCTCTCACTATCAGAATTACATTATTGGGGTGATAGTTTATTGGTAGATAATAAGTGTACATCAACCTAAAAAATTAAAACACTTTCTTCTAAGTGGTTCTTCAAGACGCTTGGTTGAGTTTGACAAATGAAGCGGTTAATAATAATAATAATATTATTATAGATGTTTAGGAATTTATCATTCAATTTATAAATAATGATGGTATTACTTGGTCTCTCAATGCTAAAAAATTATTGTTAATCATGCTTAATTTATTTTTTTTTTCTAAGTAAAACAAGAAAGTGAAATGACCATTAAAGTTTTTTTCATATTACATAATGTCGGTTTTAAGTCATTAAATTTGTCACTTTACCCTATTATCGTTCAGAGACAGAGGTAGTGTAGGCCTAGTGTGGACCTTGCCCTGCATTAATTTTGGCTTGCAAATTTTGGAAATCCTCTCTTAGCCCTTCTCTCGCTCAAGTACCTAACGCCCACCCCTGTCGGCTGCAAATTGTATGTCTCTCACTCTCACTCATTGTAACCTCTATCAAACGACTTGAATCGTCGCTAAAAACCTAAGATTATTGACTCGCTCGCCTTCCTTGGTTGCTTGCCTTGCTCAATCACGAGCTCTGTACCTCTCTTTGGTTCAATCGCTCATCGACTCCAACTCGCCCCCTGGCCCCCTCATCTTCAATCATTGCTCTCTCTCTCCTGTCGCCAACTCTTCCCTCGATCTCTCGCTTGTTGTCTCTCTTGTTCTTTCACTCATCGGCATAGCTGCCTTGACCTCATCCTCACTGAAAAAAATTCTCGATTATGCCCCTGTTTGTTCACAAAGTCAATGCTTGTATTCACCGCTTCTTTTTATATTAAGAATTTGGGTCACCGTCCAAGTGAGATGAATTTAAAATTCAAACTAAAAAAAAACACAAAAAAAAAAAACTTTTCTAAATCCCTGGACTGCTATCACAATAATAATTAAATAACAATTTCGACAAATTCTAACCACACATAAAGTATTTCTTAACTGTCCAACCTGACCACGGAGAGAAGAAAAAAACAATCATAATTGTTTTCATACTTTAATTTAATACATGCTTCTAGGTTCTAATTTCCCGAAGCCTAACGCTTCACAACTAAAATAATGATAAAGAAAAATGCAATAGTGACGACATATTCTAGAATATACAGCTAGAACAAACATTTTGTCAATCACGACCAGCGAGGGGAGAGACCCCGGGCGAATCCTGGCCGTTGGAGTGTGATCATCATCATCACAATCACGGGTCACGCCATCTGCTCCGCTGCGCGCTCATGGATGGCCCACCAAGGAAAGATGGTCTATTTAAACATGGATAGCGTTGCACACGAAGTGCATGGCCAGGACCCACCACCACCAGGAGGCCACACAGAATCAGAATCACGACTTTGATTCGATCCAAAGTTGTGTGCCGACCTTTTATTGTTATTATTTTCTTACGTTCATTTTTGGACTTTAGAGTCTTTGGACCAATTTAATTCTAATTTGCGTAAAGTATACCCAGATTTGCGCTCCATTTGACTTAATTTCAACTGTTTGAACTTTGAATTGAAAAAATATATTTTATGTCCAAACACAAAATAATAGCTAAAATAAATTGATAAATCAGCTTTTATCTTGAGACCAGCATTAAAATCTCTCTATATAGATTTAAAAAATCACTTTTTTTATATATAGTATTATATACAAAAGACTATCAAATTTTCTAGCCACAATTATTTTGTATAAAAATAAAAAATAATTATCTACATATAATTTAATTAAATCTCATTTCAAAAGAAGTAATTTTAATACGATATTAAGTTTTCAGTATTTAATTTAAATATCAGAATATTTGCGTAAATATTTTTTTGTGCTCTCTTACCGTTCTCTTTTTTATAGAATTTAATCTATTTAATGACAAGATTTTTAGTTAATAAATTTTTTATTTTATTTGATCAATCGAAACAATTAATATAATTTTAATTTGATATTCCAAGTTTATGAGATTTTTTCCCTGCCCACGTCTTTGTGGGTCTAGGGGTGTGCGTGTGCGTACAAAGAAAAACATAGCTAGAATAAGTCTAGTTTCAGTGTTGACCTTAAACTTTTAATAGAAGAAAAAAGCAACCGTAAGGACCTATAATTTCAAATCCAGACCACATTATTTTCCATTTAAAGTAATTAAATCCACGTGAAAATACTAAGTAGTTTCTGGAAATTGATGATGCTCTCAAATTTGGACTAAACTATATTTTCTAAGGATGGTTTTAAATTATGAATTATATTGGTATAACTTGTGAAAATTTAAATTTATCGGACACTTATGCTTTTTTTTTTTAATTGATGCGTCTAAAATACAATGGAGATGAAACCTTAAAAGAAATAATATCAAAAAGGAAGTCTTAGAGACCTTCTAAAGATAACAGTTCTTGAAATACCTTTTCAATATTTTTGCCTACGGATTAAAGCGACCTTGAAAAACTTAAACATTCTTCCATTTGTTAGTCTTACCTTTTATAAATATATGACTTATCTCTCTTATCGAGATATATAATAACTCTTACACAAATGAGATTAATTTAAACAAATGAGAGCTCATCTGAAAGACGCCTTGCGTCCTTAATTGTTTTTTATTTTACTAAAGAGGTTCAAGACAAACATTTTTTTATAACTATAAATTTATCATTATATTTCAACAACAACATTTATCATTCATCAAGTCATCATTTAATAATAAATGCTAACGATCTAATAGTGTTTTATAATTGTAATAAATGATAAGTTAGATTAATGAATTATTAAAATAGAAAATTTATATAAATTTATAACAAATCTAAAAATTCAATAACTCACACTTTATTATAAGTGGTTGAATGCTTGATGTGATTATATTTAATTCAGATTCCATTAGGTAAACGATTTTAATTTGTAATTCATATTCTTTATCCAATCAATTTATATAAAAATTAAAATTAATTGATTCTAAGTGTTATTTTACTTTTTTCAATCATATGTTTTCACTCTATAAACATTTCACATCATATATTGCTATTAAATAACAGGTTAACATATAAGCTAATATTAAAGCTTTAATAAATAAAACACCCTTTGTAAAATTATGGCAATGGCCAATGGTAACCAGGTAATCTATAGATTAAAAAACTTCAAACATCTATAGATAAAAATGGTATCTTCAACCTCTCACCAACAAAATTAACATATCCAAACCAATTCACATAAACATCAATTTAGCTACTAAGCAATAATTTCATATTTTTTAAAAGATGAATCTTTGATGGTAACTCATATCTTTTGATAAGTATCATTCCTTTCGGTCCAAAAAGATAGTCAAACATGAAATTGCAGCGGTAGAAAATGGACACCGACGATTGACACGACGAGGGGTGACTAGCACCTGCAAGGAGATTAAAGTAGCAGACTATCAATAGACTCAAAAAGAATATATCTTAACTCTTGATAAAGTAGATTTATATAGAAGAAGAAGATATCTTCTTGCATGCATGTTTGCATCAGGTGTTATAGAGTGATAGGATTGAATATTCAATGCTGACAGGGCTCCTTAACAGTGACATAATGCCAACGGAACCTTTATTAAATATGAATGAGATTTGTCATTTCTCATTAATGAGGATAAGATCTGAACCAGGCGTGAGAGTATTCAGTATATAATGATAATAATGATTATCATAAGTTGAAGTTAGGTCGAGATCAGATTGTGGGTCGAGCAATCTTTGAACCTTCTAAACTGAGCCAAACTTGATTTGGCTGATACGGTCCAATATAAAGTCATACATTAAATTTGTTTCTACTTTTTAACATATACGTTTTTAATAAATTTTTATATCCCAAAAAAATATATGTAAAAGATGAATGCTAATCACACGTTATTAAATACTTTTATTTTTATGTTGTCACTTCACCCTTTAAGTGACATTTTCTGGTCTAAAAAATTAATTTCACTTGACAGTGAGGTGACAACGTAAGAAAATAGTATTAACATTTCTCACGTGCAAAATGTCCAAACATATGAGTGACATAAATCCATAACAAAAATATAAGTAAAATGGGGGCCCCCAAGGGCCTGCAAGATTCCTAAGAGATTGGCAACAATTGGGCTAGATAAAAGGGCCTCAAGTGTTCGGCGGAATGGGCTTGCATTAGGTTAAGTTATTGACCTAGCACGTAGGAGGATTTTAGGAAACCAAAATTGGGCTTAAATTGGGCCCAAAATTAAGTTATACTTGGGTCTTACATTGGCCCAAAATCTAGCGGCCCACTGGGTTAACTAGGGCCTAATGTGCATTACAAGTTAATGAGGAGAAAAATGTTAAAAAAAACAAAAAATGGTTTTTAGGGCATTGCAACTTGGAGTGCAGTGATGGATAACCACGGAAGGTTTACTAAGAGAGATGTGACTGAAATATTTATATACAAAATCAATGTAATTTAATTTTAATATTGTTATTGTGTTGCCTAAGTATTAAAAAGTTGGACACTCATTAATTACCCAAAATCCACGTTTGAATATGATGAAAAAGGCTGAAATCAAACCATTATAATTTTATTTTTGTTACATCTAGTAAAATAAATGGATAAACCAGATTAATAAAAATAAACGAAAAAATCAAATAAGACAATGCCATGTGGCAGCCCAAAAAGCCACCTCGAGTCCCAGCCGAGTGGGCACCCAGGGGTGGTCGTCAACTGCACCCCTAAGTAAAGGTCACTCAAGGGTGATGCAACTAGGCGTGTTAGTGTTGGTATCTTAATACTGGATTTAGATAACATATAGTTGTTGTATTATGTGACTAATGATATATATATATATATATTATAAATATAATAAAATATGTTTTCATATGTTAAGATCATATATTCATTTATACATCTCCAATCAATTATATGAATGAACTCTTAGATTTTTTTGATATTAGTCTTATTATAAAGTATTAAGAATGTGTGATAAAAACTTTTAGATTAAGAATTTATTAAAAATATTCTCAATTCTTTGATTTCTTAAAAGATAGTTATGATTAATCAATTACGTATTAACACATGGGTTATTATATTTGATTACTATGAGATACTAATGATAAATGATAGTGAGTCACATGCCATAATCCATGAGATGTATATGGTAAACATGTGGATGGATGTTAGTGAAACATCTACTAAATGTGATGCAAATGATGGATCGCATAGCTGAAAGTATTTATGACATGTTATTGGTTTCGATTGTCTTACTAATTCTTAGATCGAATGCAACACAATTGTTTTGTTATGTTGGCGCCTGAGATTTGCCTTTGCTAAGAGTCACTTGATTATCGAGTGGAAGATATACTGTGTGGTTTTTATGTAGTAGTGTATGGAGACAGGTGATTGTTAATGGGATCCGTCGACCTTTGGCGCGAGGTGAATATCACATGCGATCAATGGTGGTTGTGATTGTACAAATCTCTAGCCAAGGCACACATGATTGGAAATGTGTTTTCGATGTCGGAAGAAGTTTCAATGTGTCATCTTGATCGCACTATACTAAATCTTGGCATAACTATCGAGTTAGTGACTTTGATCAATCAATGACTCTCACTTGATCGAGATATTAGTTGATTGAACGATTATAGTACACGGGAATCAAATGGCAAAATAAGTTATATTTGAAATAAGATTTCATTGCTAATAGGATCGCCCTGATATAATGCTAGTTGTTACTCAGGGTACATCAAGGAGATGAAGAGATCATTGTAGACTGAAGTGTTTGGTCGGCTTCCAAAAGTTTAATGTGTCCTGATTGTTATTTAGTGGTGAACTTGGAAGGTCACAAACATATCTGAGAGTAGTAATTGATTTATGATATAAACTGTAATTAATTAATGATCATCATTAAGAGTTAATGGCGACCTCGTTAAGAGTTAACAGGGACCTCAGTTTCATTATGAGATAGTGAAAGGGTTGTTAAGAATTAATGATGCCTGCATGCAATTTGTAGAAACTTTGACAAAATGATCAAGACTGGTTGATCTGCCTTGGAGGCGATTAACCAAACCAGAGCTAAATCGGTCGATAGGTTGAAAACTAATTGACCAGCCCATGTCGAACGATCGACTGTTCTTTCAGAGCAGTCGGTCGTTTCTGGTCGCGAAGATCGCAATTCAACATGATTTTTTTGTCATTTCTATAACCGATTCCGTGGGACGCATGAAGGAGAAGGACGACATGCCTGGGGCATGCCTCTCTCCTTCCATCTTTGTCTCATCTCTCTCCCCTAGCCGTTTGTCTGGATTTGAGCATTCTAAGGTTTTGGGTGCTCATATATATTGGAAAGAAAATGAGAATGCCTAAGCTTTTTGGCCCTTACAATAGTTGCTTGGTTATTTCTCAGCCAGAGCGTTCCTCTCCTTATTCCAGATCATTTGAATCCATTATTTCCTTTACTCCTTGTCCGTGATTGCTATAGTAGCAATTCAATCCCAAACATAACAATGAGATTGTTATTGGATTTGAAATCAAATTTCTTTGAACTCGTTTTAGCTTTAATCACCTACAAGAGGCTTAGCTAGCACATAGGCCTTCTTGTAGGTTTCATCTACATTTAGAGCGTAGACTAACTAGGTCCCTCGTATTTTCGAGGGATGGATTGGTCGTTTGGATATTTGATTAGAAAAGTTGGACTGTTTGGAGTTACTGCCCGAAATAGTAGGTGATTGCTCGGTGGAGTCGTTTAGAAACTGTTGGTGAACAAGAGTTGCTGCCATTGAAGGACGTCCAGACTCTACATCGGAATTGAAATCTATTATTTTTCATCATCAAAACTAAGTATACAAAAGTTATAACAAAAATTGGGGGGGGAGATTTGTTGAAATTGATTTTAAGTTTTGTCATCCTCAAAAAGGGGGAGAATGTTGTTTTACTTTTGTATACTTAGTTTTGATGATGAAAAATAATATTTTATTAAATCTCTAAGTCATGAATCGAGGTGGTGGTTTTCAACAAAAATCAATTTCAAGTGCTTTGTTAAAATGAAAACAAAAAAGATTTATGATTTTCTATATTAGTTGGAGATTTGCAAAGTCAAGTATTTAGTCTTAAAAGAATTTCCTAAAATGATTTTCAAATTAGTTTTGAAATCGTTGGTCAACATAGAGCTAAAATTGTTCTAAGGCAAAAGACCAACTTAAACGTAAATGTATTTAATGAAAATCCAATTTTAAGTATGAAAAATCATTTATGTTAATCTCATACTTCAGAATAAGCTTTTGAAGCGTGCATGAAAGGTTTTGGCTTGAAACTTAAACGTATGAAAAATCTTTTAGTTCATGCATTATGTCTTAAAACTCATTTTGATAATGTTTCAATATTTTTCTAAGTCTGGAAGACTAGCACATTATAAGGAAACATATATGAAAATGTTTCATTTTTAGAAAACTAACTCCCGGTAATTCAATAGTTAACATTCATTAGTGATAAAATGATTTTTAATGAATTTTTCAAGAAATAGAAAGTGTATATCTTGGAAGAGGTAAAATCGCAAAATCCTAAATTCCTACTAAAACCTAAATTCTACTTTTTTATTCTTATGGATTTTGATTTTTTAGATATTTTTATTGAATCCAAATGGGGGGTACTTTCTTATTTACATTTATGTATTAAAGCAAATGGAAGGTAAAATATAAATTAAACAAAATAAGGACATTTATTTAAACTAAATAAATGTAAATATGTTGTAATGTTTTTAAGCTTCATTCTGTTGAAAATCTTCCTCATCTGTCGACTGTGTGCTTCAATCTGTCGACTATGCATAAGAATAGTTGACTATGCTTGTTCAGTCTGTCGACTATATCTTGTATCTGTCGACTATTTTTGGATCTGTCGACTATTTTTGTTTATGAGTTTCAAAATTTTCTTCACATTTTTGCATCTGTCGACTATGAGTATGTGTTTGTCGACATTTTTGTTATAAGATAACCGACTATGCCTTCTTGTATGTCGACTATGTCTTGTTTTACTTGTAAAAATAATCGATTGTGCATTTCTTCTGTTGACTGTATCTTTTGCAGAAACTTGTAACAGCTAGTTTTTCAATCTCCAACGACTAGTTTCTCTTTCTCCAACGGCTCAATAACGATTAGTTTTAGGCAAGGCTCTTAGGATGCTTATATATACATATGAAGGAGATCAAAAGAAGGCTAATGGACGAGAATGAAATAATTTTAGCTTACTGTTACTCTCGTTTGTATTTACAATGATTGGGTTTCAATTTTTTCTCTCTTAAAGGCTTTGATTTTAACTTGTATTAATTCATTCAAGCCTTGTTTTCATTGTGAGATAACTTGTAACTAAGAGTGTCAACTCTTAGCATCTCATTTATATTTGTATCACTCTTATTTTCCTACCTTTGTGCTAGAAGACTTGCTCGTTGAAACAAGGGGCTGTAATTCCTAGCTAGGTGCTAGAGGGCTTGCTTGTATAAGCAAGATGTTGTAATTCCTAGTTTTGAACTAGAAGACCTACTTGGTTTAAGTAGGGAGTTTTAGTAGATTATTTGTAAAATCCTTAGTGAGGAGCTAAGGTAGTGAATTAAGTTTGTGTTAAGCCGAACCACTATAAATCCTTGTGTTTCATGTGCTTGTGCTCTTTGATCTATTTATCTTTCCAAGCATTTCATTATTCCTCACTTGGTTCACATATTTATCTTTGTAAACTTACATTTGTCATTTTTATATACTTCACGTTTTATTTCATAAAAACCTCAATTTGTGTTAAAAAGCTTTTCAAATTCAATTAAGTTTTTAAAAACACTAATTCACCCCCCTCTTGGTGTGTGCCATAGCACATCTTGGTTTAACAGAATCATCCGTGAGGTATATTTCTAAACGCCTTATGGAATGGTTTCGATTTAGATTACATATGATTGTCAATACCGAGTTTTGCAAGGTGATTCTACATTATTTTAGCTACATATTGTATATGTTTTTGAAAATGTTTTAAGAATAAGTAAAAATTTGTATATTGATACACCAAGCGTTGACGTTCCCTTTCAAGCAGGGGCCCCTCACGAGCAAGGCCATGCGACACCCTCAAGTGAGTGTCACTTAGTGAGGGTGCCATGAGCGCACATGCGCACTTGTGCACATACTAGTGCCCCAACACCCCTAAGTAACCTTTACTCAGGGGTGCCATGGGTGTGTTCGTGCCCACTCCTTCGCCCACATGTTTGTGCTCTACGCATATTCACCCCTACAAGACTCGATCAAAACTATCTTCGAACTACTCGTCAAGAAGATTGGACCGCCTGACACCTGATAGCCTATTCCATCACTACAAATAAGGGGGATCCTCCTCTTATTCGGTACGCAATCTCTCATACTCACATTTCCTTATTGAATTTGAGTATTTTGCATTTTCAAGAGGTTGATTTAAGCATTATATAGCCTGCGCGAGTATTTTCAGTAACTCTTATAACCAATTTTATTTTCATACAAGTCATCTATTAGTTAGATGAGTCATCCATCGCTATCAGTCCACACCGAGAGAGTCATCAATCACTATCACTCATTCCATTTCGGGAGAGTCATTCATCACTCAATAGAATTATCCATTGTTGGGATAAGTCACACATGAATAATTCTAAGACAGTTTTCTCTATCTATATTGATTGTTGTAGTTAAGTAACGACAATTTTAATAGTTATTTTGTTTTACAAGTATTAAAAGTTAAATAGTGACATTTAGGTTTGGAAAATATACATTAAAATATGATAAAAGTAGGTGAAATGTCTATTTTATTTTTGATTGAGCTTCGCTTAAACTTTATATTTGAGTTTATTTGAGTGATCCTTTTAAGTAAAATTATAACTGCTTGAACATTATTCAATTTTTATTTTCAAGATGTTGGAACCAAAATATATCTATCAAACAACAGCTTCATATTTTATTTTTTTAAATAAAAATAAAAAATAAAATTGCAAACAAAAATTAAAAGTCCCATCAAATAACTTAAAATATTATTAATGAAATCTTAGTTCAGCGATAGGATAGAGATTTTTAAGTTTTTTTCTTGAAGTCTTTTTGACTAATTATAAGAATAAAAAAACTAAAGGTTTAAATGATAATTGGAGATTTGGATATTATTATTAATATATGGGATTTTTTTTTTTTTTTGGTGGAAGAGTGCGTTAAAAAAGGCGTGTAATTTGCAAACCAGCCGAATCCGGACCCAAACGCCGACCCGGCCCGTGTCGTGGACTAATAAAAATGCCAAACCAGCCGCAAAAAACCAGAGAGAAGAAATCGAAACAGCGAATAATGCTGCCTTTAACCCTTCCCCCATAGCCCCTGCTGCTCCGATCACCCGAAAACCCTAAAAAATAAGCAAAGCTTCAATTCCTCTCTCTTCTCATCCATGAAATCCCCTCAAATCACGATTCCAACAATCCCTCTCTGAACCGACCTAAAACCCCACGTCCAAAGGCCCTAGGGTTTGTTCTTCCATAGAACCATGTCTCTCCCCCCTATGGAGTGCATATACGTTACCGAAGACTGTATAAGGGAATGGAAGAGCGGAGACCCTTGCTTCAAAGTCCCGAAGCCGGTTCCAGGGCTTCGTTTTCTCTATGAGCTTTGCTGGACCATAGTACGTGTGGACTGCTTGCAACTGGCGCTGGCTTTGGTTTTCGTTTTAATGTGTTATTGGATTGAATTATGCGTGATTTTATTGTTGGACTGCTGTGTGCGTCCTATTTTATTTGGGCTTAGTTCAGTTTGCCGCTTCATGGGTTTAGGTTCGCGGAGAGTTGCCGTTTCAGAAGTGTAAAGCGGCACTAGAGTCGGTTGAGTTTTCGGATAAAGTCTCTGATGAAGAAGTGGGTTCAAATTTTGCGGATATCGTGACCCAGTTGGCTCTGGATGTGAGTTCTGTATTTATTAGCCGATAGGTGTTTTAGTTTCTATTTCGCTGCTACTTCTTTTGTTTTATAATATGGTTTTGCCGTGCAACTAAGTTTCCGTGACTCATTTTGTGGAACTAAAAATCTTCGTATCAGTGCCTTTGGATGAGGGCGTCACCGTGTTGCCTTTTAGTCTGACTTCGGGGAGGTCATGCGATCTTGAGGAGTTTTTTTGTGTGAAAAGCATTACACCATGTTTTGTTTATTGTGCCTAATTGATGGGGATGGTGCAAATGAAACTTAATTGGGGAAATTACAGAAAGATGAGGAGGCTTTTTGTGCCACTGCATTTTGATTTTTGTCAATCAAATTTAGCTATTTGATTAGTTGTTTTTGGTAGTTTTGGCCTCCGTGTAGGCTTTGTTTGTATGGTTTGGTCCCTTTGGCCTTTTGCTAATATCTTTGTCTATCACAGAAAGAAAGGAAGATGCATACAGATAGCATATGCTATATACGTAGAAGGATGTTTTATGATGCTTTCTACTGATGTTTTTGTTGACTAGCTAACTACTATTCAGTGCTAGACCTCATGGTTCTGCCAGAACTTTGACTTACTCATACCTGTTGATGTTTTTTTGCAGCTTACAATGCCTGGAGAGTATCGTGCACGACTCATGAAATTGGTTAGTGTGCAGGCAGAAAAAAAAAAAAAAAAACTCTTTTTGTTTCACTTATAATATTTATTGATTGCCTAGCCTAATTATTGCATTTGTAAGGGATATGATTTTTTACTCTCTGCATCTGATGTATAACTTTATCTCGAGTATATCAGAAGTTTTTATTGCGAAATTCTAATGCTGGAATATTTAATTATACAAATTTCTAATGCTGGAATATTTAATTTTATGATAGACATGCTAGTCAAGAGCAGAGATTGAAACTAAATTTACCAAACTTTTTAGTATTTGGCTGATATGTTAATTTTCTTTGACTTCAAATTTACATAACTTTTGGGCTTTCAGATTTTAGTGGTGGCCTATTGTGTGCTTAAGATGCTCTTAGTTTTCAAGCAACTGAATGCTTGCAGTTTTATGTGTTAGATTCTGGCAGAAAATTATGGAATTTTTGTGTGGAATAGTCCTTTATCTCTATCAATGTGGCACACCTTGTTGCTATAGGTTCCAAGAATGCAGTGCTCTAAGACTTGGTCTTCTCCTATTCTATATGTTTTCTACTGCTCGTAGTTTACGTTCTAGCTACCCCCACTAGTAATTAAAATGGATACATATACATATGTATATATATATATATATATGGATATCAATACAGACTCAGATTGCATATTTAAAAAAAAGTTAAATGTACAAAAATAAAGAAATAAGTAACAACAACACAGAGCAAGAGGTTGAGAAATCCATTCTACAGAAATCTCTAAAATGGTCGAACACCAATGTGAATACACAGGAGCTGTTACCTCACTAACTTGAGCTCCTGAAAATTCATCATGAGTAATTCTCTCTTGAAATCTCATTGCCACTGAAGTTATATGCTAAATATTATTTAGACTCAGGATGTTTCTATCTGGTGCTTGTTCTACTGTTTTGTGTCCAGTTCATTAAAAAGTTATTTAAATTGAGGCGTAATTATTTCTTCTTATGCTTTTCTTAGGCAAAATGGCTGGTGGAATCTGCATTAGTTCCATTGAGGCTCTTTCAGGAGCGCTGTGAGGTAAATGTTTATTTATATCTGCATTCCTACTTTATGCTGTCAGTAGGAGGGGGAAAAACTAAAAAGAAATTTACGGCTTACAGCTATGAATTGTGTGTTGCAGGAAGAGTTTTTATGGGACTCTGAAATGATCAAGATAAAGGCTGCTGATTTGAAGTCTAAAGAGGTATCGAGTTCATAGTCCTCTACCTTCTCTTTTTTTTTTTTATCTTCTACGGCAAACTATGGTACTACAACGTTAGTATCCTGAATTCAACATTTTCATGATTTTGTTGTTGTTACTATCTGAAATGGGTTTTCATTTCCAAGCTTGTTTAGTAAACGAGTCTGCTAAAGTGGTTCCAACTTGGATGATATTTATCTTTACATCTTACAAATGTATGAAGATTGAGTCCTATTTCAAATTTGAAATTTCCCCTCTATTCGTGAATGCAAAATTTGTGAATGTCTTAAAAAGCCTAGTAAAGGTTTGATAACATGTTTGGGAGTATAAAGGAGTAAGAAAAAGAAAAGAGAATATGAAGGGCTAAGGTAGTAAAATGCACCTCTGCTTAGTTGGATGGAGCTCTTGCATTCTGGGGCCTAGTTGATATCATTTGTTTTGTTTGTTTGTTTGTTTTTAATTTCTGTACTCCCCCCCCCCCTCACACACTTGTGCATGCACACGCATATATTTGCAGCGAAGAGGCCTTGCGTAGTCAGTTTATCCTTTACTATTGAAATCCATACCCCCAATTTTCATTCATGTGCCAAGAGTCCAAAACCATAATTGTTCCTTCTGCACATCTAACCTATAGACACACATGCCCCATGTATGTTAAAGTGTATGCCTGGTGGTATGAACTTTATAAAAGTAATAGCACTTTGTAGAGGACAAGCCTAGGTAGTAATGTCAAGGTTACTCCTTTGTGACTGGAAGGTGACACTGTCACAGGTTTGAGTTGCAGAAACCGCCTCTTGGCAAAGCAAGGGCATGGCTGTGTACAAAAACAACCCTCCCTTGACCCTCATAAAGTGGGAGCCTTGCGTACTGGGCATGCCCTTAATAGCAGTTTGTAAAAGGTTTCTGTCATGTACCTAGGGTTTAACCTAGGGTTTGGATTGGAAATTGGAAGAATCCGAGGGAATTAGGACCAAGAACAGAAGGATTGGAGAGAGAATTAGATAGAAATGGGGAAGATAATAGACAGTGTTGGAATAAAAAAGGGAAATAGAAGGTGTTGGAAATATCACAATCAAGGGATAAGTCAAGCAGACAACTGTTACAGCTGTAAATGGCAGATGGCAGATTTGGCAGATTCTATGGATGCAATTAGGATGACTTTTGTGTATATGAGTTGTAATTAGGATGACTTTTGTATTCTTTCCTTTTGTTTTAAGATTCCTAAGCTGTAATTTATGAGATTAAAAATAGAGAATAAACCAAAGGGACAAGAAGTCTTTGCTTGCTACTATTCTTACATGGTATCAAAGCCATCTTTGTAGGAAATTTTTTTCCAGCCTTCATTGCTTCTCTCGTTTCCAGCCTTCTTTGTCTCTATGTTGAAGAAAGTGATAACAGATAGCATACATTTCTGTTTTCTGTTTAGCTATTGTATCAGTTTAAGTTGTTTGTTCTGTTAGCTTATTTTAGCTTAATTTGCTGTTAAGGCTTAGAGACTTGTCTATCAGCTGAGTATATATATATATCAGCTGGTTTATGTTGGTTATTTTCATTAATACAAGACCGAGGCATTATTCTTCTTTCTTTTCTCTCGTTTTTGTTATCATTTCTTACATGGTATCAGAGCCACTGGTTATGGCTTCTGATCCGAATTGCAACGCCTCCTCTCTTCCTCGGTCTTCTGCATCTTTTGTTTCAAATTCGCAACTCGATTTTTCTTCAGTTGCCAAAGCTCTTAATTACAGTCCGATCAAGCTAGGAACAAGCAACTACTTGTTCTGGAAGGCACAAGTTCTTGCTACGGTTATGGCGTATGATTTGTCGGAATTTCTCAACAAACGTCCTTCTCCTCCTAAATATCTTCCTACTTCAGATTCAAACTTAAACTCTGAGTTGAATCCAATTGGAGAAGGTTCAGATGCATCGGTTCTCAATCCCGACTATATGAACTGGATCAGATCAGATCAGCTGCTTCTTGGATGGCTGTTCTTGACAATTGATCAGGAAGTGCTTGCGCAGGTAATCCATTGTGAGTTTTCATCGGAGGTATGGCTGTCTCTTGAGAATTTATATTCTCAACAAACTGTTGCAAAATCTTTTCAGTTGAAACAACAACTGCGATCGGTAAAGAAAGACTCTCTGTCGATTAATGACTACATTCTAAAAATTAAAACAATTGGACATGCCTTGGCTGCCATTGACGAACCTCTAGGTGATAAAGATTTACTATTCTCCATATTAAATGGATTGGATCATGACTATGAAGTTGTTGTCAGTCTAATCACCTATCAGATGGATGAAATTAACATTGAGAAAGTTCAATATCTTCTGCTTATGCATGAGCAACGTTTAACTGCTAAAAATCAGTCCATTTTGTTTGCTGTTAACTCTGATATGAGTAGCTCAATGAATGTTAATATTGCAACCTACGGATCGAAGTCTGGTGATAGATTTTCTAATAATAGAGGTAGTTTTACTCCTCGAGGAAGTGGTTATGTGAATAGAGGAGGTCGTGGCCGTGGTGGCAGGTCCGGTGGTAGACGCATATACTGTCAACTCTGTGGCAAACCTGGCCATTTAGTTGATAAGTGTTATCATCGTTTTGATAGAAATTTTCAGCGAGTCTCTCTTTAGAATCAAAATGTTTCCAGGTTTAACAATCAGTTTCAACAATCTAATCAGTTTCAGAATGATTATCAAGCTTTCCTAACTGGTCCTAATGAGTTCAGTGAGGCTTACATGACTGAGGTAGGTTCTATGTCACCATATGGACAAAATTTTGAAACTCAATTCGTGCCTTCTTCCTCTCGTGGAGAAGCTCCATGGTTTGTTGATTCTGGAGCAACTAACCATATCACTACCAGCCTCAACAACCTATCAGTTTATTCTCCATATCAGGGCAATGACAAAGTAGCCGTTGGTGATGGTAAGAAATTGTCTATATCTAATATTGGTCATAGCAATCTTTACACTCATACTAAACCTGTTTCAGTCATTGGTTTGCCTAATGTTCTTCATGTTCCACATATGAACAAAAGTCTTCTTAGTGTCTCTCAGTTAACCAAAGACAATAATGTTGTTGCTGAGTTTAACTCTACTTCTTGTGTGATTAAGGACAAGGATTCAGGACTAGTGCTACTCCGAGGACTACTTAAGGATGGTTTGTATTAGTTGACCTCAGCTTTTGATCTAGCTGAGTCCACTCATGCTGTTTCATCGCAGTCTTCCAAGTCTTCAAGTGTTGCTGTTATGCATCCTTCTGTTTCTCCTAAATGTAATCGACAGAGTCAACTTGTTCCTGATCTGTTGTCCAACAATGTTAATGTTGTTTCTATTAATTCAAAGAATGTTGTTTAGTAGTGGCATGCCAAGTTGGGACACCCTGCTTTTCATGTACTGAAACATGTTTTAAATAAGATTCGGGTTTCTTGCTCAAACTCAAATTTAGCATTTTGTGATTCTTGTAAACTTGGTAAGCTACATCAGTTACCATTTTCTTCTTGTCCAATAATAGCAACACATCCCTTAGAATTAGTGTATGCTGATGTATGGGGTCCGGCACCTATTCTCTCTACTCAAGGATTTAGATACTATTTGATCCTAGTTGATGCATATTCACGTTATTCTTGGTTGTATCCCCTCAAGTTGAAATCTGATGTTCTTTCCACATTTAGTGCCTTTCACAAATTAGCTGAGATGCAATATAACTTCAAACTTAAAAATCTTCAAACTGACAATGGTGGGGAATTTAAAGTTTTGTTGCCTTATCTTCAGTCATGTGGTATACAACCTTGGTTTATATGTCCCTATACACACCAACGAAATGGTGTTACTGAAAGAAAACATAGACATATTGCTGAAATGGGACTTACTCTTCTCTCTCGTGCTCATATGCCTCTTAAATTCTAGGCAGAAGCCTTTCAAGTGGTTGTTTATACTATTAATCTTCTGCACTTAGTTCCTTTGAAGCTAAAATCTCCATTTGAATTACTCTTTCACAAAGAACCCAACTACATGCATCTCCAACCTTTTGGTTGTTCCTGTTTTCCCTACTTAAGGCCTTACAATCGACGTAAGTTTGACTTGCACTCAGCTAAGTGTGTCTTCATTGGATATAGTTCAATTCATGCCGGATATAAGTGTTTGCATCCTTTTGGGTAGGATTTATATATCTCGACATGTTCAGTTTAATCCTACTGATTTTCCTTATCCAAACTTGTTTGTACCATCCATGAATAAGCCTATTCAACCTTCTTCTTTGTGTCCCTCTACTGCTATATTTCATTCTCTTCCTTATTTTTGTTCTGTGAGTTCTCGGGTAGCACAGTCTTCAATGCCTGCTTCTCCTGTCACTCAAACAGCTTTTCCATCTTCACCATTGGAAAACTCTGGTTCCCCTTCTTTGTTACATGTTTCTTCAGATACACAACAAGGTACCTCCACTTACCCGCTTCCTTCTCGTCCTAAATCTGTACCTCTACCTTCTGTTCATCCTATGATTACTCGTTCTAAGTCTAAGCAACTTTGTTCCTCTCCTCATGCCCTCCTAAGTGCTCTAGAACCTAACTCAGTTGATGAAGCTCTCTCTGATCCTTGTTGGACTCAGGCAATGGAGGAAGAGTTTTCTGCTCTTCAACGCAATAATACCTGGGAATTGGCACCAGCATCTTGAATTTGATTGGCTGTAAATGGGTGTTTCGGACAAAATACAAAGCTGATGGATTCATTCTAAAACACAAGGCTCGTTTGGTTGCAAAAGGTTTCCTCCAAACTCTTGGAATTGATTATTTGGAGACATTCAGTCCAGTTGTTAAAGCTCCTACAATTAGAATTTTGTTCTCATTGGCAGTCCATTTTGGCTGGGATATTCAGCAAGTAGATATAAATAATGCCTTTTTGAATGGAGAACTAATAGAGGATGTTTATATGATTCAACCAGCTAGCTTTGTTGACTCTAATTTTCCTTCTCATGTTTGTAAACTGAAGAAATCTTTGTATGGATTGAAACAAGCACCTAGAGCTTGGTATCTTAGGTTGAAATCTGCGTTGCAAGGTTGGGGGTTTTCTAGAATAGTATCAGATGCATCACTTTTCATTAAACGGACTGACACAATAGTTTTATTTCTTTTGATGTATGTTGATGACATATTAATCACCGGATCCAATCCTGTTATCTTACAGAAATGTATTCAGGATCTAGATGATCATTTTGCTCTCAAAACTTTGGGTTCTGTCAATTATTTCCTAGATTTTGAAGCTTATAGAATTGCTGATGGTTTGTATCTTTCACAATCAAAGTATGTTTTAGATCTCTTGAAGAAAGCTTCTATGCAAGATTGTAAGCCATGTGATACACCTCTGATATTTGGTTTTGTCTTTACTGACAAGGGAGAGCCATTTTCAGATCCTACCCTTTACCGGACTATAATTGGATCTCTTCAATATTTGACAAATACTAGACCTGATATTTCCTTTGTGGTAAACAAGCTTAGTTAGTTCCTCTCGTCTCCTAAAATGCAGCACTGGTTAGCTTGCAAACTGCTTCTTTGATATCTTAAGAGTACAATTGGTTTGGGGCTAGTTTTCCGACCTATGCTACATGATCTTTCTTTGACTGTGTTTACTGATGCTGATCATGCTGGATGTTAGCTTACACGAAGGTCGACAAGTGGTGTTTGTGTGTTTCTTGGTTCTAATATGATAGCTTGGAGTTCTAGAAAGCAATCAGTTGTGGCTCGTTCAGTTGGGGAAGTTGAATATCGAGCATTGGCTCAAGGAGTTACTGAAATTCTGTGGTTAAAATCTTTGTTCTCTGAGCTAGGGTATTCTATATCTCACTCCTATTTTGTGGTGTGATAATATGGCTGCTAAGAGCATAGCAGAGAATCCGGTGTTCCATTCCCGCACTAAGCATATAGAAATAGATGTGCATTTTGTGCGGGAGAAGGTTGAAAAAGGTGTGGTTGAGATTAGATATGTGCCCACTTTATATCAGGTTGCTGATATCTTTACTAAGAGTTTGCCTCATGATCGATTGCAGTTTTTGTGTAACAAAATTGGTTTGCAGTTTTCTCCTATAAAGTCACAGCTGATTGGCAATACTGTTGCTGTAAAGAAACAAAGGAATTTTATGTCTGAAGGGAGGTCTAAACTGACGGGAAATGTTGAAGAAAGTGATAATAGATAGCATACATTTCTGTTTTCTGTTTAGCTATTGTATCAGTTTAAGTTGTTTGTTCTGTTAGCTTATTTTAGCTTAATTTGCTGTTAAGGCTTAGAGCCTTCTCTATCAGCTGAGTATATATATATCAGCTGGTTTATGTTGGTTATTTTCATTAATACAAGACCGAGGCATTATTTTTCTTTCTTTTCTCTCGTTTCTGTTATCATTTCTTACACTCTGGCCTTCATTGCCACCTTGCTGTTCTGCCTTCATTGCAGCCTTCCCTAATCATTCTACATATATATTTTTTTTCATCACAATATGGCTAACTACTTCTCAAGATTCTGTCTCAACTACTATGGGGGAGATATTGGCTGTACCTATGGCTACTACTGCAGTAGGAATTGGAAGCGATTTCTAGAATGTAAATCCTCTATACCGGCTCGATGGAACCAACTACCTGCAGTGGAGTTAGGTAGTTTGGACTTTTCTCAAAGGAAGAGAAAAGATAGGCCATTTTACAGATCCCAGTCCAAAAGAAACAGATCAAGGAAGGCATGGGATGAAGAAGATGGCAGCGATTATGTTCTGGTTATGGAACTCCATGAAACCAGATATTAGTAAAAACTTAATGTTCCTTACCACTGCAAAAGAAATTGTCAGTACCACTGGGATTGACAAGGCTGAGGGCGGAATTCAAGAGAATTCTGGTGACTCAGAGAGAGCAAGAGAGTGAAGGGAGAGAGAACGGATAACGGAAAGGAGAGAGAAAGTTTAGAATATTCTCATTAATCATGGGGAGCATGGCTCCAGTACACTCAGCTTTATATGCTGTTAGGGACTCTTCTAGAAGGCAGCTGTGACTCAACATGCCTTAACTACCCTGTTGAGGCTCATCTAAGGCGTACAAAATAGGAGGGACCTTTCTACCCCTATATCTTGCTAGCTATGTGACAAATTCCCCCCTCCTTAAAATATTTCTTGTCCTCAAGAAATTACAAGAGTCCGGCTGTACGAGGGAACTGCTTGAGCAGCTCCGGAAGGTACTCCCAAGTTGTGTCATCCGGAGGCCGATTGCTCCATTGTACCATGGCGTCCCCTCATAGCTGCGTGACACCTCTTTGATCCAATCGGGAACAAATACAGAAACTGCTCGACATTCCCCATTCTCTTCCCTTCTTGACAGTACATCAACCACTGTATTTTCTTTACCCTTGCGGTTCTGGATGCTGTAGTCCAATCCTAGCAGCTTGGTTACCCCTTTTCTTTGTAGCTGCGTGTGCAACCTTTGTTCTCCTAAGAACTTGAGGCTTTCATGGTTGGTCACAAAGGAGTTTCCCTCCAAATAACACCTCCATTTGTCCACTGCCATGAGCACTGCTATTAATTCCTTATCATAGATACTTAGCCCCAAGTGTTTGGGAGCTAAAGCCTGGCTAAGGAAAGCTATTGGCCTACCATCCTGTGCCAACACTGCTCCCACTCCCATGTCACATGCATCTGTTTCTAATATGAAAGGCTTGGAAAAGTTTGGTAGAACCAGAATTGGAGCTTGAGTCATAGCCTTCTTTAACGAACCGAAGGCGGCTGCTGTCTTCTCCCCCCATTCAAAACCATTCTTCTTAAGTAATTCAATCAATGGCTTGCTGATTATCCCATACCCCTTAATGAACTTCCTGTAATAGCCAATTAGCCCAAGAAAACCCCTTAGTTCTTTTACAGTCTTAGGGGTAGGCCACTCCACCATGGTAGTAATTTTTTTTGGATCAGTAAGCACGCCCTCTCCGGTGATTATGTGCCCAAGGTATTCCACCTTTCCCTCTGCGAAGATACATTTAGACTTTTTGACATACAATTGGTTAGATTTGAGGACTTGGAAGGTGGTTTTGAGGTGGGCTAGATGTTTTTCCATGGTTGGGCTGTACACTAAGATATCATCAAAGAAAACGAGGATAAACTTTCTGAGATAAGGGCAAAAAATGTGATTCATAAGGGCCTGAAATGTTGCGGGGGCATTGGTTAGACCAAATGGCATTACTAGGAACTCATAGAGCCTTTGGTGGGTGCGAAAGACGGTTTTGGGTATATCTGAGGCATTCATTTGGATCTAGTGATAACCAGATTTGAGGTCTAGCTTATAAAAGATTGTAGCCCCTGATAATTCATCAAGAAGGTCGTCTATGATAGGAATGGGGAACTTGTTTTTGATGGTGTAGGCGTTTAGCCGCTTATAGTCAACACAAAACCTCCAACTACCATTTTTTTTTTTTAACCAAAAGAACAGGGGAGGCAAACGGGCTTTGGCTCGGCCGAATGACTCTTTTTGACAACATTTCTTTCACTAGGCGTTCAATCTCAGCCTTTTGAAACGGAGAATACCGGTAAGAGCAGACATTAATGGGTTCGGTGTTTGGTTTAAGGTGAATGGTATGTTCTAAAAAACGGTCAGGGGGTAAGGAATTGGGTTCCAAGAATAGTTCCTCAAATTCTGCCAATAGAGAATGTAAAGAGTCAGTAAATTGTACCTCCCTTGGGGCATTGGTTGAGGCCTGTAACTTGAACCACTGGCTGCCCATTGTCTCGTCTATTGTCCTTCCCTCCCACACCTCAACGGCATAGATCGAATGAAGCTGTGCAATGGTCCCTTCGTCCTGCTCAATGAGCTTCTGCAGGTGGCTGCTTGAGATTGCTTTGCACTCTCCTCCATCCCCACTCCCTGTTAATGTTACCCTTCTTCCTCCTTTGTCAAAAGTCAACTCTAATGTGTTGAAATCAAATATGAGGGGGTTGACTGTCTTCATCCAATCCACTCCCAAGACTACTTGACATCCGTCTAGTTGTAAGATCCTTAATTCGGCAGAAAACTCGTGCCCTTGCATCCTCCATGTAAAACCTTGGCACTTGTAATGGCTGATCATCTTGTGACCGTTAGCAATCGTGACATATAGAGGAATTGTGGGTTGGAGAACACATAGTAGTTCCTTGGCTCTGCTCTCGTCCAAGAAACTATGCGAGCTCCCATTATCTATTAATATCAAAAGTTTCCTCTTCCCAACATTACCTTTAATTTTGATCATTTTCTTTGAAGGGTGGCCCTCCAAGGCGTGAAGCGAAATCTGCCCTCCTTCCTCCTCTTCTTCCACTAGCTTCCCAGTTTCCGCATAAGGCAATTCTTCTCCACCTTTGTCATCTTCCCCTTCCATTTGCATTAATGCTCTTTTGCACTGGTGCCCCATTGTATATTTCTCCCCACATTTAAAACACAAGCCCATTTGTCGTTTTTGATCCCATGTAAGGGTCCTTAGGGGATTGGCTCAATCGGGGCCTTGGGTGGGTAGCTTCCCTTTTGCATTTGGGAATTGCTAGCCTTTTGACTCCCCCTTGCCGAGCCTTGCCACCCCACTCTAGACCCCTTTTGTAAGAGTCTGTGTTTTCGAAGGATAACTCATGCAGGCGAGGCTTCTCGGCCACTTGCCTGATTGTTGCCGGTTGTAGCATTTTCACCATGGGTCTTAGTTCATCATTTAGTCCGCTAAGAAAGTTGGACACAAAATGCTACTCGTCTAACATCGGATGGGCGTGTCCTAACCTCGATTTCAACTGCTCAAATCGGGCTTGGTACTCCTCCATTGTCCCATCTTGCCTTAGTTTATTAAACTGTTCCACCACATCCGTCAAGTTGCTTTCATCGAACCGAGCACAGAATTCCTCTACAAACTCCGGCCACTTCCATTCCTATCATCTAGCACTCCAACTTTGAAACCATGAATCTGCTACATCGTTCAAGTATGCAGTATCCATGTTGACCTTGTTTTCTTCCATCACTCGATAGTGGTAGAAGAAGCGTTTGCACCTCCTTATCCACCAACGAGGCTTCAATCCTTCAAACACTGGTATCTCCATCTTTGGGACGGGAATGCTATTTGCAGCACCTAAGCCTCCTCTCATGGTCGCCTCTCCTGCGGGCTCCATCATCTTGCCTCTTTCTTGCCGGCCCTGTGCTCCCTGGAGGATGGGAGTAGTAGTTGTTCTTGGTGGAAAATCCACTGGTAAGGTCACATTCGGTTGTCGAGAAAAAATGGCCTATGCAGCGTTCAACTGCTGGCTTAATGCCGTAAACTCTACTCGGGGATGAGCGAAGTCATCCCTCAAATTTTGCTTCATTTCGATAACATTTGACCTCATCTTGCTTATGTCTTCATGGGTATTTCTGATACCTGCTTCTACGGTTTCCAACCTTGCCTCCACCAGCTCTTGGCCTTGTCGCATGCCTTCTTCGATGGCGTCTAAGCAAGCCTCCATTTGTTTCATGCGGGTACCTTCTGCCATGGTCGTTGGTTGTAGCTCGTCAGTCTTGGACCGTCGTCTCTGATACCAATTGTTAGCACAACTGGGACTGACAAGGCTGAGGGTGGAATTCAAGAGAATTCCAGTGACTCAGAGAGAGCGAGAGAGAGAGAGAGAATGATGGGAGAGAGAGAGGATAACGAAAAGGAGAAAGAAAGTTTAGAATATTCTCATTAATCATGGGGAGCATGGCTCCATTACACTCAGCTTTATATGCTGTTAGGGACCCTTCTATAAGGCATCTGTGACTCAATATGCCTTAACTACCCTGTCGAGGCTCATCCAAGGCGTACAAAATAGGGTGGACCTTTCTACCCCTATATCTTGCTAGCTACGTGACAGAAATATGGGAGAATCTGCAACAGATTTACTCCATAAAGAAGAATGCAACTTTGATCTATGAGCTGAAAAAAACAAGTTCTACTCAATAGGGGGAGGGCATGTCTGTCACCGAATATTACAATCAGATGAATGGATTTTGGCTTGAAATTGACCACAACCGAGATCTGAAACTGGAATGCAACCATGATATTCAAGTGGTTCAAGGGTTGCTGGAAAATGATCAAGTATTTGAATTGCTTGTAGGTTTGAATTCTGAGTACGATCAGATTAGAGTTCAAATCCTTGGTAAGGTTCCTATACCAACTATTCATGAATGTTTTTCAATTGTTTGTGCTGAAGAGAGTCGATGAGGGGTTATGTTGGAACCTCGTATGCAAGAGGCTGTAGCGATGGTCATTCGTCGACCGGGTGAAGGAGGGAATAAAGGAAATTAAAGGCCAACAGAAGCAAGAAAATAGTCCATCAAAGATGGACTATGGTGCATTCACTACTACAAACCTCGCCACACTTGAGAAAACTGAAAAGCCTAAGTTTTGGCACGGATAGGAGGATTCGAGGGCCAAGGGAGCAGCCAAGCTAATGTGGCCGACAAAGAGCAGTCACTAATTAACACTCCTCAGACAGACAAGAAGGAATCCACATAATTCAACTAAGAAGATATTGAAAGATAGAAACGTCTCCTTGAATCTCTCGACAAATCTACAAGTTTTTGTTCCATTGCCAAAAGTGATATGTGTCTTATGACAGACTCTTTTAAAGCATCACATACTAAAATAGGTAGATGGGTTGTAGATTGTGGGGCTACTGATCATATTATTTATGATATCTCTCTCTTTGATTCATAAACAACAACCCTAATTCATATACACCAACCCTAGGACACCATAAAATTACTATAGCTGATGGCTCTTCTATTGCTATTGCTGGACAAGGAAGTCTACATCTTACCCCTTCCATAACTCTTACCAATGTCCTTCATATCCCTCATCTTTCAACTAATTCAATCTTTGTCCCAAAAATCACTAAAGACCTTCATTGCAAACTAACATTCTTTGACTCTCATTGTGTGTTTTAGGATCAAGTCTCGGGGAGGATGATTGGATTTGCTAGAAAGTGTGACGGGTTGTACTACCTTGAGAATTTAGACAACAGTCAAATAAAGGGAACCTAGTCTCATTTCTCTCAAGCTCTTGTAGCCACAACTAATAGACAAATGATCTGGGCACATCATCTTCGTGTTGGTCATCCCCCTTCCCCTCTCCAAAAACGTATGTATCCATTATTGTTTAATGGACTAGTTATGTCAGATTTTCAATGTGAAGTGTGTCAATTTGCTAAACATTGTTGTACTTCCTTTCCTATCACTTCAATAAAATGCAGTCAGCCTTTTACCTTGATACATTGTGATATTTGGGGGCCTGCAAAGATTTTTGATATTCATAGGGTTAGGTGGTTTGTTACTTTTATTGATGATTACACTAGGACTACTTGGTTGTTTTTGATGAAAGACAAATTTGAGGTTAGTTCACTGCTTCCTCAATTTCAAAAAATGACTTTTACTTAATTTGGAGCAAGAATAAGAAGGTTTCGTTCAGATAATGCCCGGGATTATTTCAATCAAACTCTCTTCCTTTCTTATCAAGGAGGGTATTGTGCATGAATCTTCTTGTGTTAAAACCCCACAACAAAATGGGGTGGCAGAACGGAAAAACTATCATGTCTGAGAAGTCACTCGAACACTTCTTTTTCAGTCCAATGCTTCAAAATTCCTATGGGGGGAAGCAGTTCTAACAGCTACTTATCTCATAAATCGTCTTCCTTCTAAAGTCCTAGTCAATCTCAATCCGATACATACTCTGTCCAACCATTTTTCAGACCTTGTGTTTACTAGAGATCTATCCCCAAAAGTATTTGACTGTGTTGCTTTCGTGCATATTCACAAGGCTAAGAGATCTAAATTGGACCCTAGGGCATAAAAGTGTATTTTTGTTAGTTATTCTTCTACCAAAAAGGGTTAAAAATGTTATGATCATTCTAGTCGACGCACTTATGTCTCTCTTGATGCCATACTTCATGAGTCCCAACCTTTCTACAGAACTCCTCAAACTCATTTTCACGGGGAGCAGTTTAGAAACAAAGATGTGTGCTCAGGTTCCATTCCCTTTCTCGAACTAAATGTCCTAAATACAAACCTTTATGATAAACCATCATCATCTCAGCCCTTTCCCAGTGTTATTACTCCAGAAACAATGGACCGAAATGCAGAAATGGCAGATATTACTAGGGGTGGGCATGGTGCGGTTTGGGCGGTTTAGGGGGCATATAATTCACCAAACCGCACATGCGGTTTGGCAATTAAATCAGACCGCGCGGTCTGGTTTGGTGCCAAAAACCGCACCAGACCGCACCGCAAAATGCGGTGCGGTCTGGTGCGGTTTCCACGGTTTGATGCTTCCTCTGCTGCTTCATCTACTGCCTTGTGAATTTTTAAGTAAAATAATAAAACCAATACTAACTACCAAACAAAATCTAAAACTATACCTACAAATGAAAAAAGAATTTAGATGTACACAACCCAGTGTTCTAAAAGGCGCTAGGCGCTAGTCGGGCGCCCGACTGGGGCCTAGCGCCTAGGGCGCCTAGGCGGGGCCTAGGCGGCGACTTGGAAAATAGTGTTTTTTTTTTAAATTTTTTGATGCAATTTGATATCAAGTAAACCAAAGTTGGAATAATAAGTGAAATAATGAATTTAAACATTAAAAAACTTTAAAAACAAACTGTTGTAGATTAGTACTGAGGTCAAGATGACAAAAACAACAATAATACAACATAAACATTAAAACATATATGAAGAATCTAAGTAATATCTAGTTATCTTAGTGGATTTCAGATTTCTTCTTCTTCCTCTCCATATTCTTCTAGCACACGATCTTCATCAGACTCAAAATCAAATTCATGATGCTCTTGTTCATCTTCTTCTTCTGATTGAAAATCATCTTCATGAAGTTCTCTCATCCTAGAACTTCTTCGAGGTTGAAGCATGTCGTCTGCTCCAGAAGCTTCACCAACCATTTCCCAAGTGAGCCCCATACCAGGCTCAATTTCTTCATCATCTTCTCCATCAACGATCCATCCTTGTGCATTACTAGCATCAGTAGCAAGTAGCACATCAACATTCCTCTCATTCTCCCTTTTTTGCTTGTTCATCAGTTTTGCATTAAATTGGACAAAGACTAGATTGTTCAATCGATTAACATCTAGTCTATTTCTTTTCTTCGTATGTATCTACATGAAGAAAATGAAAGCAATATCAATAATTCAATATAAATGATAGATAACTAATTGATTAAAATATTGAAAACACTTTAAAATATGCACTAACCCCTTCAAAAGTACTCCAATTTCTTTCACAACCGGATGAACTACTAGTTAACGAGAGGATCCTTCTCGCCATTCGTTGCAAGTTTGGTGTTTGATTTCCATAAGTCATCCACCATTTAACTACATAGGTTAAACAAATTTGAAATTTATACACTAAACTAATATACGATAGAAACTAAAAAAAAAAAAGTCCTAAGGATTAAAGGAAGAAATTTTATACCTGGGTTATAATTATCATCATTTGTTGCACACCCTTGAATTGCCCATGACTTTCCAAAAACTCCTTCTTTGCAAGTATATTTTGGCAACTCAACATTTAAAATATGCCCTTGCATGCGATCATCACCATAAAAAAACATCTCCACAGCATTAAAAAACCCATCCATCAGTTCATTATCAAATTGCATATCCATATCTTTGAACAAATAATATGGATTCAAAAGATAAGCCGCAAAATGCAATGGACTATCTAGCCTATCTTTCACTCTTGCATCAATAATTTCCATAATAGGCAAATAGTTCTTTTCAAGATTGTTTAGGGCCTCCTTAATATCCTTTTTTGCCTGATTAATCTCTCCATATAAAAAGCCCATAGAAGGCTTCTTATCTGCATCAACAATTCGAAGCACCTTCACCAAAGGTGCAAAAACCTTGAGACATATAGTCACACCATTCCAGAAAGCAATGCTTAACACAGTTGCATAAGCTGCTTTCCCTTTAACAATCTTTGACCACTTGCACTCCTCCCACTCAGAGCTAGTAAACATTGCCCTCAATTGGCTCTTTTTCTCCATTAAACTTTGTAGAGTAAGGAAAGAAGAAGCAAATCTAGTGACACCCGGTCTCACTATATCCCTCTTCTTTGTAAATGACCTCATTAAGGATAAGGTCTTATGATGTGCATAAATAAAGATTGTCAAACTCTTGGCTTGATCAATGACTTTTTTGTACCTTGGTAGTTTTCCAATGCTTTCAAGCATTAAATTGATGGTGTGAGTAGCACATGATGTCCAAAAGATATTGGGTCTCTTCACCTTCAATAACTTTGCCGCTCCCATATTGTTGGCAGCATTGTCAGTTACCACTTGGACAACATTTTGTGGCCCAACTTGCTCAATGCATTTGTCCACATACTCAAAAATGAGTTCACTTGTATGTGCCTCCTCTGAAGATTCTTTAGAAGAAAGGAAAGCAGTACCTGCATTAGAATTAACACATAAGTTCATGATGCTCCTTCTTTTTCTATCACTCCAAGCATCTGTCATAATGGAGCACCCATTTCTTGCCCACTCTTCTTCATGCTTCTTTAACAAACCTTTCATCCTGTCAACTTCCCCCTTTAGCAACGTTTCCCTCAACTGGTATTGACTAGGAGGATTGAAGCCTGGCCCAAATTGACCAACTGCCTCAACAAACAACTTGAAACTGTCATTATCAATGGCATTGAAAGGAATACCATGCTCATAGACCCACCTAGCACAATATTTACGGACTGTATGTGTCCTCTCTTTAAAGAGTGCTTCATTGATATTTTGTTGTCTTTGTGTCATTTTTACACTTGAACCAGCTTCAGGGCTGATGGAGCTTGCAAATTTATCCATAGGGCCAAGTGTGCGGGGTGGGTTATTACTCCCTAATTCTTGCAATTCATCATCGCCATCCCCTTCCCCCTTTTCAGAAATATTGACTGTTGATCTCATCAGATCTTCTTCCTTTTTCTTATTCTTCTTTTTATTCCTTGCCTCTTCAATTGCATTCTTGCATTTGGCTCTATCATCTGGAGAAGCTTTTGGACATGCAGACACATTTCCAGAAATGTGGCCAATGTGTTCCTTAACTCGGTAAACACCGCCAGACATCACCTTACTGCATAACTTGCATTTGACTTTGTCCATATTCTTGGGATCAATTAGCATCCCATACTCCCACCCCACATCATTTGACTTCCTTTTAAGAATTGAGGCGGTAGCGGACGATGCTTCCGTACTCCCCGTTCCAGACATCACTTAAATTGAACAAAATCAAATCTGAAAATCATGTGGAAGACAAAATATGAAAATCAAATCTGAAAATCATTGCTAACAGCCTAACACAAATCTGAAAATCAAAACTAACAACCTAACATAGGAACTTAACATTGCTAATAGCCTAACACAAATCTGAAACTGAAAATCAAAATCATGTGGAAGATAAAATCTAAAAATCGCTAACAACCTAACACAAGTAGCAATGCAAGCTTGCGTTGCTGCAGCAAGCAGCACAGCAAGCTTGCATTTCTATAGGATAAAACTCACTACAGAAATAGAACAATACAAGAGTGAGAAAAAAATTTTAATAACAATATTTCAGATAAAAAGTTGAACTGGTTAAGACATTTCCCTTACCAGAAGAGAATATGAAGACAAACACCCAGCGAGGCCTTCCACATATATAAATGGTTCTTTTGGCTGATGGGCGACCACGAATAACAGGCCTGGAAGTTTTTAGATGGTTAGAAGGATGCAGCTCACACCATTAGTTGGGAAAAGGCTTACTCAACTAAATTGATTAAAAGAAGCAGCTTGCTGTGCTGCTTGCTGCAGCAACGCAAGCTTGCTGCTTGCTGCTGCTTGTTGAAGCAAGCAAGCAGCAACGCAGCAGCAAGCTTGCGTTGCTGCTAATGCTATGCAAGTTTGCGTTGGCGGAGTTGGATACATACCAAGAGAAGAGATCGATGGCGAGAGAGAGAACGACCAACAGGTGAGGTCGGCCGCAACGAGAGAGCAGGACCAAGAGAAGAGATCGATGGTGGTGGGGCGAACGACCAAGAGGAGATCGGTGGCGGTGGCGAATGACCAAGAGGAGATCGGTGGCGGTGGCGAACGACCAAGAGGAGATCGATGGCGAGAGAGAGAGAGAGAGGAGCCGCGATGAACCAGAGAGAGAGGAGCCGCGATGAACCAGAGAGAGAGGAGGGGAAATAGAGAACGAGAGGGGGAAATAAGGTTGGAAGAAGTCGCGCACGACCTAAGCGGTCCAGGTCGCGCGCGACCCAGGCGGCCGCCCAGGCGGTTAGGCGCCGCCTGGTCCGCCTAGGCGGCGCCACAGCCCGATTAGTCGGGCATGGCGCACAGGGCTGCTGACTAGCCCTAATTCGCCGCGGCTGGTGGCCGCTCAGCGCCTAGGCGGCGCCTAGGCGGCCGCCTAGGCCGATTTTTCGAACACTGACACAACCAAGCAGTGATTATCTTGGAAGATTGCAATTTAGTCCCTATCACTACACCATTGAACTGGAACCTTGATTGCATCATTGAACTGGAACCTTGATTGATAAATTAAGGGAATGTTTAATGGTTTTGTTTCTAGTTTCTTGTTCTTATTTTCATTTTTATAAAATAAAACAAGAAAAGTGAAGACTGTTCTTTTTTTATGGGAAAGTGAAAACAAAAATAAAAATCAGAAAAAAGAAAATTGAATGCACTTGTTTTGAAAATAATAATGCTCAAGTTTGATTTTCTAACAGTAAATAAGATGTGAACACAAAAAGGATAAAGGAACAAAGAAATAGAAAATAATAATGCTCAGGTTTGGCTTTTATATAATTTTAATTTTTTAAATTTTTTTATTAACATATTACTTGGCCGGTTCGGTTTTAACCAAACCGAGAAATCCGCAAACCGCAAACCGCATGGTTTGGGGATTTCTCAAACCAGATCAAACTGCTGCCTCCAAAAAATCGCGCGGTTTGGTGCGGGCGGTTTCCACGGTTTAGCGGTTTTTTTGCCCACCCCTAGATATTACTGCCCCAAATAATGTTACATCAGGTGACATTGACATCATTAAATCTGCCAATGACACTGCGAAGGTCCTTGAACCTGCCAATTACGTTGAACCACATGCCAATGACACTACCAATGTTCCTGAACCTACCACTGACATTGCCAATGTCCATGAACAGGTGCAAACCCATAACCCTTTAAAGACACTGCAGCAGTATTCAAGGAAAATATAACCCTCACAGCTTCCCAAGCAAGTCCAAGAATCAACTCCAAGTCTAGGTAATGCAAACTCTTTGAGCTTGTTCAATTTTGAAACTGATAGCACTACTGTTTGTGATATTGAATCAAATTGTGATCTCTATCTTCCTATTGCTTGGAGAATAGGGACACGAAAGTGTACCCAACATCCTATAACCCATTTCATCTCCTCTCATAGACTATCCTCCTAGCACAAAAGCTTTCTCTCCACCCTAAACTCAACCCAAATACCCAAAATTGTATATGATGCTTTAAGGGATAGGAACTGGACATATGCCATAGAGGAGGAAATGAGAGCTTTGGAGAAAAATGAGACATGGGAAATTGTGGTTTGCCCTAAGGAAAAGAAAGTAGTGGGCTGCAAATGGGTCTAAACTATTAAATTTAAGGCATATTGGACTATTGAACGGTACAATGCAAAGCTAGTTGCAAAGGGCTACACACAAATCTATGGGGTGGATTACCAGGAGACCTTTGCTCTAGTGGCAAAAATGAACATGGTAAGACTCCTATTATCTCTAGCCGTTCATTTTGGTTGGGAAATTTGATAGTATGATGTAAAAAATGTATTTCTCTATGGAGACTTAGAAGAGGAGGTGTACATGGAGCCACCACTAGGCTTTGATGACAAATATGGCCCTAATAAGGTATGCAGACTGAAGAAAGCCTTGTATGGCCTAAAACAATCTTCGCGAGCTTGGTTTGGAAGATTCAGTAAGGCTATGATGTAGTTCGGGTATAAGCAAAGTCATGGTGACCACACTTTATTTGCGAAACACTCAACTAAGGACAATATTACAGTCCTATTGGTATATGTTGATGATATTATAGTTACTGAGAGTGATGAAGAAGAAAAACTGAGGCTGAAAACACAATTAGCTCGAGAATTTGAAATGAAAGAGTTGGGGAAACTGAAATATTTCTTTAGAATTGAAGTAGCTTATTCAAGACAAGGGATATTTATATGTGTTAACCTAGATCTCACCCTTTATATGATCACTCAAACACTCAAACAAAATCTCTCTCTAATTCGTAAATGAACAACAATCAGAAAACAATCAAGAACCAATCAAGAACAGCACAACACACAAGACTTTACCCTGGCTCGGTCTCAATGATAGACCTACATCCAGCTTGGCTTTCGCCCCTTCTTTCTCCACTATCTTGAATGTTAATACAAGATTACAAAGCACTCAAACTCAACTCTCACCTAGCCCATGAACCTGAAAGCTATATAGAGTTGATACAAGAAAGATATATACTCTTCCTCACTGCTCAATCTTACCCCAAGATAGTTTACTAACCCGTGAAAGAAAGTATTTCTAAAGCCTTCCCCTTGGCCTCTATATATAAGCAATACAAAGGTGGGAATAACCTCCTGACCGACTGCCCAAAATCGACAGTTACATCAACTCGGTCAGCCCTAGAAAAATAATAAAATTCTTTCTAGAAACATAACAGCAAAAATATAACATAAAATGTCCCTCACATTACAAGCCCTAATCTAGTACAAATGCTTTAACAAATTCTTCATCCATTTGACTTGATTTGGCTTCTCCCAATCCCTGCACTCTTCAATTTCCTACTTGCCCTAGCTGAAGAATCTTTAAGCAATGATGAAGCTTGGCTGTTGGAATTGGTTTTGTGAACATATCTGTTGCATTATTGTCACCTGTCACTTTGGATAAGAAAACAGATTTATTTGTGAACATATGTGTTTTGTCCTTTCATGGTGTGCCTGATTTTTAGATAAATGTATGACACTTTGACCATCACATAACAATGTTGCCTTAACATCTAAGCCTAGGAGTTCACTAACTAAACCCTTAAGCCATATAGCCTCTTTAAAAGCTTCCGAAAGGGCTATTTATTCTGCCTCGGTTGTAGACAATGCTACTACATGTTAGAGACTTTATTTCCAACTAATTGTAGAGTTCCATAATCTAAATATCCAACCAGATGTGGACCTCCTCTTGTCTATATCAACAACATAATCTGTATTTGAATAACCTAGAATACTAGCTTGAACTCCTGCCTTAGCACCACCATATGATAGGACATGATTTAGGGTTCCAGCTAGATATTTAAGCATCCATTTCACTGCATTCCAGTGAACTTTCCCCTGGATTTGCCATAAATCGGCTCACAACACTCATAGGATGAGCTAAATCTGGCCGAGTACATACATTAGGCTTCCTACCGCACTAGAGTATGGGATATGACTCATTTCCTTCTATCTTCCTCACTTTTAGGGGACTGGGCTAAAGACAGATTAAAATGGGGTGCAAAAGGCACACCAACTACCTTTGTATTTGACATTTTAAACTTGGATAAAACCTTGGCTAAATAGGACTTTTGAGATAGGTATATCTTCCTATGTTGAGTGTCTCTAGAAATTTCTATTCCTAGAATTTTCCTAGCTTCACTAAACTCTTTCATTTCAAATTTAGCTTTTAATCTTTGTTTTAGAAGTTGGATTTCTTGATGGGATTGACTTGCAATAAGCATGTCATCCACATGTAGGAGTAAATACACTGAAATGTTAGGGGAAACATGCTTATAATACACACAACTATCATAGGAACTTCTCAAATACCCTTGGCTAATCATAACCGTGTCAAATTTACGGTACCATTGCCTTGGGGACTGCTTAAGTCTATATAAGGACTTTTTAAGCAAACATACCTTCTCCACCTCTCTTTTAGCTTCAAAACCCTTAGGTTGATCCATTAGAATCTTCTCTTCTAAATCCCCATGGAGGAAAGCAGTGGTAACATCCATCTGCTCTAATTTTAGATTTAAGTGGGCTGTTATGGCTAAAAGAGCCCTTATAGATATATGTCTTATAACATGAGAGAAAACTTCATTAAAATCAATGCTTTGAACTTGGGTAAACCCCTAGCAACCAGCCTAGTTTTATACCTAGGCTTAGGGTTAGTTCTTATCCCTTCCTTGATTTTAAACAGCCACTTGCAGCCTACTATGCGCTGCCCCTTTGGTTTTTCAATCAATTCCCAAGTCTGATTCTTATTTAAAGAATCTATTTCAGACTTCACGGCTTCTTGCCATTTTCCAGCATCCTTAGAAGACATTGCCTCTTCATAAGTGAGAGGTTCTTCTCCTCCAATTTCAGTTGCACTGGTAAAAGTATAAGCTACCAGATCAGAATAACCGAATCTCTTGGGAGGTTTTCGGACCCTAGGTTGCCTATCCCTAGCAACACTATATCTGTCCAAATTTGGTTTATCACCTAAGTTGGAATCTGCATCATTGTCTTCCTCATCTTCATCATGATGGGAAGGTTCTTGGGCTTGATCAGTTTCAAGGTTACTTTCCTGAAACTCATATGCAGTTTCAGATTGATCTAGGGTATTAGCTGGGCTAACACCTGAGATTTCAACTTGGACAACTCCTTCATCCTTTCCTAGACTTTGCTGGGTTTGAGGGTTGTCGACCTTAATGGTAGAAGACTCATCAAATGTCACATCCCTTGTGACTATAGTCCTAGGATCATCTAATTCTAGATTCCAAAGCTTATAACATTTAACACCTGAGGGATAGCCTATGAATAGGCATTTCTTAGCTCTAGGCTCTAGTTTCCCTTGTTTTACATGGGCGTATGCTAAACATCTAAAGATTTTAAGGTGTGATCGGTTAGGTTTGTGTCCTGTCCACTTTTCATATGGTGTTTGGAAGTTAATGGCTGAAAAGGGTGATTTATTAATGATATGGGCTGTTGTAGACACAGCTTCACCGCAAAATGTTTTTGTCAAATTTGCATGAAAGAGCATGCATCTTACTCTCTCTAGCAGGGTGCGGTTCATCCTCTCAGCCAACCCGTTTTGCTTAGGGTTTCCGAGGGCTGTTAAATGTCTTAACTATGCCTCCCTCCTTGCACATTTGATCAAAGTCTCTATTGCAAAACTCTAGCCCATTATCAGTCCTAATAACTTTTACTTTTCTGCCAACATGATTTTCTACCATTTTTCTCCAAGTCTAGAAGGATTCAAAGGTATTATCCTTAGACTTTAGAACATATACCCAAAGCATTCTAGAGAAATCGTCTATTATGGATAGGAAGTATTAGGAGCCCTCATGAGTCATGGTTTGAGCTGGACCCCATAGATCTGAATGTATGTAATCTAGGGGAGCTTTTGATGAGTGGATGGCTATTTTGTTAAATTTAATCTTTGCTGTCTTCCCATAGATGCAGGATTCACATTTACCTAGGTCTAGGGGTTGACCTATCTCTAATATCCCTTGTTTGGCAAGTTCCTTGAGCCCTTGCTCACTAATGTGTGACATCCTTAGATGCCACAACTTTGCCTTATCATGGGAAATACCACTTACACTGGCAGCTTCATCACTTAGAGTGGTTGCTTGAAGGAAATAAATTCTATTTCTTAAAACAGCCTTCATGCATACTAGGGAGCCTTTATGAATTTTAATTACTCCACCCTCACCTTTGTATTTATATCCACATCTGTCCAATTCCCCAAGTGAAACCAAGTTTCTCTTAAGTTCCGGAACATACCTTACTGCAGTGAGGGTTCTATAAGTCCCATCATGCATCTTTAATTTCACATCTCCTACCCCTTTGACCTTACATTCAAAATCATTTCCTAACAGAACCTTTCCCCCATTAATTTCCTTGAAATTTTGGATCCACTACTTTCTAGGAGTTATGTGGAAGGAGCAGCCTGAGTCCAAGACCCAATCTTGGCTGTCATAATTGTCACTAATAGTTAGTGCATTAGCACTATCATAACCGGTATCACAAACATTTACCCCACCATCTGATTTTTCCTTTTCGGCGTAGTCCTTCTTCCTCTTAGGACAATGCCTCTTAATGTGACCCTCTTGTTGACAATAATAACACTTAAATCGGCCCTTTCCCATTCTTAGATTTAGATCTAGATTTGCCTTTGTTCTTAAAGTCTTTCTTAGGATTTCTAGACCTTGTAGTTAATGCATTTGCTAGAGATGATTTACTATCCATCTTTATCCTCAAATCTTTAGAATTTAAAGCCCTTATAACATCTTCTAAAGATAGTTTATTGTTGAAGTTTGCCTCGATTCTTGTCCTAGAAGATAGCAGAATCTGAAGGAGTATAAAAGAGTAGTTTAGGCTGAAGAAATTAGGCAGTTGGGGCTAAGTGTAATTAGTACTTTTAGTTGGGGTTAATATGTAATTTCCCTAAGTTAGTTAGTTGCCTAATTTGTGCCCGCCTCCTCTATAAATAAGAGGGCAAGGCGGCAGTCTAAGTATTTATTCAACTCTCTCTCTTGTCAAGTTCTCTTCTCCTATTGTGAGTATACTTTGTTCTAGAGAAAGTGAGGCATATGTATTGTGTTCTTGAGTTTTCTTGGAGTGAACAAAGGGCTGTACTTGAGCGATAGGATTGAGGAAGAGGTTGGGCTTTTGTATTGATCAGTTTCATCTTAATAAAAGGCTGCTCATTGGTGGGTGTTTGAAGGCTGGATGTAGGATTGCCAAAGGCAATCCGAACCAGGATAAATCTGCGCCTAAAGTGTTTGGTTTGATCTCTTTTATTCTGTTATTTCCTTTTCTGTTGTCCATATATTCTGTTTCTATTCTTTCATTGCATTTGAGAATGTTTGAGAGGGTTTATGTGAGGGTTTTCTCGCCTAAGGTTGTAACCTAAGAGTCCTAAGGTTAACAATTTGGTATCAGAGCCTCCCCTAGGATCAAGAACTGCTTTCTTGCAAGGTTTCTTTATATTTCTTGTTGATTTAATCTACCTACTGTCTTCGGCCATGGCTGCAACAAGATATGATGTAGAGAAATTCACTGGCCATAATGATTTTGGCCTTTGGAGGATTAAAATGAAAGCTTTACTAGGGAACTTAGGACTGAAATCAGCCTTAGAAGAGAAAGAAAAATTGCCTGAAACTCTCTCGGCAGAAGAGAAACAAGAAAGGCTAAAACAGAAAGAGGAAATTGATGAGAAGGCCTTTAATACATTGATTCTTAGCCTTGGTGATAAGGTTTTAAGAGAAGTATCCAAGATGACCACCGCCCTATCCCTATGGAATAGGTTAGAGACCCTATATCTAACCAAGACCCTTTCTACCCGGTTGTTTTTGAAAACCCGCTTCTTCTCATTTAGAATGGGAGAAGGTCAGAAATTGCATGATCATATTGATGATTTTACAAAGCTGTGTTTGGACTTAGAGAACATAGATATCAAGTATGATGATGAGGACAAGGCCCTCATTCTCTTGCATTCTTTGCCTAAGACCTATGAGACCTTTGTTGACATACTAAAGCATGGCAGGGAAAAACTGTCACTTGATGATGTAATTGGAGCTTTAAACTCCAAGGAACTGCAACAAAAGGTAGAGGTAAATGGTTCTCTAGGAGATGCCCTAGCAGCTGTGTCTAGGCCGGAAAAGGGGGATCAAAGAAATAAGGATAGGGGAAGATCTAAGTCTAAAAATAGTAGGAGATCTGTTAGGTGTTTCTTGTGTCATGAGGAGGGCCACATCAAGAGAAACTGCCCAAACAAGAAGAAAGAAAACCAGGAGAAAACCAGCCCCGAATGCTCTAACACCATGTGTGGTTTTGGCTATGAGAATTCGGATGTCCTATAGCTTTTCTAGGTATGCAGGTAGAGTAGCATAGGTCCTAGGTTTAGGGTGTTCTTCTCATAGGAAATGGGTATTTATCCATAGAGACATGGTGGAGGGGGAAATAGTTTGTCTAGACATCAATCTAAGGCCAAGATAATTGGAGATGTGAGAATAGGAAGCATGGTGGAGCTGTTCCAGAATATTAGAAGCTGTAAAAATGTCCCTGTTTTTAATAAGAAAGTCTAATGTCCTTAGGAATAATTAGATAGTGAGAATTGGAGTCCTAAGAAGTTGCAAAGATCTCTTAGAGAGATGGTAGCAACCCTCTAGAATAGAGGATATGTGGTGCATGTTTGCAGGTCTTGTGGATAAGCTGCAGCCACTAAGGATAGCCTATGATAAGTTAGGTTATCTCATTTCTTGAGGATGGCTCACAATGGTGAGCAAGGACTAGGAAAGTATCTAAGGCTAGGGATATATAGGGGAAGGGAAAATTTGCAGGTGTATAGGAATAGAATCCATGTAGTTTTTTGACTAGGTCTCCATATGTAGTGTTGCCTAGGATGGGATAAGTTAGAAGCCAAAGGTTAGTTTCAAGTGAGATATGGAATTGTCGGGTCTAAGGAGTCTTATGCACTATCTTGGACTTAAATGGAAGATCTCTTATGTTATAGGGGTGGAGTGCTGTGAAGTGTCTATTTGAGAATTAAGGAAGGTGCTGGAAATGGGGAAAAGTCTAGGAAAAATGCTAGACAAATGGCCATTAATTAAAGCAGCACATGAAGGCTTAATTTTGGATCAAATAGGTATCACTAACAGCCATTATCCATGTGGAATCTAAGGGGAAAAGTGATCCTATAGAGAAGCCCAAAGGAATAGAGGTTAGAGGGAAAGGTAAGCAAGGTTGATTGCTTAGAAGGTCTCTCTAGAGATGATGGTAATTCCGGGTGAAGGTATAAGGAATCTGATCCCTTTAGGATAAGTCCAAGGGTTGAATTTTGAGTGCATGAAAAGCTGTGTATTTCAATGGTATGTCTAGGGAAATGTAAGGCAGCTTCATCGGTATTTGTTCATGAAGGATTCTCAAGGTATAACTGAGTGTCAAGATCAGTTTTGAGAGTGAAGAATAAAGGGAGAAGCTGGAAATTCTAAGGCATAGAGGTTGAAATAGGATTTGGACAGCTTAAAGCAGCCTAGGTTACCCAATCTTAAGCATATCTTGATTCCCTGGTATATAGTTAGAGGAGAGTTAAGAAAAGAAGTCTAGCAGTCTTGTTCTGAAACAAACATGAGAAGAAAGGCAGTGGTAAATCCTAAAAGGCCGGTTTTGGAAGCTAGGAGGAAGTCTAGCAGTGTTAAGCTCAATTCCGGGAGAGGTACACTGGTGTTTGTAATGCTGTGTGAAATTCTAGACCTTGAGGAGGATAACTTTTAAATGAGAGTTGCAGGTTTAGTTTTGCAGCTAGAATTTTATCCAAAGAGTGGTCCATTATTATGTTTTACAGCATTGATATGTTTTTCTTTGATGTGTTTGTGTTTGATATGATCAGGTTTGTTCATCATCCATGGAGGAAGCAAGAGCTGGCTATCGGGTGAAGAACTCAAGGCAAATGGTGGAGATTTGTTGAAGTTTGCCTCGATTCTTGTCCTAGAAGATAGCAGAATCTGAAGGAGTATAAAAGAGTAGTTTAGGCTGAAGAAATTAGGCAGTTGGGGCTAAGTGTAATTAGTACTTTTAGTTGGGGTTAATATGTAATTTCCCTAAGTTAGTTAGTTGCCTAATTTGTGCCCGCCTCCTCTATAAATAAGAGGGCAAGGCGGCAGTCTAAGTATTTATTCAACTCTCTCTCTTGTCAAGTTCTCTTCTCCTATTGTGAGTATACTTTGTTCTAGAGAAAGTGAGGCATATGTATTGTGTTCTTGAGTTTTCTTGGAGTGAACAAAGGGCTGTACTTGAGCGATAGGATTGAGGAAGAGGTTGGGCTTTTGTATTGATCAGTTTCATCTTAATAAAAGGCTGCTCATTGGTGGGTGTTTGAAGGCTGGATGTAGGATTGCCAAAGGCAATCCGAACCAGGATAAATCTGCGCCTAAAGTGTTTGGTTTGATCTCTTTTATTCTGTTATTTCCTTTTCTGTTGTCCATATATTCTGTTTCTATTCTTTCATTGCATTTGAGAATGTTTGAGAGGGTTTATGTGAGGGTTTTCTCGCCTAAGGTTGTAACCTAAGAGTCCTAAGGTTAACATTTATCCCTAACATGCTGAAGAATATCTACAAAATTCTCATAGGACTTGGGTAAAGAATATAGGAGAACTAAGGTTTTGTCTTCTTCTACATACTTAACATCTATGTTCTCTAGGTCTAAACATAGCTTGTTAAAGTCATCTAAATGATCCTGGAGTTTTTGGTTTTCATGCATCTTGAAATTAAAGAACTTGGCTTTGAGAAATAACTAGCTGGAGAGGGTTTTCTTCAGGTATAGATCCTCCAATTTCTTCCAGACTTCTGCCGCAGACTTTAGCCTAGATACCTCCTTCAGCACTTTATCTCCAAGGCTCAGAATAAGAAGGCCATAGGCCTTCTTCTTGATCTGCACCCGCACCTCACTCTGTTCTGCGGTTAGGGCTTGAAGTTCTTTCCCGGTTGATTCTCTCTTTTCTACTTCTTCTTGTTCCAGCGCCTCTTCCAGTCCGAGACTGCAGAGCAATGCCTCCATCTTGATCCTCCATAGGTTGAAATCATTGCTCCCATCGAACTTGTCGATATCAGACCGAGAAGCAATCGACGCCATTTCTTGATTTCCTGAAATTGCTTTCTGCGACTTGAGATTCTTGAGGCGATGATACAATCTAGAGGTGACCGGCTCTGATACCAAGTTGTTAACCTAGATCTCACCCTTTATATGATCACTCAAACACTCAAACAAAATCTCTCTCTAATTCGTAAATGAACAACAATCAGAAAACAATCAAGAACCAATCAAGAACAATACAACACACAAGACTTTACCTTGGTTCGGTCTCAATGATAGACCTACATCCAGCTTGGCTTTCGCCCCTTCTTTCTCCACTATCTTGAATGTTAATACAAGATTACAAAGCACTCAAACTCAACTCTCACCTAGCCCATAAACCTGAAAGCTATATAGAGTTGATACAAGAATGATATACACTCTTCCTCACTACTCAATCTTGCCCTAAGATAGTTTACTAACCCGTGAAAGAAAGTATTTCTAAAGCCTTCCCCTTGGTCTCTATATATAAGCAATACAAAGGTGGGAATAACCTCCTGACCGACTGCCCAAAATCGGCAGTTACATCAACTCGGTCAGCCGTAGAAAAATAATAAAATTCTTTCTAGAAACATAACAGTAGAAATATAACATAAAATGTCCCTCACATTACAAGCCCTAATCTAGTACAAATGCTTTAACAATATGCTAAGAAAAGTATATTCTTGACCTGCCTAAGGAAACATGTACCATTGAATGCAAACCAGTGGGCACACCTATTGATCAGAATCATAGAATGAGCCAAGATTGCATGGAGGGAATAATCATTGATAAATGGCGCCACCAAAGGTTAGTAGGAAGATTGATTTATCTCTCACACACTAGACCTGACATTGTTTATGCTGCGGTAGTAGTTACTCAGTTCATGCATGATTCTAAAGAGGAGCATTTACAAGTAGTTCAAAGAATTCTCAAGTACTTAAGCTACTCCAAGAAAAGGGACTCTTATTCAAAAAAGGAAGTAATTTGATAATAGAAGGATATACTGATGCTAATTACGTAGGATCTCTCACAGATAAGAGTTCAACTACAGGCTACTACACTTTCATTGGAGGTAATTTGGTTACTTGGAGAAGCAAAAAGCAAAATTTGATAGCCAGGTCAAGTGTGGAAGCAAAATTTCGTGCTATGGCTCTAGGGGCTTGTGAGCTTTTGTGGATCAAAATAATCTTGAAGGATTTGAGGATTGAAAGTAGATCGATGAATCTATATTGTCATAACAAATTAGCTATCAGTATAGCACTCCACCCAGTACAACACGATCGATTGAAGCATGTGGAAGTGGACAGATATTTCATCAAAGAGAAAATTGATAGTGGACTCATCACTATCCCTTATGTGACATCATAAAACCAATTAACTGATGTTCTAATCAAAGGATTATCCACTTCTAGATTTCAATAAATTACTGGCAAGATAGGAATGGAGGACATCCACTCACCAACTTGAGGGGGGAGTGTTGAAATAAAAAAGGAAAATATAAGGTGTTGGAAATATCACAATCAAGGGATAAGTTAAGCAGACAACTGTTATAGCTGTAAATGGCAGATGGCAGATTCTATGGAGGCAATCAGGATGACGTTTGTGTATATGAGTTGTAATTAGGATGACTTTTGTATTCTTTCCTTTGTTTAAGATTCCTAATATGTATGTTACTGTTTTGCCTAAAGTAATTAAATGCCTGATTTATTGAAGAAATCAGGAAGAAATAATGATGATGTGGCAGCAGTTAGTTAATAGGACATAAATGTAACTAATTGTTTTAGTAAGGGTAGTTTTGACTTTTATAAAGTTAGTTATTTCCCTTAGACATTTCCGCCTCCCTTAGTCTATATATAGAAGGGTGCAGAGGCCAGTTTTCATCATCAGTCATTTCATATCTTTCATTCCTTGAGTTCGGGTACAGTGAGAGGCGCAAGTGAGAGCTGTGTGATTCTAGTTTTTGTTAGCTTCATTAGAGTATTGTATTCGAGAGGCAAGGAAGAGTGAAAGAGGGGTATTCTTGTACTGGTTTCTGATTTGTTTCTAGTGGATTGATTGCTTTTTGGATTGTTGGATGTAGTGCCATGTAAATGGCATGAACCAGGGTATATCTTGTGTGCTGCAATCTGGTTTGATTTCTTCACTTTTAATTCTGTTTTTATTTTCTACTTTCAGTATTCATTGTTGGTTTTGAAGTCGGTGAGTTTCTTGAGTGATTCTTGAGAGATTATAGTCTCGGTTTTAACAATGTAATTTATGAGATTATAAATAGAGAATAAACCAAAGGGGTAAGTAATCTTTGCTTGTTACTATTCTTATAGACAAGAATGAGGGAGAGTTGCAGACAAAACAGAGAAATGGAGAGATTAGAGCGAAAGTAGAGGGAAACGAGAGGGAATTTGAGAGAGAATTGATGAGAGGGAAAGTTGAATTCAATTGTCATTCCAAAACATGTCCTACCAATAAACTTCAATTACATTTTATGTCCTCATTATATGTCCTTATTTTGTCCCCATACTTCCTTATCAAATCCGCACACCTTCACAACATTGGAAGATATCTCAGCTGAGGATATATCTCCAATCATACCATTTCCAGTAATAATAAGGGACTCAAATTTCTTTGCCAGCCTAGAGCCGATCTGACACTGCAGCTCAACAACTAGAATTTGAACAAATAAAACAACATAAAGCTCTTCCTCTCGAGTTGTTTCTTGCTCACTGCCATACACCCAAGATTTATCTTTAACAATTTTCTCCTCCAATGGTGTCCTAGTGTCAATTCCTGGCATAGGAAGGGATGAGAAAGTTCCACAGGTTCCCCAATAGTTGAAACATGGCCCTCCATCATGACCTTCATCCCCAACATGATTTATAGTTGGGTTATCTGATGAAACAATATCTCTATCTGGAATATCAGATGCATGAAAACCATCTTCATAACAATTCTCATCTCCAATCTGTTTATAGCTTGCATATCAACCGGATCATCAACTTCATGCCATTGTAAAATGTGGTCTACATAGATATCCTTATCCAATCTCCTTTCATGTCCGAAATCTTGAGTTACCATTTATAGGTTTACTTCAGTTGGTTCCTCAGATCCTTGTAAATCAGAATCCTGCAGAAAGACTCCAGCACCAACCTCCTTAATATTTACTGATTTTTTAGTTGGAACTTCCTAATTCTATGTAGATAATTCAGCAACATCTTTTTCTTTCTATTTGTTGGAATATTCCTCTTCCTGAACTTCTTTTTTAAAGGGATCAGATGGTTCCTTTGGATTTTTTGTCCTAACAACTTGACTGTTATAGTTTCCCTTTGAAGAATGCATTTCAAAGGGATCAGATGGTTCTTTTGGATTTGTTGTCCTAACAACTTGATCGTTATGGTTTCCCTTTGAAGAATGCATTTCACTATCATCTCTGATATTGCAGAATGTAGTCATCCTTCTTGTTAATACTGTCTAAATCAAAGTACTTCTTCTGCTGATAATCGGAGGTAAGTAATGAATCATTTTTCCCATAATCTTGACTTCTCCTTAGACTGTTGCATTTTAAGGAACTCCTGAGGTTGTAATGCTTCCTTAACCACGCCTTTCTTATTATTGTTTTTTGCCTTAACATTTCGAAATCCATTTTCGAAAAAATAGTTTTGTCTCCCTGTGTTGGACTATGAGATTTGTTAATGGAGTTCTTATTTTGTGGGCGAGTAAGGTAAGGATTCTCAACTGAAACAGGATTTGATCTAGTTCTTGAAGGAGAGTATGGATTAATTGTAGGATTTGGTCGCTTCCCTATAATAATCGGATCTGAATATTCTCTGGAAAGAAAATAAGCAGGTAGTTTAACTTGATTCTATCTAGCGAACATTATCATGTTTTGGTCCTTCATCCAATTTCTAAATTCATCCCAAAATTCATGCGTGTGACTAATCTCCTCTCGCAACAGACCAAAAACACTGTTTAGCTTCTTATTCACCTCCGATTCTACATATCCAATATGGATCTGTCTGTTCATCATCATTGTTGTCACTTGTTGCAACAATCGCTGAGTAATCGATACCTAGGCAACTGTTGGAATCGTCGATTGTTAGAATTGCTTGCTCTGCTTCGCCTACAATTTTGAGCTGGGAATTAATTCGTAGCCAAGAATCGTTGCTCTGTTTCTTGTGACTCAATTTATCTCAAGCAACTGAATCAGGGGCAGGAGAAGTCAAACATCATTGACTAGGTGTTCTGTACAGTCTAGCGATCTGATCAACCTTCAAAAATCACCTTGATTGCTTGGCCTTTCTTCGCTGTCTAACTCATCGAAATTCTGCCAAGCTTTGTAGGTTTCACTCCTACATTGATTGCCTCAGCTGCAGCTTCTTTAAAATTCTCTTGCAAACAGCTTTGACGATAACCTTGCTTCTTTGGGAATTTCGATCAACTAGAATTGCTATAGGAGTCGCTGTTATCACCTATAGCAACTGTGAACTAGCTGCTAAAAACTTTTCAAAATCCAGCCGAGGATAACCTCGCTTTGTGATGCCTTCCAATTCTGAATCGCTTTTCCTGCTCATTTGCAATTTCTGATCAATTGGAACTGCTCTCAAAGTCTTTGGAAGGACTGTCAGAGCTGCTTGGCCAAGTCGCCTTCCAAAGTCAAACATGAATTTCTGGTCGGCTGCTTCGTTTCGCCTTCAAGACTCAAATCGAGAATTTCTTGCAAGACCAAGTTTGCTAGAATCACCGAAATTCACCAATCACCTGTTTAGTCGTCGGAACTTCGCCAGCCTATCTTGCTGCCTAGAGCACTGGAGAACATCCAGGAATCACAGGCAAGGAATGTGGCTTCGTGTCGGAGCTTAACAACTGATAGTCGACTGGCTCTGCTGCTTTGTATTACCTTCAATTGCATCTGGGGTTTATTGCCTCAACCAGCGTTGATTATTGGATAAACCTCCATTCGTTGGAATTTTTCATTCTGAATCCTGCTTAGATGAAGGTAGACATTTATTCTTGGTCTTATTTGTTGCAAGTAAAATCTGAACAACCACTGATGTTTCTCTGCATTTGTTTGCTCTTTATGCTGAACACCCTAGTCGGGGAATCTTGTAGCTGACTTCCGCAAAGGGCTTAGGAACTATGCACGACATTTTTTCTGTTCTCATTTAATGTATTTGTGATGGTATTTCAGGTCAGAGTGAACACTCGTTTGCTTTATCAGCAAACCAAATTTAACCTTCTTCGGGAAGAGAGTGAGGGCTATGCCAAGCTGGTACAGTTTTCTTTAAATTGCTTTGTTCTGTTGTAAATTTGTTTAATCTTCTACTTA